>OZ024822.1:62865442-63499942 GCA_964016985.1 Anodontia alba | reverse complement strand
CCCGCTGGTTCTGCAACATTCTTTCTTGGCGATTGGTCGTGAAATATTTTCTATGGTCATTCTCTCCCATCCTCTGATTTAAGAAGGGCAGTTGTCAGTTTCTGGCGAAAGAATGTGCACAATACTGGTTTACTGCTTAGAAGGCTAAGCCAACCCAGTAAAAGTGTGGTTAGGTAAACTGACCTCACTCAGCAATGACCCTATTTGGTTGACTGGGCTGTAAAAATTCAACACAAACACAAACAAACCCCTGTCATGCTGATTAAATTAAGATGTCACACCCACTTCTAATTGTCAGCCACTTAGATTACTTGATCCAGGTTGTTGAAACAAATTCACATAATGAATGACAAGCAGAGCAGATCCAGATCAGTTAGCTTCTGAGGAAGCCAAGTGATCTGGATCTTCACTGTTTGCAAAGGCAGGGCATATCCGTGTTTTGCAGGACCAGGGTTAATACACCACAACCTCTTTATAACACTTTTGTTGGGGTCCATAGCATAAGTTGTGTTAGTTAAACAACCGTGCTATATCCAAACAAAAATGTACAGATTATATTGAAAAATGACCATTTATGGTCATTTTTCAATATAATCTATACATTTTTGGAATCCATCTTTGAACTGTGTTATATCCAAAACTGTTATAACAAGCCGTGTTATAAAGAGGTTGTAGTGTAGTGGTACACTAGTGCTGCACTGAGCATGCAGAGTAAAATATATGCAGACAGGCTTTTGAAATAGTTTTCTTATTTTCAAAGAAAACTTTGACATATCTCCTGCCAGTCATCTCAGAGACATGTTAAATCCTGTTTTCTGGGAGAATAAGACAAATATAATGGTAATCAATTTGTCGTCTGCTGAATTAGCCTCTGATGTGCTAAAGGTTAATAAGTGCCTTAGCAGATGATAAAAGAGTGATTACAGTACCGTTGTTTTTCACTTTAAATGGCTTCGATATTATCTCCAAGGGTGAATTGAATTATTTGCCAAATATGGAGAAAACATTAAAGAAAAGGTTTCAATTTCATGGTAAGCTTTAACTTTTTAAGGAAGTTATACTTGATTCTTCCATTGGTGATGGTGAATTTAGCAAATGAAAAAATCAGTTTAAGCAGAAAAAAAGGGTTTTGTTTTTCTTGCAAATCATCTCCTAAAGAGACAATCTACATTAAATGTCAAACTCTGTTTTCTGGAAAAAAAGATGAGAACTGTGAGTATTTTTATTGAACCTACAAAGAGTTAAATATAGTGACTGCTGATTGTTTTTTTTTTTGTTTTTTTTTTGTGTGTGTGTGCTTGTGTGTGGTGTAAATTTTTAGTTGATCCATTTCGATTTATTTAGACTTGTATTTTCTGATGAAATTAATGACATTTTGCATCACGTTTTATGGTATTTCTGTCCAGACAGATCTATTATTAAAAGACATTTTTGTCCTTTGACTGAGACCTCTTCTCATATCCGGGACTGTCTAGCCAAATTAACCTAGAAAACTTCTAGGTATTGATTATGTATTTGCCTTATAAAGTTTGTGCAAGCTCAAGTGTATAGTCATTATTGTGTGCATTTTCAAATCCTGTGGTGAAGAAAATATGTGCACTTTGTAGCTCCAGTTAAGATATTTATTTTAACCAAAATGCATTGATATTTTTCTTGTTTCGCCATGAACGATATGTTGTAGGTACTCATTAGAATTGCCTAGTGAAGCAATTCTAATGCAACCGGTAACATACATTTTCATGAATAAGTCAATAAAAATATTTAGCTGCATACGCCTCTTATCTGGAGCGGTCGCGTTATTATGCATGCGCGGTTGCATGTTCATTTCACTGAACTTTAGATAGACTGGAGCAGACATTAAATGTATACTGTGACAATTTAACTTTTCTCTAAGCTACTGAAAAGAATTATTAGTAATAACCAGTATTAAACTTAAACATTTAGAAGTATCAGTTGACTCGGTAAGAATGTATTGATTAATTTGAAATGTCTGTGTGTGTGGCAAGACCTGTGACATGTGATGAAGGACCATTCGATGTGTTTCAAGAATATTCAGGCGTATGAAAATGAATACGGTGGCATAAGATGAATTATTGGTGTCGGTCAGGTACTTTAAATTATTTTTTTAGTTGTTGATAAAGAGACAGTATGAAGATGTATAATATGTTGATGGTTTCTGAAGTTGTAGAGTGGGTGGAGCTGAGCCTCATTTTGAAATAAGTTGTTCTGCTTGAGGGAGTGCTCTAGGTTTAGCATTTCTGGAGCTTGTCTGGGAGGAATGTAGGGGTAGGGGAAACTCTCTACTACAATATAAAGGTATAGGTAACCATACATGGGACGTGATGCTGTTTTGGGGTATGTATTCGCCTAGTCTGGTATTCCTTTGGAGTATAAATTCAGGCTGTTATTTATTGGGATCCAATTTTCACTTTATCCTGTATTTATGTACCTGAGGCAGCAAAGTATTTTTTTTTTTTAAGTTTTTTTTTTTTTTTCTTTTATATTTGATTGTTTCTGGGTATTAAGACTAAAAACTTCAACATGAAATTATGCTTGTTCTCATCAAATATGTGTGAGTGTCAATTCTTAGATGAATATTGGTACTTTTTATGCCCTGCCACAAAAAGTGGAAAGGGTATTATGTCATACCCTCTGAAATTTTGAGTGTTTGTCATTCTGTTTGTCTGTCCATTCATCTGTCTGTTAGCATTTCCTTCGTTTGTGTCTGCTCCATAACTCTGATACCGTCTAAGATATTTTCAGGAAACTTTACACAAACATAAAGACTATTAGACAATATACAGAACACATGAATCGTAATTCTGGTTTGCCTACTTTTGGAGTTATTGCCCTTTGAACATTGAGCATAGCCATTTCTACCATATACTAATGTCCGTTCTGTAAGTTGAAAACCATTCAAGATATTATTATGAAGTTTCTCACAAATGTAAAGCACCATGAGACAACATGCAGAACACGAAAAATTTAACTCTGGTTAATCTACTTTTGGAGTTGCCAGCCTTTGAATGTAGTAAATTTTGAAAATAGCCATTTCTGCTACGCACTCGAGTCCACTCCATATTTTCATGAAACTTGAAATAAATGTAAAGCATTAGGAGATTACTTGCAGAACACATGAACAGTAATTCTGGTTTGCCTACTTTTGGAGTTATTGCCCTTTGAACATTGATCATAGCTGTTTCTACCATGTACTCATGTCCACTCTGTAAGTTGAAAATAGTTCAGATATTATTCTGAATTTTCTCACAAACGTAGAGCACCATGAGACAACATGCAGAATACAAAAAAAAACATAACTCTGGTTAACCTACTTTTGGAGTTGCTGACCTTAGAACACAGTAGAAATTGAAAATAGCAATTTCTACTATGTAAGAAAAAAAGGAAACAATCATGTTGAACATTTTAATCAAAATTAACACATGTACATGCATCAATCTTGATAATATTTAGGGAAAGACTAATGTACCTTCTTTTTGATTTTATTTTTTGACAGATTTATGGCACTTGCTTGATGTAAGTGCAGTGGTGCGGCATGGTGCAGTGTTTGCAGAGCTTTTATTGTTCACCTGTGTTAGCATAGGCAACTTAGGTGTGCAAGTTTTTGTCTGTTCATTAGTCTGTGTGCTTACAGCCACCCTTGTGTCCACCCGAAGTAACTACCCTAAATGAAGTCTACGAAGTAGTACAAACTGTAAAACTTTACAATTCATTTCACATCACTAATTGTTTATCTCACTGAGCTAACCAAGGATGGCAATTCTCCATTATAATAAGCTCTTGATAAAGCACTATTTCCTACCAAAAATTATCAATATTTTTCTTATTACTCTACAAAAACATATGTTGTGGGTACTCATTAGAGGCGCCTCGGCATATGTTTTTGTCGAGAAATAAGAAAACTATTTACCTGATACCCACTCTTATCTAGACTATGAATTTCTCACTCACCTTCCCAGTAAACGTGTGGTTAGGTAAACTGACCGCGCTGGACATGACCCCATTGGGTTGACTGGGCCGTAAAACCTCAACACAAACAAATTTCTCACTCACCTTTCCGGTGCTTGTTTTCACATTTTGGTATGCAGATGCTACATAAACTTCATGGAAGATCTTTCTATATTTTTTTTCGGTATTCATTTGTTTTTTTGGATTACATATTTAATTGATTTGGGTATTGCTTTGGGGAGCAGTAAATCACTTGCATAAAGTAGAGTTACAAACCCTCTCGTATCTCCTGGGAGAACGCACCTGAGACGCTTGGGTTTTAATAGAGATATTGTGGTAATAACATGATTTTCCCTTGAACCCAGATATATACCCTGCCTTTGCAAACGGTGTAGATCCAGATCAGTTGGCTTCTGACTGATCTGGATCTGCACTGTTTGTCATTAAGTATGTGAATTTATAGCAACAATCTGGATCAAGTAATCTGGCTGAAACTGGAATTTCTAGCATTTGGTACTTCAAAAAAAGCATACAGAGGTAAAACAAAATGATCTACCTCTTGAAAAAAATGTGGTTTAAAATTAACCCTTGTCATGCTGAATAAATTGCCATGTCCACTTCAAATTTTCAGCCAATCAGATTATTTGATCCAGGTTGTTGATACAAATTCACATACCATTTGAGATAACTTGATAATTTTTGGTAAGGGCATACATCAATTCAAGTGAGAGTGTGGCATGCAAGGACAATTTTCGCTCTGTTGATTTTTACCCCAATAAACATACAGCAAATAGTTTTACCTTGACAGGGCACTTTTGCTATTACACCACAACCTCTTTATAATACTATTGTTGGGGTCCATAGCATAAACCATGTTAGTTGAACAACCATGTTATATCCAAACAAAAATGTAAAGATTATATTGAAAAATGACCATTTATGGTCATTTTTCAATATAACCTATACATTTTTGGGATCCATCTTTGAAGTGTGTTATATCCAAAACCATGTTATAACAAATCATGTTATAAAGAGGTTGTAGTGTATTTGTAAAAATGTATTCTCAAAAATTCAAAGTATTTGCAAATATTGTGTATCCTGTACAAATATGGTAAATGTCCTAAAATTTTGTACAAAATTAAATAATTTCAGTTTTTGTTGTTCGAAGTTTTAGGAATTATGATTTTCTAAACATTTTACTGTTCGAAATTTTAGGACTATCGGATGCTGTCAGACACCCAAATTGACAAAAAAGGACCTATATGACTAAAGGATTTTCTTATTTGCTATGTGAATTGGTAAACTGAATGTGAAATTTTATGAACTAATAAATAAATACCACACTGATTTCTATGTTATGTCGAATAAATGTTCCTCAAAACAAAACAATTAATTATCCCGTACATTAATTAATCGCCAGATACGTTCGGCACTCCGGGAATGTGCCACTTTCTTAAAGTAAGCTAGCTTAGTCCACTGTCTTCTTACTAACAACCCTCTTCACTTTACCGCACTGAGATACACAAGCTGACCAAAAATACTTTAAAAAGGTACCCTACGTTTTGTTTGAGCCACTACAGAAACACAAAAGTCCCTTTCCTCAAAGGTGAAGTGTACAGAGTTTAAATGTGAAAGGCGCAGACTAATTAGAATTTCAGCCGTTTTGAAGCGCAGTATTCACACTGCTTGTTGACATAAGCATTCTGTTGGCGATATGTGTTGACCCAGATCAGACTGCCCGATACATAGACTGGATGGATATGCATTTTAATCTTGTCTAATATGGTCTTAAATGTCATAAGGTTGTTTCTATTGGAAAGGACTCATACATAAACAAATAGTGCGGACAACAGCTTGTGCTAAATGCAACCAGATCAAGATTAAAGATTTTAGCTCTGCACCAAACTGAACTATATATGCCAAACCTGTGAACTGCTATTATGGTTTTTAGGAATATTTCTTTCTTTAAAAAGCTGTACTGTTGTTTAGAATTCGATGGCGGAATAGATTATCTTCTACACCGAAACGAAACTTATTGCAAGAATTATCTGTCATCAGTACTAATCCTTTCATTAGATCCCGATTCAGGCAAAAATGTCCTTTGCGCGGCATATGTGTAATTCAGAGCGCAAGAAGCAATCTGGTGTAGAATGTTGTCCACTCAATTCGCTGATTAGGTCATTGGTATAAAACACTGTAATACATGTATCACAGCCTCCAGCTAATGCACAGACTGATCACATTTGTAAGAAATGATTAGGGTAATTTTGGCTGGGGCCTATCATCTTTGTTGGGACCATTACCTGTTCAAATAAGACACTGAGCATATCACGACAATCACATGTTCAGACAGCAAATAATTTGCTGGAGGCATTAATCCCCACGCCAAAAATGTTTTCGGTGTAATTATTAAAACCTTTGGCATGCTAAATTTAAATATTAGCGACAGATTTTATCGAAGAAAACAGTGTACGGATGAGCAGAATCGATCCAGATCAGACTGTGCAGATGCACATACTAATTACAATTTCACTTGTAGCGGTTTCATATTATCGCATGTGCATTACGCTTTGCAGAAATGATCAGATCAACTGGAATACTGGTATATAGCAATAAGATATACAAATTAGTGATATACACGAACAAACAGCAAAATTTATAGTCAGCTTGTACAGAGTGGACCCATAGATTTATCCTAGCCTTCGGTTTTCAACTTGAATATTTTTCATGTCTGCCACAAGGTAACATAGTTCTAGATCGCCTGCACATAACCCTAATCACGCAGACATCCACATCATCAGACTGTCATGTGGAAATGGCTAACATGATGAAAGTCTGTGTTCAAATTTTTTTTTTCTTTTTTTTTTTTTTTTCTGGTGAATTTTCAGTCAGTATCTGCTGGGTTTGTATAAAATTTAGATACAGTTTCCATGCCATTTATGTACATGAAATTCGTTATGACACTGCTGTGCGCATTTAAGTTTGTGGTAGCTTTCAACAGACTTCTACTTTCGTTTCCGAAATTAGAATGTGCCGATAAAAAATACCTAAGAAAGCTGTGTTCGAAATTTTAGAAATCCCCTTTTTGCAAAACCACTACTTTTCGAGATTTTAGGGCATTTCCAGAAATTATTTTGGGCAAAAATATTAGGTGTTTGAAGACATTTACCGTAATCATGTCAAAAGTCACTAAAAGACGATTTTTGACAAAAATAGAAACAAAAAAGAGAACATGCAAAAATAAAATCATTTACATTACACCTTTTATTGTTTTCACTTATTATTTTCATCACATTTCATACTATCTTTGCATTTTTTTCTTTGTGCATGTCTGAATATTTCCATCATATCGTATTGAAATTATAGGGGGGTGTGGGGGAGGTGGGGGGAGGATATATCATCTCTTCTGATGGCTATTTTTGTTATCTGCTTGTCACTTGGTAGTGACAGGGGTGTTATTTTTTTCATATTATTTTAGCAATGAAGGTGGAATTTTTAGTGTTGGGTTTACTGGTTTAATGAAATGTGATACAGTAGAAAGACTAATCTGGTCAGTGTCTACACTGTTTGCCATTCTTCCAGCAGTTTTTCAAACACACCAACAGGTAGTAAACTGGACTTATTCAAAGTATTGGACAAGTATGGGTAGAACTTAACCCTAGTCCTGCTGAACCCGTATATGGCCCACCATTGCAAACAGTGTATATCGAGATCAGTTGGCTTCAGCAGAAGCCAACTGATCTTGATATATACTACTTGGCATTAATTATGTGAATTTGTATCAACAGCCTGGATCAAGTAATCTGATTGGCTGAAAATTAGAAGTGGACGTGGCATCTTAATTTATTCAGCATGCCAGGGGTTAAGGTATCCCAATTTTTAGGGTAATTTGGTATTGAATGTGCAAGAGGGTTTTCCCCTGGTATTATTTTTGAGTTCAATTTTTGCTTTAATCAACAAATTTTAAACTGAAACCTATACAGTCCACTCATTATCTCGGAAGTCAAAGGGACTCTCTGAAATACTTTGAGATACATGTATCCCTACCGTGACATATCAGATTTGCAGAATTAAGAAAAAATAATAATCGTACAACCACCTTTCACAAATGATTATGTAATTGACTCCTGAAATTAGAGATATATTGAAAATATTGTGGAAAAGAGGAGAAATTGCTCAGGAGCAATTTCTCCTCTTTTCCACAATATTTTGTTACCTGATGTTAGAGTTTCATGTTTTAACAGGGACCAAATTTTCACTTCGTGATGAGCAGTTATTCCAGATAAACAAGAGATAATGAGAGTCAACTGTTGTTAAGTACTACTAACCCTTGAAGCATCAGTCACAACAGCAGCATGTTTATGTCCCATATTGTTTTTGGTATGTGCAGACAGTCAGTAGAAATCTTCAGAAAAATGAAGCCACATGTATGTGCAAGTTTAAAAGCACTAATCTAGACATGCCTTTGTCTGGGGCGTTTCAAGAAATAATTTTGCAACAGGTGGAGTTTTAGAAAGTGATTCAAAATTCAATTTCTGTAACATATTGCTGTCTTCAAAGCAAAAGTACAAATTTTCTCTGATGCAGTCATGGGACCAACTGAAGAGTGTTTTCAGAAGATAATATCCGTAGTTGTCTTTTTTGCTCCAAAAAATACCTTATGAATATTTATTGGAATTGCCTCATTGCAACAAATATACAAATGCAAAAATAACATAAGGCAATTTCAACAAATATTCACAAGATATGTTTTAGTATAAAGATAACAAAAATGTCCTACAGATTGTAAATTATCATCTTATCTGAAGCTATAATAGCACAGCTTTCCTCTTCCTGTTGAAATGTGGTTTCTCAGTTGCCGCCAGAGTTGCAGCCAATGGAAGTATGGTAAATGTTCTAAAATTTTGCACACAAAAGTTGCAAAAAAAAAAAAAAAAAAAAAAAAAAAAAATGGCATATGCAAACAGTGCAGACCCAGATCAGACTGCTTCAGGGTCTACACTGCTTGCCCTTCCACTAAGTAGTTTAAGCTATTCATAAGATTTTTTTTTATTTGTTGTTTTTGCACCAAAACATCTTTTGTTTACTCTTTAAAACTTTGAACCGATTCCAATGAGTGCCCTTAACCCATTGTAGACTGAGTGAACTCCCCCACATTATATAATGGAAGAGTCCAATTTCAATTTTAGGTATGTAAGGCTATGTAATTTACATATTCCTAGAGAAAAATGCATGGTTGAACTATTTGCAAACAGTGGAGACCCTGATCAGACGCCGCACTCTGCGGCCTCTGATCTGGGTCTGCACTGTTTGTCAGTTACCCTTTTAGAGGTTTCCAAGCTACAGTGGGTTAAGATATACATGTATTATTAAAAGGTAACAAAAAGTATCCTAAATGATCATCTCAGTTGTCAACTTATCTGTAGTTATGGACCCAGCTGTGTTCTGTATTGGAACATGGAGGCAAAGCTCTAGATAAACAGAATGAGCAAAAACTGTCCCATCTAGGAGTCAGACAAATGATTAAAATGTATTTAAAACTTAGCATAAAGGGAATAAATTTCACCAGATGACATTCTCATATATTTTTTCTGAAATTTTCAGAAATTTCGGCTTTGGCGTTTTGCAGATTGTCTTATTAGGATGCAGTCTGCATGACATTTCAAAGCCTATTTTCTATGAAAAATAAGAAATATAATAAATTTTTTGTCTGCTGACTTAGCCTAGAGTGTGGTAAAGGTTAATAATATATTCTTCAAATTCTTTAAATTTTTGCCTAACTGAATCCATATCTGGCTGTCAGACCAGACTTGTGTTAACTGGATAAGCAGACAGTAAATCAGATGTCTTATACATGTATTTTTTTTTTCCATGAAAGCCTTTTTTTTTTACTCCTTATGCACTAATCTGACATTTTTTATGTTAAAATTAACCTGTTAGCCTATTTATTTTGCAGAAATTTATCATTTTATATTTTTTATTCTGAAAAAAAAAAATGAGACAATTGTTTGACTGTCCATCCCATTATTGGGTTTTTGCTAATTATATCTCTTATGTCAGTGTCAAAACTATTTTTACTTTTGACTCCTTAAGGCTTGGTCTATGAAATGTTCTCAGTACTGATAAAATGCCAAAGGTTTTTGAAGATACTAACAAGCCTGTTACGAGGATGTAGTATATATTGTTGTCTATTTCAATGATTGAATAGTTTTGCCGCTGTTTTTTATTGCCTAATATTGAAAAATAGAATTTATGGTTGTAAACATTAAATTACCTACTACATTGTATACTCCCACTCAGATGATGCAGTGAATGGAACATGCATTTTCTTTAGCCCTTAAGTTCTAATCACAACTTCAATAGATAACGTTTTGATTTTTTTTTCTTTTCTTTTTTTTTTTTTTTTTTTTTTTAATTTCTAAGAGAAAATATGACTTGAAATTTTATGTGAATCGTCTGTCTAGCATATGATTTATCCCACCCTAAGGGTAGTTAGGGAGATTGTACTGTTAGTGATTACAGATTGAACACCTCTGTGAGTTTGGTCTAAGTAGCACTGTTTTATGTTTTTAGGCCATACATGGTATACATTTGTATACCCAAAAATTCAAACTATAAGTAAAATGAAACTTGTCTATTCTGAACACATATAGGGCTCACAGATTGGTTCTCTTTAGACAGGTGTTTGGAATAAACAGGTTAAATTTGCTAGAAATGTTAAGGATGTAGACTGAAGCTACAGTTCATAATAGACATTCATAATACCATATTTACCATAAATATTTAGACATACAGGCCTGAACAATGAGCAAACAGTGTAGATGCAGATTAGAATATGCAGAATGTTGTGTCTGATGAGGGTCTTCACTGTTTGCCACTCATCCAATATTTGTTTGATACAGCAACAACAGGTAGTAAATTGGACTTGTTCAAAATTAATGTTAGTACCAGTATGATATATTAACCCTAGTCCTGCTGAATCCGGATATGTCCTGTTTTTACAAACAGGGTAGATCCAGATCAGTTAGTTTCTGGAGAAGACACTTGATCTGGATCTACACTGTTTGCAATTACTTAAGTGAATTTATATCATCAGTCTGGATCAAATAATCTGATTGGCTGAAAATTAGAAATGGGTGTGGCATCTTAATTTATTCAAAATTAGAAATGGGTGTGGCATCTTAATTTATTCAGCAGGACAAGGGTTAAAGGAGCTATGGCATCCAAATAGGTCAAGTAAATATGGTACACAGTGTTTGAATTATACAGGTTTCACTGTACTTAACCCTAGTCCTGCTGAACCCAGCTGTACCTTGTCTTTACAAACAGTGTAGATTCAGATCAGTTGGCTTCTGAAGAAGCCAACTGATCTGGATCTGCAGTGTTTACCATTAAGTATGTGAATTTATGAGGGGAGTTCAATAAGTTCGTAGAACTCGGTATTTTTCTATACAATTCAAGATTTCTTTTTTCACTTTTGTGCAGTGTAAACCTGTGTCAGTTGAATGATAACAGCCGTTCAGTCGATGCATACATTTTTTGCTCTTACTTTTTGTTTGAAAACCTATACCCATAGGCAAAAATGGAAAGTCAGAATATTGAGTTCAGAGCAGTCATAAAGTTCCTCACTAAGGAGGGTGCAAAGGCCAAAGAAATCCATCGGCGCATGGCTGATGTGTATGGTGATAGTAGCCACAGTAGCAAAGTGGTCAGCAGAATTTAAACGTGGGCGAGACTCCTTAGAAGATGACCCAAGGCCAAGTTGTCCTGCTGATGTCATCAGCCAGGAGATGATCGATCGTGTTGAGAGACTTGTGCTTAACAATCACTGAAACAAAGTGGCCGAACTTGCTTCAGAATGTGGTATTTCTAATGGAAGTGTTTACACTATGATCCATAAACATTTAGGCGTGTCAAAAGTATCTGCTAGGTGGGTACCCAGAAACCTGAAAATGCAAGATCGTCAGCAAAGGGTGGAGTCAAGTCAAGAACTTCTGGAAGTGTACAATGCCAATCCAGAAGACTTTCACAGTGGTCTTGTAACAGGAGATGAAACGGCTTCACCACTGGGACCCAGATACTAAAAAAGAGTCCATGCAATGGAAGCGCCCTGGCTCACCCCCACCTATGAAATATCGTACCCAACCATCAGCCAGCAAGATAATGGCCACGGTGTTTTTGGGACTCCAAAGGGATTATATTGATAGATTACAAGCCTGCTGGTACTTCAGTTACAGGAGAATACCATGCCAATGTCATTAAACAATTAAGGATTGCTATTAAAGAAAAACGAAGAGGAAAGCTAGCTGCTGGTGTCCTTCTTTGCATGATAATGCCCCTGTGCACAAGTCCAGAGTTGCACAAGCGGCTTTTCGTGAGTGCAAGTTCGAGCAGTTAAATCACCCGCCATACAGCCCAGACCTGGCCCCAAGTGATTATTATCTGTTTCGAAATTTGAAGTCCCACTTGCGGTGAACGAGATTTCGGGATGATGATGAGCTCAAGGCTGCTACAGAGGCTTGGTTTGAGGACCAAATAGACGACTTTTATTTCAAAGGCATAGACTGCTTAAAAGAAAAGTGGGCCAAATGCATTGAAGTAAAGGGGGATTATATTGAAAAATAATGTTGAAACCATCTTCCAATCTGTGAGTTAAACCCCGAGTTCTACGAACTTACTGAACTCCCCTCATATATCAACAACCTGGGTCAAGTAATCTTATTGGCTGAAAATTGGAAGTGGGCATGGCATCTTTTTATTCAGCATGACAAGGGTTTACCCATTGTAGACTGAATAGATATTGTAGACTGCAGAAAAAAAAAATGGCTGGATGAGTGAGAAACAGTGTAGACCTTAATCAGATGCTACATTCTGTGGCATCTGATCTGGGTCTACAATGATTGTTCTAGCTTGTCTCATTCACACCTAAGTATTTGGACAGATTGTCTGACTAAATACATAGGGTAGATTGATACATATGTTCCAATATTTTTTCTGTAGGTATTTACTCGTCATTATGTCCCCCCCACCTCAGGTCCACCCACCTCATTACATATTGTTTTTGGTGCAGATCTCGTTGGCGTCAGCGTTCATGCCACACTTTCTTGTCTGCATAATATCTTTTGAACAAGTTGTTGGATTCTTAAAAAAATTGCTTGGATATATGATTGGGACATAACAAAGAAGTGATTAGATTTTGGTGACTCTCACCTAATTTTCAAGGTCAAAGCAGCAGAAAAACTGAAAATTCTGTGATACTTTCTTGTCTGTACAATATCTTATGAACCAATGTTGGATTCTTTTCAAATTTTCATGAATATATAATTGGGACATAATAAAGGATGAATAAATAATTGGGACATAACAAAGAACTGATTAGATTTTGGTGACCTTGACCTAATTTTCTAGGTCACAGCAGTAGAAAAACTGAAAATTCAGGGTAGCTGTGACATCTGTTTTCTCTGAAAACACTGTTACTAGTTTTTATGTCCCCCCCCCACTCCCCTTACCTCTCTCCTCCCCCTCCTCCACCCCACCAAAGGAGGGGGTGCAAATTGTTTTTGGGACAGATCCCGTTGGCGTCAGCATCGGCATAAAACTTCTTGTCTGCTCTGTAACTTGAATACCCTTGGGAATATTTTGATGATACTTGGTAGAAATATAGAACAGGACAAGACGACATGTCATGTACAAGAATGACCACTCTGGCTTTCTTACTTTTGGAGTTATTTCCCTTTGTTTTGTTTGAAATAGATTTCGTGTCCGCTCTGTAACTCAAATACCTTTTGGAATATAATGTGATGGTACTTGGTAGAACTGTAGAACAGGATGAGACGACATGTCACGTACAAGAATGACAACTCTGTCTTTCTTACTTTTAGCATTTTCTCCCTTTGTTATATTTGACAGTGATTATGCATTTTCGTGTCCGCTCTGTAAGTCAAATACCCTTTTGAATTCTTTTATGATACTTGGTAGAAATGTGGAACAGGACAAGATGACATGTTATGTACTAGAATGACAACTCTGGCTTTCTTACTTTTGGAGTTATCTCCCTTTGTTTTGTTTGATATAGATTTCGTGTCAGCTCTGTAACACGAAAACCCTTTAGAATATTTTTATGGTACATGGTAGAAATGTAGAACAGGACTAGACGACGTGTCACGTACAAGAATGACAAATCTGCCTTTCTTACTATTGCGGTTATCTCCCTTTGTTATATTTGACAGTGATTGTGCATGATTTTGTGTCTGCTCTGTAAGTTGATACCCTTTGGAATATTGCTATGATACTTGGTAGAAATGTAGAACAGGACGAGACGACATGTCTTGTACAAGAATGACAACTCTGGCTTTCTTACTTTTGGAGTTATCTCCCTTTGTTTTGTTTTAGAAATTGATTTCGTGTTCGCTTTTTAACTCGAATACCCTTTAAAACATTTTGTGCTATTTGGTAGAAATGTAGAATAGGATGAGACAACATGTTGCATACAAGAATGTCTTTCTTACTTTTGGCACTATCTCCCTTTGTTATAGTGCATTGATTTTGTGCCCACTCTGTGTCAAATACCTTTTGGAATATTTTTATGATACTTGGTAGAAATGTAGAACAGGACGAGACGATGTATCACATACAAGAATGACAACTTTTGCTTTCTTACTTTTGTAGTTACTTCCCTTCTTATTTGAATTTGATTTTGTGTCTGCTCTGTAACATGAATACCCTTCAGAATATTTTGATGATACTTGGTAGAAATGTAGAACAGGGCAAGATGACGTGTTGGGTACAAGAATGACAACTCTGACTTTCTTACTTTTGAACTTATTTCCCCTTCTAGTGTTTAAACAGGGCTTCCGTTAAGCGGACGTACGGCGTATATTACGCCCTGAGATTGCCACCGGACGTCCGAATTGAACTTCAAAGACGTACCGCGGACTTCTGAAATTTCTTTTGTCCATCCGAAATCGATACCCGAGACGTCCAAAAATGTCCAAAAATTGTCAAAAGGCCCGCCCACTTTTAACCAGTTGTATGATGTTTGCCCCGCCTACTTACCGGAAATTCGCTACCTGTGTTGACTGCGCTTTAAGGACGTCCCACTTTCCGCTTGCCGGAGTTTTATTGACAGCCGTGTCAAGTATCGCGGCACCCTTTTGATGGCTGCGTGATCACTGCGTGTATTTGTCACGCGTGCTGAGTTGATTAATTGATGTTTTTATAATTAAATTTTCTACTGCGACCCCGAAAATATTCCTTGAAATTATATGAAGTCATTATTATTTTTTAATATTCACGTCTTAAAATCTTAAATTATTATTTTGCTAAGAACGTGTGTCGTCTGCAACACTTCCGGGAATTGCCGAGTGAAATTCTATAAATAGATAAATAACAATT
This sequence comes from Anodontia alba, assembly GCA_964016985.1. Taxonomy (NCBI): domain Eukaryota; kingdom Metazoa; phylum Mollusca; class Bivalvia; order Lucinida; family Lucinidae; genus Anodontia; species Anodontia alba. The sequence goes on along the minus strand of OZ024822.1, from coordinate 63,484,582 downwards.
ATGCACAGAACACAAATTAAAATCTATTCGAATTTAGAAGCTTACGTTTGTCATGACAACAAAAGCAATTTTTCAGATGAAAAGAAAACATATTTTTCGTCAAAATTTTCGGAAAACCCGTTTCTAAATGCGTAGCCTTGTTCAGGTTGCGCTGTTTACCAGCGCGGAAAAGACGCAAAGAAAGCCTAAATATAGGCGATTTGCGATGTTTTTGCTTGCTTTTCTCCGCGAACGAACGTTTTGCTGTTGGTATTTCATCGAGACCCGCCTTTAATTTGTTTGTTGCTGCATGAGTCGGCGCCGTTTTCCCGCAATTTTTGTGAAGTAAGCAAGTCGTTCGCTCGTGTTGATCAGCTTCTAGCCGAACAAATATTTCATTAAATACATTTCATTAAATAATTTCAGCATAGTTTATTTTTAAGAAAACATGTTTTGGGTGTTTTCTCTCATGTATTTTCTTTTATTTTTTCTTTCTCTGGGCTTTGAAACGAATGCGAAGTTGTACCAATGTTGATGCTTTCTCTAAGGTCCGACATACAAGTACAGGCTTTCCAAAAAGATGCGATCGAATTTTAATAAGCGTTAAGGACATTTTTAAAACACATCTAAGAGAAGCGTGTATCATGATGATTCTGTGTGACACTTAAATAAGAACCTATGTTCTACTAAAGAAAGGGCAGACCGCCGCAGCACGGAAAAAAAGTGGGACTTCTTAGATTTTCCTGTGGGACTTCCAAATTTGAGGGGTAGGAAGTCTGGGACTTCCTGAGTCTGGAAGTTAATGGAAGCCCTGGTTTAAATTTGCTTTTTTGTGTCCGCTCTGCAACTCAAATACCCTTCACAATAATTTGATGATACTTGGTAGAAATATAGAACAAGATTGATGTGTCGCCTACAAGAATGACAATGCTGTGGGGTTGAGGGGGGAGGGGGGGGTACATTTGATTTCTTTTTTCTAAAAAACCTTTTCTAGTTTTTTTCTGTTTCTGTATTTCAGTTCAGGCAGTGAAATGGTTAAATGGAGTGAAAATGATTCACAGTGATAAAATGGACAATAATATTGGTGCTATAGATGGAAGGGATGATCTTTCTGGCTTGGAGGAAGGAAAGCTTGAGATTGACGAGGATAGGAACCAGTCCAGTATTATAGAAGATGAGGACCGGTACCAGCTTCCTGACACACAAAACCAAGAACTCCAAAGCCATGGTGCTTTTCGAGAGTCCCATCCTGTCAATGTTCCTGTTTCAATACATATACCAGATGATAGATCTGCGCCTCCCATTTTGGGAGAGCCCCAGCTACATGTCAATGAAATGAGCTCAACTGTCTCGTCTCCAGGTAAGCAATATTTTTGTGTAATTAGTCTTAGCCTTTATCCCTGTCTAGGCAAGTTTAGCAGACCTCAGAGTAATATTTTTATCCTATTTTTCCCAGAAACTGGTTTTGACATTTCATGCAAATAGTCTCCAAAGACATTTTGCATAAAACCTCAAAACCATATTTCTTGGAAAAAAATAGGAAAAATACTTCAAAATGTTGTCTGCTAAAGTTAATGTATAACCCAGGCTGTAAAAGGATTTACCCTAAAAGTGCTTATCACAACTGCAGCAGATGACAGTTTTGTAATTTTTTATAATTTTAGAGAAAATAAGGCTTCACATTTCATGTGAATCCTCTGCTGAGCAGACAATTCACATGAAATTCCAAATATTATTTTCTCTGAAAAATAATAATAAAGTTCAGGAAGTCATCTGCTACAAGTTTGCTTAGCACTTTAAAGGGACTGTCATCTGACGGAGCTGTTAAATGTATATGTTGAGGACTTTGGTTTGTAGAATTGTAGACTTTGCATCTGATTACAATGTCTGGTTGCTCATGTCACCTTTTGAACCTCTGTAAGCCCAAGGTGGGGATGGGGTGTGTGTAGGGAGTATCTGTTCTTCGGACAAATGTTTAGTTTCTGCCTGTATCCTATTTGTTTAAGAACTGGACAATTCCGAAATTTTTTTCATATTTTGTATATTATGCACGGCAGGCATTATTCTAGACTGGCCCCACTACAAAAATGTATGGATATACTTGTGATTAAAAACATCAGGAGAAGAGGTGTTCACATGTTTTTCTTATTTCTCCATGAAAACATATGCTGTGGGTACTCATTAGAAGTGCCTCAGAGAGGGTACACTTCTAATTTGAGTACCCATAACATATGTTTCATGTAGAAATAAGAAAAAAATCAGTGCTTTTAGGTTAAAAAAAATTCCTTATTTGGAGCTATAAACATGCTATGAATGTGTCTTGCGGAAATGAGACATTATAAGGGTAGTATTGCTCACCAGTACCTTAATCCATGCAAAAGTTCTGTTGAAATCTCAGTCACAAAGTATGTCTTGACCTTTACCAATCTCAGGGCAAATTCAGCAGACAACAAATTGGTGATGTTTTTCTTAATTGTACCTGAAAACAGGATTCAACATTTCAATATGAGACATCTATAACTCTAAATAAAGGGAGTAATCAGAAGGTACATGTAAATTTTTCTTATTTGCGCAGTAAAACTTATTTATTTTATTGTTAGCGGTGAAATCAGTGTATATCTAGTGAAAATAAAAGTGGTATCAATCACTAGTGAAATGATATCATATCATTTCACTAGTGACTGATACAATTTAAATTTTCACTTTTTACTTTGGATGTCTTCGGTTTTCTTCATTGTTTCAAAAGTGGATGTTACCTCCACTTCAGATTTTTAACACCTCTAACTTCTTTGTTTCTGACCTAAACTATCAAGTGTTGTATGCATTTTTTTTTTAGTTAGAATGTAAGGAACATTTAAGTAACAAGATTATTTTGATGTGCCGAAACTTTTTGTTTTTGTCAATCCAGCGCTTCACATGTTAATTTCTGAACATTGCCGCCATGACAGTCATGTTTTGTTTGGTGACGTTAGTTATGACATCAGAAACGCGCAGTGGCATGTAAACAATAAAATAAAAGAAAATTTACTCTTTTTCAGTGAATACCATAAAAATTTTCATCTCGTGTAATGAGTCATTATGAAAACATTCAGTTTTTCACTCGTGCATTACACTCGTAAAAATACTAATGTTTTTATTACTCTTGATGAAAATATATATGGTATTCACAACAAAAGAGTAAATATCCTCAATATTGTGGGTACTCATTGGAACTGCCTCAAAGAGGAGAGGCAGTTCCAATGAGTACCCACAATATATGTTTTGCTGCAAAAATAACAAAAAGGTTTACCTTGAATTATTACCTCAGCTTCACCTTACCTAGAGATATGGACATATCAAGTAAGATGGGAGGGTTGAAGGGACACTTTACTCTGGGTGAGGTAATGATTTTGTTGATGTTTTGAAGGCCTTTTTTGGTACCAAAGCATGTTGAAAACTTATTACCAGTTCTTCACTGATGTACAGTTACATCATAGCTGCAGTTAAAATGAGGTACTTTTTTTTCTTATTTCTACAGGAAAATGTTACATTATCTGTTGTTGTACTCAGCACTGAGGCACTTCTAATGGGTACCCACGACATATGTTTTTTGTGGAGAAATAAGAAGAGTATAAATACTTCTTAGCTGAAAAGTTGAAAAACAACAACAACAACAACACCTTACCAAGAACTGTGTGTATCAGTGACCAGCAGCTGTAACACCTCCCACCCCGCATGGCTCACTTGTACAGTTCTACATTTGTATGCTGGACCTAACTTTGAAATGTGTGCTTTTTGTTGCAAATCTTACCCCCAAGTGGTGACGAAGTTGCCTTATTTCACATTCAATGGCATATATTATTCATAACCTGACCTAATATTTCATAGTTGTATTGACCTGGATAATTATTATAAACAAGCATGCATGTTGTCCTTTGATTTTGCAAAAAAAAGAATGCCTTTTGATAATTGGCCTTCTCCCAATAAAAAAAAAGACAAAAAAAAAAACAAACCATTTAACCCTTTGTACTCTTAAGGTGAGTTCAAAAGATGACAAATCAGTGATTCTTATTTTTCCCCCCAAAAAGTAAGTCTTGATAATTCATGCACATATTGTCTTCTAAGAGACAATTTAATTTGTATGATATATCAAGCCATACATTCTGGAGAAAATGAGAAAAATATTTCAAAAAGGCAGTACTGACATTTTAATAAGCATGTTAAGAGTAAATTATCAGCAGCTGTGTTTAAATATTAATCATGTAGGTATAAATATATTTTTTTTTTCATATTTTTCTTTCAAGCAATTATAGCTCTAGATAAAAGACTGTAGCTACCTTATGTATTCGGGCACACAGGCCTGAGTAAACAGTGTAGACCCAGATGAGACCTGCCAGAATGCAGCGTAATCAGAGTCTACACTGTTTGCTACTCATTCAGCAATTTTTAGGCACAGCATCTGGTAGTAAATTGTACTTGTTCAAATTTTAGAACAAGTATGGTAAGGAGCTGAGGTGTATGACTACTTTGGGTTAATACAGTAGTATCCAGACACATGTAAATGTCTTATTATTTTTCCATCAAAACATACATTGTGGGAACTAATTAGAAGTGCATCCTGTGTGTTAAAGTGTAATTGATTTGGAACTGAAACAGAGTGCTCAAGGTGAGCTATTGTGATAGGCCTCTGTCCATCGTCGGTCGTGCGTGGGTCAACTTTTGCTTTAAAGGGGAACGCAACCTTAAAAGGTATTGTGCTTTAAAGTAAAGAACTTTACAAACAATGAATTTTGCCACAAATTTGATCAAAATCGGTGGAAAATTAAGTAAGTTATAGACAATTGAATATTTTAACATTGGTTTCATAAAAATTAAAAATCGTTTCATAAAGGTAGTTATTCTCATAAAGTTGGTTTATTTAGGGGGAAATGATTGCTTGTCACTAGAATTAAAAGATTATAAAAAATCTGTAGCAAAATTATTCTTAAAAACTCTTTATAATTTGGTTTTGCATGTTTAATTGGGGCTGTGTGACGTCACAAAGCCTACAACATGCAATTTTAAACATATTCAAACCACCATAACTTCCTTATTTCTAGGCCGATTTTGATAATTCTTGCATCAAAATAAATGGCTTGTTAAGCACTTTCCTCCAAGATATACTTACAACTTGTATTGCATTGGCTTTTAAACAATTTCATCTCCAAAACTGCTGGACAGATTTTAGAATAATTTCACAGAAATGTACCTTGGGTGACCCTCTACCAAAATTGCTCAAACCATTCCAGTCCATTGCTTACTAGGTCACAGGACCTAAAAATAGATTTTTTAACTGAAAACTTAAAAAATCTTCTTGTCTGAAACCAGAAGGCCCAGGTCTTTGATCAGCTGATTTTTTTTATACCCCGCCACGCAATAGTTGTGGGGTATTATGGTCTAGCGTTGATCATCGTCTGTCTGTCTGTTGTATATCTGTCCCTCCATATTTTAGTTTATGGATGATAACTGGAGAAAAATGTCAATTGATTTTCACCAAACTCAGTATGTGCATTGATATAATGTGGTGATCTGGTAATCAGGTTTGGGATCGCTAGTGGGCAAATTGGTCAATTTTTAGAGCAGTTATCTACTTGCCTCACAATAATGGCGTATTATCGTTTCACGTTTTTATTTTTCAGAGAAAATAAGACAACATCTTATGTGAATTGTCAGCCTAGGAGACAATTCACATGAAATGTCAAGCATTATTTTCTCTGAAAAATAAATAAAAAAATGAAAATGTCATTTGTTACAGTTTTGCATGGCACTATAAGAGTTTAAACTCCCCATGCATCTCATCTCCTGAGTTAAATTTTTGATTGGAAGAGTTCTTACATGTGATGGTGGATTCCTTCTAAAACAGAATTGTGTTGCAGCCAAGTGTTTATTTGCATGGATTTGTCAGGATGGTATAAATGTCTGGTACAGGAACTGAATCAAAGAGAGAATTTCAGTGAAAATTATGTCTGTGTGACAGCTTACTAGAGGGGAAAAAGGGCATGGAGTTTTTTGTCTGGATACCATTAGTGTTAGCATTGACATTAGCATTGGTGTTGGTGTCTGCATGACACTTTCTGTATGTGGCATATCCTCTGACTTAGTAGCTGATTTTCATCAAACTTGTTGGGGTATATCATTTAAGAAGGTTTAGAGCTGATGAGATTTTGGTGAACTTGACCTTATTTTTAAGGTCAGCACAGGAGGAATAATGTCATTTATTTGACTTTTCTTGTGTGAATGTTATCTGGAACTGGTTTGTGGATTTTATTGAATCTGTAGAGATACACCATTGGGACAAACTTTAGATCTGAACATACTAATTGATGGTCTTGACTTCATTTTCAAGGTTAGCAAAGGATATTGATTTACATGGGTCTAAAAGATTTCTAGTTTTCATTTGTGTGACAGTTCCTGAATGTGAAAGATATTTTTGTAGCATCACAGATCAGTGTCTGCATCTGTACAGTGAAATGATCTGATCAGTGATAAGGCCAATTGCTGTTTGCTAACAGCATCCTGCTAGTTCTGCTGAACCTGGACATACTCTATCTTTGCAAACAGTGTAGATCCAGATCAGTTGGCTTCTGAAGAAGCCAACTGATCTGGATCTGCACTGTTTGCCATTAAGTATGTGAATTTATATCAACAATCTGGATCAAGTAATCTGTTTGGCTGAAAATAAGAAATGGGCATGGCATCTTAATTTATTCAGCAGGTCAAGGGTTAATAATGTCAGGAATATATATCAACATACAGCACAAGTCTTGATTAGATTTTTTGGCTTTGCTGGCTCCGCTAGATCTTTATAGTGTTTGCGTGCACCTTTTCTCATGGGGTGGCCAGTTTTTTAATTCCTGCTTGCCTCTTGATACACATTTGTTTTTCTTCTTCAAAAGTAATATGCATAAAAGATGTTGTCTACCAGTAAATGTTCAAATTTAGCATTCTTAATGCATTCTTGCATTCAGATTAGTCAGTACCATGTTAACCCCAAGTATTTCTTACCATACTTAACCTAGAAGTTGGACAAGTCCATTTTACTACCTGTTGAGGTGTTCAGAAATTGCTGCATGAGTGACAAACATTGTAGACCCTGATCAGATGCTGTATTCTATGGCATCTGATCTGGGTCTACACTGTTCGCTCAGGCCTGTCTATCCGACAACTTAGGGTAAATGCGGTGAGTGACACACTTTGAGCAGCCTTCAGTTGAGCTGTTATTTCTGTAGATACGCATTGCTCCAGATAAAGAGATTGGCCATGTGGTAATTTTGGATAGTTTTTGTTATTTTTGCAGAAAAACATATCTTTTTGGTTCTCATTGGAATTGCCTCATCGAGGCGATTCCAATGAGTACCCACAAGGTATGTTTTGGCGCAAAAATGAATTTTATCATCGGAGTGCTCCTTTTATCTGAGCCTGTGAATGCACATCTTCAAAATAAGTTTATTGTAAGTAGGACAATCTATGCAACCTAGATAAAAGCAGACTTATTGATCCAGTAATAGGCCTGCCTTACTTCCCCCAGGCTGAATAATTCATCTACTGGGCGACATCGGTGAAAAGGAGTGTTGCAGCTGCAACATTTGTGAAAAGGCAAATGCTTATTTTGGTTTGTGTGCATCAGAGCTGAGAGTATTCACTGTCCACTTTCAGAAATACCATGGATACTTAATAATTCGGTGGTGAACGCTTTGTGTGCATTCACTGTTCCCATTTGCTTTGTACGACCCCAGTTCCTTTGGTGCAGCCCATTTTCAAGGGTTTATGATGCATATCTCTTGTTAAAACACTTTTGGTAACAATAGCAACAAAATATTGATATTTTTTGTATATGTCCACAGAAACATAGGTTTTGAGTAGCAGTAGATATACTTAATGGAATCCCCTGCCCAAGGTGATTCCTGAGTGAGTACCTACATTACGTTATGGATGTAGGGAAGAACTAAATACATGTACTGCATTTGACCTAAATACTGCACAATATCACCCCTATAAGTGCACAGTCAAGCGATTGTAAAGAAAATCAGATAAAAATATCAAAAACGCCCCTCATGAAGTCCTTTGCTGATCTTACTTTAAAGTGTGCCCTTTTTAACCCTTCTCTTGCTGAAAATGACATGCCCTGTCTTAGCAAACAGTATAGATCCAGATCAGTTGGCTTCTGAAGAAGCCAACTGATCTGGACCTGCACTGTTTGTCATTAAATATGCGAATTTCTTTCAAAAACCCAGATCAAGTAATCTGATAGGGTGAAAATTGGAAGTGGGCGGGGCATCTTAATTTATTCAGCATGACAAGGGTTAAGTGGATATTTTACTGAAGTGTTTCCAGTAAATTTGAAAAACCTAAGCACTCAGCATGATAATTAGGTCAAATACAATGTTAAAAAAAATACTTTTCCAAATATCCCTCTTATCTGTAGCTATGATTTGATGAAAATGAAAAGCTACCTTTAACTCTGACATAATCTTAAATTTGCTGGCTCATCCAGGCAGACTGATTAGGATCAACATTGTTCACACATAAATTGTATGTCCTAAAATTTTAAACATTTTACTCTGAACATTTTTTTGGTCTATGCAGTTGTTTCTTAAAATATGTATTGGAAAAGCAAACAGTGTATACCCTGATCAGACTCTGAGTCTACACTATTTGGGTATGCCATTTAGTTAGAAACTTTGGTGTACAGAATTTTAGGACATTTACCATGTAATAGTCAAGTAAATTAACCCTTAATATGCTTATAACCAAATATTTGCAGTAGACAGTTGTGATAGTTTTTCTTTTTTTCTTTTTTTTTTTTACCCCAGAAAATAGGAAATAGGGCTAAGAGAGAATTCACATGAAACACCAAGTCCTATTGTCTCCAAAAAGTAAGAACACTGTTATATTGTTTATATTATGGATTGATTTTGTTCAGTTACAGTATCCTGATTACTGAAAGGTGTCCTAACTGTTATCCATTCAGTTAATGTTTAGCATTTGGAAGACAAAATCAGCAGACATTAGATGAGCAGTGTTTCATAATATTCACAGAAAAAGGGTTCTGCATTTCATTTGAATCATCTCAGAGTTGGTTCAGTTGAAAACCCAAGTTACATTTTGCCCAGAAAATATTAAAATGTCTATACTCATGCATATATACACAACTCCAAATAAAAGGGAGTGACCATGTACTATTTTTCTTATTTCTCCATAATAACATATGTTGTAGCAGTGTTCAAGCCAGGCTGCGCCATTGCGCCAATGGCACATATTTTCATATTTTTGCGCAGACTAATTAAGTTCTTGCGCCATCCAGGCGCAGAAAACTTATTACAATATTGGCTGCAAATGCGTTGTGATCAGGTGCTTTTACTTGCGGTTCACTATAAATAGGCATAGAAATTATTTTAAAATGCAAAGAAAGCTTTAAAATAATTGAGAAAATACATTTAAACAGACAATCTGTTATGATTTTTGCCTGTAGTTTATGCATTTTTGATGTTATTTTTAGCATTGGTGGCAGCCATTTTTCAATTCTGTCGTGACTATTGGTTCAGTGCTCATGCTGTGACTATTGGTTCAATGTTCATTTATAAATTCAGGGGGTCACCTCACTGAGGGGTAGATCGAATGTAACTATCAGAAAGTATTACTGTTGGAAGTTTTCTTTCCTTTCTCAATCTGATTGATTGAATGATTAGGTTAAAATATGATTGACTCATGGTTTAATGGAAAGTTATTAATTTTGGGTGAAGGTCAGTCCTGTTGAAACTAGAATAGGACCGATGCTAAAGAGATCACCCAGCTCATCAATTTGAAGCAGTATTCAAAAGAACTAATTCAAAATGATTTTCAGCTTTTACATCTATTCACAATATTTATGATTATTATTTCCTAATATCTCCACAGTATTGTCAACACTTAGACAGGCAGCTCACTTATCCCCTCACCCCCACCCCACCACCCACAAAAAAAGAAAAAAAAAAAAAAAAAAAAAAAAAAAAAAACAATGGCAGCCCCCCTTGACACCCTACCCAATCTGTTGATTTCTTATGTTCATCTGCTGTGCCATTTCTTATTGACAACCCTGTGTTAACCTGGAATGTACATCTGATCAGATGTTACAAGAACAGATTACATGCAGCAAAATACCCACATCTGAAAGCAACAGGTACATTTTCTATAAAATTTTGATCATTGATTATACTGTCCCCAGATTTTTTCAAATGTCCCCAACTTTTTGGAGGGTAGGGGCCCCTGGGCCCCAAAACTGAAATTCCTGGCTTGAACACTGTTGTAGGTACTCATTAGAAGAGCCTCAGTCATAACATATGAGTACCACAACATATGATTTCATAGAGAAACAAGAAACATATCAGTGCTTTTTGGTTGAAAAAAAAATTGCCTTATCTGGAGCTATGTACACTGTATTTTAGCACAACTAGGATCTTTCCATTAGGCTAGAGAAAATTTATTTTTAGATATTCCTCCCCACACACCCCTAAAAAATCTGACCAAATAAAAAAGTTTGAGGTGGAAAACTTTTTCAGACATAGTTTGACTCATGCTGAAAACAGATTTTATAAGAAATGAATTATTTGTTATGAAAAGAGTAATAAAACAAGGTTTTCTTCTGTTACTGGATGGACCAGGAATAAAAAATAAAAAATAAAATCCACCCACCATCTCCATTTTTTCTAAAATCTGGATGAGAATCTTATAATTAATTTTCTCTGGCCTTATATGGTTTGGAAACAAACAATAAATTGATTATTAGGACCCCACATTTTAAGATGCCCTATAATAAGCACTCTGTCTGTCCATCTATCTGTCTTTGATTATCGATTTGTCCATTTGTTTGTCTGTCCATCCACATTTTTTTTTCATGCCCATATCTACTGTAATGCATGACATAGGCTGATCATATTTGATGTTTGTGTACATCAGGTGACTACAATGTATCCCATGTATAAATATGTCACTGTGACCTTGGTTTGACCTCTGACCTATATTAAAGAAAACAATTTATTCAGTATAAATCTTACATACTGGGCATAGATTCAACATATTTTGTATATTGATAAATTTAGTAAAGTTTTTGTGTTGCATACCATAAGTAAGTCACTATGATCTATATGTTGTCTTTGACCAACATGACAGTGTATGATTAAGGCTGATCAGACTGTATGTGAGTATATGTACTAAATTTTAGGCGATATACCACATACCATCAGTAGGCTACTGTGATTTATATGATGCCTTCTGACCTCTATTAGAGGTAAAAAACAAACTTTTCTGTACTGTAAGGCCTAGTCCCCTCAAATTCTGTATGTGGGTACATCTTCTAAAGACAGTATCTGAGTACAGTATGGCTTGTATGTTAGCTTGAATAAAGTGTCTGCAAACCACAAGATGACTGGCAATCAGTGTAAACCCTGATCAGCTGCCACTTTCTGTGGTGTCTGATCTGGATCTTAAGTTGGCTATGGGTTTGATGATAATTTGATGATAATTCTGGGACATGTTTTTCCAGTTCTCCATAAAAACATATATTGTGGGTACTCATTAGAAGTACCTCGGGGAGGTGCTTCTAATGAGTTCCACAATATATGAGCCAGTGCACACCAAAACCTTCAATAAGACTTATGTGACAATCAAAGACAGACCAACCTGTGCATCTGGGCAGTCTGATCAGAGTCTTTGCTGCTTGCATGTTCCTTCTACAGCCTCCAGGCCTCAGGACAAAGAGGGATAAATGAGAACCCTTGCCATACTGGGTGGATGTACATGCTGATCTTTGCTGATCACACAGGTCTTATTGTAAGTTTTGTCATGTGCTGGCTCATAGGTGTTTATGTAGAAATAAAGAAAACTTTATTCAATGTATCACCAAAAACTATTTCTTAACTCTTGTCCTGCTGAATAAATTAAGATGCCATGCCCATTTCTAATTTTCAGCCAATCAGATTACTTGATCCGGATTGTTGCTATAAATTCACATGCTTAATGGCAAACAGTGCAGATCCAGATCAGAAGCCAACTAATCTAGATCTACACTGTTTGCAAAGGCAGGGTGTATCTGGGTTCAGCAGGACAAAGGTTAATGGGTCTTCTGGATCTGATCAGAATCCTTGCACCAGAACATCTCTGATGAAATCCCACTGTGGATACATTTTCATGAGACGTATGAAATGGTCATTTGAAAATAATGCTTTGATGAAGATGTTAGAGGCTGGGGGAAGGATAAGTGGGGGCTGCTCCACTTGTATAGGTCTCTGTGCCACTTATGTAGGGCCCTGGGGATAACAAAATACATTACAGACAGGATCAGAATTAGATCAGAGAGTTACAAAGGTTATTTTATGTCTGCTTTGTGAAACTGGCAGATAGATCTGTAGGTGATTATTTATATGAATCTAACTCAGACACCTTTCATTGGGAAAATATACCTTAACCCTTGTCATGCTGAATAAATTAAGATGCCATGCCCACTTCTAATTGTCAGCCAATCAGATCCCTTGATCCAGATTGTTGATATAAATTCACATACTGAATGGCAAACAGTGCAGATCCAGATCAGTTGGCTTCTGAAGAAGAAGCCAACTCATCTCTACACTGTTTGCTAAGGCAGGCTCACCTGGGTTCAGCTTGACAAGGGTAAATTAAGAGGTGATATTACTGACTTGATATTTTAGAATAATTATACAACTTTAGAGAAGTTGGAGGATATGTTAGGGTGGTCATATTGCTTTGGTTATATGAGCGAGCTATCTGTTTTATAACTAAACACGATGCACATGTTTGATGCTAGGGTCTTCACATTTATGATAGATTACCTGAACTGTATTGAGATATGTCCTTATTTTCAAAAACAAAATACAATCTTGATATCACAGTTTTGTTTGTGCTATGGTTTGATATTTGTCATACTGTTCTGGGCTGATGACTCCATGTATCATACTAGATATTGGCCATATTTTACTTATTTCTTTATAATTTTTATCTTGTTGCTTCCTCTCTATAAACAAATAAAATATACCCTAGACTGTGTACCCAAAGGAGTTAAAAACTCAGTATTTTATTCAGTACTCATAAACATAGCATACAAATTGTCTTCAAATTTGAGGGTACTGGATACACCTAGAAGTTTTTTTGTTTTTTTTTGCACCATTTTTACAAGGGGGATAAATTTTGTGACTTTCTATTTGCTTTCCTTTGCACGGCTCCCCTTCTAAGAGGGGTCTACTCTTAAATTAAAGAAATTGCTCCCCTAAAATTAAAGAATTTGCTCCCTAGGGGAGCAAAGAAAAAACAAACAGTTTTTGTCTTGTTTTCTTCCAGTCTCAATAAACAAATAAAACATAATCAGACTGTGTACCCAAAGGAGTTAAAAACCCAGTGTTTTAGTCAATACTCATATACATAATATATAAATTTCCTTAAAACATTTAAGGGTACTGGATACACCTAAGTGTTTTTCCCACCATTTTTACAAGGGGGGATAACTTTCGTGAGTTCCGTTTTGCTTTCCTGAGCACTGGTCCCCTTCTGAAAGGGTCTGCTCTTAAATTAAAGAATTTGCTCCCAATTCTTTCCTTTCTGGGTAGATCCCCTTTCAGAAGGAAGAAAAAGCAATTTTGAAAGAGTTACTTCCCTCCTCCACCCTGAATATGTTCCCCTTAAGCTATGCAAAGTGTATTCTACTAACAACCTTTTGCTGTGGTAGTCCCCTTTGGTGGTGATTAAGAAGAAATACCGTCATGTTTTCAGGCAATTAAAAGACAAATTATAACTTATTGGGAGTGACCTCTAGTAAGTCAAAAATTAAGAAAACTTTATTTATTAAAGTACATCACCTATTTATTTATTTGTTAGATACTGTTACTGTTATTTTACCTATACAATTCAGATAAAACTTTTGATCCATTTTACCATATTGAACCTAAATATTGCTGCACCTTAAGGTGAATGGACATTCTTTCAGTGGAGGTATCGCTGTCAAAATTGTCTTTGTCCCCTTCTGAAAACTGGTCTACTCAAAAAGGAAAGAATTTGCACCCTGTTGTTCCCTTTTTTAACTCCTAACCACACTTATTCTAAACTTTAAAAAAAAGCTTCACTTCAGGCCGGGCCCGATATCAACCCGGACCACTTGCATGAAAGTCTATCACTCTACCATGTCTCTATAAAAGCTGGCTTGTACTGCAAGGCGTTACAAGTGTCATATATACCTAGCCTGATGACATTCTTCCCCACCAAACTGAACTTCGTCCCTGAAATTGCAGATTACTGAGCAGGGCTTAGGATGTTTTTCCATTGGGCGCTAAATGTAACAGGCGAAGAAAAAATTCTCATATCCAGCCCGACGGGGAATCACACCTGGGCCACTTGCATGACAATCAAACACTTAACCATGTCATTATGAAAGCCGGCTTGTATCTCAAGGCAGTACAAGTGTCATGTATACCTAGCCCTGTGACATGTTAGTTATTTTCTATGAAACAAAGTTGTTGGCAATCATCAGAATATGGCCTTATAAGGCAATTCTAATTTTTACCTACAACAGATGTTGCTATTTAAATATATTGCCTTTCTAATCAGAGCACACTACCAATGTGTCCGTGAAGAAATATGAAAATTAGAAAATTTATTTGTCTGGCTATTCCTTACTGTATATAGATATGATATGGTACTGTATTTACCCTAAGTATTCAGACTGACAAGCCTGAGTGAACAGTGCAGACCTAGATGAGATGCTGCAGAATGTGGCATCTGATCAGAGTCTACATTGTTTGCCACATGCTCATTCAGTGCTTTTTAGACACATCAACAGGTTGTAAAGTGGACATATTTAAATGTTAAGAACAAGTAGGTTAAGGACCAGGGTTAAGAAGTTCAGATGTGTAAATATTTCAGGGGTAAAAAGGGTGCATGTATTATATAAACAAAAAATCAGGACACAGATTGTGCACTGATGATAACAATATCAATGTTTATAAAGGGCAAGGTGGAGTACTTTTATAAAATTTTATATTCCTGAGTCATTCTGGTCCAAGTAAATGCTAGCAGTGATGCAATCATCTATAAGAAAAAAACATAAAATCAGGTGTGTTGCTATTGATAGATCCAATATGTGTAGGTGTTTATTGATATAAACTTACAATGTCTCTTATAGCATCTCCCAAAATAGTTTTAGAGTTAATGAAAGCTTGTTATATTTTTAGCACATAGCATGCTGGGTAAAAATTTCAGCAGACAACATTTTGAAATAATTTTTCTTTTTTTTTTCCAGAAAATAGGGTTTGACATTTCTTGTTAAATGTCACCATTGGAGACAATTTGCATGAAATATCAAATCCTATTTGCTGGAAAAAATAAGGAAAACTAACATCGATTTGTCAGTGGCTGAAATTGCCTGGAGAGTGTCCTGTTTTAGCATATGGTTGGCATGGTTTGTAGGTTACATTGACATCACAGAAACATCTCCATATTGGATTCCTTTTATGTAATTGTCAGAATACCAATGCATATATATTTACATGCTCTCTTAAAAAGGATAAGTCTTATTCAGATTCCTATTTTGAGGCATAATTAAGCTCACCTGAGTTTAGTCATCTTTATGCGCATGCTTCCATCTGATGACCTAGCTCTTCAGGGATTTATACAGTAGTTTGGTAGAAGAATTACCTGGATGGAGGAGGGGGAAGAGATTCAGAGTTGTGTGTTTTATAACAGTCAACCTTTTGACTGGTTTCCTTGGCAATCAAAAGGTCTCATAAACTTATAATGGGTAAATGATTAAATGACATCTCTGTAACTTAATAAATAGTTTTGACAAAACTTGACACATGTGTTCTTTGGGTGATTCTCTGCCATGTTTGTGTACGTGTTTATCCCTTTATGCTGTTTTGATTGTCTAAATGCCAACCATTACTTTGAAGAAATCTTTAAATGTACAGTTTGGTTGGTCAGGTGGTGCTAAGATGTCGTGTATCTTACATCACTGGGGCGTCCAACTTATATTGGCTTACAGTTGGGCAAGGCCTGCTGTCCTTGTAGCAGGTAAGGGTATAGGGGCAATGGTTTTATTTCTTCTGTGTCTTCACTTTCATTCCTGTTCCTCTTTCTTCCATGTTCTCTTTCATCTCTTCTATCTCTTTTCTCCCTTTCTCTGGGAGACAACACAAAATGACCCACAAGGATTGACGTGTCATTAAACCCCAACACCATCATTTAAATGTACAGTATGGGTTTCATTGAAATAATGCAGGAATGGTCCTTTGGTGGCCATTTACCAAGTTAATCTATAATGCTCATCTGCTGTTTTGATCAGTTGCCATAGCAACCATCTTTTTTAAAGAAAAAACTCTTTAAATGACATCTCTTCTGAAGGCACTGAATGCACTTCATTGAAATAATGCAGGCATGATCCTGGGTTTCCCTTTACCAAGTTTGTGTTTTTGTAGTTTGGTTGCCTAGCTTGGCAACAAATGTTTCCAATAGACTTACATGGGAAAATGGTTTAATAATAATTTCTCCATAAGAGTTAAAAGCAATTGGAACTAAACTTGGCACAAATGTTCCTTGGATAAAACTGCTATTAAATTCATGGTCTTTATGCCCTTCTCTTGTTTAGATTTGTTTCTATGGCAAAGTTTAGTATTTAAATATTTAAAAGATTTCATATAATTATTTGAAAGCAGCAAATGATTTCATTGAAATAGCTGATATTTTTATTATTCCTCCATAAAAATGCATTGTAGGTACTGACATTAGAGGGTCTTGCCAAGGCACCCACCACTTATGTCTTTGTGGTGAAATAAGAGAATATATTACCTCTTGTATCCGGAGCTACATGTATGCATAGACTTATGATAGGAAAATGGTAAGATGATAGCTTTTCCATAACCATTGAAGCTGTTTAAATTAAATTTGGCACAGTTATTCTTGAATGATCTTTTATCTTATGTATGTTTCCAAGCACACTGTTTGACTGTTAGCCATCACAACCATTAATTTTGAAATAAGAAATTTAAAATGACATCTCCAACAGCACTGAATGGATTTGATTGAAATAATGCATACATGATCTGCCTTTGTGTTTTTAGTCATATGGCTTGAATAGTTTTCTTGCCATGACAACAGATGATTCCCATAGACTTGTAATAAGAAAATGGTTAAATGATATATCCACCAAACTTAGTAGGTATATTATTCATTTAGTGGTTTCATGGGTATTGATTTAAGGCTGAATCCCATTTAGTATGACAGCTTCTGTGCACAGTATCTCTTGAACTGGTTGGCAGATTTTCATCAAACCTGCAGTGACACATTGCACATATAGTGTCAAATTTACATAGTGTAGAAAGAGGATAGGGCATCAGTTTTCTGTATCAGAAATGTTTCTAATTATTAACCCATTTGTGCATCGAACCCAAATGAGGGATATTGTTTAACAGCATAGTCCTAGATCAGATGCTGCAGACAGTGGCATCTGATCAAGGTTCACACTGTTTGCATTAAATACAGGTATTCCTATAAAAGTAGTTATAATCAGAACTAATCCTGACCCTCTCCAGATGAAAATGGACCTGTCCAAAGAGTTGAGACAGAAGTGTCCACTGGCCATAAATGGGTTAATATATTAGATACCATATTGGATTTAATAACTGCACTGTGCGCTTAGGTTTTTCAAAATTACTAGGAAAACTTCTGTAAAAATATGACTCTACCTACTAAGGGTACCTTTAAAAACCCTACTAAGGGTACCTTTAAAAAAAAAGATCAGCAAAGCTTATTTGATGATCTTTATGTGATTTTTTTCTGATTTTCTTTGTAAAAGCATAATATATTGTGAGTCTTCATTTGAAGTGCATCGACAAGTCAATGCAATTCAAATGGGTACCCACAACATATGCCTTTATAAAAGTGTAGACAAAAATTACACTGGCTGTAATCTGAAGACTGCGGAACTGGTTGACTGTGCACTTATAGGGATATGAGCAGTACTAAGATCGAATAGGGTAAATGTTTTTGTGTGTGTGTTCATATCGTCGTTGCCGAGTCAAAACCTAGTAACCATTTTTTGCAAAAGTCACTTTTTTGCAATGCGGGAATACCTGCCATTTAGCACGCCTTCTGTCAAATTTTCGTACCTCTAGGCCAATAAGAACCCCCTTAGAGCCTTGAGTTACGAGTATTTAGACAATATTTTTTGTATAGTTTGTGTAGTCTCTCTACCGAGATGCGATGTCTTGATGCATTCTAAGCATCTAAGCATTTATATGTCATAACTCGAGAGAAAAATGTACCAAAAAGTTGTAACTCTAGTGATTTAGTTGAAAGATGGTATGAATTCTCATCTGTAAGATTAGAATAGCTTTAGCACTGAATTTGGATGTCACTAAATAGAATACTGTCAGAATTTCATAAATATTGGTAACGTCTAGCAAAAGTTATAAAGTTTTTTCTTTCTCATGAAAAATTAAGAAATCTGAAATACAACTATTTGACTCGGCAACGACGATATGTTGTTTTCTTTCTTCGTTTTTTTTTTTTTTTTTTTTTCCACACAGTTTTATCTACAATGTAATTATCTACTTTATCTACAATAGTTCATGTACTTCCCACTCCTTAAAGTACAATTTAACCTTTTTTAAATTTATAGTCTTGAGGGAACATTGATTTTAGGCAAATTTTGGCGGCATATGGAGACATAAATTTTTTTTTGTGTGTGTGTGCATGTGTGTGTGTGTGTGCATGTGTGTGGGGGGAAGGTTCGTGTGAGTGAATTCATACATGTACGTGCATGCTTGCATGCATGCACATGCCTTTATGCATTAACTTGCTGTATATCCTGGTGACTTGTGATAGTTATCACAAATTGTAAATTGTATCTTTTTATACACAGATGGATTTCTATTAACCTTTACCACATTAGGAGACAATTTGCATGAAATATCAAAGCCTGTTTTCTGGGGAAAATAAGAAAAATATTTCAAAATGTAGTCTGAGATTTTTACCTAGCATGCTGAGCATTTATGAGTCACCAAGTTCATTCATGAAAATTATGTAACTTGTTGTACATAAGTCTGTTCCTGGCAAAATTTAGCAAACTGATTGTATCTCGAAATTTTTTATCTCACTGTCACTCTCCATCTCCCTCTGTTTCTGTCTGTCTGTCTCTCTGCAGCCGATATTATTGTATTATATTGTATTTAGCCTAAGTGTTACAGGGACACATCCCAGAACCAGATGGAATGCCACAGAATGCATGGCTTCTGAACAGGTTTGCACTGTTTACCTTTCCACAGCAGTTTTTAGACCCATTAACAGGAGCAAAATGGACTGCAATAGTTTAGATTCTAGAACAAGTTTGTATAGGAGTTAAAAGATCGATGTCTGATTTTTTAGGGTAAATATTGTAGGTAGACTTTATAGTTCTAAAAAGGTGACAGTTTTGCAAAAAAAAATAAAAATAAAAAAATAAATAAATAAAATATTATTTTTGTATCATAGGTCTAGATAAGTGTGCATCAGGTAAATATTTTTCTCATATTTTTCATGTAAATGTTTTGGTATAAGAAAACAAAACAACAAAAATTATCTTCTGTAAGTTTGTGACATTTCTCTGTCCTGTAAGCCAGCTGGCCAGTTGCCAGAAGACTGACCTATACAGTGTCTGGAGCATGTTGACCATTAACTGATCTTGACCTTATCTGTGCTCTTTGATGAGTATAGAGACTATGTAGTGTATGGAGGTCAAACATCTAGTAAATATTTTGTTTTGGCAAGCAACAGGATTTGTTGTAGTGGTTCTGCCTTAACATTTCATGTCTAGTAGATGATTCAAATGAAATGCCCAGCCTTATTTTTATCTGAAACATAATTAACCTTTGTCCTGCTGAACCCGGATATACCCTGCCTTTGTAAACAGTGTAGATCCAGATCAGTTGTCTTCTGAAGAAGCCACCTGATCTGGATCTGCACTGTTTGCTATTAAGTATATGAATTTATAGCAACAATGCAGATCAAATAATCTGATTAGCTGCAAATTAGAAGTGGTTGTGGCATCTTGATTTATTCAGCAGGACAAGGGTTAAAAAGTAAAATGTCTGATTTTACTGATGCAGCCTAGGCTGTCTATAAAAACATATACAATATTGTATTGTGGGTACACATTAGAATTGCTTCAAATTGTTATATTGTACTTTTATAAAGAATTGGATAAAAGTACAGGGGCAGTAATAAACCTGAAGACATAGAAATTGCTTGACTGTGCACATATATTGGATACTGGTATGTGCCGTAATTATGTCAAACATGGTCTGCCAGTAAACCATCCCTAGGGAATATCCCTAATGCATATTTATCAGTTACTAGTGTGATGCTTAACACTTTGGTTAAAAATTTCAGTAGACATTTTTTTTTTCCAGAAAATAGGCTTTGGCATTTATGCAAATTGTCTCCACTGGAGACAAAAATTTGCATGAAATGTCAAATCCTGTTTTCTGGGAAAATAAGAAAAATACCATCTATTTATCATCTGCTGAATATGCCCATAGAGTGATAAAGGTTAACATGTTTTAACTGTGGCATGTCCAGACTGAAAAATGACTGTTTGACTATAATTGGGCATGCTCTATAATTGTGTCATAATTTACCTGCAGAAAACAGGGATTGACATTTTATTTCAATTTTTTAGGAGATTTTTGGTTAAAATGGCAAACCTTTTTTTCTGGAAAATTAAGACAACTATTTGAAAATCATTTAAATTCAGTAGGCTAAAGTTTAAATGTGTCCTTCAAATGAGTCAGCCCACAAGTTCAAATCATGAAATGGGTCGATCAGTTTTCTTAGAAATTGTTGACTGAATACTTCCTGCTGTGTGATAAAGTGAGGCTCCCATATAGGTGGTAGTAGATATTGAGAGTAAACAGCGTAGACTTAGATCAAAACACTTGTAATGCTTAGCTGGGTAAAAATTTCAGCTTTTGAAATATTTTGAAATGTTCCAATTTTTATAGCCCGCCACACAATAGTGGCGGAGTATTATGGTTTCACGTTGGACATCCGTGTGTCTGTCCGTCCGTTAGTCATACGTCAGTCGGTCCGTCTGTCCGTTTTTCGCGTTTCCGGATGATAACTTGTAAACATCAGTGGATTTTTACCAAACTTGGTATGTGCATTGATATTGTCGAGATCTGGTATGGGATTGCTAATGGGCAAATTTCGTCAAATTTTTAAGAAGTTATTTGCCCGCGACACGATAATGGCGGGGTATTATATTTTAACATTTAAATTTTTTTTTTTTTTTTTTTCAATAATATAGGCTTTGACATTTCATGCAAATTCTCTCTTAGGAGACAATTTGCATGAAATGGCAAAGCCCATTTTTGAGGAAAAAATGAAGAAATTTTTCAAAATGTTGTCTGCTGAAAGATCAGTTTCTAACCTTGTTTGCCAAAGTTGGTCCCCTGTACAAACATTCATTCAGACTTTTGTTCTCTGACTTGGTTTTAGCTGAGGCACCACCGCACGTTGTAGGATAGAAACGGCATGTTTCAGCATCACAACATTTTGTCACGTCATCAGATACATTGTAGTCAGACTTGTTGAAATTTAAGACCAAGTATGGTAAAGACTTAACCCTTGTCCTGCTGAACCCGGATATACCCCGTTTTGCAAACAGTGTACATCCAGATCAGTTGGCTTCTGAAGAAGCCAACTGATCTGGATCTGCACTGTTTGCCATCAAGTATGCAAATATATAGCAACAATCTGGATCAAATAACCTGATTGGCTGAAAATTAGAAGTGGGCGTGGCATCTTAATTTATTCAGCAGGACAAGGGTTAAGGTGTCTGAATACTTTAGGTAAATACAGTAAATGAAAACACATATGATGGGTACTCATCAGAAATGCCTCTTAAGGAATGGCCTTATGCCTGGAGAAATTTAAAAACAATCAATACTTTGTGGTGGAAAGATGTAAGATGGTTCATAGGTGGACCCCAAAAGTGTTGTATCCAAACAAAATGTATAGATTATGTAGAAAAGTGGTGTTTTATGGTCATTTTTCTATATACATGTAATCTAGACATTTTTTGTTTGGATACAACACGGTTGTTTGCTAACACGGTTTTCACTTTGGATCCCTGAAATTGTGTTATAAAGAGGTTATGGTGTACTACATTTTCTGTGAGTGTTCAGATACCTTAATGCTTTCATCCCTGAGTTTCTGCAGTGGACTCTTAGAATTTGGACATGTCAGTCAGGGATATTGGTCAGTTGTTACAAGCTGTCTCATCTAGAGCTACACTGTTTGCATAAATATTTGTTTTGTCTACACAGTTGTTTAAGGGTTAACTGACATAGGTCTAGATAAGGATGGGTATCAGGTAAAAAGTTTTCTTATTTCTCGACGAAAACATATGATGTGGGTACTCATTAGAAGTGCCTCGCTGAGGCGCTTCTAATGAGTACCCACATCATATGTTTTCGTCAAGAAATAAGAAAAATATAGATACTTTTCGGTTGAAAAACGCGCCTTATCATGAGCTATGAAATATTACTGCATGCTAAAATTTGAACAAGTTTATTTGACTACTTGTTGATGTGTAAAAAAATTGCTGGGTGAGTGGCAAACAGTTTAGACCCTGATCAGATGAAACATTCTGTGGCGTCTGATTTGGCTGACACTCTGTTTGCTCAGGCATGTCTGTCCAAATACATAGCGTAGACATGGTAGATATGGGCATTTTTTATCGCATGGGCAAGCGGATTTAGCACTCCTGACCCTGGTTCAGCAGGTTATGGGTTTCAGTCTGCAAAGGACAGAATTCAGCTTGCAGTGACTGTAAGGCACTTCATTGCACAGTGCCAGTCTTTCATTATCACCCCTTCATGGACCTCTCAATATGGCTTAAATAATGTTGAAAGAGACCTTAAACACCAATTAAATCATAGTAATAATAATTTGGGCTTTTTTCCCTTGAGACCTCAAATATCTTTTGAAATACTTGAAATACTTGAAATGCTATCTGTTATTTATTGATTTATAGTTTATATTCTCTGGGGATTCCCCTTTAATTTAGATTTAAGTATTCATTTTGACCTAGATATGTCATAGTTTTCTTTGGAGTCATAGTTGTAAATGTCCTAGATTAGAAAAGTTGTTTAGTTTGAGGTTACATAAAAGGTCTGTAAGTTTATCAAGTACATTTCTGATTTCAATCAGAAGTGCAAAATTGTCAGATAAGAAAAATGGTCTACCATAATAAACCTAAGTTTTGAGACAAACAGACCTGAACAAACAATGTAGACTCAGATCAGATACTGCATAATACAGCATCTGATAAGGGTCTACACTGATTGTCATTCATGCAGCTATTTATTGACACAATGACTGGTAGTAAAATGGACTTAATTACATGTATGTTCAAATCTTAAAAGTATGGTCCTACTCTTTTTCCACCTTCTAATTTTGCCTTCATCAATCCAAAGGTTAAGATTATCATTTTTAGTTGACCTGAGCCCAACTCTTAGGATGAGCTTTGTGATAGAGCTATCTTTTTGTGTTGTTGGGCTGTCATCCCGAATCTTGTGCCTGACATCCATCTCATAAAGGCCTTTGAACAGACAACAGTAAAACCCTTCTCTTGCTAAACATGACATGCCCTGTCTTAGCAAACAGTGTAGATCCAGATCAGTTGGCTTCTGAAGAAGCCAACTGATCTGGATCTGCACTGTTTGTCATTAAATATGTGAATTTCTATCAAAAATATGGATCAAGTAATCTGATTGGCTGGAAATTAGAAGTGGGCATGGCATCTTAATTTATTCAGCATGACGAGGGTTAAGCCTGGCTTTATGAGCATTCAGCCCTCACCCTTAATCCTGCCTGATAGTTCAGTTCCAGCTACATATAATTGTTTGGTTCATCCTTGGATTAACAGAAAAATATATAAATCAACTCATTACGAAAACATGCCTAATGATTCAAATATTCTGAAAATTTTACCACCAAAAAATGAAAATTTTCAGATAAAAAATTCTGATATTTTTCATATTTCTGCTCAAAGCATAGATTGTGGGCCTCGATGAGGCGGTTCTAACGAGTACCCACAATCTATGTTTTTGAGCAGAAATAAGAAAAATATTGTATACCCGTTAGCCCCAGTTATACTATATAAGAGGGGTTTAAGGGGGTCAAAATAATATAGGCATGTTTTCATAATGTTCTCAACACTAGATGTAGACTGGCTCCATTCATTTCTGCACTTTTCTTTTTGTCAGTCTTATTATCATTTCCTGTAGCCTTATTTGTCTTTTTAATCCCATTTCACTATTTTACTACAGAAAGGATTTTTTTAAACTAATGGACATTACAGATAAGAATATTTTTAGCCACACTAGATTGTACACCTTGAAAGAAAAGATGGAGTCTGGGGATAGACAATAAGGATCTATCATTGGTGTGAGGGGTAGATAGAAATATCCGTCTGGAGGATAATAAGGATCTATCATTGGTGTGAGGGGTAGATAGAAATATCCGTCCGGAGAATTACTGTCCTGCATTACTAGGCTTGTCGAGTGATGCCAGACTGTGATCACAAGGGATGGATTTTTCTATCTACCCCTCACACCCATGATAGATTCTTTTTCTTGCACACCTTTCATTTCTGAATGATTTTTAGCTCACCTGTCACTTAGTGACAAGATGAGCTTTTAATTAAGATCACATTTTGTCCGTCATGTGTCCGTGCGTCCGTAAACAATTTCTTCAAACGACATCTCTTCCAAACCACTAATTGGATTTTGATCAAACTTCACAGGAATGATTATTGGTTGGTCCTCTTTCAAAGTTGTTCAAATGGTTCCGGTCCATTGCACATCTAGGTCACAGGAGCTAAAATTAGATTTTTTAATTGAAAACTTAAAAAAATCTTATCTGAAACCAGAAGGCCCAGGTCTTTGATATTTGGTATGTAGCTTCATCTAGTGGACCTCTACCACATTATTCAAATTATAGCCCTGGGGTAAAAAATGGCCCTGCGCCGGAGGTCACTTTATTTTACATAGACCCATATAGGGAAAAACTTAAAAAATCTTCTTGTCTGAAAGCAGAAGGCCCAGGCCTTTGATATTTGATACATAACTTCACCTAGTGGACCTCTACCAAGATTGTTCATTATTGCCCTGGGGCCAAAAATGGCCTTGCCCCAGGGCAGACACATTTTACATAGACTTTTATAGAGAAAACCTTCAAAAATCTTCTAATCTGCAAACAGAAGGCCCAGGTCTTTGATATTTGGTACATAGCTTTACCTGGTGGACCCCTGCCAATATTGTTCAAATTATAGCCCTCGGGCCAAAATTGGCCTGTCCTGGGGCCGACATAGGAAAAAAAAAAAAAAAAATCTTCTTATCTGAAAGTGCAAGGCCTTTGATATTTGGTATGTAGCATTACCTAGAGGTCATCTGACAAGAGTGTTCAAATTATGCCCCTGGGGTGAAAAGAGGCCCCACCCAGGGGGGTGGTGGGGTCACTTGTTCTACATAGAGCAAAAAGACATAATGGCAATGATTAGGCCTAGGAATATCATAGGATGGATGGACCTGAAGGGTAGATGACCTTTAAGTTAAAGGTCAAGGTCACCATGACCTTTAGTACCAAAAAAGCTTACAATTCTGCAATGCTTATTGTTAGGACCCTCAAACTTAGTAGAGATGTTGGTCTTCACTAGTAGATGATCCTAAGGGCAAAAGTCAAGGTTACCAGGACCTTTAGTACTAAAAAGCTTGATAACTTGGCAATGGGGCTAGGACCGTCAAACTTAGAAGGGATGTTGGTCCTCATCAGTAGATGACACCGAGGGCAATGGTCATGGCCAAGGTCACCATAACCTTTTGTATTAAAAAGCTAATAATTAGGCAGTGCTTTAGGCTAGGACCCTTGAACTTAGATGGGATGTTGGTCTTGACCAATAGGTGACCCTAATGGCAAAGGTCAAGGTCACAGTGACCTCTAGTACAAAACAAGCTTATAACTCGGCAATGCTTGGGGCTAGGACTCTCAAACATAGTAGGGATGTTTCTTATGACCAGAAGATGACCCTGAGGTCAAAGGTCATGGTCAAGGTCACCATGTATAACATGATTCAGGTAAGCGATATAGGGCCATCATGGCCCCCTTGTTTAATAATGCAGTCACTTCGATTGCTGATGTCCACCATATTGAGATGACATTACTGTGGCGTTTAATGACCTCATTACATACAGTGACGTAAACCATAACATGGCGTACCTGAAATCCATTGCAATTAGTGAGTTTAAGTCACGTGAGAATTCTCGATTTTTATCTTACCCTGGGTAGGATAAGAATTTCTATCCCAGGGCTAAATCCAGTATTTCCTCATCTGGTTTGCAAGAATACACCAGATGAAACAAGGATGAGGGCTTGACTACAAACTGAAAGTCAGAGCAAGAGTAACTACTAGTAGAACTATAGACTGGCTCCAGTCTCCAGTGACTAAATATTATTTATTATAATCCTGTTTGATACTCCACTAAAATAAAACTAAATTAATATCATGACTTTTAAGGCTGGTCACTAGCCTTTATAGTCATGATATTATTTTGGAGGATTTTATCTCTTTCCCCCGCTAGTGGGGACTTTGTTGTCTGCTGATAACCTTTGCAAACAGTTTGGACATAGATCAGGCCCGACAAAATGTCGGGCCTGATCTGGATTCAAACTGTTTGACACCCTGATGGTATTCCTAAAGATTTTTTCGAAAAAGTTAATGTAAAAATAAAATCTACAGACGACAAAAAGCATGCAAAAATTACTCAGCATGCAAAGAGTTAAGAAAAAAATCTAAAGTCACTGGAGACTGGAGCAAGTCTAATAGAACAACAGAGAGCCTGACTAGATGAGTAATGTTTTACTCAAATTAGAACTTTGCATCAGGGCTTACTAACTTTGAAGACTTAGTCCAGAAATCAATGTTAACTTACACTCTATAGATGGTAGCCCATACTTCATTATGTCCATTTCTTATAGAAATGAGGTCAAAAGTTGAAAGTGCAGTTATTTTAGATCTTTCACAATTAGTGATCAGACTTAATGGACAGTTAAGGTCATGTGGAGGTCATTATTGGTATTAATTGGTACAGTAGAGATAGAAAGGGGGTCAGTGAAGAGACAAGGTTGTTTTTCCATTGATTTTCAATATAGCACCATTACTGTCACAGCTCAGATCATCTTAAGCCAAACCTGGAGAATCCTGAACTACAAAATTCAGTCACTATGGTTACTGTATTTATCAGAAGTAATGGGGCAGACAGACCTGAGCAAGCAGTGTAGACTCAGATAAGAATGTGGCCTCTGATCATCTAGATAGGGTCTGCACTGTTTGCCACTCACCCAGCTGAATTTTAAAACACATCAAGAGGTAATATCAAAAGGTAGTAAAATTGACTTTATCAAATTTAGAAGAATTATTGACAGGTAGGGGTAAATGAGCTCAATTTCTTCTGCTGAACCCGGATGTGCCCTGCCTATGGAAACAGTGTAGATCCAGATCATTTAGCTTCTGAAAAAGTATGTGAATCTGTATCAACATTCTGAATCAAGTAATCTAATTGGCTTAAAATTAGAAGTGGGCATGGCATCGTAATTTATTCAGCATGGCAAGGGTTAAAAGCCTTTGTCCGTTTTACATGTTCGTAGAGAAATAAGAAAAATACACCACAGTCTCATTATAACACAGATTTTGGATATACCATGGTGGAAAAATGGATCCCAAAAATGTTTAGAGTATATAGAAAAATGACCATAAATGGTCATTTTTCTATATAATATATAATCTATTATTTTGTTTTGATATAATGTTGTTTTAAGCTAACACAGACTTTTCTGTGGATCCCAAAAATAGTGTTATAAAGAGGTTGTGGTGTACCAATGTTCTCATGGAGAAATAAAATACATGTACTTTTTTGGTTGAAGAAACTATCTGGAGCTAAGAAGTATTGTAATCTTTAGATAATTTTTTATTTCTCCAAGAAACATTTGTTGTGGATACTCATTAGAAGTGCCTTATGAAGAAAAATAGTTACCATAATAACCCAAAGTATAGGGATCTGAGCAAACAGTGCTACAAAAGACCCAAATCAGATGCAACAAAATACGGCATCTGATCTGGGTCTACACTATTTGTCATTCATCCAACAGTTTTTAGACACATGAACAGGTGTTCAATTTTTAGGACAACTATGGTAAGTTGTTTACCCTCAAACTGCCCGTCACAACAATTGTCGTCTGCTTTGTCATCTGCTTGTGATTTTAAAAGTCATTTTTGCAAACAGTGTGGACCCAGATCAGACTGCTCTTCTAGGAGCATCTAGGAGCAGTCTGATCAGGGTCCACACTGTTTGCCTGTATGCAAAAACAGATTTGAAAAGTTTGCAAGAATATTCAGCAGACAACATAATTTAAGACAACATTTGGTTTCAGATGCAGGTTTTCTTAAGGGTTAATGTTCCCCAATATTTAGTGTAAATATTTATCGTAAATACCCGATGTAGTTATGGTTGTGGACTTTCCTAATATTATGGTAATTATGGCATTTCTTTTTCGACCTGTCCTAAAATTGTGTCCCAGTCTTGCCCCAGTAGAGATATTTTAGTGAGAAAATGGAATCTGTGGGCTGATATCGGTTCAATTGGCTGTTTGCTGTAAATTGTTTTGTCAGTTATTTGGATGGGATTTGCTTAATTTAAGGTCTAATGTATCAACTTGTCATCAGTGTCTAGACAGTTCGTTTTCTTTTTTCTGGGATAATCTTTGTAGATATTGTACCACAATACCCCCAAGCATGGGTCTAGATAAGGTAGGGTATCTGGTAAATATTTTTCTTATTTCTCCATGAAAACATATGTTGTGGGTACTCATTAGAAGTGCCTCGGTGAGGTGCTTCTAATGAGTACCCACAAGATATGTTTTTGTGGAGAAATAAGAAAAATATCAATACTTTTTGATTGAAAAAAGCGCCTTAACTAGTGCTATGCCCAAAGATTCAGACAGACAGGTATAAGCAAAGAGTGTTGACCCAGGTCAGTCCCAGCAGAATGCAGCATATGATCAGGGTCTACACTTTTTGCTACTCAGTCTTTACAGTTTTAGATACATCAGCAGCAAGTAAAATGGGCCTATTTTCCTGCATTTATTACTTTTCCTTCTTTTTAGATGGGTTTTTCAAAAGTCCGTCCTTTAAAATAGCGATGTCTTGGGGTGCGGGTGTAGGGTGGGCGAGCATCTTGAGTTGGGCATTGTCTGAGATTTACCTTTTGGTTAAACTTTTTGAAGAACCAGTCCATAATGCTGTTAGGTGTTTTTCTTGTTTAATAATTTCTCTACTTAGCCCTACTTTTTAGTTTGCCCTATTATCTCTTCATTTTAACCAAAAAGGCTTCTCAGGGATCAAGGAGAATTGTGTAAGTGTATTCTTTTTTTTCACTCGCTCAATACTAAAAGAAACGGACATAGTTTATTATTAAGTTGGGGCTCAAGATTTGTTAGAGCTTTAGAAATGTTTACTTTTTATGCAGAGTATCCCTACGTTTGCCCTACATTTTCAAAGTTTGGATCCCTACTTTTTCTCTCGGTTGTGCTTGAAATCCTTAAATTTGAACAAATCCATTTTATAACGAGTTTTATGTGTCAAAATGTTACTGGTTGAGTGGCAAACTCTGTAGATCCTGATCAGATGCCACATTCTACTGCATCTGGCCCCGAGGTTATAAAACTTTTTTCATGCTCAACTCAGCTGAGCATGAAATTTATTTTGCTTATAAATCTTAAAATACTGACAATTTTTTAAAACTTCTTTCATGCTCAACTCAGCTGAGCATGCTCAGCTGAGCTCAGCATGAGAAAAGTTTTAATTGTTGGTAATTTTATTTTTATGGCCAAGTGAAATTTCATGCTCAGTTGAGTTGAGCATGAAAAAAGTTTTATAACCTCGGGGCCTGATCTGAGTCTACTCTGTTTGCTCAGGCCTGTCCGTCCAAATACCTCAGGTAAATATGGTATGTCTGCTGGGTAAGCAGTAGACTGGCTCCCATCTTACTGATATTTGAATTAGCACAAACATGGAAAAACATGTATTTCTCTCTGACTTAGCTGATCATTTATGTGTTTCTGCCATGTAAGGGAGAGGATATGTGTAGAAAAATTATAGTCAAGGAGGTGATAACTCCATGGAACTTAACATATTTACCATATGTTGGTGGACAGACCAACCTGAGTAGTCAGTGTAGATCCTGAACAAATGCAGCAGGTCTGATACCCAATTTGTATTGTTTGCCACTCATCCAGCCATTTTTTGACATCAACAGGTAGTAAAATAAATTTGTTCAAATTTTAGAACAAGAATGGTAATTAGTTAAGGTGTCCTGTATTTAATGTAAATACAGGTTATCAAACGGACGTATATACAATCCTATATTTGATTTGTCGGGCGTTTTGCCTCAACAAGGTGCAGCAGGATATGAAAAACAAGAAGTGTCGTTAACCCATTGTTGACTGAATAGACTCTCCCACACTATATATTGGAAGAGTCCAATTTCAATTTTAGGTACGTCTGGCTATGAGATTTACATATTCCTAGAGAAAAATGGCTAAACTATTTGCAAACAGTGGAGACCCTGATCAGACGCCGTGTTCTGTGGCATCTGATTTGGGTCTGCACTGTTTGCAAATTACCCTTTCATGGGTCTCCTGACTACAATGGGTTAAAAAGGACAGCTGACAGTATCAGACCCTGTTTTTTTTTGTTTGTTTTTCTGGAGAGATCTGATTTTTTTATGTGTAAGCTGTGTGAGGTAGTAAGGCATGATTCAGTCCAGATTATAACTCAAATCAAAAAATCAAATATTGGAATGAAATAAAAAAACATCAACTATATAATGGCTGTATGGTATGATTATGAATCATAAAATCCCTGCCAGTCTTCCCCCACCCACTTCCCCATCCCACCACCCTATCCCCCCCTCCCCCCCCCCCCCCCCCCCACACACACACACACACACACACACACACACACAGAGAAAAAAAAAAGATAATAATAATAATAATAGTAATAATAATAATATTAATGAAATAAAAAAAAAATAAAGAAATTTGAGAAAAATGTTTGCCTGCTGTACTGATCAAACCCATGACCCATTTACAAAGTGGATTACCAGAAATGGTATGAAAGGCAGTTTTAGGTCTGTAAAGGAAAGCTGCTTGTTAACTTAGATTGATAGGTCGCTGGTGAACTTTGAACAGAAACCTTGTAGTTGCTGTCAAGCTGCAAATGTTGGCCATAAAATCTCTTTAAGACAGGAATGAGTCTGGGCTTTAAGTAATATTGTATCATAAGCCTTGAAGTAAGCAGTTGATAGATAGGTTTTTGTCTCATTATGGTGTCTAGCATTTACCACTTTATGAGCAAATTCAGCAGACGACAAATCGAGGCTATTTTTCTTATTATTCCCAGAAAACAGGCTTTGACAGTTAATGCAAATTGTCTCCTCTTGCAAAGACCCTGAGTAGACTGGATGTAACACTGTCAAAATTACTAACTGACCTGATACGTATATAGTATATACTAGATACTGGATACCTGGCCTAGTGGAACCATAATGGGGGCGGCTTGAACATGCTCTTAGAACCATTGCCTGGAGGCTCGGGCTCAAGAGGTACCCCAAATTCATAAGTCAATTGACTTTCTTCTGAATCCCATAGTATAATATTGTAAACATGTCTTGTATATGTCCAAATATGTTAATATTATACATTAAATAAACGTTTAAACTAAGAGGTACCCAAAAAAAGGGAGAAGTCCTTTTGAAATGGTGTCCTCTTTGTAACAGAGCTGATATAGATACATATATCATTTGTACCTGGTACATACGCAATGATTCAGTGTTAATAGGTGTTTTTAAATCAATGTGAGCTTATACCTTGGTGAACAGCTTACCACAATTTTTTTAAGTAATTTTGAAATTGTAACATTTGAGCCAGGGCACAGTATTTGCATGTATGCCCAGGGAAGCTTCGGATCAATCTGTACTTAGAAAAGAATACTTGCAGTCTGATCAGTCCCTTCGCAGGGCACTATGTGGGTAGCCAAGGATCCAAAATGTCTTCGGGCAACAGTGAAGACTGATCAGGTCTAAGTCTTCGCTGGGTGCACATGTGCACATGTAGAAACAATGTTGTTAAGCACATGGTTTTCCACTTAAAATTGGCCATTTGACGTACTATGTCAACGGTAGGGAGGCTGAGGTAGTGATTTTCATTTCTAGATGCACACACTGCAGGAAATGCTGTGTCCCAGTTCAATTTTAACATAGACCTCATAGCAACAGATAAGGCGCTTTTTTCATCCGAAAAATGCTGATATCTTTCTTATTACTCCATGAAAACATATGTTGTGGGTACTCATTAGAAGCACCTCAGCGAGGCGCTTCTAATGAGTACCCACAACATATGTTTTCGTGGAGAAATAAGAAAAATATTATGTGGATACCTCCTCTTATCTGTAGCTATGTACAGTGGGATAAACAGGTCAAATACAGCACCTTATTTTTGTTTTCTCATGGCGTTGACATTCAATCCTTTATCATCATGACAGTTACATTTACAGCTTCCTCTTTCATAACTTTACACCAGATTTTTTACCAAGATTAGATTACAAGAGATCATTCTCAGATATCCTGTTTACCCAAAATGTTTGGACTGACATGCTAATGTCAACAAATAGAACTACAACTGGGAGCAGTTTGATGTGGGCAATGTTACACAGTTTGCTTGCATTTTAATTGTTAACCCTTGTCCTGCTGAACCCGTATATACACTGACTTTGCAAACAGTTTAGATCCAGATCAGTTGGCTTCTTCAAAGCCAACTGATCTTGATCTGCATTGTTTGTCATTCAGTATGTGAATTTCTATCAACAACCTGGATCGAGTAATCTGATTAGCTGAAAATTGGAAGTGGGCCTGGCATCTTAATTTATTCAGCATGACAAGGGTTAAATATATTTTTCGCTAATTTTAGGATACCTCATAGCTCTAGATAAGTTCAGGCTATCAGTTAAATATTTTTATTTGTTTCTCCACAAAAACATATACTCGTATTATGGGTACTCAATATCATTAGAAGTGCCTCGACCCATAACATAAATATATCAATACTTTTTGTTTGAAAAAAATGTTTGTCTGGAGGCATGATGAGAATTGTGATAGGAATAATGTATATTTAGGGCCAATACCATATTATTGTCTTCCAGTATCACTTAAATTCTGCATCTTGAATAAAAAGGAGCAGTTTGATAAGAGTCTGTACTGTTTACCGTTTGTCATATAAAGACACCTCACCAAGAAGTCAGATGTACTCATTCAAATTTTAGGATAAACATGGTAAAGAGTTTAAGCTTTGGAATATTTAGGGTAAGTAGTAAATATGATAATTATGTAATAGTGTAATTTAACCTTTACACTGCTGTAGGCGACACTGCGCCCAGGAAGGGTCTGCCAACTCTAAAGCCTGTCATACTTACTACACACCACATGCAACCATTCAGAGCAAGTGTTCTCATACAGGTGTGAACCTATTTTCATACAAACATGCCACTTTTCATTAGATAGTCGGGTACTGGATTTTATCCACACTAATAATTAAAGACCGAGAATACCGAAAACATTTTTTTTAAGTGTCAAAAGGTTCCCGGTTTACACATGACTATCATGTGACATTCTAGTCATGTGACCATCCTCTTGCTGGTAAAATGGCCACCTATGATCGGCAAATTATATGTGAAAATTCCATGTAAATCGAGGCAAAATTAAGGGAGTAATGACTTCTTGAGTAGGGGTACCCCCTCTTACAGGCCTGTTTCATTTTATTCCTAGCACGCCCAAGGGTTAACTCTTCCATAGATCAGATGTTCTTCTGCAGCCAAAAAGTATTGATATTTTTTCTGACTATACCAAAACCTCTGTATAACACTATTGCTAGAATACAAAGCAAAAAAAAACCTGTTAGCTAAACAACTGTGTTGAAGCCTAACAAAAATGTATAGATTATATAGAAAAATGACCATAAATGGTCATTTTTCTGTATAATCTATACATTTTTTTGGGGATTTGGGTCCACCTTTAAACGTCTTGTATTCTGGCCTTATATTGAAATTCTTATAAAAAATTTCCAGTGTATACGTTAATGGTACTCATTAAAAGTTCCTGAGACTGCAGCAATCATTTAGTGTTATAAAGTTAAGGATATTCAAAAACATTTATTAGTCCACTTCCAGTTTGTCACTTAGGATGGGACTTTAAATTTGGCAAATCCTGTTTTCATCTTAGTTGTAACTTAATGTCACTGTGTTCATTGTATTTTTCAGTGCCAGGACCAAAGTCAAATTGTTTCAACCATAATCTCAAGTGTTTGGTGTGTGGGGACAAGTCAAGTGGTATCCACTATGGTGTTCTGGCTTGTGAAGGATGCAAGGTATGCCATTATAATAATCCTAAATATTAGTACAGACGGGCCTGAGCAAACAGTGTAGATCCTGAACAGATACCACAGAATGCAGCATCTGATCAGGGTCTACAATGTTTGCCACTCATTTAATAGTTTTCAGACACATTAGTGGATAGTAAAATAGACCTGTTCAAAATTTAGGACAAGTATGGTAAGGAGATGAAGCTGCATTAGGTGGCAGCTGGGCCCAGTTGTTCGAAACTAACGACGTCGTTAGTTAACATATCATTAAAATTTTTATCTTTAAATATGGCATATACGCTAATATTTTTGCTGAAAGATGTGAGTAGCTTTTGCATTTGCAAAAGCTACTCACATTTTTTCAGAAAAAATCACTGTGAATTAGATATTGTACTTACTAGAACAGTTAATATTTTGACCACTAACGAGCTCGTTAAGCTCACAATGCTTTGAACAACTGGGCCCAGGATTTACACTGTTTGCTAATGACTGTATAGCAGAAAAGAATTTGCTTTATGGTATATGCTGCCAAGAGGGAGCTATTCTTTTGCCTTCAAGTTTTCTGGGAAAAAAATAAGAAAAATATCACCAATTTGTCATTTGTTGCAGCTGCCCATAGAGTGGTAAATGTTAAATATCAAACCCTGTTTAATGGAGGAAAATAGAATATTTTAACCTGTTATCCACCAATTTTAAAATGTTAAATATTAAAGAACAGTATTAAATGTCAACAGAGGGATGACATTCTTCTGGAATTACTATCATTCAATATGCAAGTGTTTTTGCAGAGTTAATCAGCAATAAAAGCATGTGCCCTTTCGGGAATTAACTGCAATTATGCCCTTTGAGATACTGAACTGCATTTATTACTCTTCTGTAATTCAATATATGTTATGGTGTCTTTTTTCTGATTGTCTTAAAATTTACTTTCATTACGAAAACACGCCTATTCAAATATATTGAAAATTTTACCACCAAAAAATGGCAATTTTTCAGATAAAAAAATCTGATATTTTTCATATTTCTGCTCAAAAAGATTGTGGGTACTCATTAGAACTGCCTCATCTAATGAGTACCCACAATCTATGTTTTTGAGCAGAAATAACAAAAATAATGTATACCCCTGTAAACCCCAGTTTTACTGTACAAAAGTGGGGTTTAAGGGGGTCAAAATTATATAGGTATGTTTTTGTGATGGATACTTATTTTAGTTGCTGTTTGTGCACCACTAATACAGTGCTTGCATTAAAGGAAGTCTGGGAGTCAGAGACTCCCAAAAATTGCCCTGGGACTTCCAGAAATCAATGCCAGGAAGTCTGGGACTCCCAACTTTTAAAGCTATTTAGTCATTTATAACAAAATTTAGAACCAATTTATGTGTTACTTACCTTAAGAATGGCAGTTTTACTCCATAAATGAGAATTTAAGAATATTGAGGTTAAATTTCTGAAAGTGCGTGAAAACATTTGATCACCAGGACTTCCAGATATTGGAGCTAGGAAGTCTTGGGACTTCCTGATTTTGACAGTTAGTGCAAGCACTGCCATATCTTATGGGTAACTCAATTTAACAGCCCCTTCACAGTGATTCCACTGTGTACCCACATATCATGGTTTGGTGCAGAAATAATAAAAGTTATCTTCTGTACACATGTACTCAGTATATCTGGACCTATTAGAAATGATTTTAGTCTAATTAAGTCATTAAATTAGGCCCAATTAGTCATTGCTTAAAACTCCCATGGGTGTATATTGATGTGTCCTTCTGCTGAAACTTTTGGAGGGTTTGTCATAGGCCTAGATAAGAGTGGGTATCAGGTTAAATTTTTTTCTTATTTCTCCACAAAAACCTGTGTTGTGGGTACTCATTAGAAGTGCCTCACTTTTGGATTGAAAAAAGCGCTTAACTACAGCTATGTTTGTCCTGCCATCGTTGGCTTTTTGCAGAAATGTTCTTGCCTCACTTGGTGGAAATTCTGGGTTGGGGCCTTTTTTTTAGTTCACCTGAGCCTTTAGGCTCATAGGTGAGCTTCTAGTATAGGCAGGCTGTGTTGTCCACCCATCTATCATCCCTCTGTCATCCGTCTGTCGTCCACACTCTTCAAACATCTTCTCCTCAGAAAACACTGGGCCAATTAAAACCAAATTTCATACGGTGCCTCATTGGGTAGAGTGAAGGAAATTTTGGTCATCGCATCTGGGTCACCTATATATGGTAAAAACCCTTTAAAAGTCTTCTTGGGAACCAAAGGGCCAATGCGCTGGGGCTTGATTTGCAGCACTGGGAACATGGGCCCAATAAATTTTGAAATAATTAATTATAGCCTTATGATGATCTTGGCCATTTTTTTTTTTACAGAAAGGTCAATTTTCGGATTTTTTTTTGTTTTTAAAAATCTGTCCTTTAAAATAGCGATGTACAGGCAGGTGGGTGTTGGTCATTTGGCGTCACCCAAGGTTTACCTTTTGGTTAACTTTTTTGAAAAACAAGTCCATAATGTCGTTATATGCATTTTTCTTGTTTTTACATGGACTCCTATAGGCAAAATTTTAAAAATCTTCTTGTCTGAAAATAGATGGACTAGGCCTTTGATATTTAGTATGTAGCTTTATATTGTGGACCACTACCAAGGTTATTCAAATTATTGCCCTGGGGTTGAATGACCTCTCCCTAGGGGTCTCTTGTTTTACATAGACTCATATGGGAAAAAACTTCAAAAATCTTCTTCTCCAGAACCAAAGGGCCAATAGCTCAGGGGCTTAGTATGCAGCATTGGGGACATGGGCCTAATTAAGTTTGCAAAAATTATAACCTTGGGTTGACCCTGACCTTTTTATATTCCACCACACGATACTGTATGCTGTATAAAATATAAAATTCTTAGTGAAATGGCAAACAGTGTAGAGCTAGATCAGATTGCTGCTTAGGAGCAGTCTGATCTGGATCTGCACTGTTTGCATATACCATTTTGTCAGAAACTTGGGTGTTCAAAAGTTTAGGACAATTACCGTACAGTATCTCAAGATATGATGCTTCATTTTCGGGGAAAAGATTGGATATTTTTCTTATTTCTCCATGAAAATATATGCTGTGAGTAGTTGGGTTGGAAGTTGAGTACCTGCAGCATGTTTTCATAGAAAATTAACCCTTGTCCTGCTGAACCCGGATAGACCTGCTTTTGCAAACAGTGTAGATCCAGATCAGTTGGCTTCTAAAGAAGCCAACTGATCTGGATCTGCACTGTTTGCCACTCAGTAAACGAATTTGTGTCAACAATCTGGATCAAGTTACCTGATTGGCTGAAAATTAGAAATGGGTGTGGTATCTTAATTTATTCAGCAGGACAAGGGTTAGGAGAAATACTTTTCTATATACCCATTTGCTATTTAGAGCCACAGTCATGTGACAAAAATATTGGTTACTTTGCGACATCGTCATTAACTTCAATGTATTATTGCCACACTTTTTTTTGTAAAAATTCTGCTGGGTAAGCCATAAAAGGAAAGATCATTGAAATCACACAAGATAAAAGCAAACTGAAATACGAGCAGCAACAACAAAAAACATACACTTGGAAGTGCACCCATCAAAGATTCAGATCAGTCTGTGCATTTGCCCAGTCTGATCAGAATCTTTACTAGGCATATTTTGGATAGACAAGGAGCAAAGCTTCTTCATGTGAGCAACAAAGACGCTGATCGGGTCCCAAGGTTAAAAAAAACTTTTTTCATGCTCAACTCGACTGAGCATGAAATTTTACTTGGTCATAAAAATGAAAATACCAACAATTAAAATTTCTTTCATGATTAACTCAACTGAGCATGCTCAGCCGAGTTGAGCACGAAAGAAGTTTGAAAACTGTCAGTATTTTAAGAGTTATAAGCAAAACAAATTTCATGCTTAACTGAGTTGAGTATGAAAATTTTTTTATAACCTTGGGGCCAGACTGCATGCTGATTTGAGTCTTCCTTGGGCGAATATTTCAGGCGGTACATTTTTCTCAGGTTATGGCTAATATGTAATAAACACATTTTTTAAGAGATAAGGAAGTATTATTACATTTCTTGCAGCATAATTTTGAAATCAGGGTAAATGTTTTGGTTGCATTTTTTGGTGAGGTTGTCATTAAAGTTAGTAGAGTGTGTTGTTTTTTTTTTTAAATTCATGTTCATTTTAAACAGTGATGATTGCATAACCTACTGTGCCATGATGTTTACTTATTTATTGGATATTTTCATTAGCATTAATCTCATATTTTCTGTGAGCTTCCCTTCTTAAATTTAGCATAAAAAAATGTGAGAATACATGAAGTGAATGGCAACCTGGCAGAGTGATGAATACTTTTTTCACATTACTGTATTTGTATGGCATAAGGTAGGTTTTGCCTTTACATGGCTTATTTAGTATTTGTAAAGCGGTATGATTGATTGCTGTTACATAAAACTTGCATTGAGATAATTTGTTACTGTCTAGATATATAATAATTTGTTTCTTCTTTTCAAAAGCATATGTTGTGGATTCATATATGAATGATAGTAAATGCGACTACACAGCTTGTTTTATTGAAGAGAAATACCACGTTTGACACTAACCATGCTATGGGCAAATTCAGTAGACAACAATCTGATGATATTTTTCTTATTTTTCCCAGAAAACAGGATTTGACTTTTCATGCAAATTGACAATTTGCATGAAATGTCAAAACCTGTTTTCTGTTAAAAAATAAAAAAAAATGTTTCAATATATCATCTGCTGAAAATTTTACCCAGGGCCCAGTTGTTCAAAGCGTCATTAGCTTAACGAGCTCGTTAAGGGTCATTTCGTTAACTGTTTTAGCAGATTCAATATACAATATTCTGATATTTTTTGCTGAAAAAATGTGAGTAGCTTTTGCACTGCAAAAGCTACTCACATTTTTTCAGCAAAAAATATCAGAATATTTGCATATCATTCGATGTAAATTTTAACGAATCGTTAACTAACGATGTCGTTAGCTTTGAACAACTGGGCCCTGGGCGCTAAGCGTTAACTGCTGCTCATGCCCTTTTAAGTGCTGCACTCAGTTAGTGTATTTCTGAGTTGTTAAACTCTTATTTGACTGCATCTTTTTGGTTATAATTTACCGGTAACACCTTTATACAGTAAGGAAAGGTAAAAAATATCCACTAATGTCCTGTTACATAACTTCATCTGTATAAAAATAGAAGGTCCTCTATGAAATTGACAGAAGCAGACTCTATTATACCATCAAATATCTTCAAAGCATTTTCTGCCAAGGTTGTAGTAGATGCTTGTCAGTTCTGCTGCAGTTTGGCTAAAAGTGCATTTTCCTTTATTTCAGGGATTTTTTCGACGTGCATTACAAGATGTTGGCGATCCAGCCAGAAAGAAATGTTTCTACAGTAAGAATTGCGACATAACGGTGCTAACACGAAATAGATGTCAATATTGCCGGCTGCAGAAATGTCTTGCTCTTGGCATGTCAAGATCAGGTAAGGTTTAGTTGAGTCATGTCATGCAACTCACAAACTGTAAACAAAAACATTATACAGGGCTTTTATTTCTCCTTGAAAACATATATTATGGGTACTCATTAGAAGCACCTTGGTGAAGTGCTTCTAATAGGTACTCACAACATATTTTTGTGGAGAAATCTAAAAACAAAACTATCGATATGCTTTCGCTGAAAAAAAAAAAATGAATCTTACCATAATAATGCTGTTTTGGGGCAGACAGGCCGGTGTAAACAGTGTAGACCCAGATGAGACACTGCAGAATGCATACGGCATCTGATCAGAGTCTACACTGTCCGCAACTCATCCAGCAATATATCAGACACATCAACAGCTAGTGAAATGAACTTGTTAAAATTTAAGGACAAGTATGGTAAAGACTTACGTGTCCCAATTAAGGTAAAATAGCATATCTACGGTAAACGTCCTAAAATTTCGAACACTACATCATACGTTTTGGGCCTACATTTTGATTTTTATGCAATTGTTTCTTAAAATATTAAGTGGAATGGCAAACAGTGTAGTAATAAATTAATGATGCCACACCCACTTCTAATTCTCAGCCAATCAGATTACTCGATCCGGAGTATTGCTATAAATTCACATACTTAATGGCAAACAGTGCAGATCCAGATCAGTTGGTGTCTGAAGAAGTCAACTGATCTGGGTCTACACTGTCTGCAAAAGCAGGGTATATCCGGGGTTCAGCGAGACCAGGGTTAAGGAGAATAAGGAGTCATTTGTCTTATTTCTCTGCTTATGTAGAGCTTTGATATAATAAATAAAATAAGTTTGTTATTAAACAGTATGTTAGGAAATGGTACCAGTAATTATAACACACATAGGCCAAGATAGAGTGGGTATCAGGTTAGTATTTTTCAAGATAGAGTGGGTATCAGGTTAGTATTTTTCTTATTTCTCCACAAAAACATATGTTGTTGGTACTCATTAGAAGTGCCTGGGTGAGGCACTTCTAATCAGTACCACAACATGTTTTCTTGGAGAAGTAAGAAAAATATCAATACTTTTGGATTGAAAAAAAGTGCCTAAACTAGAGCTATGAGTCACATATGAGTAATTATCCCAGTTATGATTAAAACGAAATGCATTACAGAAATGGTATACATTATGCCATGTATCTATGTTATTCCTTTAGGTACTAGTCACAGCAGCAGTATAGAACATTCAAAATTTTATGTTTATTTTTATGAGAAAATGAGGCTTAACATTTTTGTGAATTATCTGCTAGGTGCCAGTTCATGTTAACTTGCTTTTAAGAGACCTTGGAAGCAGTTAAAGTTTTCTTATGAAGCATAAACAGGCAGATAATGCTTAAATTAAATTGAATTGAAAATAGATAGAAATAAAAGAAGAAAATGTGAGGTTTTGCTGTGGCTATTCATTAAAGCTATGAAAAATTAAAATTGTGATCATTGAAGTTTTAGAGAGGAGATGTGTAAATTGGATATGTCTACGACTTCTTATCCAATCAAATGCCTGGAAAGGATCTTTCTTTGCAGTATAACAGAAGTCAGTGTAAAAAAATTCCGTCTATTCATTAGCAATGTCATGACCTGATGTGGACATAACCTTCAGTGTGTCTGGTTTACATCTCTTTTGTGTCCAGAATTTGTCAAGATAAAGTGCATTAAAGCAAGAACCAGTCTGCAAAGTAATTTGGAAATTGAATTATTCATCAGACATTGACACCCATGGCTCCAAATAAGTGTAGAAGTCAAAAACTGTACAGTCAACCCTCATTATACTGACACTCGATACAACGACAAAATTTGTTATACTGACAATTTGACTAGCACGGAAACGTTCTCTCAAAAGGTGACAGTTAATCAGATATTATGTAGTAGCATTATTATTCAATACTACAAGCAACATATGTTTTGGATATTTGTTAGAATTGCCTCACTGAGGCAATTCTAACAAATATCTAAAACATATGGTTTATAAAGAGATTAAATTAAACATGGCAGTTGTTGCATATCATTGTACTCATCAAGAATTCATTGTAATGGCAATATCTTTGGGAACAAATGCTGTTGTTGTGACGAGGGTTCACTATATTTACATGAAGTACTGGGACAGACCGGCCTAGGCAAACAGTGTAGATCCAGATCAGGTGCCATATAATGCTATTTCTGAACAGGGTCTCCTCTTTTTGAAACTCATCCACAATTTTTTTCTCCTCCTTGGGGAATGGCTAGACATGTCTGAAATATTGTAGACAGGGCCATTAAACCTCAAATAAACAAACAAATAGACAATACAAGTTTTCCTTTAGGAATGTGAAAAATGGCAGCGCATTCTGGTTGGAAAAAAAATACCTTATCTTTAGTTTTGTATGTGGTTTGATATATACCTTTTCTATTTTCTTCACAGAAACAATAGTGTTGTGGGTACTCATTATAAATGCTGGCCTCATTGGCTCAGTTGGACTGATGATCCGGAGATTGCAGGTTTGACCCCCGCTGGGTCGGCAACATTCTTTCGTGGGCATTGATCATGAAATATTTTCTATGGTCATTCTCTCCCTTCCGCTGTTTCAAGAAGGGCAGTTGTCGGTTTCTGGCGAAAGAATGTGCACATTCTTTTGCCAGAAACTGACAACTGCCCTTCTTGAAACAGTGGAAGGGAGAGAATAACCAATTGTGCACATTCTTTCGCCAGAAACTGACAACTGCCCTTCTTGAAACAGCGGAAGGGAGAGAATGACCATAGAGGACTAAGCCTGCCCTAAGCTTAGAGGACTAAGCCTGCCCAGTAAAAGTGTAAACTGACCACACTAGACATGACCCCATTAGGTTGACTGGACCGTAAAACCTC
Organism: Anodontia alba; assembly: GCA_964016985.1. Lineage (NCBI taxonomy): Eukaryota > Metazoa > Mollusca > Bivalvia > Lucinida > Lucinidae > Anodontia > Anodontia alba. The sequence continues at coordinate 63,441,689 of OZ024822.1, read as the reverse complement.
AACACAAACAAACTCATAATAAATAGCTTACAGTGATTCTTTATTATGACTACTCACAACATTTTCAATCAAAGGGCTGAATAGCCCTGAAATGACAGATTCTATGAGAAACTAATAAATTCCAGGTATCATTCTGTTCTCCATTTAAGTTTGTGAGACGCTTCTTCGTGGAAAAAAAAATCGAGCTACAGCGAACAACAAAGGCGCAGATCAGCCTGCGCAGATGCGCAGGCTGATCTGCGCCTTTGTTGTTAGCACATATATTAAGGCGGGTTTTCTCAGCGACTCTCGCCATAGATCAAGCACTACTTTGTATGGACAGCTCTTCAATGGCGTACTAATATACACACATTGAAACATTGGGTCTACTTTTGTGCGTGGATGAATACGAAATTGAATAGTAGTCAAAGCACTTTCTCTAAAACCGTGCGTGGCAACAAAGAATGACAGATAGAATCTGTCATTAAAAAGTGTTGTATTTGGAGCTCTGTAGTAGCCAAGAGGACTTGACAGGGTTCATCCTAGAGGGTGATTTGGGAGAAAAAGTCTCCCTAAGCTGGTTGACCTCCCTATCTTGAGCTGAGGGAGAAGTGAAAATGTATAGAATGTATAGGGAAATCCAAAATTTGGACCAAAACTTCTCCCTAAAATCCTGAATATGTCGCAAAATTTCTCCTTCTCTGAAAGCTCCAGGATGACCCCTGAATTTTGTTAAGGAGGCTTAATTGATAATTCTGGGGTAGTATTTTTTCCTTTTTCCATAAAAGCACAGAGGGCATGTTCAGAAGGAGTATTTGGTGAGAATTCTGAGGTAATTTCTAAATAAACAAAAGGTTAATGGTACCATTGCTGATTCTTTCTTTTTTATCATTTAAATGAGAAAATGGGGCTTGGAATTTCATGTGGTATGTCCATCAAGCTTGAAATATCAATCCTTATTTTCTCAAACACAGGAAATAACAGACAGTTCACATTAAATGTCAGGTCTTATTTTCTCACAAAAATAGAATGTTATCTGCTGCATTGTGATTGTTACTTAAAGGTAAAAAAAAAAAGATATTGTACAGAGGACTTGTTAAGAAGGAGAACCTGATAATTTTTCTGTGATAATTTTCTCTAGATCTCCAAAAAAAAAAAAAAAAAATAAAAAAAAATGACAAATTGTTTTTACTTACTAGATGTAAGAGGTGCTTCTAATGTGTACCCACAACATAATTGGGTTTTATTGAGGTTTATTTAGATTGATGCATTTCAGTACACCATAATACAAATATACTGTTAACCTTTACCACTGTCAGCAGATGACAAGTTGATGATTTTTTTCTTCTTTTTTTTTTTTTCAGAAAATAGACTTTGATGAAGTATCAAAGCCTATTTTCTAGAAAAAATAGGAAAAATATCTAAAAATGTCATCTGCTGAAATTTTACGCAGAGTGCTAAGCGTTATCAAGGTAAAGAAAGCATCACTCTGATTCACTGAAGTAGTTAAAAAAACAGTTTTCTTGTGTCACGTGGTCTTTTTTGCTGTATTAATAGATAAAAGTGCATTTGTCTAGAAAATATAAATTAAAAGTATAAATAGATGAAAGTCAGAAGGCATGCAGAGAATAAAGTAAAAAAAAACATATAAAAACAAATGGTTAAGGAATGTCGTCTGCTACAATTTTAATGCTTAACACGCTGAGTAAAAATTTCAGCAGACAGCATTTTTAGATATTTTTCTCATTTTTCCCAGGAAACAGGCTTTGACATTTTATGCAAAGTGTCTTCTCAGGAGACAACTTGCTTGAAATATCAGAGCCTATTTTTTGGGAAAAATAAGAAAAATATCAGTTTGTTGTCTGCTGAATTTGTCCAGAGAGTGGTAAAAAGGCTAAATTGCACTTTAGGCCTGAACAGTTTGTTAGAACAGTTTACCATAAGCATATTTAGGATAAAATGAGGGCAAAACAAAAAAGTAATGTTTTGTCAAGCCCTATTTTCAGGAGTAAAATTAGATCAGTATTTTAAGATGTTATCAAGCATGAAAGTTTTCAGTATTACCGTATTTACCATATGTATTCGGACAGACAGGCCTGAGCAAACAGTTTAGACCCAGATGAGACACCGCAGAACGCGGCGTCTCATCTGGGTCTATACTGTTTGCCACTCATCCAGCAATTTTTAGACATAACATCGGGTAGTGAATTGTACTGGTAGAAATTTTAGAACATATATGGTAAGGAGTTGAGGTGTCCGAATACTTAGGGTAAATACGGTAATACTGAAGTCAATACTGAAAAGACTTTTAGTCCTGTTTAAACATAGGGAAAAGGTAATTTTCAGTATTGGAAAAGTGGATTTTCAGTACTGAAGATTTCTGGTATGATCTACTAGTACTTATATTCTTCATACTGACATTTTAACATTTTTTTCTTTTCCTCTGTTCAGCTGCAAAATTGGGTCGAAGGTCAAGAAAGATGAGGGATTTAATACGAAGTATTGAAGACAAACAAACAGAGCAAGCTCTTCATGGTCTGCTCAGTCTCAACACAGACACTGATCCAGCACGACAGTTGATGGAAGGATTGGAAACAAACTGCATGAGTCGGCAAGAGATTAACCAACTGTCTGTTAACGCTCTGCAAATGCTGTTGAAACAGCGGGCGGAGTGTGGTCCGAACTATCCACGCCAGAAACACAACCTGCCATCAACGCCACCAAGACGCGACAGTCCGAAAATTGATATACCCCCACCAACAATATGTGATGACAATGAACAACCCTTGGATCTTTCAGACGAATCAAATTTGTCTGCTAATCATGAACTTCCGGCACAGACACAGCATCTAAGATTGCCCCTTAACTTAACAAATGCATCCCGAGCACAAATAGTGAGCTCCATATTAAATATGCAAGCCCAACTCCCATTCCATATACCAGTCTCTCATCCAACACTCAACATCAAAGCCGAAACTGGTTCACTAGAGGAACGGCCCTACATGTCCGTGTTTGACCCCACTCTAGTCTCCAGAGGAAGTCCATTATATCTTCAGCCAAACCTTGCGGTTCAGCAACTTGCCGTCGACCAATTAAACATTGCAAGAAGAGCCGTAGAAGAGCAATTCCATGAGCAAGAAGAACACACTAAACCAGAAACCAGTGAATCACCAAAATCATCTGTCATTGTACAAAACACTAGTCTAGATCTGAGGAAGGTTATCAAAGAGGAGGAAAGTAAACATAGTCGAAGTCCAATCAAAAAACGTCCATATGTGCCATCTGTAAATTCCGAAACCGATGCTGATAGTGAGAATATTCCATATAAGTATTCTAGACACAGTACAGATAGTAACTCATCCACAGCCAGCTACACACCGGAAATGAGGATGACCCCAAGTTCCATAGGTCATCAAACTGTATACCCCACCAGCCTTGCCAGCACTAGCAGTAGTGAGCTTGTGTCTCATTATACACCAAACCAGTCTGTGAGAATATCTAGTCCAGTACAAATGCACTCAGAACAGTTGCTATCTGACTACAGAACAGCAGAGATTCTGCGAGAGAAACAGAGGGAGTTAAGTAGTCTGTCTCACCGAGAAGCTGTGCAACATCGCGAGCCTCCAGCGCCACCACCGCAGAGGGACTCGTCTCAGCCTGATCACCACACAGCTGTCGTAGCCCCAATAGTTAAGAACAGATATGTGACACAACCAAGTAGAGAAGATGAAGTCAGACTTACCGTCCCACTTCTTATCTATAAAATCCATGAATCCTTCTACAGTACATTTACGTTTTTAAAAACACGGCTAGAGGACATGCAGTTAAAATTGAGGAATTACCGAGGGACGGAGTCAATGGATGGCATGATTAACAGGCTGATAGCGGAACATATTCTGGATGACTCAAATCCTGCTTGTCAGGTAAGATTAATCAGACATGAGGAAACAGCCTCAGATAAATATACAGCCTTCGATATTTAGTCCAGATTAGACTGTTAGAGCCAGCCTGCACATTACAGCAGTCTGATCAGGCATTCTTTGCCAGCTTACAAATTCACTGGATACCATATTTATTCAAAGTATTTGGACAGACAGGCCTGAGAAAACTGTAGACCCAGATCATACTGCAGAATGTGGCATCTGATCAGGCTCTACACTGTTTGCAACTTATCCAGCAGATTTTATGAACTGGTGGTAAAAACGGAATCATTCAAATTTAAAAGTATGGTAAGGAGTTAAGATGTTGGAATACTTTAGGTAAATCCGGTGGTAAAAAATAGAATTATTCAAATTTTAAAAGTATGGTAAGGAGTTGTTTGAATACTTTGGTAAATCCGGTATTGTAGAATATATTGACAAAGAGAGAAGGTACAGCTCTGACTGTGCAGACTGATCTGGATTTTCATTGTTCTTGTAAGGGCTCTTTACTCATGGCTTGACTCAGTCCATTTCACTAGCTATTTATGTGTCTAAAATACTGCAGGGGAATCAGTGTAGACCCTGATCAGATGGCACATTCTATGGCATCTGAACTGGGTTATCACATTTGCTCAGGCCCATCTGTTCAAATACTCAGAGTGAATTTGATACCGTATTAAATTTTACTCTAAATATTGGGACTTCTTAACTATTACCATACTTGTCCTATAATTTGTGAAAGTCTGTTCCACTACAAGTTGACGTATTTAAAAAATTGCTGGTCATTTAAAATAATGCTGGACGAGTGGCAAACAGTGTAGACCCTGATCAGATGCTGTGGAATGGGGTATCTGATCTGGGTCTACACTGTTTGCTCAGGCCTGTCTGTCCAATACTTAGGGTTGTTATGGTACTCTGTAATGTTCTTGCCAAAAGCAGGGGCCCTGATAAGACTGGATACACAAACTGATCTGGACCCAGTTGTTCAAAGCGTGGTTAGCTTAACGAGCTCTTTAGTGGTCCAAATTTTAACTGTTCTAGTAAGTACAATATCTAATTCACAGGTATTTTTGCTGAAAAAATGTGAGTAGCTTTTGCAAATGCAAAAGCTACTCACATTTTTTCAGCAAAAATAATAGCATATATGCCATATTTAATGATCAAAATTTTAACGATACGTTAACTAACAACATCGTTAGTTCTGAACAACAGGGCCCTGGACTTTTACTATTAGCATGTGCAGTGAAGCTAGTTTCACTTGACAGGCTCTCATGAAGCTTCAGAAATCAAAGCACTGACAGCACTGGTGGGTCGATTGTCTCATGAGGGTAGGCTGAGAAAAAGGTTCTGAACTGTGACTTTAGACTGTTTCGTTCAGCCTATAACTTTCTGAGATTTAAGCAAACAGTGCAGACCCTGATCAGACTCTGTATTCTGCAGCGTCTGATCTGGGTCTGCACTGTTTGCCGATATCTCAAGTGTCCCAGTCCAGGTTTAACTGATAACTCTCTATCAACAGCACTCTGATGTCACAGCAAAAAAATTGCGCGGCTATAAAGAACCATTACCAGGATTTCATCTGTCAGGTGGTTTGATTACATTGGTCAATGTTAATCACATGGTCAATTACCATAAATAAATTGTGGCGTTTGTATACTATGGCTTGATTGTAAACAATCGACCCCCAAAAAAAATCAATCTTTGAGGATTCAGACCAGCCTGAACATATGTAGTTTAGTTCTGGTCTTCGCTATTCACTATAATACAGTCTATAATTCTTAATCATATGGAGGCTAAAATTTGAATGAGCCTTGTGGACCATTGCTGCTGTGTTTAACCCTTAAAGCGCCTATCACAACTGCAGCAGACGTCATTTTTTTTTTTTTTTTCGGAGAAAACCAGTCTTGACATTTCATGTGAATTGTCTGCTTGGCAGATGATTCACATGAAATGTCAAGACTTGTTTTCTCTGATAAATAAAAAAAAAAATTTTTAATGTCGTCTGCTACAAATTTTGCTTGGCGCTTTAAGGGTTAACACTTAGCAAGCTGAATAAAAATTTCAGCAGATGACCTTTTGAAATACTTTTCTTAGTTTTCGCAGAAAATGAAATTCAGCATTTCATGCAAATTGTCTCCTTAGCAGATGTTATACATAAAATGCCGAGCCTTTATTTTCTCTGAAAAACAACAAAATCAAGTTTAGAATATTGCCCGCTAGTAGCGCTTTAAAAATTTAAGGGCTTGTACTAATTCTTGACAAAATTTTGTAAATTTGAGACTTGTGAATAAAGCACCAATAAAAACACATAAAGCACCAATTAAAACACAACTTTCAAGATGTTGAAAAGGTTGTACTTCTTCTAGACTGGGAACTGGGTCGATATTTGAATCAGTCAAACTGTTCTATGAGAAAAGAGGCCCTCCAGTCACTTGCGGACTGCAAAACCCAGGTCAGCCTGCACATTTGTTGCAGTCTTTTGTTGTTTGTCATTCTGGGTCCAGTTGGTAAAAACTAATGATGTTGTTAGTTAACGTATCGTTAAAACTTTGATCATTAAATATGGTATATATGCTAATATTTTTGCTGAAAAAATGTGAGTAGCTTTTGCATTTGCAAAAGCTACTCACATTTGTTCAGCAGAAATACCTGTGAATTGGATATTGTACTTACTAAAACAGTTAACATTTTGACCACTAACAAGCTCATTAAGCTACGGATGCTTTGAACAACTGGGCCCTGATTTATAGTATTCAATGAGTCTGCTTGTAGACAGTAAAGTCCTTGACCCAACTACATGAATGCTTGGGCTGTTTATACTGCTCTGGGCTTTTCAGAAGACTTGTTAACCCATTGGAGACTGAATGAACTCCCCACACTATATATTGGAATATTCTAATTATGATTTTAGGTATGTCAGGCTATGTGATTTAGATATTCCTAGAGAAAAAAAAGGCCAATTATTTGCAAACAGTGGAGACTCTGATCAGATGCCATATTCTGCGGCATCTGATCTGTGTCTGCATTGTTTACCAGTTACGCTTTTAGGGGTCTCCAGACTACAATGGGTTAAGGAAGAGTATTTGGTAATAATTCTGGGATATTTTTTTTTGCAGATCTCCATAAAAACATGTTGTGGGTACTCATTAGAAGCACTTTGCCTAGGCACTTCTAGTGAGTACCCACAACATATAAATGTTTTTTATTACGAAATAAGAAAAAATATTCCAGAATTAACACCAAATACTCCTTCTTAACAATTTCAGTAGCTTTTACTGTCTGTGCAAAATGAGAAGCTATCTTCAAGGCGAATACAGTCAGTAATGATATAGCCTTAGATGAAACACTTCTAATGAGTGCCCGCAACATAATGTTTAAGGCTGGCACAATTAATCGGATAATCGATTAATTGATCGATAAATTCCACAAAAACTGATTATCGTTACGGATTTGCTAATAATCGATCATTTGATTTTTGTGTCTGTTACTTTACCATATTTACCCTTAGTATTCAGACACCTCAACCCCTTAACCATACTTATCAAAACATTTGAACAAGTAGAATTTACTACCCAATGTTGTGTCTAAAATAGCTGAATAAGTTGCAAACAGTGTAGACACTGATGAGATGCCGCATTTGCGGCATCTCGTCAGGGTCTACACTGTTTGCTCAGGCCTGTCTGACCAAATACATACAATAAAATATAAGAAATGGTAAGAGTCATGCTCAGACAGGTAAAATTATGACCATATCTTCAGTGATAACTGATCGATTATCGGTCACAATGACAGGACTGATAATCTATTATCTTTTCAGCTCCAATTAGCCAGCCTTAATAATGTTTTCACAGAGAAATAAGAAAAACAGTTATCCAGATACTCTTTAGCAGGACCACAATCTATATTTTCATGGGAAAATAAGAAAAATAAAACTATTTGTCTGGCTTCTCCTTATCAAGATCACAACGTATGTTTCATGGAAAAATAAGGAAAATATTTATCCAGATACTCCTTATCAGGAGACATGGTGAAAGCCCAGATCAGCCTGCACATCCATGCAGCCTGATTATGGCCTTGGCTGTCTGCTTACAGAATTATTGGATGCAGTAGAATGTAACTGGAGAGCAAAGGCCCTGATGAGTCTGTCCAGATGCACAGGGTTATCAGAATCTGCACATTTCTTGTGCTCGAAGACTTATTTTAGCTTGATGATGGGTATTTGTCTTGAAGACCTCTTTTCTCAGATTGTATCTGAATTGCTATGCAAACCACTTCACCTAATTTTAAATCAAACAACAAGCAAAACTCCAGTGGATTGCATCTACAGTCAGTGGATGAAAGTGATGTTATCTTTAATTTTTAACTAAAAGCCCTTTTATGCAATGAAAAATATTGCATTAACTCTTAACTCACTATTCAAAATTGTCGCAGATAAATGATATTCTAACATACCTCACCAGCTGCAGAGACATTCTGGGCCCGGTTGTTCAAAGCGTCGTTAGCTTAACGAGCTCGTTAAGGGTCATTTCATTAACTGTTTTAGGGGATTCAATATACACTATTCTGATATTTTTTGCTGAAAAAATGTGAGTAGCTTTTGCACTGCAAAAGCTACTCACATTTTTTCAGCAAAAAATTTCACCATATTTGCGTATCACTCAGTGTAAATTTTAACGAATCGTTAACTAACGACGTCGTTAGCTTTGAACAACTGGGCCCTGATATGGTCTTTTTTTTTTTTTTTTTCAGAGGAAAAAGGCTTGATAATTCATGTAAATTGTCTGCTATGCCTTGGATGATTTGAACTCGTTTTTGAGTCCCCACGAAATTCTTCCGATAGGTCAAGAAAACAAATATTTAGGAAAATTTTCTTATTTTATCATGAAATTGTATGTTGTGTGTACTCATTAGAATTGCCTCTTCTGAAGAGGCCAATTGATCTGGATCTGCACTGTTTGTCATTAAATATGTGAATTTCTATCAAAAACCCGGATCAAGTAATCTGATTGGCTGGAAATTAGAAGTGGGCGTGGCATTTTAATTTATTCAGCAAGGCAAGGGTTAATATTCAGGAAAGGAAACAGAAAGTCCCTGGTGATTTGCATAATATCTACCAAGCAAAATTGAACAGGAAGGTTCAAAGTAGTAAAACCTCCGTGCACTTACTATACTTGTATTTGCTAATTTGTGACAATAAACTATTGCCTACGTAGACGGCTAGTAATCAATTTTATTGTAAATTATGCACTCGGTCACTGGGCCATTGTCAGACCAAACAGACCTTATCCCGCCCCTGACCAGCAGTGCAGATGCAGATTGAAATGAGCACCTGCACAGTCTGGTCATGATTCGTTTCTTCAAAGTAGATTTTGACATAGGACGCATTTAGACAGGAAAGTAGGTTGTGATTGGACTATATGCAGTCTGATATGGCGCTTTCTGTGTATAAGGCATGTTTTTGCTATTCCCAGTTCTCAGTTTGATGTTTTTTCCAATCTATTTTGATCACAGTCTAGACAGTGCTTAGTTTATGTGTGACCTGCATCATGAGAAAATCTGCCTTATTTGAGCTGAACAGTGAAGGTTCTGACCTAACTACAGTCTAATCAGACCCTTCAATGTTCACGTGTTAGACTCCAGTATCCTGAATATTAAGACTGTTAAACCTGAAGAACCTGGTTGGACTGTGCAGATATGTTTTATCTTTTTTTTTTTTTTTAACATACCTTAGATCAGAGGATTATCCATATAAATATTTTTCTTGTTTCTTTTCAAAACCATGTTGTGGGTACTCATTAGAAGCACTTGGTGAGGCACTTCTAATGAGTACCCACAACATATGTTTTCAAGGAGAACTAAGAAAAATATCGACAGTTTTCATTAGAAAAAAAAACAAAAAAACACACACACACGTCTGCAGCTTCATGTTTATGTATGACAAATGGGCAGTTTTCCTGGCCTCTGGTTTAATATATGTTATCACGCCAAATCTCTTCTTTTTCACTTCTCTGTACTTTGGAGTTTCACCAGCAGCCGAGTTACATACATGCTAAGATCTTTTGTGGACCTGGCAAAAAGCTGTCATAGACCCATGGGACCAGATAGTGAGAAGATAATTGTTGCTATTTGTTTTCTACAAAACAGATCACGAGGGTACTCTTTGGACTTGCCACACTTTCGCACCAAAATATATCATGGGGATATACATTGGTTTGGTGCAGACCAGTAATTACAGGGCTTCCAATAAGATTCCAAACGAGGAAGTTCAGGCTTTCAGATATGATCATTTGGCTGTATGCCACAACTTCTTTATTGTTGTTGCTATTGCTGGGGTCAAAAGCAATAACCATGTAAGCTGAAGTTGTGTTGTATCCAAATAAAAATGTATAGATTATATAGAAAAATGACCATATATGTATCCAACAGAAACATATAGATTATATAGAAAAAAAATGACCATAAATGGCTGCAACATTTTTGGGTCCATCTTGATACCTTGTTATATCCAAAACCTTTGCATGTTACAAAGAGGTTCCTGTTAATCATGAACTTAGTACCTGCAGTTTTTGCTATTTTTGCTTTCTGATGCTTCTGTATAGTATATTTATCATATGATTACATCTTGTTTGCTGTTTATTCATTTAAACTCTAACATTAGATAGTATTATATGTATTTGTGTTGCCCCAGGATGCCATCAGTAATGTCTGACCTAAAAACATTCATATTTGGAAGTCCTATTGAAGGCTTTAGTGAGATAACCTGTGCATGCATGCAGTCTGATAAGAGTCTTCGATGTGTGCTTATTGTTGTCTCATATATCACCTTATCAGGACCTATGTAATCTTTGCTGCTTTACATTGGTCCTTAATCCTTGTCATGCTGAATCAATTAAGATGCCGTGCCCACTTCTAATTTCCAGCCAATCAGATTACTTGATCTGGGTTTTTGATAGAAATTCACTTATTGAATGACAAACACTGCAGATCCAGATCAGTTGGCTTCTTCAGAAGCCAACTGATCTGGATCTACACTGTTTGCTAATACAGGGCATGTTATGTTCAGCAAGAGAAGGGATAATAGTCATCTTAGGCCCCAATAAATATTCATGGCATCCAAACAGAAAAATTCAAGAATATGCCATGGCACATAAAGATCAGTTACTATGACATATTAAAGTACATACCATAAATTTTCAAACAGACAGGACTGGTGGACTAAGCAAAAAGTATAGATCCAGATCAAATTGCCATTCCAGTATAATTTTAGGTGCATTACCAGTTAAGTCAAATGCACTTGTTAAATTTAAGAATACCATATTTAACTTTATTACCACACATATCCCTATAAATGCACAGTCAAGCAATTTCATAGTCTTCAGATTACAGCCTGTGCACTTTTATCTACTTTATTATCAAAGCAATATGTTGTTGGTACTCAACTGAATTGCAGTCAGTGCTGTTCAGTTAACCCTTGTCCTGCTTAACCCGGATATACCCTGCCGTTGCAAACAGTGTAGATCCAGATCAGTTGGCTTCTGAAGAAGCCAACTGATCTGGATCTGCACTGTTTGCCATTAAGCATTTGAATTTATAGCAACTATCCAGATCAAGTAATCTGATTGGCTGAAAATTAGAAGAGGGAGTGGCATCTTAATTCATTCAGCAGGACAAGGGTTAAGTACCTACAGCATATGCTTTTATAAAGAAAATGAGAAAAAAAATGAATAAACATTAAATATTCCTTTCATGAAGTCCTCTGCTGATCTGTCTTTAAATTTTGGCTTTATTAGATGGGTATTTTACTACAAAGTTTTTTCTAGAAATTTTGTAAAACCTAAGCACACAGTATGGTACTTCGGTTGAATATAGTACGTAGGGAAGTCAGCTGTTCAAATATTTAGGTTAAATATGATATTTCTATCTATCTGCTCACAAACTTTATTATTTTTCTTACCAAGACACAGATTAGGAGCCCCCTGCTACTTGATAATGTATTTTGGTTTTAAAGCTGATTTAGTTTGGAAAAGAGCTATATTTATTAGTTGTAGACAAGCCAGATTTTGGGGTAAAGTATTTTAGGGTTTTCTTATTTCCCTACAAAAAACATAATGTTATTGGTACTCATTACTAAGGTATAGACATACACATTGTGTTAAGAAAAAAAAAAAGGTAAGAGAAAAGTCCAGGGATTGCCACAATCACAAACTGCAACCCTTCCCAGACCCCAAGAGGAAGAGGAAACTGACAAATCCAAACAAGCACAAATCGAACAAACGTACGAAAAGCACTAAGATTAGCTCTCTCTTCCCCAAGCGAGGTAATCGCAATACTAAAAGGACTGAAAAACACAAAAACAAAATGACACACGGAAGCGGTATGGTTGAGGGGCGTGTTGCCTTTCTTAATGCTGGGTAAAAAAAAGTCAATGGATGACAAATTGATGATATTTTATTTATTTTTACTAAACCCTTTTTTCTGGGAAAAATAAGAAAATATTAATATATCATCTGCTTAATTAACCTAGAGAGGGGCCTGGTAAAGGTTAAGCAAGGCTTGTCTTTATGAAATCCTGTATTTTTTTAAACAAAGTTCACACCTGAAAAGAAAACAAGTTTCAAATAAGATTTTACTGTTGAAATTCTTTCTTCTTTCTGTTGCCAAGCAAAAAGACCTTTCAAAAATGCTAATACTAAATATTTGAAGTCCATTTTTGATTTTTGTGTGTGTGTGTGTGTGTGTGTGTGTGTGTGTGTGTGTGTGTGTGTGTGTGTGTGTGTGTGTGTGTGTGTGTGTGTGTGTGTGTGTGTGTGCGGGGATGGGGGTGGAGTTGTTGTGGGGAGGGGGTAACTTAGGGATAATTGTGGTATGTGTATGCGAGCCAGTATTTCGAAACCTTCCCCATTCATATACCTGGCCTTTGAAAAAAAAAGGACACATGCATATACTTGATGTTGAACTTTTCATATATTGCCTTTGGACTTTTTTACCCATATATTGCTGGTAGTTAGACAAATATCGCAGTCAATTAATTGGATACCCAGAGAACAAGCAGCCTCGAAAAATCTCTGATCAAAAATTATACGCATATACCGGGAAGTCAGAAAAAGTAAAAAAAAATAGGGCCTTTCACATACAAATCCAGAAAATTCGGGTCAGTCATATACTTTTTGCTGAAAAAAAAGGGGGCCAATCATGTACCTGGCAGAGCTGAAAAAGGGGCCCATTCGGCATGCAGATCCGTACTATGCCATATATAAGTCCCTCCCCGACCCCCCATCCCCACTCCATTGAGATTTTACTACCTGTTGATTTGTCTGAAAATAGCTGGATAAGTGGCAAATGGTGTAGATGCTTATCAGATGCCACATTCTGTTGTATCTGATCTGGGGCTACACTGTTTGCTCAGGCCTGTTTATCCCAGTACTTAGGGTTGTTGTATCTGATCTGGGGCTACACTGTTTGCTCAGGCCTGTTTATCCCAGTACTTAGGGTTGTTGTATCTGATCTGGGGCTACACTGTTTGCTCAGGCCTGTTTATCCCAGTACTTAGGGTTGTTGCATCTGATCTGGGGCTACACTGTTTGCTCAGGCCTGTTTATCCCAGTACTTAGGGTAAATACTGTATTATTTCCTCATGAAAACATGTCATGGTATTCTTTAAAATCATCTTGGCAAGGGAATTTTAATGTGTACCCACAAGGCAAGTAAGAACATTTTCAGTATACCTTTTCTTGAAGAAATGTTTCTTGCCTGGGGCACTGAAGGAAAAATTAAGATTTGATGTGTAAATTTCAAAAGGGTCCTTTTGCTGTATGCAAAAGGTGAAAACCTAGATCAACCTGCATAGATATGTCTGCACAGTCTGACCAGGACTTCCTCTGTTCATGGATGTCTTATATATATATAAGGCCCTCATTAGTCTACAGGCATGGGCAGACTGATCTGGTCCTTCATTGCCGGCATATTATAGCTTCACATAAGGCACTTTTTCCAGCTGCATCACAAAATCATACCTGTATAATTTTGACCCCCTTAAATCCCACTTTTATATAGTAAAGGGGTTTACAGGGGTATACATTATTGTTCTTATTTCTGCTAAAAAACATAGATTGTGGGTACTCATTAGAACTGCCTCAGTGTGGCAGTTCTAACAAGTACTCACAATCTATGTTTTGAGCAGAAATTTGAAAAAATATCAAAATTTTTATCTGAAAACTTTCAGTTTTTGGTAGTGAAATTTTAAATATATTTGTATAGGTTTGTTTTTGCAGTAGGAAAATATTGATATTTTTTCTTATTTCTCCAAGAAAACTTTTGTTGTAGGTACTCATTAAAAGCACATCACTGAGGCACTTTTAATGAGTACCCACAACATAGGTTTTCAATGAGAAATAAAAAAAAATGTATATTTACAGGATAACTCCTGTTATCTGGAAGTATGGCGTATGTGATAAAGCCCCATTTCCCCACATTATGCATTATTTTATGTTTTCTGGAGCCATGTATGACATTTATAGAAATGTGGGACATACAGTAAAATTGACTGTGCAACCAATTATTGCTTTGTCATTCAATGCACTTTGTGACTGTTAGAAAAAGTAGGGCAATATTATAGCTCCAGATGAATGGAGTTTTTCTTATTTTCCTTATGGTTATTCACCGGACTTGCCTCAACATAAACATAGATCCAGATAAAAGGAGTTATCAAAAGATAATGTTTGCAATTTTTGCACAAAAAAAATATCTTGTGGGTACTTAGGTATTGGGACAGACAGCAAGGCACTTCTAGTGAGTTCCCACAACATATCAGTTCATAGAGAATTAACCCTTGTCCTGCTGAACCCCTATATACACTAACTTTGCAAGCAGTGTAGATCCAGATCAGTTGGCTTCTGAAGAAGCCAACTGATCTGGATCTACACTGTTTGTCATTTAGTATGTGAATATATAGCAATAATTTGGATCAAGTAATCTGATTGGCTGAAAATTAGAAGTGGGCGTGGCATCAATTTATTCAGCAGGACCAGGGTTAAGAAAAAAAATGTTTATCAATATCTGCATTCTCTTATCTGGACTACTGGACAGAAGAAGAAGAAGAAAAACAAAACAAAAAAAAAAAGCCAAGCCTGCAAATGCTCATATATTGGGCTTTACTACTGAGGGCCTAAAATATGCTCCTTAGAAGATGAATTATTAAATCCTGAGATCTATTTCTTGGAGGAAAGATAAGACAATATATTTCAAAATGACAGGTGCTAATTAATATTTTAATTTGGCATGAAAGAAGTTAATTAGACATACTAGGAAAAGTAAACCAGCTTTCATTCCATCATATCACCTCATGACTTTTACAGACATGATTAATGAATTTGTCTTTGAACTAGAAATGTATATTGAAGCATAACAGGTTATGTAAGTACTAGGGCTACCATTTTTCCCCTAAGTATTTGGACAGACAGGCCTGAGCAAACAGAGTAGACCCAGATCAGATGCTGCAGAATGCAGCATCTGATCAGGGTCTGCACTGTTTGCCATTCATCCAGCAGTTTTTGGACTCATATCAACCATTAGTAACATGGTCTTGTTCAAATTTAGGGCAAAATATGATTAGGAGTTAAATTGTCCCAATAGGGTCAATACAGTACATTTGAATTTTAAAATAATTTGCTTGCCATATAATGAGAAAAAGGTCTTTATCACAGGTGTGTACAGTGAAAAAAAACCCGATCCATTTACACAGTCATTGAACACTGTAGAATGTATTGGCAAAGCTGGCCTCAGAATCTCAGTTGGATGCATGTCCGACTGGTGAACAGGAGCTTACGGGTTCGACCCCCGCCGAGTCAGCAACATTCTTACGTGGAGATTGATCATGAAATATTTTCTATGGTCATTCTCTCCCTTCCACTGATTCAAGAAGGGGCAGTTGTCAGTTTCTGATGAAAGAATGTGCACAATGCTGGTTATAACCGCTTAATGACCCCCTGGGGTTGACTTGGCCGTCAAACCTCAACACAAACAAACAAAAACGCAAACCGCATAGGACATTAACAGACTGTACAAATGTGCAGCCTGATGTGGGTCCTTGTTTTTAGCATATGACATAATTACCCTTTTCTAATGTTGCAGTTTGTGTGTGTATGTGTGTGTGTGTGTGTGTGTGTGTGTGTGTGTGTGTGTGTGTGTGTGTGTGTGTGTGTTTGCTTGCTCATATGTGTGTGTGCATGGCGTGTATGTGTGAGTGTATTCCTGAGAATAGAACATACTATTTTATCATATTTAACCTAATTGCCACTTTTAAGGATACGAATAAGGGTACAGCCGGACAATTTCTGAGTCTTCAAGTCACGACCCCATTAATAATTTCCCAGTGCTTCATAAAAAAATGTTGTGGGAACTCATTAGAATCATTAACATCATTGGAAACAATTCTATGGCATCTGATCTCTGTGTCTACACTGTTTGCATTGGTCAGGGAGGAGGGTGTAGGGAGAGGTAGGGGTAGGGGTAATATCACCATCTGCTGATTTTTCCCAGAGTGGTAAAGGCTAACTTTTAAAAAAATCCTTTAAAAAAATATGTTTGACATTTCAAATTGTCTCCTTTTAACCATTGCATGAATAATCCTTAGGTACATGTATAAGTAAATACATGAAATGTCAAATCCTGTTTTCTGTTGACATTTTTGTTGTCTGCTGATTTTGCCCACTGAGTGCTAAATACTAACAGGATGAACTGCCAAGTCCTGCTTTAACTGTCAGTCATTTGTCATGCTAGTTTAGCATACAGCAGGTTAATGGTTCAAATCCTGTTGGCACAGGTAATGGCAGTGAATCACTTGACTAAGTATCAATAAAACCCACACATATGGGCCACAACATGTGAAAATATACCATCTGACATGTGCACCAAACAAAGGCTCAAATCAGCCTGCATGTCCATAGTCTGATCTGTCTTTGTTACTCTGCATCCTTAACCCATGTCCTGCTGAACCCGGATATACCCTGCCTTTGCAAACAGTGTAGATTCAGATCAGTTGGCTTCTGAAGAAGCCAACTGATCTGGATCTGCACTGTTTGCCATTAAGTATGTGAATTTATAGCAACAATCCAGATCAAGTAATCTGATTGGCTGAAAATTAGAAGTTGGCGTGGCATCTTGATTTATTCAGCAGGACAAGAGTTAGGCAGGAAATCACTGATTTTATGACTGATTTTTTTTGGCTACAGCCTCAAAAAATGATTTTCAAACTGTGTTCACCCTGCAAATTTGGATCATATCTTTGCTGTTGGTGAATCTTATCAAATATGCCATGTTGTGATATGATGGTAGTGACCAGTATATAGACCCTGATAAGATTTTTGATGGGAAAGCTGATCTAAATGGTTGTCACACATCGTGAAAGATGTGTTCCCTACACTTAACCCGTAAAGCACCAGTCACAAGTCATGATAGAGAAAACAAGACTTGACAATACCTGTGAATCATATGTCAAGCAGATGATTCACATCAAATGTCATCTTATTTCCTCTGAAAAATAATAATAAAAAATAAGCATGTTTTCTATCGCAAATGTTGCTTGGAACTTTAACAACTACAACTCTATGGGGAAATTCAGCAGACCACAAACTGATAATATTATTTTCAGAAATGAGGGTTTAACATTTCATGCAAAAAAATTGTTTCCCGTGGAGTCAATTTGCACGATATGTTTAACCCTGTTTTCTTGGAAAAATAGGAAAGTATTTCAAAATGTTGTCTACTGAATTTTTTTCCAGCACGCAAAGCATTAAGGGTTAAGGAATTTGAGGTAAGCTGACAAGGATATATATAAAATTGAGATGCAGTCTGAGAAGATAAGCTTGTGTCTGAGCTTATAATATTTTTTTATCCAATAAATACTCATATTTGATTTTCAGGGCCCTGATGGTCGTCCTCTTCGAACTGGAGAGATATGTTGGAATGCCTTCCAGAAACTGCTGAACAAAAGTATCCAAGATGTGATAAACTTTGCCAAGAAAATTCCTGGTTTCACCAACCTTGACCAAGAAGACCAGATTAGCCTAATAAAAGGAGGCTGCTTTGAGGTATTTACACTCATTCCTCTTTATGCCGAATTTTGATATTCTGACAAAATTGTGTAATCAAGATATAATAATAATTTATGCAAGAACATTGTATTTAACCCTTGTCATGCTGAACAAATTAAGATGTCATGCCCACTTCTAATTTTCAGCCAGTCAGATTACATGATCCAAGTTGTTGATACAAATTCACATACTTAATGACAAACAGTGCAGATTCAGGTCAATTGGCTTCTTCAACTAAATTGCATCTGCACTGTTTGCAAAGCCAGGGCCTATCCGGGTTCAGCATGACCAGGGTTAATACTTCAAGAAACATGGGTTTTGGATATTTGTGAAGAAATAAGAATAAAACAAGACCTTTGTTACAAATCATTCTGCTCTTTACAGATTCTTTACAACAGCAAGTTCACTTTAATAGCAACATCTTTGGGAACAAATGCTATTGTTGTTCACTGTACTAGGATTTCAGATATTAGGATTTTAAGTATTTGAGCATGAGAAAATGTTCCTTTGGACATGTGCACCCAGCGAAGACTGATCAAATCATTTATTTTCTCAGTCTGATCAGGGTCTCTCGCATGGGCACTTTGGATAGCCAAGGATGAAAAACTATTGAGGTGTGCAGCAAAAGCTCTGATCAGACTGTGTGGATGTCCAAAGGTACATTTTATAATGATGGAGCTCTTTTATACTTATTTCTCCAGGAAAACTTATTTGAGCCAGCGCACAACAAAACCGACAAGAAGATCTTCCTGACAAGTAAAGACTCAGATCAGCCTGTACATTCACCCAGTATGGCAAGGGTTCTTGTTTATCCCTCTTTGGATAGCTGTAGAAGGCACATGCAGTCAGCAAAGACTCTGATCAGACTGCACCAATGCGCAGGCTTCGCTGGTCACACAAGTCTTATTATAGGTTTTGTTGTGTGCTGGCTTGTTTGTCTTAATCTAATGAAGACCCTCAAGTTCAGTGTTTTTTTATGGAAAAGATAAAAAAAATAAGTGCCTGGATATCACTTTCCTTGGACTGTTTTCTGAATACATTTTTACCTCAAATAATTCAGATACCCTAACTCCGTACGGTATTTCTCCCAGAATCTGAACAGTCACTTGTGATTGGTAGTGTATCTTAAAAAGTGCTGAATGATTAACAAACAATACAAACACTGATCAGATCATCTCTATAGAGCAGTCTGGTCTAGGTCTTTACAGATGCTGATTCAAGAAGGGCAGTTGTCAGTTTCTGGCAAAAGAATGTGCACAATACTGGTTAACTGCTTAGAGGACTAAGCCTGCCCAGTAAACGTGTGGTTAGGTAAACTGACCGCGCTCGACATGACCCCATTGGGTTGACTGGGCCGTAAAACCTCAACACAAACAAACAAACAAACCATATTCGCCTAAATATTCAGACTCCTTTATACTTACCGTATTTATCCTAAGTATTTGGACACCTAAACTTTTTACAATAATTGTTCTAAAATTTGAACAGGTACAATTTACTACCTGATGTTGTGTCTAAAAGTTGCTAGATGAGTGACAGTGTAGACCCTTATGAGACCCGCGTTTTGCGGCATCTCATCTGGGTCTACACTGTTTGCTCAGGCCTGTCTGTCTGAATACAGACAGAAAATATAGTAGTTTGTGTGTCTGGAGAGGATAAATTTAGCTGCAACATATTATGTTGTCAAATGAGTGTCCCATTATTAACATCTATGGAATATATTATCAAAAGAATGTTGTTTTTTGCATGTGTGTGTTTGCGTGTGTTTCTATGTGTTTATGAGTGTATTTTATTTGTTTTATGAAGTACCAAGGGATATAAGAACAAACCAGCAAATATATTAAACATGAACTGGTTAATAAGTTCTAATGCCTACCTTAGTTTTCTGTTACAGAAAAGGCAAACAAAAATACATAACAAAACATTTACGTCATTACAACTTTATTCCAGCAGTAAATAGCAGGAATGAAGATAGAAAATAGTGACTGATCCATGCTATGCAGAAAGGGTGTTGAACATAATGCAAACATATCTATTGATAAGAGGGTTATCCAGATAACTGTTTTTCAAACTTCTCCATAAAAATCTGTTACATAATTGAGACGGGCACAGCATTTCTTACAAGCTTTCATGTGTGCCCAGCGCAGACTCCGATCAGCCAGCTCAGTCTGGAGAGCAAAGACTCCTATCAGCCTGCCCATCTGCACAGGCAGATTTGAGTCTGTTGGGTGCCCATGCAACCTTGTAAGAAATGCTGTTTCTCTGCTCAAATAATAATGTTATACTCATGAGAAGAACTTCAGGGCCCAGTTGTTCAAAGCGCTGTGAACTTAACAAGCTTCAGCAAAAATATTAGCATATAGGCCACATTTTATTATCAAAATTTTAACGATATGTCAGCTAACAACATTGTTAGTTTTGAACACCTGGGCCCAGGAACGTACTTATAATGAGTACCCGCAACATTTGATTTTTGGAGAAATAAGATGAATATCAATTCTTTTTGGTTGAAAAAATAATCTCATCTGGAGCTATTCTGAAAAAAGCAAAAAAAAAAAAAAAAAAACAACTTAGCTTCAAATCAGAAGTCTTCATCTTTTTTCCAGTAGGTCCTGGAGTAAATATCTAGCTGCACATTGCTGATCTATGCTATAATCTTTCAGGTTGCGTGTGTGGTCCATGCACAGTTTATTGATGCAGCCTCCAATACCATATACCTAGAGGGACACAATACCCCTGTCAAACGTGATGAAATGAAAAGAGGTTTTCCATTGGGGGAACACTTTGTGGAGCTGATGTTCAACCTGTGTATACGTTTTAATACGTTCAGACTAGGGGACCCAGAGAAGGCTCTCTTCAGTGCATTGGTGCTTATATCTCCAGGTAAATAACTTTCCATCTCACAGCTGCTAGGACTACAGCTTTCCATTACTGTCTATATAATATTAAGCCTTTTTCACCCCACCAAAGCCAAGTTGTTAGAATGTTCAACTGTGGCGCTGAAGATTGCAGATTTGAGCCCAGCTCAGACCGCCTGCTTAAAAAACTCCATCAGCAGTGAAAGTGTACCCTTTTGGGGAAGGTTAGAAGTAGCAAAGAGAGGATTATGATGTTGCCCAAGATATGGGGCTCTGCCACAGCCCCTACAGCTGCAAGGCTATGGAATGCCTTTCTCACTTACCCTCAGTTTTTGAAGTGGGCTCTGCCCTCTTTGCATTTGGACACCTCAATTGTTACAAATAGATGAATCAGAAAAAAACAAAAAAAAAAAACAAAAAAAAACAGAATAGCAGAATGTCACTCCATAGGATTGGTGTAAATAAATTGAGGTTATAATTATAGATAGTTTTTGTTATTGTTGTACCAAATGAAATTATGTGGGTACTCATTGGAATTGTCTCACTGAGGTAGTTCCAGTGAGTACCCACAAGATACATATTTGATGCACATTACAAAAACATGCCTATTCAAATATATAGAAAATTTCACCTCCAAAACTGAACATTTTCAGGTAAAAACTTTGATATTTTTCATATTTCTGCTGAAAACATAGATTTTGGGTAATCATTAGAACTACCTTGATGAGGCAGTTCAAACGAGTACCCACAATCTATGTTTTTGAGCAGAAATATGAAAAATAATGTATACCCCTGTAAACGCCAGTTTTATGATGTAAAAGTTGGGTTTAAATTATATAGGCATGTTTTTGTGATGAAAAGTAAAAACATCTTCTGAAATTATTTCCATGAAAACATCTTATGCATACCGTAATAATGTGGTGTCTGATCAGGGTCTACACTGTTTGCCATACATACGGCAATATTTTAGAGACATCAAGAAGTAGTAGAATGGACAATTTCAAATTTTAGGACAGGTATGGTAAGTAGATAAGGTGTCCCAATACTTAGGGTTATTATGGGTTATTATGGTAAATCACTGTGCTGAGTCCAGTGAGTAGGCCAAATAAAGTTTGTTTTGTTTTTTTAAGCTCACCTGAGCATGCAGTGGTGTGTCCGTGTGTCGTCAGCAATTTACTTAAATGACGTCTCTTAAACCGGTGAATGGATTTTGAAATAATTTCACAGGAATGGTCCTTGGGTGACCCCCTAGCAAAATTGCTAAAATGGTTCCGCTCCTCTGAACAAAATGGCCAGCAGAGCTAAAAATAGAAAAACCTTGAAACGACATCTCCTAGGCCAGTGGTCTGATTTCAAAATAATTTCACAGAAATGTTCCTTGGGTGACCCTCTACCAAAATTACTAAAATGGTTCCTCTCCGCTGAACGAATTGGCCCCCAGAGCTAAAAATAGAAAAACCTTGGAACAACCTCTCCTCCTAGGCCAGTAGCCCGATTTCAAAATAATTTTACAGAAATGTTCCTTGGGTGACCTTTTCTACCAAAATTGCTCAAATGGTTCCATTCCTGTGAACAAAATGGCCGCCAGAGCTAATCTTAGCTGAGGTGGGTGATCCAGGGCCATGATAGCCCTCCTGTTTTGTAGAGAAATAAGCACAATATCAACATTTTATGGTTGTCAGAGAAATACAGTTTATCTACAGCTACAATGTAGAGATAGTACCAACAAGATCACCCAGCATTTTTACTGTTGAATAAGAAACAATCGATAGTTGGTTGACATCCATTGTCTCAACACTGATATCTCAAAGTACCTGCTTACCTTGAAGTAAATATGATACCAGTTAACCCTTGTCCTGCTGAACCCGGATATACCCTGCCTTTGCAAACAGTGTAGATCCAGATCAGTTGGCTTCTTAAGAAGCCAACTGATCTGGATCTGCACTGTTTGCCATTAAGTATGTGAATTTCTATCAACAAACTGGATCAAGTAATCTGATTGGCTGAAAATTAGAAGTGGGAGTGGCATCTTAATTTATTCAGCAGGACAAGGGTTAAAATTCACAGGTCTAGATAAGGGAGGCTATCTGGTAAATATTATTCTTATTTCTCCATGAAAACATATGTTGTGGTTACTCATTAGAAGCGCCTTGGCAAGGCGCTTCTAATGAGTACCCACAACATATGTGTTCGTGGAGAAGTAAGAAACATATCAATACTTATGGATTGAAAAAAGCGCCTTAACTAGTGCTATGCTTGGCAGTTTAGTATTTGTTCTTAACATTCTTTATTTGGTCTTTTTGTTTCATCTTTATCTCAAAGTACTGTAATCTTAAGGTGAAAATACTGGTCCCTTGGACCATACTGAGTGACCATGAATACTTTTTTCAGATCGTCAAGGTTTGAGAAATAGAGAGAAGGTTGGAAAACTTCAAGAGCTGTTAATTCAAGCCCTTCAGAACCAAGTCACGAGTACACATCCCGAGGAAACTGGACTGTTTCCTCGTCTTCTCATGAGCATATCTAGTCTACGAGAGCTGGGCGTGGAACACCGACGAATGTTGGGAAGCCTTAAAGGTCAAATCAGCTTCTCACATGATCTCTATGCAGAAACCTTTGACCTGCTGTCTTAGTTAACCTTCAGCATGTTGAATTTAAATATTAGCAGACAATATTTTGAATCTTTTTTTCCTTTACTTTTTTTCCCCCTGAAAATATGGGTGGGTATTTTACTTGAATCATGTCCATTGAAGATGATTTAAATGAAATATCAAACTTAATTTTTGGAGAAAAATGAAGAAAATAATCAGTTATTGCCTGCTAATTTTGTTGAAACATGCTAAAGATTGAAAAAAATAAAAATAAACCTAGATATGCACAGGTTATAAGAAGCTTGGGGAGAAAACTTATATTAGCTGTGTGATGAAAAACCCATCCCATCTTATGTTATATAATATACA
This sequence comes from Anodontia alba, assembly GCA_964016985.1. NCBI lineage: Eukaryota > Metazoa > Mollusca > Bivalvia > Lucinida > Lucinidae > Anodontia > Anodontia alba. Next base: position 63,417,882 of record OZ024822.1, on the reverse strand, counting down.
GTTTACTAAGGATTTTGCATTTGGAATACTAGAATAAAAATACATTAATGAATCAAATTATAATTGTTTTGCTGAGGCAGTTCTAATGAGGGAGAAATAAAAGATATATATATATTTTTCAGCTTACAAGGTGGATATACTTCAATACATGCTCAATTTAAGTATAACAAGATCTTATATGGAAAATTAAACGCTAAGCACTCTGGGTAAAGTTTTCAGCAGATGACAGTTTGAAATATTTTTTTTTTATTTTTCCAGCAATTAGAGACAATTTGCTGAAATGTCAAATCCTGTTTTTTGGGAAAAATAAGAAACATAACACCAATTTGTGGTCTGCTGAATTAGCCCAAAACAGTTTGCATGAAATGTCAAATCCTGTTTTCTGGAAAAAAAAAAAAAAAAAAATCACCAATTTTTTGTCTGCTGAATTAGCCCAGAACAGTTTGCATGAAATGTCAACTCCTGTTTTCTGGGAAAAATAAGAAAATAGTATCACCAATTTGTTGTCTGCTGAATTAGCCCAGAGAGCGGTAAAAGTTAAGCAGCTTAATCAAAGCTTAATCAATTTGAACAAAAAAAAAAAAAAAAAAAAAATCCAAACAATAACAACTGTTAACATAGTATTTTATTACCATGGTAACTTAGGAATTACTTAAATCAGTAATCTACTTTTCTTTCATCAATAGAATGCCGTGACATCTAAGAATACTGCATGTTGCATGAAATTTTAATGCAGATTGACAGTTGAAACCTTGATGCAGAAGGATTATGTAACAAATCAATAGGTAAATGTGCATTTAATGAAGGTAAAGTGCATGTATTCTACATGAAAAGAGTTGGTAAGGTGAATAGATACACTGCAAAGAAAGAATATACCATTACGAAAACACGCCTATTCAAATATATAGAAAATTTCACCTCCAAATATTGAAAATTTTCAGATAAAAAACTCTGCGATTTTTCATATTTCTGCTCAAAACATAGATTGTGGGTACTTGTTAGAACTGCCTCGCTGAGGCGGTTCTAACGAGTACCCACAATCTATTTTTTGAGCAGAAATAAGAAAAATAATGTATACCCCTGTAAACCCCAGTTTTACTATATAAAAGTGGGGTTTAAGGGGGTCAAAATTATATAGGCATGTTTTCGTGATGCTAAGCTGGAAATATTTGCCTCACTATTTTTCAAAGGGAGACCACTCCCAGCTGAATAGAATTTATTTCTCTGGTATGAATCATTCTCAAATGAGGCCATTAACAAATGCTTCAAATAAATGACAGATAAATGACAAATAAATATTTGTTTCATAAGACTTAAGTTTATGAGCTGTAGATCTATATAAGAAGAGAATCAAATGTATTTCTTTTCTCTCCATGGAAGCTTACCTTGTTCTCATTAGAATTTCTTTGATAAGTTGATTCTTGTAAGTACCCACAGCTTGTTTGCAAGAAAGAAAAAACCAAAAAAAAAAAACGGGAAAATATCAAAAACTAAAAACAACATCCTTATTGGAAATTTGTAAGTTACCCCAAGCTTCAAACCTCATAGCTGTAGATAAAAGGGGTATTCAAATGAATATTTTTCTTATTTCTCCACAAAAAATATGGTTGCTGGCTAGAAGCGCATTGGCAAAGCTCTTCTATTGAGTACCACAACATATGCTTTCATGGATAAATAAGAAAGATACCATTTCTTTTGGTGAAAAAGTGCCTAAGCTAGTGCTATGAGTTCCTGTGAATATCCATGCAATGAAAAAAACATTTCCTAATACTATTGTGCTGTGTATCTATGCTGGAAGTGCTATATTAAATTTTTGTAACAGTTCTCCACAATCTTACTGCAGAAGCTTTTTAATCACAATTTTGTATGTAATAAGTATATGGTTTTCTCCCTTGTTATAGAGTTACACACAGAATAGGAAATGAAGGTTTCAAAGAAATCCATTATACCATTAATTCCATGTTATGGTCATTTCTGGTTATGGTAATGGAAATACAATGTAATGGTTTTGGATCACAATTTGGGATGCCATTTTTGTTTCTTACATTATTTTAATTATCGATAATAATACATTTCCATGATGTTTTTTTTTTTCTGCAAATCATACTTTGTTTTTCTTAGCATTAATCCCTACAATTGACATGTAAAAGAAGTCATAAGCCCATCGTAAAACATTACGAAACACGCCTCTTCAAATACAATAAGAATTTTACCACCAAAATATGAAAATTTTTAGATGGAAAATTCTGATATTTTTCTTATTTCTGCTCAAAAATATAGATTGTGGGTACTCATTAGAACCACCTCATCATAGATTGTGGGTACTCATTAGAACCACCTCATTGAGGTGGTTCTAATGAGTACCCACAATCTATGTTTTTTGAGCAGAAATAAGAAAAATAATGTAAACCCCTGTAAACCCCAGTTTTACGATATAAAAGTGGGGTTTATGGGGGTCAAAATTATATAGGCATGTTTTCGTGATGTATAGCATAGAAGGAGATGGGTAATTTTGAAGTCTACTGGAAATTGAAAATGCACATTGTCATATTCATTACATAAAGAAAATATTCATATATTTCTTCAGTTTTGGTCAGATAGTGTCATTTTGAAATGCTACATATAAGTGTTCAGGAAAGAGAATGTAATGTCGATCAAATACAAATCATTATCAGATGATAATAGTGAAAATTGTGTTCAAAAGTGTAAGTCTCCCCACATACTTCTTCAAATTTTTATTTCAATCCTTGTCCTGCTGAACCTGGATATGCCCTGCCTTTGCAAACAGTGCAGATCCAGATCAGTTGGCTGTTGAAGATGCCAACTGATCTGGATCTGCTCTGTTTTTCTTTCAGTATATGAATTTATATCAACACGTAATCTAATTGGCGTGGCATCTTGAGTTATTCAGCATGGCAAGGGTTAAAATAAAGTCAGATATAGTGGAACTAATTAAATTTATACACGCTTTCTGTAGTGGACTTCCATCTATGAATTTGGATATGTCAGCTGTTGCGTAAAAAATAGAAAACAGAAGGCTAAACAATGTAGATCCTGATGATACTGCTTGTTAGGAGCCATCTTCTCTTGATCTACACTGTTTGAATTATGATCTGTTTGCAGGACTGACTAGGTCAAGACATTATATGAACCTACTTATAGTTATTATAGATTGATCAATTTAAAGCTTAACCCTTTAACTGCCAAGAAAACTTGCATCTGAAAAGGTTGTCTGTTTATGTTGTCTGCTGAATATTCTTGCAAGCTTTTCAAACCCATTTTTGCATTCAGGCAAACAGTGTGGACCCTGATCAGACTGCTCCTAGAGGAGCAGTCTGATCTGGGTCCACACTCTTTGCAAAAATGACTTTTAAAATCGCAAGCAGATGATAAAGTAGACGACAATTGTTGTGATTGGCAGTTTAAGGGTTAACACAGAGTTAAAAACTTTTGAATGTTTTAGCAGCTGATCTAAGATATTTTTGTGAATAAAGAACTTCTGCCAGAAGACTGTTGAAACTTTTATTTATAGATTTATTGATGTTTTGGTGTGCTTATTTATTTGATAATTTATTACTTTACACATTCAGTAGTGACTGTGTGGTATTTATTTGTGTGTTAGGGAGAAATATCTGAGATTGATAGTTTTACAAGTATTTATAGTGTGTTGCTGATAAGTTTTATGGTATTTGGGTTAAGTCATGAGAAAGCCTGCTTAAAACCTGAAAACATGGAAGGCCCAGACCAGCCTTTCATAGCTTTAGATAAGAGGAGCTTTCAGAAAGTTACTTTTCTTATTTCTTCCAGAAAACATATTTTATGGCTACTCATTAGAAGCACCTCACTGAGGTGCTTCTAATGAGTACCCACAATGTATGTTTTCTTGTTCACATATTTGGTGTAAAAAAGGTTTTCTTATGACATGGCTCAGTTATGGGTTTTGGGTGATGTCAAACAAAAATGCTACCTTGCTGATGATAAAAGTTAATGCTCTTCTCGCATTACAGCTGAAGTGTGAACAAAATTTCTAGGCTGTGTCAAATAGCACAGATGCTGTATTTAACCTTAATATTTGGACAGTGTATACATTGATCAGACTGTAGTTCTGAACCTCTTGCCATGCAAACAGCACTTTATAGACACATTGTCAGGCAGTCAAATGGATAAGGTATTGCTATGGTAAGGAGCTAAGGTGTCCCTAAGGTAATGATGGTGTGGGATGATCAAAGTCTGTGAATTTCACAGACTTTGTGAGTCTATATCGAGGGTTGAGCGCAAGACTAGCGTAAGTCAGATGGTTGTTTTTCCCCCAACCTAATCTCCTCACCATGAAGGAGTTATGAAGATTACAACATTTCTTTCTGTAAACAATGAAAATTTAGGTGCCATTGCTCGTATGAGCAATGGCACCTAAATTTGCATTGTTTACAAAGGGGTCCAAGTTGCCCCTTAACTAGGGTTTCAAAAATATGTTTGAGTTACTATAGTCTTGCGCTCAACCCTCGATATGCTCCAGCACAGTTAAGTCTGATTTTATGTTTGTCACAGTCCATACTGATCTTCTGTTTGGCACTGTCCAAATTAAACTTGGTCTTCTGCAAACCCAGAGGAGCTTTTTTGCTTCACATCACTCTAAGGTGTCTTAACACAATGGTGAACTTGGTAGCAAAAAATAGTTAGTGAGTGAACTTAAGATCAAAGCATTTGAGACCCTCAGAGTTGCATTACCTCTGTATTTCTTGTGCAAATGCCATAGACCCGGACCAGCCTGCACACTTTACTGTCACTATTATGCAAATTTATGCAAAATGTTGTTTGTTCAAAATAGTGAAGCTGAGACGAAACTGTTTGAACTAGCATGTAGGTCTTGACCATTATTGTTTGTATAAGGCATAAAGGATATTATCCCACCTGACATTGACATAGCGCCAGATAAATGGAGATCTGAAGATTTTTTAGTTGTTTTTGTACTAAAACATATCTTGTGTGTACTCATTGGAATTGCCTTGGTGAAGCAATTCCAATGAGTACCTACAAGATATGTTTTGCTGTAAAAAATAAAAATTGTCCAACATTATCGGCTGAGTTATCTGGACCTTAATGTCAATATAATAGCTATGGCTGAAAGACATTTTAGGATTAAATTTTGTTTGGTAGCCTTCATTTCACTGCTTCTTGGCAACATTGTAATGAGGAACTATTTTTCTGCTACCTAATTCTTTTCAGATTAGTGTGTTAGTAGTAACAAGCCCTTTAAAACAAAAACAAAACTGGTGATAAGGCGCCCTGTTCAACCAGGAAGTATTTTCTTCTTATTTGTCTCCAAGGACATTTGTTATGGGCACTCATTATAACCAAGATGCTTCCAATGAGTACCTACAACATACTCTTTCCTGAAAAAATGTAAATAAATAAATAAATAAAATATTTCTCTGGATATTGCTCTTATCTAGAGCTTTGAAGAAAATCCATATCTAAATACAGTCATATTCTGTTTATCTTTACAGTAGACAAATGCTAAATTAGCCTTACCTAGCACAAAGGTATCTTACTTTATAAGCGAACTGCCAAGGCATAGCTCCAGTTAGGAGGTGTAGCCAGATAAATATTTTTTTTTTATTTCTCAAAAAAAAAAAAACAAAAAAACAAAAAAACATTCCGTGTACCCATTAGAAGTGCCTTGCAGAGGTGCTTCTAATGGATCATTACGAAAACACACCTATTCAAATATATTGAAAATTTCACCACTAAAAGTGGAAAGTTTTCAGATAAAAATTCTGATATTTTTCATATTTCTGCTCAAATTATGGATTGTGGGTACTTATTAGAACTGCCTCACTGAAGTGGTTCTAACTTGTATCCGCAATCTATGTTTTTGAGCAGAAATAAGAAAAATAATGTATACCCCTGTAAACTCCAGTTTTACTATATAAAAGTGAGGTTTAAAGGGGTCAAACTTATATAGGCACATTTTCGTGATGTACCCACAATGTATGTTTTCATGAAGAAATCAGAAAACTATCAGCACTTTTTGAAAAAAAAACAACAAAAAAAAACACACCTGATGCAGGACCTAGATCATTGTGCACTTTACAGCTTCAGATTTTGTCTGTAGTTGTACAGTATCCCATGATTCTATAATTGAGAACCACAAATTAACCTGTGCCCAGTTGTTCAAAACTAAAGATGTCGTTAGTTAACGATTCATTAAAATTTACATCGAATGATACGCAAATATGCTGAAATTTTTTGCTGAAAAAATGTGAGTAGCTTTTGCACTGCAAAAGCTACTCACATTTTTTCAGCAAAAAATATCAGAATATTGTATATTGAATCAGCTAAAACAGTTAACGAAATGACCCTTAACGACCTGCACAGGCTGAAGTGGGTCTGCTGTTCATATGGTCAGTGAGATTCTTCATTGCTTGATGCAGTCCAAATAGAAACTGATCATATTTTGAGTCCAGACAAAGGATTGTCTGGTCAGATGGGCAGCTCTTCAAAATGTATCATGGATCAACAGGCTTTCAGATAAATAGCTTTTATATTTGTCTGTAAAAGACATGCTGTAAGATATCATTGATTGTCTTACTTAGGTAATTTTGTCTGGATCCTGGTACTTAGCTAGTTTGTCTAGATCTTGGCATTTACCATAAATAATCAGTTTGGACACCTTTACTCCATAGGATATTTGTTCTAAATTTGAACAAGTTCATTTGACTACCTTGTGCTGTGCCTTTAAAGTAATTACTAAATGGCTGTAAAGTGATTACTAAATGGCTGTAACATAATTACTAAATGGCTGTTAAGTGATTACTAAATGGCTGTTAGATGATTACTAAATGACTGTTAAGTGATTACTAAATGACTGTAAAGTGATTACTAAATGACTGTAAAGTAATTACTAAATGACTAAAGTAATTACTAAATGGCTTTTAAATAATTTAAAACTAAATGGCTGTAAAGTGAGTTTTAAATGACAAAAGCCCATAGACAAAGTTTTGACTGGGATAACACTGTTTGTTGAGATATCAAATAGTCAGTGTAAGTTTGTTCTAAATCCCCTTGACCACATTCCCAGTGACTCTCTACAAAAGGGTTTTACCCTCAGAAGTTGCCTTGTACCCCAAACTGAAATGAGGTTCATGTTTTTTTGTTGTTTTTTTTTTGGTTGTTTAGCCAGATAGCTGAACTGGCTGTAGTAAATCAACTATGGAAGTTTTGATATTTATTTTCATGTTCCCTGTTTTTTGTCTTCTTGGGCTATTTTGGTAAATTTGAATGATTCATATGGACAGTTATATAACCTGTTGATTCCAGAAAATTTCAGCCTGTGTTTTAAGGTATTCTTTAAGAACGAGATATTTATTTGTGATTTTATTATTTTAGTGGTAAAGCATTGGGATTTGAAATGAACAGCCATTTTAGTGTTAAAGCATAGGGATTTAAGATAAACATATACCCTATACCATGAAATTGCCACAGTTCTTTTTGAGTGCAGTCTCTGAAATACTGGTTTATGTTTCTCGAGGGTTTCAAATATTTTGCTTGTACATGTTGATTTGAGTAATAATGTTCAAGTTCAGATATGACTGAATATTATTGTTGCACATTTTTTACATATATATTATCATTGCCGTTCAATTATTTTTTGTTTTTACATTATAACCATGTCAGATGCAAAAATCAAATTTTCCACCATTGAACCATTATTATGCAAAGTTTATGCAGAGCAACATAGCTCTAGATAAGGTGATGATTTCAAGAAAAAAAAATATGTTTTTCTCATTTCTCACATGTTGATAGAAATAAGAAACGATGTTGTCTAGATACCATTCTTATCTACAGCTATGGAGATGTGCAAGTTAGTTTGTTATTGCAAAAAAAAAAAAAAGAAAATGTTTTTTTCACCATAAAATACTGCCTATTTGTGTGCTATTAAACATGAAATTATGACTTATTTGAAACATGCCATTAGAAAATCTGTACTACTCCTTATGGACCATGCCAAGGGAAAAGGTATTTTCAGGGCATGTGTGAAGAGAAGGCCTAGTCAGCCTGCTCAACCCTGCAGTCTGTTAGGGCCTTCGCTGTCTGCTTACAGAATCATTCGACATTGGGGCATTATGAAAACACACCTATTCAAATATACTGAACATTTTATCACCAAAAAATGAAAATTTCAGATAAAAATGCTGATATTTTTCATATTTCTGCTCAAATATAGATTGTGGGTACTCGTTAGAACTGCCTTGGTGAGTACCCACATTTATTTTTGAGCAGAAATATAAAAAATAATGTATACCCCTGTAAACCCCAGTTTTACTATATAAAAGTGGGGTTTAAGGGGGTCATCATTATATAGGCATGTTTTCGTGATGTGACATACAATAAACATGCTGGCAAGACTCCCAGCGGGCACATGACGTAAATACAACGTCGATGCAATGTCGTGACGTTGCATTGACGTTGAGGCGACGTTGTATTTACGTCATGTGCCTGCCGGGCTGTGCCAGTGCACTGCATGATCTGTATCTGAGCATTTTGCATGTGTTCAAAGACTTTTTTTTGCTTGACACTGTCCATATGAAAGTAACAGAACGGTTTTCCTGATGACATTTTTCAGTTTTGTCAGTTTTTAATGTTCATGTAGAACTGTCCTGCTGTATTTGTTTTGTTTTTTTTTCTTTCTTTTAGATGTTTCATTTTTGATTTTGAGATTAAGTAATTTTTGAAATTATGTTCCATCAGTGAATGTTTAAAATAAAAATGGTTTCTCGAAGTCTTGTAGCTTAGATAAAAAATGTTTGATGTGATTACATTGTGGCACAAGACACTAGACCATAATGTTCAAAGCATCCTCAGCTATAACAATGTTAACTTTTCATTCAGCTGTTTTAACATATAATGGTTAAGCTTTTATTAAGTTATATGCTAGCTTTTATATCATAAAAGAGTTTAAATACAGGATATACTTTGATGGAGAAGTGCAACTTTTGCTGTCAAAAACTATCTGTGTTAATGCCATGCAAAAATGCATGTGCAGTGAAAACCTGAATTTTCCTGTTCATCCGTGCAGTCTAGCTGGACCTTTGCTGTCCACTTAACAGAATCATTGACTGCTGTAGAATGTAACATGATCCATGGATTTGTGGTCAGCTTTTGGCATATGCTGTAAAGTCCACTAATCCCATGAGGTATCCATCCACTAATCCCATGAGGTATCCATCGTATCCATCCTTGTCCTAAAATTTTAACCCTTGCCTAGCAGAATAAATTAAGATGCCATGCCCACTTCTAATTTCCAGCCAATCAGATTGCTTGATCTGGGTTTTTGATAGAAATTCACATATTTAATGACAAACAGTGCAGATTCAGATCAGTTGGCTTCTTCAGAAGCCAACTGATCTGGATCTACACTGTTTGCTAATGGACAGGGTATGTGATGTTCAGCAAGAGAAAGGTTAACATCCATTTTACTAAATGTTGATGTGTCTAAAAACTGCTGATTGAGCAGCAAACAGTGTTGGCCCTGATCAAATGCCGCATTCTGCAGCATCAGATTTGAGTGTACACCGTTTGCTCGGGCTTGTTTGTTAGCTGGTGTAAATATATCAACAATATATATCAAAAGGTTTATACCATATTGAAGTGTTTGGTAAGCTAATGATGTTTTGAATATCTGGGTTTAGTTGGCTTGCAGGTTATGGATTTGCCCATTTTTAATTTATGAACAGAAAATGTCCGTAAAAATACTTGTGGTTGTGTAACAGTAAGCATGAATATTGGTTTACTGTAGGAGTTATAAAATTGAACAAAGTTTGAGCCATGTCAAGTGAATGTGCATGTATGTCTTATGGGTATATGTAGACAGTGAAGGCTCAGTTCAGGCTACCTGTTCATGCAGTCTGATCAGAATCTTTCATGTCCACTTATCAAATCATTGGATAATGTAGAATGTACCCTCAATATAGAGAGAGCAAAGGCCATAATGAGATGGTGCAGATTTGCAGGCTGATCTGGATTTGTGCTGGTTAAGTTATAAGGTCCATTTCTATTTGGAGGCCTCATATTTGGTGCAGATGCAAACTGCAGACTCGCTGGAACATGCATTTTTAAGGAGCTGCAACATGAGAAAATGTACCTTATGACACCACTGCCAAGCTAAGACTTGGATCAGCCTGCCTGTCCTTTGCTGTCCACAGAGCATCCAGCAAAGATCCGAGTCTTTTCACTTGCTGCATGTTATATGGTATATTTTTCAGATGTGGATCATTTTGCTTGTATCTGTACCTTGTACATTTGTCCAAGCACACATCAGTCTGTGATGGACATGCACAAATGGTACTTATATGCCCAGACATAGCTCATTTTCCACAGTACATGGCATCATTTATGTGATATCTTTTAAAGTAAGACTTGCATGCAATTTCCATTGTATGTCAATTGTATAGCTGAGAAATTATTCACAGTGCCCTAGTACAGTTTTGTTGTGATTTTGTGCAAGTCAAGTGCTTTGTTTATGTCAAGGTGCATTGTATCCTGGACTGACTTTGGTTAATACCATGCTTTGTCTTGTATCCTGGACTGACTTTGGTCCGGACCATGCTGTAACTTGTATTCTGGTCTGACTTGTTGGAACTAAATTATCTAAAATATGCAGGCAGACAGGCCTGAGCAAACAGTGTAGACCCATATCAGATGCTGCATTCTGTGGCATTTAATCAGAGTGCTGTTTTCCACTCGTACAGCTGTTTTGTGATGCATCACCAGGTAGTGTAATGGACTGGTTTAAATTTTGTGACAAATATTGTAAGGAGTAAATGAGTCTAAATATTTAGGGTAGATATGGTATGGTACTTAGTTGCTTCCAGAGTCAGTCCTTCATAGCTCTAGATAAAATGGCCGTCAAGATAAATATTTTTCAGAGGAGTTTTTAAGGAGTATTAGGGGATAATTTTTGGATAATTTTTTATTTCTCCATAAAAACATACATTGTGGGTACCCATTTGAAGCGCCTCGTTAAAAGAAAAATTATCCCAGAATTATTATCAGATACTCCTCCTTAACTAGTCCTCTGTATTTTTACGTTTTGTGGAACTCTTTTGAAACATCTCGCGGAGAAAATTTTGATGACTATTAAACCACATTGTATGTTATGGAGAAATCAGAAACATAGTGATACATTAAAACTTCTATCACTAGAACACCAGTGGCTGTTTAACATGGCCGATTCAAATTTGTCTTTTGAGTCCCTAGGGAATTCTCAAGAAAACAGATATTTAGGGATATATTAGGGAAATTTTCTTATTTTATTATGAAAATGTATGTTGCCTGTACTCATAAGAATACCCTCATTTAAGTGAGTCTAATGAGTACACTCAACATACCATTATTTCATAGATCAAAAAGACATCCCATATGCATCCTGACCTGATACTAGGATTAACCCTCAGTGGCTAAAACTACCCATGTTTAGAACAATTTTCTCTTGTCCCAAAGATGTTTGAAACATTGAAGTTCAACTGTAGTTTTTGTTTGAAAAAGTGTTATATCTAGAGTTATGGGAGTCCTTGCATATTGTATGGTTGCTTCTGTATCCAATTTTATGTTGTGTTTGTGGATTTGTTACTGTGCAGCATAATTATTTACTGCTTTTCACAGTTACCGAGGTAGTTAAATCACACAAACATTTGCAGACTGGAAAAAAATTTCGTACATCATTGGTCAAAGCTGTGCAAAAATTGTAAGGCAATATTCCAAAATTCACTGATGTGAACTTTCATTGAGTCTCGCAGAAAAACAGCATTTACATCAGCATACCATATTTATCCTAACTATTTGGACAGGCACAAGCAAACATTGTAACCTAGATCAAGCTGCTAAAGGAGCAGTTTGATTGGGTCTACACCATATATCAGTCCTCCAGTGTTCCCAGGACAATATTTCATTCAGAATTTCTCCTTTGAAATATTTTTTTCCAGAAAACAGGGTTTGGCATTTCATGAAAACTACCTCCTTGGAGGACAGTTTGCATGAAATGTCGAACTGTCAGTTTCTGGCAAAAGAATGTGCACAAGTAGTGGTTAACCGCTTAGAGGACTAAGCCTGTCCAGAAAAATGTGTGGTTAGTCAAACTGGCCGCACTTGACATGACCCTAATGGGTTGACTGGGCCATAAAACCTCTACACAAACAAATCAGTGTGTCATCTAAATATTTTACCCAGCATGCCAAGCAGGAGATATTTTTTCCACAGTGTTCGTCATGACTTTACAATATTGAATAATTTATTGAAACTGTAGACAAAAGTGAAATGTAGAATATCTGCAATGGAATGTCATTATTTCAAGAGAGAGGCAGATTATGTAACCAGATTGCTTGTTCTCGGCTTATTAATCTTTCAAGAAATAAAGCCATATGAAGGATACCATGAGAAAATGGTCCTTCAAGTAATATAAGGACATCCAAGGTCCAGATCAGTGAGCACATCTGTGCAGTCTGATCTTGACCTTTCTTCTCCACATACAGAATACTTGGCTATTCAATATATTGTAGTACCTGTCTGTAAAGAAAAACACATTACAAATCAGGGCCCGTTGTTCAAAACTAAACATGTTGTTAGTTAACGAATCGTTAAAACTTTAATCATTAAATATGGCATATAAGCTAATATTTTTGCTGAAAAAATGTGGGTAGCTTTTGCAAAAGCTACCCACATTTTTTCAGCAAAAATACCTGTGAATTAGATATTATACTTACTAGAACAGTTAACATTATGACCACTAACGAGCTCGTTAAGCTAACGCTTTGAACAACTGGGCCCAGACTGCTAATGCACAGCTTGATTTGGGCTTATTTGTTAACACATGGACTCTGAATACCTTTTTACTGATGGTCTGGCTTGAACGATTTTAAATTGCTGGTTATTCAGTTGCCAAATATAGAATTTATTAGATTGAATGAAGAATATGATGCTCCCTGTAAAACATGAGGCTCACTGTGGGAAAATCAGTACTTTACTTCTACATGAGCAAGGAATCCAGACCAGCCTGCACAGTTAACCATGTCAGGTTCTTTGATCTTCACATGTGCATAGCAAGGTGCAAGCTTTGGCAAGCAATAAAATTCCAGACGGGCCTGCACATCTACAGTCTGGTCAGAATCATTGCTTCTCACATTTTGGCTCTACATAGCTTGTAGCCTTTATGGCAAGCATTTGGTGCTCTGAAGACCTACTAAACATTTATTTTCTCATTTATTATGTGATGTGCAGTCTGGTCCAGAGCTTTGCCATTTGGCTATTGGAAAATGTTCTAACTTGCAGCTTGACAAGCCATATCTCTGGGTATATGCAAACTGCCACAGAGTATGCAGTTTGTTTAGATAATTCTAGGATCCTTCTAAGTCTGAAAAGGAGTTGCTTTGTTCAGATTAGATTGGCTAGTTTGATCCTAGAATATTGCGAAAGATGGGGTTTGTCAGATTACCTTGGCTTTGTCTTCTATCAGAAAGCCTGTTTTGTTTATACCTGCTTCTCTGTAAAATATGCCTTTTACTTAGCAAGTTGCATGATAACATATCATGGAAGTGTTCATCTGGAACATGCTGTGGGATAAGTCCAACATGATTCTATATGTGAACAGCACTCAACAAGTTTGGTCGAAAGCTTTTCTTTGTATGGCCAAATTGTATTAGTGCTTGTTATGATCTTTGCTTTTGTACGAAAGAGCTACAAGCAGAAAGATACTTGTATGTAAACTCTGCATGCTGTATAATCAGCCCATGTTCTTTTGTGCTTACACACTCTCCAATTTTGAACAGTATGTAAAATGAACTTCCTGAACCCTTGCTGAATAGATTAAGATGCCATGCCCACTTCTAATTGTCAGCCAATCAGATGACTTAATCCAGATTATGGATATCAGTTCACATACTGAGAAGCCAACTGCTCTTAATCTACACTGTTTGCAAAGGTGGGGCATATCTGGGTACAGCAAGACCAGGTTTACGTACCAATATTGGTTGAGTGTTTGCATATATAGTATCTTGTTTCTCTGGCTTATTTTGGATCATGTTGTTTGCTTAAATTTCTTTAATTGTTATTTTCTGTTGTTTAGGATATTATTTTCCATGCAGCTCATGAAGAGATAATCCTGGCTACCCTATTTATCCTAAATATTAGGACAGACTGACTTGGGGAAAATAGTGTAAACTCACATTAAAGTACTCCTTAACTGTTTTCAGGGTTTACACTATTTGTCATTCCATTACAGTAATTTAAATACATCATCAGGTTGTCAAAGTAACATGTTCAAATTCTAGGATATGGTAAGGGATTAAGCTGCTCAAATATTTAGGGTAAATATGGTATTTCTTTTTTTTTTTTTTTTTTTTCAGTATTGTGGTTGTTCAAATATAGAAGTGTTCAATGTATCAGATTTATAACTTGAGAATTATGTAAGTGTGTAAATGCTTTGCTAGAGGAGAAAATGAAAAATAGATCATTAGGGTATAAAATTTCATGCTTATTCACCGTTTACATGCTGTCATAATAATGCTTGGTACAAGCCCATGAATAAATGAGATTTCCATCCACAAACACCAATCATGCATTGGCAACTTCACTAGAAATGCTTTTGACTGTGTTAGGGACCACACATAAACCAAATCCAACATATGCTTCTGGCTGTAATGTTGACCAAACAGTAACCAAACCCTTTATCAGGTTCTCTAGACTGTGCTGCTAATGACCACTCATAAACCAAATCCAACAGGTGCTTTCATCTGTGCTGTTGACCACACATGAACCACATCCAACAGGCCCCTCCATTTGTGCTGTTGACCCTTTCTTCAGTGTTGTTGACCACACACATACCTAATCCAGCAGGTCCTTTCATCTGTGTTGTTGACCACGCAAACCAAATCAACAGGTCTTTTCATCTGTGCTGTTAACCACACATGAACCAAATCTAACTAGTCTTTTCATCAGTGCTGTTGACTACACATGGACCAAATCCAACTAGTCTTTTTATCAGTGCTGTTGACTACACATAAACCAATTTCAACAGGTGTGTTGTTGACCACACATGAACCAAATCCAATGGGCACTTCTGTGCTAGTGACCACACATGAACTTATCTAACAGGTTTTATTCTCTACTACTGACCATACATAAACCTAATCTAACAGGTTCTTACGTCTGTGTTGGTGACCACATTTGAAACAAATCCCAACTGGTGCTTTTGACTGTGATGTTGACTACTCATGAAACAAATCCAACTGTGCTGTTGGCCACACATGAACCAAATCCAACAGGTTTTTTCATCTGTGCTGTTGATATTCATGAACCAAATCCAACAGGTCTTTTCATCTGTGTTGTTGACCACACATGAACCAAACCCAGTATGTCCTTTCATCTGTGCTGTTGACCATACATGGATCAAATCCAACAGTTTTCATCTGTGCTGTTGACCACACATAAACCAAATCCAACAGGTGCTTCTGACTGTGAGGTTGACTATAGTTTGTGTTCTGCGAGCTCATTAGAATGGTTTGAGATTCAAGACCATGTTTTAATTGAGTGGAAATTACTCTGCATATTTAGAGCCCTCATAGAGCAGTCTTGGTCAAAGTTTCATGCAGATTGTGTGTATCACTTTGCCCGGTCGACAGCATTTCTAGAAGTTCGCCATGAATTCACCAGCTTAGGTTAGCACCATTCCATTCCAAGATCTCTAAGATCAACAAGTAATTCCATCATTGTTAACAATCCATCTGTCACGTGATTTTTGAAACCATACAGAACCGGTGAATACCCACAATCCATCACAAGGCAGCCATCTTTATCCTACATGCAGATGCTCACAATTTAAGTTTTTCAGTTCTAATATACACTTAAAAGTATATGTACTGTATATACCAAAGTGTTGGGACAGGCAGGCCTGAGCAAACAGTGTAGACCATGATCAGATGCTGCAGAATGCAGCATTTGATCATGGTCTGCACTGTTTGCTACTTATCCAGCAGTTTTCAGACACTTCTACATGTAGCTAAATGAACTCGGTCGAAGGTTTAGTACAAGGAGAGGTGTCCCAATATTTGGGGTAACAACAGTATTTTTTGTATTTTACTTGTTGAAGAGACAGTTGTCACTGATATAGACATTAGCTTATGTATCTGTTCAGTTTCAGGTCACTGATTAAGGCCGCGCTAAAAAAGATATTAAACAGTTTTGATCCTGATCAGATACCCTCCACTGTGTACCTACTGTAATGGATTTCTTTGTTTTATACGTGATAGTTTACATTGTTCAGCTTTTAAATCTGAATAGATAGTCTTAGGTTTGACTTAATAATAAACCAGTATTTTGAATGTTTCTGTGAATAGTATTTTCTGCCTGAAAAGATGTTTCTATTGGCAAAGGAGCTTTGTTCAAACCTTGAAGATTTTCTGTACACTACAAAACCAACATAAAAGTAGAATTTTCTGAAGACTGTTTGTACACTTTAAAACCAACATAGGTGTAGAATTTTCTGAAGACCTTTTGTACTCTTCAAAACCAACACAAATGTAGAATTTTCTGAAGATCTTTTGTTATGCTTCAGAACTGAGCAATACTAAAAAAAATGTAAATATTTCAAAACCGAGCGATACTAGAAAAATGTACATATGTATAATATTTCTGAAGATCGTCTATATTCTTTTAAGGGGAATGGATACTCAAAATTGTTTTCATCCTTTCTGAAAAAGGGTCTACCCTAAACGAAAAGAATTTGCTCCCCTTGGGATTCATGCTTTTTAGTGTAGGCCCCTTTTAAGAAGAGATTTGGTGTTCAGTAAAGCAAACAGGAAGTCACAGTTGATTCACTTGTAAAAATGGTGGAAAATCTACTATGTGTGTCCAATCCCCTTAACCCTTATCCTGCTGTCCCCTACCTTTGCAAACAGTGTAGATCGAGATTAGATGGCTTCTACACCGTTTGACATTCAGTTTATGAATATGAATGAAAACATTATATGATGCAATCTGATTGGCTGATAGTCAGAAATGGGTGTGGCTAATTATATTATTCAGCAGGATAAGGGTTAATGGTTGTGTCATCAAGTCAAACACTAAGTATACATGTACTTGATCAAGTCTGACCCCTTAAAAGAAAAAAATCCATTATGTTAGGTACATGTTAAAGTCATACTATAGAGTTGTGTTACAAGAAAAAAGTTTTTTGGACTTAGATATGCAACAGAGTGAAGATCCAGATTAGCCTGGGCATCTGCACAGTTTAACACTTCACAAAATCATTGAATATGCAAAAACTTCCAATGTTTACAGCAATTTGCCCTTTCATTGCCAAGTTCCTGAAGTGGATTCTTCAGTCTTTGAATTTGGACATTCATTGTTGTAGATATAGGTCCTAGTCAAAAATTGAAAAGTGGCAAATAGTGCAGATCCTGATGAGACGGCTTGTTTTTTCCTGAAAATAGGCTTTGACATTTCATGCAAATTTTCCCCTAAGAAGACAATGTGCAAGAAATGTCAAAGCCTATTTTCTGGGAAAAAATAAGGAAAATATTTCAAAATGTTGTCTGTTGAAATTGTTACCGAGCATGCTAAGTATTAAACACTGCAAAATATACCAACGAAAAATGAAAAGCCCTATTCTGATATCACAGGTGCAGTCTGATCTGGGTATTCACTGACTGCATGTCTTGAAGCTCCTTTTCTCTTGTGGCAGCTCATGTAATTTAGATCTCATTATGAAAACACACCTATTCAAATATATAGAAAATTTCACCAACAAAAACTGAAAATTTTCAGATAAAAAACTGATGTTTTTCATATTTCTGCTCAAAACTTAGATTGTGGGTACTTGTTAGAACCGCTTCGGTGAAGCTGTTCTAAGGAGTACCCACAGTCTATGTTTTTGAGCAGAAATTAGAAAAATAATGTATACCCCTGTAAACCCCAGTTTTACTATATAAAAGTGGATTTTAAGGGGATCAAAATTATATAGGTATGTTTTCGTGATGTGTAGTTGCTTTGACAATAATTGTTCTCAGATATACATATTGTTAAATATGTTACGGTAAATGTCCTAAAAATTCGAACACCAAAGTTTCTGATAAAATGACCCATGCAAACAGTGCAGATCCAGATCAAGGTCTACTCTGTTTGCCATTCCACTAAGTATTTTAAGAAACAAGTGCATAAGAAGCATAATTTAGGCCAGAATAGTAGAGAATAAAGTGTTCCAAATTTTAGGACATTTACCGTACTCCCAATCTTCCTTAATAATTACTTGCCCGAATATTCTATATGATATGCATTGCAGAACAAATCGAGGGTTGAGCGCAAGACTAGCGTAACTCAGATGGTTGTTTTTCCCCAAACCTAATCTCCTCACCATGAAGGCATTATGAAGATTACAACATTTCTTTCTGTAAACAATGAAAATTTAGGTGCCATTGCTCGTATGAGCAATGGCACCTAAATTTGCATTGTTTACAAAGGGGTCCAAGTTGCCCCTAAACAAGGGTTTCAAAAATATGTTTGAGTTACAATAGTCTTGCGCTCAACCCTCGAAATGTTCAGATCAGAGATTATATGAGAAACATCATGTAAACATCATATAATATTTGTTATAAATAGTTTTTTGGTTGTTTAGAATAAAGCAAAGTATGAAATTGAATGGATACTTTCAGGGGAGACAACTCTCAAACTGTTTTTATTCTTTTCTGAAAAGGGTTTATTTCTAAAAGGAAAAAACTGCTTCCTTAATTCTTTAAGAGTACACCCATTTTCTGATGGGACATGGTGTGCAGGAAGCCAAAAAGGAAGTTACAAAAGTTGTTTTTCTTAAAAAAAAAAAAAAAAATGGAAAGCATACCAAGCCCCAAGGTTGTAAAACTTTTTTCATGCTCAACTCATCCGAGCATAAAATTTTATCTGCTAATAAATATGAAAATGCCAACACTAATTGGCATGTTCATATTTATTGGCAAAGAAATTTTCATGCTCAGCTGTTAGTAATTTGAGATTTATTAGCAGGATAAATTTCATGCTCTGCTGAGTTGAGCATGAAACTTTTTTTATAACCTTAGGGCCGGGTGTATCCATTCACCTTAAACTACACAGCCATATCAAAGATCCAGTGTATGCCCTTCACTAATAAGATTCTAGAAGACTGGGCCCAGTTGTTCAAAGCGTCGTTAGCTTAATGAGCTCGTTAAGGGTCATTTGGTTAACTGTTTTAGGGGATTCAATATACATTATTCTGATATTTTTTGCACAAAAGCTACTCACATTTTTTCAGCAAAAAATTTCAGAATATTTGCGTATCACTCGATGTAAATTTTAATGAATCGTTAACTAACGACATTGTTAGCTTTGAACAACTGGGCCCTGATACTTTGTGTATGCAGACTAACTATCCAAACATGCATTTTGACTATGCAATGGCTTGTAGTGATATATTGATATGTTTGCTGTGCTTAAGGTGAACAGATACACACACAGACAGCACTCTAATTTGTAAATTTTTCTTCTCTTCCAAAGGGGGACCACTGCAGCAGAAAAGACTGGTTCCCTGGCAGAAAAATCCCTTTTCAAAGGGGGGTACTTGGCAAATTCTTTAAAGTACAGCCCTTGTTGAGAAGGAAGCAAATACTCTCACTTGGAAGTGTACCATTTCACCTTGAGAATGCCGAAACTTTTAATGCTTTAAATCAGTTAAATGTTAGCAATTTATGTCCCCCGATTTTCCTGAACATTGGTGCTTAAAATTCAGCTTTTATATCACTGTGTGTTGTTGCAGTGTTGTTTTATAATTTCAGTCATGTCATTGGAAGACTCACCTTATGTCACATGAAAACAGAACAGTCCTAGGTCAAGCTTTGCAATATGCATAGCTCTGGATAAGCCTGGTAGCCAGACAATAGTTTTTGTATTTCTTCAGGTAAACACATTGTGGTTACACATTAGAAGTGCATCGGTGAGGTGTATCTAATGAATATTAGAAGTCTGTTGAATGTCTAAAAAGTGCAGAAAATATTGTTATTAGGAATGGCCTTGATCAGATAAATAAGAAATGCAAGGTTGTCTGGGTCTTCACTATTTTTGTATGTCATAAAGCAGGTTTTTCCAAGACGTGGCAGATTTTGTGCTCTCACCCGTTTGCTGCTGTTTGAAGCCAAATTTAGAAGTGCAGCAAGCAGACTTCGGCACACTGTATTAATTTGTTGTATTCATTTTATATTTTTATGAGCATGTTCTTATAGTTAAGATTAGAATGTACAAACATGATCAACTGATTTGCTTTATTTGTTAAGAGGATAAAACTAGTTAAAACCGATATAGCTTTATTTTATGCTGTAAAGATTAGCTGGAGTGACCATTTCCACTTGGTGCTTAAGATGTGTGGGAGGCATCACATATACCATATTTACCCTTAGTATTTGAACTGACAGCCCAAGCAAAAAGTGTAGACCCAGATCATGTCACATTCTGTGGCATCTGATCTGGATTTACAGTTTGCCACTTATCCAGTTTTCAGAAACATCAGCAGTTAGTAATATGGGCCTAGTTGTTCAAAACTAACAATATCTTTAAGACTTTGATTATTTAATATGGCATATATGCTAATATTTTTGCTGAAAAAAAATAATGTGAGTAGCTATTACATTTGCAAAAGCTACTCACATTTTTTCCAACAAAAATAACTGTGAATTAGATATTGTACTTATCTAACAGTGTGGCCATTTACGAGCTTGTTAAGCTAATGATGCTTTGAACAACTGGACCATGGACTTTACAAGAAGTATGCTAAGTTAATTAGAACTTTAGGGTAAATTCAATAATTCTGAATGGTATGCAAACAGTGACTGTCCAGGTCAGTCTGCATTTGCACTCTGCTCATTTATATAAATAATCCAGTAATGTTTAAGTGAAGGAAAAAGGCCAGATTCTGGTCTTATTTAGGCTCATTCTAAGGTATGAAACTTTTTTTTTCTTTTGGCCATTCATTCACAACACAGCTAGTAATTATGTGGTCTTTTTGCTTATTTGACCATGGAAATAGGCATTACTATAAGTGGTTATAACACATGTACAAAAGGAGTAACTGTTACATTGTAGAATTGTAAATTTGCAAGGGAATTTACGGTAATGCCAAAAGCTTTTTTTTTATCTGTATAAAAATTTATTGCATATGCAGAATAAAATTATTTGTGTCTTAACCCTTCTCTTGCTGAACACGGCATGCCCTGTCTTAGCAAACAGTATAGATCCAGATCTGGATCTGCACTGTTTAAATATGTGAATTTCTATCAAAAACCAGGATCAAGTAATCTGATTGGCTGGAAATTAGATGTGGGCATGTCATCTTAATTTATTCAGCATGACAAGGGTTAAGATCTGAACAAGTCCATTTTACTGTCTTTCGATATGTCTTAAATCTGCTGGAAAGTTGCAAACTGTGTAGACCATAATCAGAAGCCACATTCTGTGATATCTGCTCTGGGTTTACACTGTTTCCTTGGGCCATTCTTTCCCAATACTTATAGTAAATATGGTAGTAAGAAAAACTCTAAAATGTCTGCTTATATTTTACATCTAACTTACTAAAGATTAATCCATTTTAGTCTGGGTACTCCCAAAAGGGTAACTGGCAAACAGTGCAGACCCAGAGCAGATGCTGCAGAATCAGGATCTCCACTGTGTGCAGATATTTAAGCCATTTAATTGACTCTTCCAATCTATGGTGGGAAGGGGAGTTTATTCAGTCTAAAATGGGTAAAATTTCAAATATTTACTTCTATGATGGTGTTGTCCAACACTGTAACAGAGGGTTAAAATGCATTGCCAATTACATCTTTGCAAAAACTTATTTCAGTTCTAGTTAAGAAACCTTTTCGTCCCTTAGTTTATGAAATGGACTCTTCCTTTTTTTAATTTGGACATGTCCATTGTTGCAAATAGGGCATCCAATCCAAAATCAAAAGCAGAAAAGCATCTGGTGTTGATTCAGATGAGACAGCTCATTGATGGATCATCACTGTTTGCAGTTATTGGTTTTGGTCTGCTGGGCTGAAGGGGTTAAATGTATTATCACCTATGTACTAAATATGTATCATTTTCATCATTATACATCATGCTTTGCAATAAGATTGCCTTCCATCCTGCAATTCTTAATTTCTGTGATAAAATATTTGTGAATTTTGCACATTTGCTTCTAGTCTGTCAGGGGCTTTAGGTAGTGGGTATATTTTTTCGCAAAATTGACAGCTAGCCTTAAGTATTTCAAGTTTTAGTTTTTAGCCACACAGCAAGTTGAATTTTAATGAAGATACATCTAGTGTTCTCAACTGTTGTTCAAAGATACAATTTGAAATTCCTTGTCTGAGCAAAAAGAAATTTACATTCCCACTGACAAAATGGGACTATTAAAAGGAAAACACTAAGTAACAGGTATTTTCGCAAAATGATGATGATTTCACAAAATTGGTATCATTGAAAATAGATTTTGTGTCACTTTCAGTTGACAATGAAATTTGTTTTGTCTGAAAATGTCAGCCCTGTGACCATTTTTTAAAGGACTTTACTATATCGTTTTAAAGGTCTTAGTTTATTGGACATGTCTTTTTTATCATTCTTTGTGGATATTGTTTCCAACATTTATTTATTTGCAAGGTGAGTTTATGTGCATCACTTATCCCCAGATTAGTTCAGTTCTTACTCAGATATAGAAAAAAAAGTAAAAAAAAAACAACAACAAAAAAATAAGCCATGCTGATAAAAAACAAAATTTATCTCCTTTTGAAGAATGGGAGCATAATCTTTCAGGTGTATTCATTCGCCTAAGCTAAGCTTTAGAGACAATAATATTGATATTTTTCTTATTCAGTCTCCATGAAGGCATATGTCATGGATCTGGTTAGAATCCTCTCATTTGGACTTTTCTAACGGGATAATGCAACAAATGTTTTTGTGGAGAAAAGTTTCCTGAATACATGTACTCAATTTATCTAGAGCTCTGATACATTTTTTTGTCAGTGATAATAAAATGTTTAAATTTAATACTGACTGAAGCAACTAAAGAAATTTCACAAATCTATATTTTACTTAATATAGGAACCCCTCCAAGTATTAGAAAGAGGACCTAATGACAGAATATCACTGTAGACAAAGATTAACCTGGACATACAGAATGGTCAGGAGCTACCCTGTTCATTCATGGAAGCTTAGTGTTCAGCATGTTGAGAAAAAATTGATATTTTCTTATTGTTCCTGAACTTAGGCCTAGATATAGCATGCAAACTGTCTCATAAGGAGATAATTTACATGTACATTTGTAATATTAAATGAGCCAGCGCATGACAAAACCTACAATATGGCATGTGCACTCACCGAAGACTCAGACCAGCCTGATGCCCAGGCTGATCTGAGTGATCAGCCTGATGCCCAAGCTGATCTGAGTGATCAGCCTGATGCCCAGGCTGATCTGAGTCTTTGCTGGGTGCACATGCCATTTTGTAGGGTTTGCCATGCACTGGCTCAAATAAATTTTATTTGAGCCACCAGCGCAAATTATATTTGAGCCAGGGCTCAGCATTTTTGAAAGACAGCATGTTTTTCCAGCAAAAAAAGGGGTCAGGGCAGTCTGGTCAGAGGCAGGGCTCTCTGTTTGTAGCTAATGATCCAAAGTATCTTCAGGTAGATAGTCAAGACTATTCAGCATGAGCTGTGTGCATATGCAGTCTTGTTGGAAATGCTGTGCCCTGGCTTAAATCATATTTGTGTTGAAAAATACCAATTTGTCATCTGTTGAGCAAGGCCAGAGAACGCTTAAGATCTGTACATTAACCCTTGTCATGCTGAATAAATCAAGATGCCATGCCCATTTCTAATTATCCGCCAATCAGATTACTTAATTTAGATTATTGATATAAATTCACATTCTGAATGACAAACAGTGCTGATCCAGATCAGTTGGCTTCTCAAGTTGGCACTGTTTGCAAAGGTATGGTATATCCGAGTTCAGCAGGACTATGGTTAAGCTAGAAAATAATGAGCAGACAGCACTGATGTTTGCTTCTACATCTATTGCCGAGTCTGTACTCGGCTTTTTTTAAGTTTAGCACTCTCCTCAATCTGCAGATGGCAAATTAACAATGTTTTTCTTATTTTTCCCGGAAAACAGGCTTTGCCATTTCCTAAGGAGACAGTCTGTATGAACTACCAATGCCGATTTTCTTGGAAAAATAATAATAAAAAGAAATATTTGATGGGAGACATTTTGCATGAAATATCAAAGCTTAGTTTCTGGGAAAAATATTTCAAAATGTCACCTGCCGAGATGTTTACCAAGCATGCTAAGCTTCAAGTTGGAGGGTTTTGGTTTAGTAAATTGCACTTTTTGTCTGGAGTAAAGCATGTAAAATGTGATACAAATCTGCTGCAACTCTTTGTACAGGTATTGTACTTATACAATTTGTTAGTTGTTAGAAAACTGGCTGTCAGCCATGCACACAGAAGATCTGATCAGCATGCAAATCTGTGCAGTCTGATCTGGATATTTGTACCAGTGTATGCAAAAATGTATAACCTGGCATGGATAACCAACAAATATCTTTCACAGAATCTACATCCCTGCATATTGTTTAGGGCTCCATAGCTCTTGATAAGGCTCTTTTTTGTTTCAACCAAAAAGTATCTTTATTTTTCTTATTTCTCGATGGAAACATATGTTATGTGTACTCATTAGAAGTGCCTTGCTGAGGCGCTTCTAATGATTAGAAGTGCCTCGCCAAGGCACTTCTAATGAGTACCCACAACATGTTTTCACAGAGAAATAAGAAAATTATTAAACTGATACCCACTCTAGACCTATGGGCCGCTCTATTATAAGATCTGTAGATCCTACCTGCGAGCAGCAAAAACCCTGAGTAGACTGCACACATGTACAGGCTGTCTGGATCTTTGCTCTGATCAGTGTCATTTTACCTTCCTGCAAGCATGTGCTCAGTTGTTTACACACAACTGTGAACTGACTGATCAGATAGTGCTAAGCCTGTTGTTGGCTTTAACCTTATAGGTTTACTAATAGCAAGGCTTTAGAGTTGCTGCATGGTTTACAACTGCTACACAGTACATGTCTGTTCAAGGCTCAAGGCTGACTTAGGTTATAGTACAGTGAAATGTTTTTGTGTTACGGTAACCACAGTGAAAAAATCAAAAGTTTTGTAACCCACATTCAAACAATCAAGAGTTGAAGGAACAGCTTCATTTGTCTTATCCACAGAGGTAGTATGCATTTTTTTCTATGTTCCAAGTGATAGAATTAAATGGGGTTGGGGTTGGATTAAGTTATTCTGCTTCATGTGGAATTTACCAGGCACCCATTGCAAACAATTTTACCCGAAATTAAGGCTTTGAATTTCATTTCATAAGGATTCTAAAGAATTGTTAGTCATTATTTCCAGGGGAAAATGGGTACTAGGGAAATGGGTACTCCTCCAAGGGAAATAACAGCTGCCTCCCCTCTCAGACGGCAGTGGGGATACTCTTTAAGGAAAGAACTTGCTCTAAATTGTTTGAAAGGTTCCAAATACAAGGAAGGCAGCTTGCCTTCTGCAAAATTATCTTTAAGTAGCAGCAAAACATTCTGGTGTAACCATGGTTTTATCTCTGTTAAAAATGACTAACCTTTATTTTGAATTCTCATAAAAGCATTCCAATGACCTTCACAGTCTTATTTTCATAATACAGTTGACTCTCGTTATCTCGACCTCTCACGAATAACCGCTTATCTCGAAGTGGAAATCTGGTCCCTGCCTATACATGAAAACCTAACAACAGGTGGAAAATATTGTAGAAAAGAGAAGAAATTTCTCCTCTTTTCCACAATATTTTCAATATATCTCTTCTCTAACTTCAAAAGTCCAATTACCTATCAGTTTGTTAAATGTGGTTAATCGAATTATTTTTTCCTCAATTCTGCAAATCTGATATGTCGAACTACGGATATCTCGAAGTATTTCAGAGAGTCCCTTGGAATTCGAGATAACGAGAGTCGACTGTAATTCCATGTTATATATGCTATCACATGAAGCAGGATAATGGTTAATCAGAAATATCTTTGCAAGATAGAATAATTTTTGTAAGGAGTCTATGTACAGATTCAATACAGTTGACTCTCGTTATCTCGACCTCGCTTATCTCGAATAACCGCTTATCTCGAAGCGAAAATCTGGTCCCTGCCTATATATGAAAACCTAACAACAGATGGAAAATATTGTAGAAAAGAGGAGAAATTGCTGCTAAGGAGCAATTTCTCCTCTTTTCCACAATATTTTCAATATATCTCTAACTTCAAAAGTCCAATTACCTATCAGTTTGTTAAATGTGGTTAATCAAATTATTTTTTCCTCAATTCTGCAAATCTGATATGTCGAACTACGGATATCTCGAAGTATTTCCGAGAGTCCCTTGGAATTCGAGATAACGAGAGTCGACTGTAATTCCATGTTATATATGCTATCACATGAAGCAGGATAATGGTTAATCAGAAATATCTTTGCAAGATAGAATAATTTTTGTAAGGAGTCTATGTACAGATTCAATATTTTAAATATTTTGTGTACATGTACTTTTCATGTGAGTGTTGTAGTTATAGTAGGTCCCACAAAGAGTTGCAGCTTTGCTGTCTTTATAGATGTTTTATTTATTATTGATATATGAATGATGGCAAGTAAAAATGTATCTTATTGTCCTTCTGTGATGTTCCCAACTTTTGCTGTTCATGCATATTTGCACATCAATTTACTGTTCTTGATAAAACCTGCGATGTCATATGTAGGGAATGTCTTCTTGTTGAAACCTGTTATGCAACATAGAGAATGATCAGTCTGCGTGTCTTTGCAGTTCTTGCCTGAGGTTTTTCTGTTCACATACACTTAAAGGGAATGAATACTTTCAAGGGAAATAACTCCGACATGGAACAAATTTGGGGCTATTTTAAAGAAAAGAATTTGCTACTAGAGGGAGAGAGCAAATTCTTTTCGTTAATATTATATTAACTCCCATTTTGGAAAGGCTTTAAATACCATGGAAGCAAAATCATGTTTAAAAAGTTGTCTCCCTTTGAAAAATGATATCAAAATCTCCAGGTGAATTCATTCGCCTTAAATTGGATTTTGTCCTAAAGGACAAGAAAAGCCCAACAATGGCTGGTCTGAAGGTCATAGCTCCAGAAAAGATGTATTATCTTTCTTGTTCAACATGAAAATATATGTTGTGTATACTATTGATTATTCTAATGAATACTCAATGTATATTTTCATGATAATTAACCCTAGTCCTGCCTTTGCAAATAGTGTAGATCCAGATCAGATGGCTTCTGGAAGCCATCTGATCTGGATCTGCACTGTTTGCAATTAAGTATGTAAATTTTTATCAACTATTTGGATCAAGTAATCTGATTGGCTGAAAACTAGAAGTGGGCGTGACATCTTGATTTATTCAGCATGACAAGGGTTAAGCCAGCAAAGGACAAAACCGGCAATAAAATTTGTGTGACAGCAAAGACTCAGAGCACCCTGCGCATCATCAGTCTGATCAGTCTTCACAGATTGCATGCGCCTTCTGCAGCCTCCAGGCTATTCAGAGGAATAAACAAGAACCCTTGCCATACAGGTAGGATGTATGGGCTGATCAGAGTCTTTGCAGGTCACACAGGTCTTATTATAGGTTTTGTTGTGCTCTGGCTCAATTCACTTGCAACTATGTAAACTTGTTCACATATCACATTTTTTCCTGTGACATGGCTTGCTGTAGGAGAAGATACATTTTTATTTGTCAAAGTTAATCTGATGGTGCCCTGTATTTTGAATCTCAACTGCAAAATTGTCTTCTGCCGCAGTTCACAAATAAACTTCCATTTACAGCTAGTTAAACTTACTTCTGGTCATTTATCCTCCTTAGTCCTTCATACTCTCATACAACCAGACAAAGTGAGTAGTGGGTCACATGCATCCCCAATGGGCACAAATCCATCAACAGTTTGATTTGAGAGAAAGAAAACTGGAAGTGTTAGATGAAGGCTAGTTCTCTATCCCACAACACAAAGAGCCGTATCCAAAATCTTTACCAAATTTCAAGATCCTAGGTGCTGTAGTTCCAGAGAAATGTTTGGCAAAAAAAAACAACAAGAAACAAAAGAACTTTACAGACAGCTACAGAATAATGATTGATTGTGTGGGGTTTAACATGTCAACCCTCCTGGGTAATTTTGTGTTGTCTCCCAGAGAAAGGGATAGAAGAGATATTAGAGGAGATGAAAAAGAGGGATAAGGGAGAAAGGAAAATGAATGAAAGTAAAGAAACAGAAGAAATAAAAAATTCCCCCTACCCTTACCTGCTGCAAGGACAGCAGGCCTTGCCGAACTGTAAGCCATTATCAGATGGATGCCCCAGTGACGTAAGATACACGATACCTTTGCCTCACCAAACCACAGCATAAAACAACTATATACCCTTTTAGCACACTACCATAATAACCGTAATTATTGGGACATGCAACATCTGATATGGGTCATACTGTTTGCCATACATACAGCAATATTTTAGACACGTCCACATCAATATGCAGTATAATGGATTATTTCAAATTTTAGGACAAGTATGGTAAATAGATAAGGTGTCCCAATGCTTAGGGTTATTACGGTATGTATACAGTTGTATAACCAGTTACAGATGAAAAATAGTACAGAAGATATCCAAGAAGAGCAACAATTACTATATCTTGAAGCTAATCAGAGTTTTGCCAAATATTCAAAATACCGTATTCGATCTAATTACCGCACATATCCCTATAAGCGCAGTCATTCCGTAGTCTTCAGTTATAGCCAGTGTTCTTTTTTTTCTTTACTTCTTTATAAAGGCATATGTTGACTTGTCGATGCAATTCAAATGAGTACCCACAATAATGCTTTTAAAAAGAAAATCAGAAAAAAAATCGCATAATCATCATCAAATAAGTCCTTTTCTGATCTTTTTATAGTGTGCCTGATCTTTCTATAGTTTGACAGGCTTGTCAATCTATAGGTAGATACATATTTTATCACAACTGAGTGTTCCCAGTAATTTTGAAAAAACTAAGCGCACAGTGCGGTAATTAGGTCGAATACGGTACATCACACAAAAAGGGAACATAACACCTGTATAGAGCAAAATATGGCAAATACATTGGTCTTTTTTTGCTGAAAAAATGTGAGTAGCTTTTGCATTGCAAAAGCTACTCACATTTTGGCAGCAAAAAAATCAATCTATTTGAAGTTACAACAGTTAATGAGTTTGTTATTAATGAGCACATTAAGCTAACGGTGCTTTGAACAACTGGGCCTTGATCATTACTCATAGCTCCAGATGTTTCTCCAGACTAAAATGGGCTAAGACATATGTTTTCGGCACCCATTAGAATCATCTCACACATGGGACTATGAGTACCACTTCATGGAGAAAATGAAGTCCAACCAAATCAGATGCTGTGTTGTGTGGGCTGCACTGTTTGCTCAGGCCTTTCTGACCTGGAGTAAATATGGAGCTCTGATTTCCCTCTTATCTAGAGCGATGGACTCTGTGAAATCAACTGTCAAAAACAAAGCCCGTGTCCTGCTAAACCCGGATATACCCTGCCTTTGCAAACAGAGTAGATCCAGATCAGTTGGCTTCTGAAGAACCAACTAATCTGGATCTGCACTGTTTGCCATTGAGAATGTGAATTTATAGCAACAATCCATATCAAGTAATCTAACTTGCAGAAAATTAGAAGTGGACGTGGCATCTTAATTTATTCAGCAGGACAAGGGCTAGCCAGTCTACTGATCTGCTGCTGTTGCCCATTTTGCACACTGAATTACATTTCATTTCGACATGATGTGCATTATAATGCTATTTGAATGTAAAAATTCTATCACCTTCACATTTAGACATTGCAATAAATGCTTATTTAACTAGAAATGTGTTTTTAAAACACTATGCCCTCAACCACAGGCTTGTCAATTCCAAATGCCAAAACTGAAAAGGGGCATAACTCTGACAAAGTAATCCATTTTTTTTTTCGAAAGTTAAGGTGATCTTCTCATCATCCCCTATAAGTTCACCAAGTTTCAAAGCCCTAGCTGAAACAGTTGCGAAATCTTGTTGAAAAAATTTTATCCAGATTTTTTTTCTGAGTTTTTTTCAGAAACCAAGTAATCTGCTAATTATCCCCAATATGCTCACCAAGTTGCAAGGGATCAAACTCAAACAGTTATTGAGATATCTTGCTGACAAGGTTTCATTATTATTTTACTACAAGGGGTATAATTCTAGAAAAAAAAAAAAATCAGATTTTTTTTTTTCACACTAATCATATAATCTACTCATCATCCCCAAAACACACACCAAGTTTCAAAGCCCTAGCTCAAATAGTTTTCAATATATCTTGCTGGCAAGATTTCATTATCATTATATTACAAGAGGCATGATTGTGGAAAAAAAAAAAAAAATAAGATTTTTTCAGAAGTTAATCAGGCAATCTACTCATCATCCCCATAAACCACACCAAGTTTCTAGGCCCTAGTTCAAATAATTTTGAGCTATCTTGCTGACAAGACTTCATTATGTCAAATGAAAAAGGGGCATAACTCTGAAATTACAAGTCCCACAGAAACAAAAACAAATATGGGTCATTTTATTTTCCATCCTGATTCCACACATAAAATTTCAAGATCATATCCCTATCCAAAGTGCGACAGAGGAACAAAAGAACAACCCAAAAGCAAGTTGTAGGGGCATAAAAAGCCAACTATGTAAAGACTGGGACAGGACAGAGATCTCCCGAAATGTAACTCTCAAAGCTGTGCCAAAGAGCTAAATCATATACTAAATGCTCGGGAACTGTAACTCCATACCATTTGAACATGTCCATCTGATTACCGGACATGTCTAAAAAGTTCTTGTTGAATGGAGCCATTTTATCTGGGTCTAATCTTGCCATACAGTTGAATTCCTCCCCTGTTGAGATTCACTCCAGGGATATGGTTTAAAAATATTTCATTTCCATATATTCCATGACAGTATACATTGTAGCAGTTCATTAGCCTTAACAGCTTATCCACGCAGATTCTTCATAATCCTACCAAGTACTCATAAAATAATTTATGCAGAGATAATATCAATACAGTATACCTTTCTGTCGAAATTACAAAATGTCTGATCTTGCTAAGTACATATAATAGGATACCTTTTCTTGTGATAAGATCAATTCATTGTAACATCTCGTAAAAGATTCAGAAAAGAAGTCCTGTTACATCTGTGCACATCATGTCTACCTGCTGTTGCTACCATATTTATTTAAAGTATTCAGACAGACAGGCCTTAGCAAACAGTGTAGACTCTGATCAGATGCTGCAAAATGCAGCATCTGATCTGAGTCTACACAGTTTGCTACTTATAAGACGTTTTTAAACACATCAAGATGTAGTGCAGGTAAAGAAATGGACTTGTTCAAATATTATGACAAGTGTTATGGTGACCAAATTCTTAGGGTACATATGGAAAGTTAAATATAGTAACTAAATGCTGACATAAACAAATAGCGATCAGGCCACACAGTCTCAGGAATGTTAATAAAGCAACAGTTTGTGAGGGGGCTAAATTATCATGTGGTACTTCTATGTTGGACACATGCAAACTGGAGTTTTTTCAGACTTCTACTTGGATCGAAGAGAGTCTATGATAAATGTCCTAAAATTTTCGAACACCAAAGTGTCTGACAAAATGACATATGCAAACGGTGCAGACCCAGATCAGACTGTTCCTGAAGGATCAGTCTGATCAGGGTCTACACTGTTTGCCATGCCAATAAGTATTTTAAGAAACAGCTGCATAAAAAAGCACAATTTAAACCAAAATAGTATGGAATAAAGTGTTCAAAATTTCAGGACATTTACCATATTATGAAAGAATAAACACAATATGAGCTGTAGGATCAGAAATGGTCCCTTATCATTGTACATGAAGGCAACAAAGGCTCAAATCAACTGGCCCTTTTACACAACCTGATCAGCCCAAACAAGCCTGTGTATCTAGCCTCAGTACAAGTGTTTGGATTCTGCAGGTTTGTGGAATTATCAAATTTTATTTCTTGTCAATGAACAAGTAAAATGTCAAAATCCACTTGTCTAACCAAGATTTACTTGTCAAGGTGCTTCATATGATTAGTCACAACATGTGTTTCCCTCGAGAAATAAGAGAAATATAATTATATTATAATCTGAATACACTTCTTAGCTAGAGCTAAGAAGTCCTTGTCTAGAACCAGTAAATTGAACTTACTTGTCCTTGGGGAAATGGGACAAGTCGGGCATGGTATTTACACAGTCCTGGATTCTGTTCTTTTTTTTTTTTTTTTTTTTTTTAATGAACATTCTTCTTATTTCAGTTCAGTACACAGTACCATCCATATTTACCCTAAGTATTGGGACAGACAGACCTGAGGAAACAGTGTAAACCCAGGTCAGATGCCCTAGAACATTATCTGATAAAAGCCTACAGCTCCTGTCACTCATCCAGCAGTTTTTAACTCTGGTCCTGCTGAACCAGGATATGCCCTGTCTTTGCAAACAGTGTAGATCTAGATCAGTTGGCTTCTGAAGAAGCCAACTGATCTGGATCTGTACTGTTTGTCTCAAGTATGTGAATTTATATGAACAATCTGGATCAAGGAATCTGATTTGCTGACAGTTAGAAATGGGTATATTCAGCATGACAAGGGTTAAGCCACATATATACTTGTTAAATTTTAGGATAAGTATGGTATGTACAGTCGACTCTCGTTATCTCGACATCACTTATCTCAAATAACTGCTCATCTTGAAGTGAAAATCTGGTCCCTGTTTAAACATGAAAAACTAACAACAGGCAACAAAGTATTGTGGAAAAAAGGAGAAATTGCTCCTTAGCAATTTCTCCTTTTTTTCCACAATATTTTCAAAATGTTTCTAGCTTCAAAGACCAAATTACATATTCTTTGTGAAAAGTGTTTGTTCGATAATTTTTTTTCTTCAATTCTGCAAATCTGGTATGCTGAGGTACAGATATCTTGAAGTATTTCAGGGAGTCCCTTCGAGATAATGAGAGTGTAGTTACAAAGAAATACCCATATTTTTCTCCTTGGTTTAGAATACAGTATATGTATTGATGTGGTATCCTTAGTTTCTGATAAGTTTGACAAAGGAACATCTAGACCAATTCATTGACTGCTCACAGAACCCGTGGATTAGAATTTAAAGCTTAACACTCTTGGTAAAATTTTCAGCAGATAACATTGAAATATGAAAACAGGTTTTGACATTTTATGCAAATTGTCTTTATTGGAGTCTATTTGCATGAAATATCAAAACCTGTTTTCTGGAAAAAATAAGAAAAATATCAATTTGTTGTCTGCTGACTTTGCCCCTAGAATAGTTATGGTTAATGACAACCAGAGAATGCCCTAATCAGACTGTGTAGATTTGCAGGCTGATCTGGGCAGTCAGAGTTTGCATATACCATTTAACCAAACCCTTGTTAGTGTTGTTTCATGTCACTGACTTAAAATTTATACACAGCCAGATACATGTAACAGTGTCTCACAATCTGAAAACTGTGATTTCATAAAACCCTATCAATGATTAACATTTAACTTCCTGTTTAAATGGTAGCAAATGATATTTTAAAATTTTAGCAGAAAATATGGTCTGACACTATATTCAAAATCTCTAGAGCAATAAAAAGTGCAATTAATTGTTAAACCTAAAGGGAGTCAGCTTTTGCAGCTGGGAAGTTGCCTCCCCTCCCTAGTATTTGAAACCTTTGAGAAATGGGGCTCGTCTTAATGGAAAGAATTTGCTCTCAAATAGAAGCCCCCAATGGAAGGGGAGGCAAACTGTTCAGTGTCAGCGAACTGTTCCTTGGCGATGAATCACTCTTAAGTCACTCATTTGTCTTCGGTTTTTTTTTTTTTTTTTTTATGAATTTTCCTAACTGGTAGAAATTAAACCTGTAAAAAGGAGGCTTCCTATTCAATAACATTACTGGCTCTTAAAACCTAGCATGCTGGGTAATTATTTCAGCAGAAAACATTTTCAAATATTTTCTTACTTTTCCCAGAAAATAAGATTTGACATTTTTCCTACGAAACAATTTGCATGAAATGTCAAATTCTATTTTCTGGGAAATATAAGAAAAGATCATTAATTCATCGTCCAGACAGAGTGGTTATGGTTAATTTTGTAAAATTAAAACCTGTAAAAAATGGACACTTTTTTGAAAATTTTTTACAGCAGCCAAAATAACCATTACACTGTATGTCACTTCAACGACCAAAATAGTATATAAACAAAATATTAAATATGTAAGAAGTACAGTAAATGCCTACTCTGAAAAAGGCAATAACTTCACATTACGAAAACATGCCTATTGAAATATACTGAATTTTTTACCACAAAAAAAAAGGAAAATTTTCAGATAAAAATTCTGATATTTTTCATATTTCTGCTCAAATCACAGATTGTGGGTACACGTTAGAACCGCCTCGGTGAGGCGGTTCTAACGAGTACCCACAATCTGTGTTTTTGAGCAGAAATAAGAAAAATAATGTATACCCCTCTAAACCCCAGTTTTACCATATAAAAGTTGGGTTTAAGGGGGTCAAAATTATATAGGCATGTTTTCATGATGATCTTTATGGAAGTCAACACTACCCTGCACATTTACAGTCTGGTCAGAATCTCTATTAATCACAACAAAGCACAGCATAAGCATGGTGCTCATTATGCATGTTAAGGAAAAATATTTGAAATGAAGAGAGAGACCATCTAACATAAAATATTTTCCTCCTTTATTATAGGGGCTGCTCTTAAATGAAAGAATTTGCTCTCTTTGGAAGCAAATTCTTTCCTTTGAGGCTGGCCTCGATGGCTCAGTTGGATGCGCCATCCGACTGGAGACCAGGAGGTCGCGGGTTCAACCCCTGCCGAGGTTGGCAACATTCTTTCGTGGAGATTGATCGTGAAATATTTTCTACGGTCATTCTCTCCCTTCGGCTGATTCAAGAAGGGCAGTTGTCAGTTTCTGGCAAAAGAATGTGCACAATACTGGTTAACTGCTTAGAGGACTAAGCCTGCCCAGTAAACGTGTGGTTAGGTAAACTGACCAGGCTCTACATGACCAAAATCTTTCCTTTAAGAGTAACCCCCATTTAGGAAGCAACACTAGGGAAAATTTTCTAGATTTTTTCCTCTGTGTGTGCATAAAATTCTCCTGTTCTGGCAAGTCTTGCAGTCTTGATTTTTGGACTTTGCAGCCAGAAATTCTCATTCTTCTCATCACAGGCTTTATTTATTGTTCTACAAGCTGTTGATTTCTATAAATAACTTTGCTTTTGTCTGGAATAACTTGAGGCCTGATGTGGGAGAAAAAACAGTTTTTGAATACTGAATATCAAGAACAACCCATATCCTTAGAGTATCATAAGAATCTTCCCAGATTCACCAAAACAAATTGCGTCAAAAAGCCTCAATTATGGCTGGAATAACTTTGCTGCTAAATGTTCAGACAAAATATTCCTGATCATACTTGGCTTAACCCTTCTCTTGCTGAACATCACATGCCATGTCTTAGCAAACAATGTAGATCCAGATCAGCTGGCTTCTGAAGAAGCCAACTGATCTGGATCTGCACTGTTTGCCATTTAGTATGGAATTTATAGCAATAATCCAGATCAAGTAATCTGATTGGCTAAAAATTAGAAGTGGGCATGGCATCCTAATTTATTCAGCAGGACAAGGGTTAAAATCTGAACAAGCCTATATTGACTAGCTGATGACTACAATGTTGTGATGGAAGTGCAAATTGTAGAGTTTAGGAGCATTTAATCTGGGTCTTTGCTGTCTGTCCAAATATTTATGTCAAATATGGCACCCTGAATAGACTGCGAGACTCTGCAATCTGATTTGGCTGTCAGTAATCAAGGGGCAAGATAAAAGAAAAATGATATCAGGAAATACTGAAATTTCTGCACCAAGACATATGCTGTGTGTACTTACTAGAAATGCCCCAGACTTGCAACATATGGTAAGTGAAAAAACAACAACAAAAACTGACAGCTTTTCTTAATAGGACAGCAGATAATGCCTTTACTGCCTACCTTAAGCTTAACAGCTCTCTGGGCTAATTCAGCAGACAACAGATTGATTGATATGTTTCTTATTTCTTTTTCAAGAAAACAGGATTTTCATGCCAGTTGTCTTTAGAGCAGAAAACATGATTCCACTAGAGACAATTTGCATGAAATGTGAAAACCTCTTTTCTGAGAAAAATATTTCAATATGTTGTCTGTTGAAAATTTTACCCAACATGCTAAGCATTAACCCTTAAAGCGCCAAGAAAACCTGCATCTGAAAATGTCCTCTGTTTATGTCGTCTGCTGAATATTCTTGCAAACTTTTCAAACCTATTTTTGCATACAGGCAAACAGTGTGGACCCAGATCAGACTGCTCCTAAAGGAGCACTCTGATCTGGGTCCACACTGTTTGCAGAAATGACTTTTAAAGTAACTGGCAGAAGACAATAGTCGTGATTGGCGCTTTAAGGGTTAAGAAAACAAATCTAATACCACACAGAAACAGAGACTGTTTATACCAGGTGATCATTCAGTATTCAACATATGCTTTCATCAATGCACAAGCCTCTCAGGATAAAAGATCAATATATGTGACTTGTGTAGGCATAGATCAGCCTCCTCAACTACACAGTCTGATCTGAGTCTATGCTGGTTACATATGTCACAAAATTATTTTTTATCCATACAGGCTCACACGTATGTCTACCATTTTCCCCTTAATCTTCAGAAAGGCATTTTTTGGAAAGGCAGGTATGTGCAATTAAATTATGTAACAAAGGAGCAGTCTAATCAGGGTCTGCACTGTTTGTTAATCGGTCAGTAACTTTTAACCCTTGTCCTCTTGTACTCTTGATCTACACTATTTGCAAAGGCAGGTCATATTTGGGTTCAGCAGGGCAAGAGTTAAAATCTATTTTACTGTACGCATTTGGCATAAGAGTCTTTTTCTCATACTATTATATGTAAGTTGCATCAGTGAGATAAAAGTTATACCTAACCTCACTGCTAGCTTTAGCTCTTAAATCACAGTAATGCAATGTTCTTTTATGAATGAGAAAATAGGGCTTAGCATTTCATGTGAATTGTCTGCTGTGTTATGCAGATAATTCACATTAAATATCAAGACGTATTTTCACAGAAAAAATGTAATTTAAAATGTCTTCTGCTATACAGCTAGGTGCTTTAAAGGTTAACAGATCCAGCAAATCAGACTATCCTGTGATATTAAGGTCAATGCTATTTCATTTCTCCTTCATGAAGATGGTGAGTTTTCTCTACTATCAGACTGCAGAAGCATCACATGATCCACCACTGAACCAAAGGTGCAACCAGGGCCCAGTTGTTCAAAGCTAATGATGTCATTAGTTAACGATTCGTTAAAATTTACATTGAGTGATATGCAATTGTGCTGAAATTTTTTGCTGACAAAATGTGAGCAGCTTTTGCAGTGCAAAAGCTACTCACATTTTTTCAGCAAAAAATATCAGAATATTGTATATTGAATTCGCTAAAACAGTTAACTAAATGACCCTTAACGAGCTCGTTAAGCTAATGACGCTTTGAATAACAGGGCCCAGGATTTCAGTTCAGGGGAAGCACTTTCCAAACAGCGCAAGTATGATCCCCTTTAAAATTGGTACAGGATCATCCAAGGATAGTTACTCTCTACTGGACCGTTTGGTTACCACAGCAAGCCCCCAAAATCAGTCAATCAGCACAATTTTTACATATTTTGAAATTCCCATGATTAATCAAAACTTTTTTTCCAAACTAGGTTCAATTCGCTTCAATGGTTTTGGAAGAGTTGTCATGTAAAGTTTTAACAGATGCATGGATGAATGGAAAGAGATCACTAAACACTAAAATGTTTGGATGAAATAATGTTTTCTCATACAAATGAGCTATTCAAAACAAAATGATCTAACAGCACATGTAACCATGTGATCCAGGTCTGTCTGTACATCTGCATAAGCTGACCAGAGTCAACCCTGACTGCCAATATAAACCATAAACATTCTGAGTGACCAATGTACACTCAGATGAGAATGTGCAAATATGCAGTCTGATCTGGGTCTTCACTGGTTCCATGTGTCATATTGTTGTTCTCCATTTCAAGGGGATCAAATTTTGTTTTTAAAAAGCATGGGTCAAATAAAATCACAGAAACAAGAGTGTGTGTATGTGTACTTCTAAAAATCTTTCATTCACAGCATGACTATATCTATCACTTATAGTTTGTCAGAAATTGAGCTAATCATTATGACTGATATAAATGATGATAGACTGATGAACCAAAGGTTGGAAAACCACATGCCTATGATGCTCCTGCAACTGAAGCAGGCAAAAGGGTAAATATATTTTAAACAAGATTCAGATTTATTTCAGTTTAACAATTTAACAATATGTGTATATTAAAATCATAAAAATTGTACTAATTGAAATCACAGCAACTTACAAGCACATAGAAATAAGAAAAAATATATGGTAGCAGAAGCAAACAAAGAATAAGCAATAAGAAAAAAAAAAATTCTTGAAGTCATGATGCATTAACTCTTGAACCAGTGGTGATACAAAGATGAATTTGGCAAAATATAAAATGAAATTTGAAGTACTGTATTAGTATTTGCTGTACACTACAAAATAAATTTTGTAGTGTGCAGCAAATACTAATACAGTACTTTAAATTTCAAGAACCTCAAAAAATCTCACTTGGATAATAAAAGTATTTAAAAAATCCAAATATTTTGTTTTCAAGTATACATGTGGTCTAAACAATATTTAGTTCTTTCAGTTATATAGATATCAATACTAAACGTTTACACAGTCCAAGCATTTCCAAATGTCTTGCTTGCTAGTTCTGAGCTGAGTAACATTTAAAATTACTATAATTTGTATTAATTTTGGCAAATTTACGTAAAAACTTTATTTTGAAAATATAAGGTTTTGATACCCACTTTATACACTTTCCAACATGTATTAAGAGTACCTAATTCTGATAACAAAATGAGGTGTTTAAATTACAATTTAACTAACAAAGTGAAACAACAATGCATTGCTAGTGGCTCCCAAGTGTCTACATTTTAACATCTATAAGAACCTGCATAGAAACATACACACCATCCTACACAGGCACACACTGTTCTAATGAGCATATAATTAAGACATTTTTACAAGAAAACATCTGAATTGTTTATAAGGAAAATATTAACTAGAGCAATATCTATACCCCCAGCTGGTGCTATCAACAAAACTAATGCAAAATTTCTAAGTCCATAACCTTGACATCAAGGTCACTAAGGGGCCTAGGACATGCATCTATGAAATCTTTGGTTCAGATGTAACAGTCATGTAAGTAAGACCTAAATCTATTCAAGGGTTGAGAAGATATATCTTTTTTTAGAAACTCTGATGAAACATTTCAACCAGTGTTTACAGAAGAATGGAAGGACAAACAAACAGAAAGATGGATGGAAGACAAACAGCATAGTGAATACTATAATCTGTGTGACCTACTTCATATACTGCTGGTATCTGTGCTGGAGAAAATGTTGTTTTCTGTCTGAAACTGATTTTTTGTGAGCTGGAAAGAATTTGACTTCAAAAGGACATCTAAAATTTGGTTTATAAGTGCCATTTGCAATGAAAAAAAAAATGCCACTATTACCTCCGTAATGGTCAGTTATTATCAGTGAAATATGGTACCTTTTTTGACTTTCTGATCACCTTTCACAAGCATCCAGTAAATTCGACATGCTCTGTGTATAGAGTAAAGTCAACCTGATAATGAATGTCATGTATGCAATGACCCATCAAATAAATGTGTCAATAATTGGATTACTTTCAATGAAGAATGGACAATGGGATAAGCAAGCAGTCATCTCTGTTTTTCTTACCTAGAGCTATGACATTTATGAAAGTGACAGAGTGCAGTCTATGTGCAATGCATATGCAACAGTGTCTGTTCTATTTTACAGGATCCCAACATGATAATAAGATCATTTTTCACATAAAGTGGCTTTCTGCCACCATATCTCGTGATGTTACTGTTACATTCCAGTGTTTTTTTTTCTGCAGGACTGAGCGAAAATGTAATTCATTAGACATGCAAACAGCCCAGAACTGTACCGGCACATCTGAGCATTCCAATGAGAAGCTACACTTGGTTTGCTAGATAGATTCTTCAGGGCTTAGAAATTGTATCTGGCTGACAGGAACAAACATTTTGATTAGCAGATTGATGTCTCACAAAAGTGACCACAAAATGTACCATGCTGCTTGTCAC
Organism: Anodontia alba; assembly: GCA_964016985.1. NCBI lineage: Eukaryota > Metazoa > Mollusca > Bivalvia > Lucinida > Lucinidae > Anodontia > Anodontia alba. Next base: position 63,377,394 of record OZ024822.1, on the reverse strand, counting down.
CACTAGCCACAAAAAAAACAAGAGGGCCATGATGGCGCTGTATTGCTCACCATAGTATCATAGCACTTAACGAACCCGACTTAGAAATGATCCAGGCACACATTATGTCCAAGATTCTTGATGATTATATTAACAGTTTAGACAATGTAGCATGCCTAATGGACTGTGAAATATAGTTAAATATATAAAATTTTAATACTCCTTTTGGCACAAAAATGCATTACCCTTTTCTTTTCTCCCTTGCAAACAGCATGCAACTGCAATGTTCTCAGTGTCCCGTAGTCAATTATATTATAGTTTGTACTGCCCATCAACATGGCCAAGCACATGATTTGGAGAAAATGTTGAATCTTTGTGGACAGCCTCTTGTACTTTTGAACCATGCCGAAAACACAGTTAACTCCTAGAATAGTTTGGGCCCAATGGGATATTTAACCCTTGTCCTGCTGAACCCGAATATACCCTGCCTTTGCAAACAGTGTAGATCCAGATCAGTTGGCTTCTGAAGAAGCCAACTGATCTGGATCTGCATTGTTTGCCATTAAGTATATGAATTTATAGCAACAATACAGCTCAAGTAATCTGATTGGCTGAAGATTAGAAGTGGGCATGGCATCTTAATTTATTCAGCAGGACAAGGGTTAAGACAGTGTCTCAAGCTGTAGTAAGCTGTCTGTCCAAAAAGATTAAATACCTATTCCACATCTTACACTTGATCATATATACAATTACATCATACAAATGTATTTACTCATTTACAATCAAGAATAACTACAAAACACATAATACATTGCACCTTATGAAAAATGTTTCAAATGTCAGAAAGTCCTGTAGGGGACCATAAAACTTGTATTAATTATATCTTATGTCTATTATCAACAAATTCTCCAAATCCTCTCTCTACTATCTATGACATTGACCATATCACAAAATATCTGGGCCCAGTTGTTCAAAGCATCGTTAGCTTAACAAACTCATTAGCGGTCAAAATGTTAATTGTTCTAGTAAGTACAATATCTAATTCACAGGTACTTTTACTGAAAAAATGTGAGTAGCTTTTGCAAATGCAAAAGCTACTCACATTTTTTCAGCAAAAATATTAGCATTTATGCCATATTTAATGATCAAAGTTTTAACAAAACGATAACTAATGACATCGTTAGTTTTGAACAACTGGGCCCTGGACAACTAAATTCCTTACCATTACTGTCCTAAAATTTTAACGTCCATTTTACTACTAATTAATGTGTCTAAAACCTACTGGATGAATGGAAAACAATGTAGACCCTGATCAGACATTGATAATACAATCATAAAATGCCAAGCTCTACATTTTAAGGCTCAGGATGGTGAACATTTCATTCATTGTCTCCTCTGGAACCTTATTTTCTGGGAAGAAATAAGACTTGTTTTAAAATTCCATCTATTATTTAAATTCAACTGCCAGGTGGGTCTATATCAAGTTACATCACATAATGAATGGAACAAATTCTCCATCAGTGTTATCATCACAGTCAAACAGATCTGGATTAAGTCTATTCCCATGTCGATGTCTTTGAGGATTTCTGGAGGTTTTCTTCTTGCTACTCATTTCACTGTCTTCTAAAAGATAAAGTTGAAAATATAGTAAAATAATTGCTTTGGAACAAGATACAGTTGACTCTCGCTATCTCAACCTCGCTTATCTCGAATAACCCCTTATCTCGAAGTGAAAATCTGGTCCCTGCCTAAACATGAAAATCTAACAACAGGTGAAAAATACTGTGGAAAACAGGAGAAATTGCTCCTAAAGAGCATTTTCTCCTGTTTTCCACAATATTTTCAATATATCTCTAACTTAGAGAGTCCATTTACATATTAATTTTTTAAATGTGGTTAATCAAATTATTTGTTTTCCTCAATTCTGAAAATCTGATATGCCGAGCTATGGATATCTCGAAGTATTTCAGAGAGTCCCTTGGAATTCGAAATAACGAGAGTCAAATGTACAATTTCTCACTTTCAGGTCCATTCAAGGTTCACCACTGTAAATCAACCAGAACTAGATAAAATCCTTTTTTTTTTTATTGTTTTTCATTGTTTTTTTTTGTTGTTTTTTTCCAACAAAAAACGTGTTGATATTTTTGTTATTTCTACACAGAAGCTTACGAGGGGCAGTCTGTAAATATCCAGACTTTTCATGCTCCTGTCTTTCCATGTGCAGCTACCTACACATATTATACATGAGTGAAAACTACATTTTATCACTTATAAATTAGTTAGTTTATTTTCAATGAGAAATGTGTATACACAAAGTTTTGAGCATTTAAAAAAGGTATGTGTTAGAGCTACCATGAACTCTAAGTTGGTGGAACAAGAGATCTGTAATAAAATTCCTGCTTTGAACGGGTGAAAAGCCTTGATACATTTTTCAAAGGTTGCAAGAAAGTTTTCCAGAGCTTGGATATCCCGTTCAACCTTTTATAGCTGGATTTCACAGTGTAAGGAGGGCAGGACAAGCCTAGGCCAGGGAGACACATCGAGGCAGTGACCCCTACAACGGTGGTGAATTTTGAGGTTTTTGTCAACCAAGATCACAGAGTGACATTGCAGGTTGTAGCTAATCAGTTTAGCATTGGTAAAATATTGGCATATCAGATTTTACACAAAAGAAATTGGTATGAACAAAGTAAGTGCTAGGTGGGTGCCGAAACAGCTGGCAAAAGACCAGGGCCCAGTTGTTCAAAGCGTCGTTAGCTTAACGAGCTCGTTAAGGGTCATTTCGTTAACTGTTTTAGCGGATTCAATACACAATATTCTGATAATTTTTGCTGAAAAAATGTGAGTAGCTTTTGCACTGCAAAAGCTACTCACATTTTTTCAGCAAAAAATTTCAGAATATTTGCATATCACTCGATGTAAATTTCAACGAATCGTTAACTAATGACATCGTTAGCTTTGAACAACTGGGCCCAGAGGGCATCCAGGGTGACCATAGCAAAAGAGTATTTGGGGTGTTTCAACTACAATAAAAATAAGTTTTTGAACTGTATTTTCACGGTTTTATCACTGGGGATGAAATGTGGACTCATTATGCTGAACTTGAAACAAGACCTCAGACAAATCAGTAGAAATGAGCTGATTTCCCACCTCCCAAACAGTTTAAGCTGTCTCCATCTGCTTGCAAGGTTATGCTGGTTGCTTTTTGGGTTTCACATGGAATAATACTGGCTCATTTCATGCCATAAAGGTCAAACTGTGATCATGAGGCATAGATGTTCCATATAAAATCTGACTTCAATCGGTCCAGTGGTTTCTGAGGAGAAGATGTTTAATGGAAGTGTGGACGGACGACGGACAATTGGTATACTATAAGCTGACCTTTGTATTAGGAGAGCTAAAAACAAACAAAAAAAACCTGTTGACCATCTTCCTTTATACACATGTAAGATCACAGCGTCTAAAATAGCTTTTACAATAGTTGAATGTCTCTAATAATTTTAAAACATAAAAAGTTGTAAGCAATCATTTCTAAGCCAAATAAAATTAGCAGTCAATCCATTTCACCTGAGCTATGTGACAGTGAAATTGGTGGACTATCAGCCTGGAAATCACTAACATTCTGCATCTTCTCAACTGTGGATAAAGGTGGACTCTCTGTGGAGTTACTCTTCAAATTTATGCTCTCTGGCACAGATGGACTCTCAGAAACTACACTTTCATCAGTTTTTCTTTTCTTATTACATGCTATTTTCTTCCTTTTACGAGATTTCTTTTCACCATTTCCTGAGATTTCAGACAAATTACTGTCCTTCCTGTGAAGGGAACTATCTTGTTTCAGTCTGTCTAAAACTGATTCAAGCTTCTGTCTGGCCTCATCAGCTGACTGAACACCACCAGGGAATCCTGAAATAAACCACATCACATATGTAGTGCCTTAACCCATTTATGCCTAGCGTCCCATAAAATGGACATGGCAAATAGTGTAGACCCAGATCAGATGCTGCAGAATGCTGCATCAGAGCAGGGTGTACACTGTTTTTATGAAATATAGGAATTTCTATAAACACGATAATAATAAAAATTAACCAGATATCCTCTCTCTTGGAAACGGACTGGTCTGGAGAGTGATGGTGGAAGAATTGATTCAGCATAATGGGTTAAGCAAATGTGGGTTGTGTAAAGGGAAAAGTTCTTGCAATATTTATCCTAAGTATTCAGACAGACAGGCCAGAGCAACCAGTGCAGATCTAGATCAGATGCTGCAGAATCCAAATGAGCCAGTGTATGACAAAATCTATACAATGGCATGCGCACCCAGCTAAGACTCAGATCAGTCTGGGCCTCTGCCCAGTCTGATCAATCTTCGCTGTGCGCTCAAGGGTAGCTAAGGACCCAAGCTTTCTTCATGCAGGCAGCAAAGACTGATGAGACTTGGCAGATGCTCAGGCCGATCTGAGTTTTCGCTGGGCACACATGCCATTTTGTAGGTTTTGTCATGTGCTGGCTCAAATAATGAATCATGTCACCAAACACTGATTAAAAACGGCATCAAACACTACCCAATGTCATAAAACAGCTTACGATGTCAAGAAAAAACAACTATTATGTCACATACTGCAGCAGCATGGAAGATGCTGGCTGAAAAGATGAACGAAATCACTTTAAAGAGGACGGAAGCAGTTTAAGTTTTCTTCTCTAACAGAAATGGAAAGATCACATCTGTGTAAGTTAAATTAAACTAAAAATAGGTTGAGATAAAAGACGAAAATGTGAGAATTTGTACTGATTATTACTGGACGTGGTGCAAAATGAATCTAGCCATCAAAGTTTCAGAGAGGAGATATGTACATAGGATATATCTATGGCTTGCTATCAAATCAAATGCATGGAAGTTGGACATTTTATTCAGTCACTATGTCTCTTTGCTGTATCAATCCTAAGACGTAATGTTCTCATTTCTTACCTCTACAGTGATCAAGAACTTTTGCCCAGAGCAAGTTCTTTGAAAGATTCATATGGTTACCAACTATCAGAAGATGGTTCCTAGCCCGTGTAAGGGCTACATTCGTCCGCCTGTAAATGGAAAAAAGAAGACCCTGCATATCATAAAAAAATCTTCACATCATCTCTGTCACAAAAAAACTTTATGGGACATGTCTGACAAAAAATTTGACTGGACGGATTACTGTTTTTAGGCATTGTCAATAATACTGAAGATGATTATTGTATCAAGGCAAAACTGGTACAGTGAAACGAGTAGCAAGAAGAAAACTACATATCTTGAATCAGCAGAAGAGGGAGAATGGCCGCAGAAAATCATGATCATGAAAGTAATGTGGCCGGTCTGATGTTCACACTCTCGACCCTGGATCTGCATTCAGATGTGCTTCTGTCTGTGCTCTGGAGCCCAGCTTTTATAGTCCTAACAGTTCTAACTTGCCATGTTTAGTAGAAAAGAAAAATGAGGAACTTTGACATTATTCTGTATCACCAGGTAGGTTGGTATACAAATCAATATGATTTGAGGGTGAGTCAATAAGTAACCAGCCTATCCCATTTCCGATGGACCAAGACGGTCACGATGTTCATGCTTTGTTCCAATATATGTTTTATACTCAATATATGTTTTATACATGGGTACGAAATTGCACGCATATCGAGTCATTATTTAATAAGATATTGAATGTCAAACATGGCTAGTGATGCAAAGGCATGCTTTTCATCTAAAGTTGAGTACTGTGCTGTAATTCGGACTTGTATTTAGAAGGTAAAACAGGCAAGGAAATACGCGGCGAGTTAGCTGATGTTTATGGGTCTTCTGCACCATCTTATGCTTAGGTTAAATCCTGGGTAGGGGGATTCAAACGCAATAGAACATCTTTAGAAGATGAAGCTAGGTCTGGACGCCCACTGGATGCCACCAACAAAGAAATGTGTAAGAAAGTTCGGGATCTGGTATACTCTGATAGGCAAATTCAGGTAGAAGAAATAGTGCAGGCATTAGGCATTTCAAATGGTAGCGTTTCAACAATCTTACATGATCGTTTAGGTATGGGCAAGCTAACAGCACGTTGGGTCCCCAAATCCCTCAGCGATGAACAAATGGCAACCAGAGCATCAGTATGCAGCGCCTTGTTGAAGCGTTTTAGGTCAAAAGATGGTTTTCTTTTGTGTCTGGTGACTGTAGATGAGACTTGGGTTCATTATTATGAGCCAGAGAATAAAGCTCAGAATCATCAGTGGGTAAGGCCTGCGTCCCCGAGGCCAAAGAAGTTCAAGACGCAACCATCTGCTGGCAAGGTGATGGCCACAGTATTTTGGGATGCAAAAGGCGTTATTATGTTGGACTTTTTACCCAAGAGAAGTACAATAACTGGAGTGTACTATGCAAATTTGTTAGACCAGCTGAGAAACGTCATCTGTGAAAAATGATGAGGTAAACTCTCTAAAGGTTTGCTGCAACAGGACAACGCGAGAGTCCACGAGAGTCCACACTTGCAAAGTTGCAATGGATGCTGTAGAGCGAAACCGGTATGAATTAATACCACATCCTGCCTATTCACCTGACCTAGCTCCTAGGGACTTCTCCTGTTCCCAAACTTGAAAAAGGATATCCTTGGACTTCATTTCCAGTCTGATGAAGAAGTCGTGACGGCAGTTGAGGAGTGGGTCAATGGAAAGGACTGACTTTTTCAGTTCTGGGCTGATGGCACTTGAACACCGTTGGTCTAAGTGCATCACACTAGAGGGCAATTACATCGAAAAAGAAGAGGTGGATCTCAACTGGAATTAAGTTAGGCTGGTTACTTATTGACTCACCCTCGTACTTCTATGCTTCGTTGCTCAAGATAAGAGGAGTAGCCAGATTCTTATTTCACCACAGAAACATATGTTGTGGGCACTCATTACAAGCCCCTTGCCTAAGTGCACCTAACTGGTACCCACAATGTATGTTTATGTGGAGAAACAAAAAACATGTGGGCACACATTACAATGTCGAGGGTTGAGCGTAAGACTGTAGTAACTCAAATATATTTTTTAAACCCTTCTTTAGGGGCAACTTTGACCCCTTTGTAAACAATGGAAATTTAGGTGCCATTGCTCATATGAGCAATGGCACCTAAATTTCCATTGTTTACAGAAAAAAATGTTGTAATCTTCATAATTCCTTCATGGTGAGGAGATTAAGTATTGGGTAAAAGAACCATCTGACTTGCTACAGTCTTGCGATGAACCCTCGATGTACAAATTACATTTAGTGTGTGTGTGTGTGTGTGTGTGTGTGTGTGTGTGTGTGTGTGTGTGTGTGTGTGTGTGTGTGTGTGTGTTCATTCAAAATAACTTTCAGACATATCATAATTGTGTCAAGATGTGAAAGGAAACTGTGTTCATTTTTATAGATGCTGATGTTATTTGCAGGCTTATGATATTGCTTTTCTTTTATTTGTCACAAACTACTGAATGTGGGAGGATCCCATAGAGAATTTGGTTTGGTTTTGAATTTAACAGCCCTGTCAACACTATTAAGGTCATGTTGTGCCAGTCATTTTAACTAACCACTTTTCCTGGGAATGCTTACTTCTCTAAGCCATTGACCATGTGCATTCCTTTGCCAGAAACTGACAAATGCTATTAAATCAGCAGATTGCAGATACTCCTTGGAAATGCCTCAGTGAAACAGTTCCAAGGAGTATCACAACATACCATTTGCACTTCCAATGAGTACAAACTATATCTTGGTGAAAAACTAACAAACAATTACCCAAATTATGATCACAGTTATCACTTTTTACTGGACCTATGTTTCATATCCAGAACTCTTAATTGTCGCTATCAATGAATCCACAAAAAGCCTGTGTTCTAACCATCAACAAGATAATAACACTTTTTTACAGGACCTATGTTTCATATCCAGAACTCTTACTTGTCATTATCAATAAATCCACAAGCCTGTGTTCTAACAGTCGACAAGATAATAACATCTCTTTCCCCACCCTGGAAAGCATCAACTGTTGACACCTGGACACCTTTGATTTCCTTATTCTCTCCTGCTCTGTAACAATATAAGAAAAATAGCATTTTACAAATTTTACTCAAGTATCTGGAAAGACAGGTCTGAGCACACTGTGTAGACCAAGACCAGATGCCATAAAATGTACCTGTAAGAGGGTCTACAAAGTTCTGATGCAGTTCTTGGAATACAAAATATATTCATCAGCAACTTTAAGGGAAATTTCAAGGGAGACAATTCTTTCAAAACTGTTTTGCTCTCTTTTGAATAGGGCTGCCATTGGCAGCAAAATCTTTCCTTTGGGAGCAGACCTCTTTTCAGATGGAGACTGGTGTACAGGAAAGCAAAAAGGACAGCCACCCTTGTTGAAATTAGCAGAGAATCTATAAAATGTATTCATTCTTCTATCTATGAAGTGTATTCTCTCTTCTTAAAGTTCAGGGCCCAGTTGTTCAAAACAAACCATGTCATTAGTTAACGTATTGTTAAAACTTTGATCAGTAAATATGGATTATATGCTAATATTTTTGCTGAAAAAAAAAATGAGTAGCTTTTCACATTTTTTCAGCAAAAATATCTGTATTGCATTTGCAAAAGCTACTCACATTTTTTCAGCAAAAATATCTGTGAATTAGATATTGTACTTACTAGAACAGTTAACATTTTGACTACTAACAAGCTTGTTAAGCCAACGATGCTTTGAACTGGGCTCTGAAATTAACATAAATCATAGCTTTACATAAAAACAGTTATTGCTCCAGATAGGAAAGATAACAAGTAATTTTTTTGTGTACTTTTTTTTATTTCTCCATGAAAACATATTTTGTGGATGGGTGATCGTTAGACTGCCTCTCAATTTTTATATTCTGTACCTCTGTTCACTCAGAAGGCCAATTCTACAGTATCTACAGGCAACACTAATAAGTACCCACTTCAATATGATTTGGTTGAAAAAACATTCTCATCTGGAGCTTAACAGTTACAACATATATAAACGAAATAGATAGTTTGCTTGTGTACCCACATTCCTATATTTAAGAGATCTGTTATTCTTGCCATCTGAGACCTATACAGAGTTATCACCCCTACTGACTGAGGTTCAACATCATGTGACATCAGGAACTGTATCAGGAACACAACAAATTGAGCCTCTTGTTCATTGTAGTAGCTTCCAGCCATCTCACAACACTCATGACCACGATCCACATCATAAAAACAAATTGTTGGCAAGTCTGGCTATAATGAAAAAATGAGGCATTTTGAATATATAACCCAAATGTTTATGTTCCAATTTGTTCAAATCAAAGACCTGGACCAATCCTGGTCCAACAGGACCTGTGCTACTGATCATATTCATTTCATACAAGGTCTGATACTGTGTACACAAATAGACAAGATCCTGCTAGACTGTATGACTGCAGTGGCCAGACTGTCTTTGCATTTCAAATACCAGACAAGAGGCCCATGGGCCACAATCTGCTTGCCTGAATAAAACAGTCATTGCATATCTGCAGATGCTATGCAACAGTCTTCAAGTATTGCCACAGCAACTAATCAAAATAGTAGATGGTCGTTAAAAAGCAAAATTTGCATCCCAGCTCTATGATGTAAATTTGAACAAAAATGGCCAATTGGCCTAGGAGATATGCTTGTTACATTCTCCCATTATAAATGCATTGGAAAAATTTCTGCACTCAAGGGCAAATAACTCCAAAGTCAACTGATCAATATGGCCCATATTCAAACTTCACATACATTTCATGCAGTTCTGGTCACTTACAAGTATAATGAGGATTGGATAAAAAATGAAAGTGTTATCATCTGCACAACATTTCTCCATTGTAAGTATATGGGCATTTTTTTTTAATGCTCAAGGGCACGTAAAGCCAAAGTTAACTATCAATATCTCTTTCAACCTGGCAGACCAGAAGGGATACTTGTGCAAACAGTGTGGATCCAGATGACGGCTCACAGTGTAGATCCAGATGACAGCTCATAACAAGCCGTCTCATCAGGATCTACACTGTTTGCCATTTTTTTTTTTTTTTTTTTTTGTTTGTTTTTTTTTTTTTTTGTTTAGACTGAAATCTCTACTTGCATCTGTGGACATGTCCAAATTCAAAGATGGGAGAGTCCACTTCAGAGAGTCATGAATAAAAGGATTATTGGTTATGCTATAAATAAATATAAATATACATATCTATACCAGAACTGGCAATCTCTGATCAACAGAAACACCATCAATTAACATTCCACCATAAAACAACTTGTTGGAAACTGCACTTATGTTTGGATGACACCTGTACTGAGTCCGCAACAGTGTTGGTAGGTAACCCTGTAATAAAATAGCCAATAATCAAAATAGGTGAAAACATCTTACAACATAGACAAATAGATAAATTGTGACCCCTGCTTCACCAACCTTTCTTGTTCTTGACCTTAATCCCTTAACATTATAGCATGGGCCTGGGGTCAGCGCAACAGTTTTTTTTTGTTTTGTTTTTTTAAAGTAAAATATCTCCTTGAACTTGTATGGATATATGACTGATACATGCTTAAATTCTGGTGACCGTGATCTCAGACATGTTAAGTTTTGGGGAAGAAATGAGGGAGACAGTGTAATTGAGTCAGGTAGGCAAGCGCCAAAGGCCCGGAGCCAAGCTAGCTGGTTCTGGGTGCTAGCTACCCCGGAAAAATTTAAAGAAATTGGTGTAAAATGGTGCATTCTGAGAGCTATTTATACCACTTTTGCTCATTTTTTTTAGCCACCATTCATAGGTGATTCTGTCTTCTAACTAAGCCTTTTTTTTGTTAATCACTGTCAATGACCAGAGCTTCATTATACTTAAAGATTCCCATACTCCAGAAGTAATAAAAAAGACTAATTTATTAAATTAATATGCCATTCTTCCTCAGAAGACTGTCTCAGCCATTATCACATTTTGATCAAAACCTGATTGTTTTGATGACACAAAGAAACTTGTCATTTTGTTCCCCTGATTTCTTGCACTATACAGTTCATTATGTTTTTTTTTTCTTTGCTGTGTCTCATTACATCATTAAAGTCACCATGGCTGATGCTAAAATACATGTACATACTGAATACCATACAGTATGCTTGGAGAGACCCACTGTCACTTTTCTTCACCCAATCATACTTTTTCTCGAATTCCTAACTATAACTTGTGTTATAATTTATTTTAACACATTTTTGAGGGGGAGCAAAGCCTTGGAGATGCCGAACTCTCCGCCATTTTGGACGACCCTACTCCACAATGCAATTACTGAATCAAGACACTTTGTTTTTCATGTTGAACACATTTCCCCCATTCAATCAAAGTGTTTGTACGCTTTCAATTGATCAGTGTTCAAGCCAGGCTGCACCACTGTGCCATTCGCGCATATTTTCATGTTTTGGCAAAGAAAAAATAAGTTCTTGGGCCATTCAGGCGCAGAAAATTCATTACAGTATTGGCTGCAAATGCATTGTGATCGGGTGCTTTTACTTGCAGTTCACTATAAATAGGCATAGAAATTATTTTAAAATGCAAAGAAAGCTTTAAAATAACTGAGAAAATACATTTAAACAGACAATCTGGTATGATTTTTGCCTGTAGTTTATGCATTTTTGGTGTTATTTCTAGCGTTGGTGGCAACCATTTTTTTTTCAATTCTGCCATGACTATTGGTTCAATGCTCATGCTATGACTATTGGTTCAATGTTCATTTATAAATTCAGGGGTCACCTCACTGAGGGGTAGATCGAATGTACACTGTTAGTAGTAGTACATCACTATCAGAAAGTATAACTGTTGGAAGTTTTCTTTCTTTTCTCAGTCTGATTAACTGAATGATGAGGTAAAAATATGATTGACTGATTGTCTGATGGAAATTTATTAATTTTGGGTGAAGGTCAGTCCTGTTGAAACTAGAATAGGACTGATGCTAAAGAGATCATCCAGCTCATCAATTTGAAGCAGTGTTCAAAAGAACTAATTCAAAATGATTTTCAGCTTTTACATCTATTCACAATATCTTGTTATGATTATTATTCCCTATATCTCCACAGTATTGTCAACACTTAGACAGGCAGCTCACTTATCCCCACCCACCCCACACTAAAAAAAAAACAAAAAAACAATGGCAGCCCCCTTGACACCCTGCCCAATCTGTTGATTTCTTATGTTTATCTGTTGTGCCATTTCCTATTGACAACCCTGTGTTAACCTGCAATGTACATCTGATCAGATGTTACAGGAACAGATTACATGGAGCAAAATACCCACATCTGAAAGCAACAGGTACATTTTCTATAAAATTTTGATTGTTGATTATACTGTCCCCAGATTTTTTCAAATGTCCCCAACTTTTTGGAGGGTAGGGGCCCCTGGGCCCCAAAACTGAAATTCCTGGCTTGAACACTGATTGATATTTGGACTACTTTGGATAGATGTTTGTAATACTTCAGAACAAGCCGGAGTTTTTCCAATTTACAAGTGTATCTTTTCAAAAAGTTTGGACCAAAAGTCAGGATTTTTGTTTTTTAGATTTTTTTAAAATTTCATGTGGCATGTGAAAAGCTGTTTTTCCACGACCCTCCCACAATTTTCGGGAGACTTAACATGTCTGCTGTGTCTGCTGTGACCTCATTTTCAAAATCACATTACTCCAAAGATCATCAATTTTTTACCAGTTAAGATTATCATTTTTTTTGTATTCTATCACCTGAACTTATCTCAACTGTAGAGGAAATAATTTATGTTAAGTAAAAATTCTTATTCAGATTTAAGAAAACAGGGAAGACACCGAACATACTGATCATCATAATTAGGCTCCTCTCTGCCATGCCCGTTAACAAAAGTGATACTTTATAAATATGCATTATTTCTACAGTAACATGATCTGATGCTCAAAGGGCTGTTCACAGATCAGGGGATCACCTGAGACTCTTGAGTCGTGTGATCTGGAGATCTGGAAACACACAGAGCACATTACGAAAACATGCAACATAATTTTCAAATATACTGAAAATATCACCACCAAAAACTGGAAGTTTTCAGCTAAAAATTCTGATATTTTTTCATATTTCTGCTCAAAACATAGATTGTGGGTACTCTTTAGAACCACCTCGCCACTGCGGTTCTAAGGACTACCCACAATCTATGTTTTTGAGCAGAAATAAGAAAAATAATGTATACCTCTGTAAACCCCAGTTTTACAATATAAAAGTGGGGTTTTAGGGGTCAAAATTATATAGGTATGTTTTCATGATGATCAGATCATGTTATTGTGGCAATGAAGTGTTTAGTATATACATAGAAAATTAAACATCTACAATACCAGCAGACAGTTTTCATTTTGACATTTCATGTGAATTGCATATGTAGTGTTCAATATTTCCTGTAAAAAATATTTCATGATCAATCTCCACTAAAATTGTTGCCCCACCTGGCGGGGATTGAAACTGTGACCTCATGATCACCCGTCAGACTCGCAACTGACTGAGCCACTGAGGCCAATACAATAATAATGCATATGCAGAAAGTGGAGGCCAAGATCAGCCTGTGTATCCATGCAGTCTCATCAGGGCCTTTATTGTTCACCAGAAGATGTAATGCAGCAAAGAAATGAGCATCTCCAAATAGAAATAAACTTTTCGACGTGACCGCTGTAGCCTCAGATCAGCCAACACATTCAGACAGTTTGATCAGAAAGGTTCTACAGTTGGCTGCTTTAATCATCACGAAAACATACCTATATAATTTTGACCCCCTTAAACCCAACTTTCATATAGTAAAACTGGCGTTTACAGCAGTATACATCATTTTTCCTATTTCTGCTCAAAAACATAGATTGTGGGTACTCATTAGAACTGCCTCAGCAAGGCAGTTCTAACGAGTACCCACAATCTATGTTTTGGGCAAAAATATGAAAATACCACTTTTTATCTGAAAACTTTCAGTTTTTGGTGGTGAAATTTTCAGTATATTTGAAAAGACTCGTTTTCGTAATGAATGTATGGACTTTAAATATTCTATTGGCAAACAGCATAGACACTGATCAGCCTGCACAAAAGTGCAGGCTGATCTGTGTCTTTGCTGGTCGTATATGTCATTTCTATGCTGGTCACATGTCAAAAGATCAACTTCTATTTGGCTAACGGAGAACATCCAGATCAGCCCATGCACTACAGGGTTTATCATAAATTATGTCTTACCATTTTGATGAGCCTGTCAAACATGGTCTGTTCAAGTCCATTTTCACTGGTTGAGTCTGAGCCTTGTATAGTGGGATCTAATTGCTGCAATCAGAGAAAATACGAGTCAAGACTACACACGTACGAAGTACATAAATTAGCCTGCCCTTTGGACCCCTACCCCCACCACAGGGCATGACCCAGGGGCAACTCTAGCACATATTTGATGGTTTAGGTCTGAGTAAGTAGCATACCAAATGTCAACTTTCTAGCATAAAAGGTACCCAAGTTATGGCCTCCAAGAGAAATGCAGATGTAAATGTCAATGTAAAATCTGAACTGTTATACATTTTGACCCCTAGCCCTACCACAGGGCATTACCCAGGGCAAATCTAGCACAGTTGAAGATTTAGGTCTGGGTCAGTAGCATACCAAATTTCAACTTCTAGCATAAAAGGTACCCAAGTTATGACTTCCAAGAGAAAAGGGACATAAATGTCAATGTAAAATTTTACCTGTTATACATTTTGGCCCCTAGCTCCACCCCAGGGCATGACAAATAAATAACTGTAACACAGACTTAAAGGTTTAGGTCTGGGTAAGTAGTTTACCGAATTTCAACTTCCTAGCATAAAAGGTACCCAAGATATGACCCCCAGCAGAAACTCGTAAGAAAATGTCAATGTAAACTTGAATGTTGTTAGACTCTGGTTATGAACATGACATATGCAAGTAACATCACAGCAAAACACAATATGCCCCGCTGCTGCCTTCGGCAAGCAGTGGAATAAAAAAAATAGTACTCTGGAATCTCTTTACAAAATGGTTCATTATAAGATGGTTATGGACATAAAATGGTTTAAAGGTGGGTAGCAAATGTGTTGTATCCAAACAAAAATGTATAAATGATATAGAAAAATGAACATTTATGATAAATTATCTAAATAATCTATACATCTTCGTTTGGATGTTATATAAAAACAAAAATGTATAGATTATATAGAAAACCATAAATTATCATTTGTCTACATAATCTATACATTTTTGTTTTGATAGAAAAGTTGTTTAGCCCATTGTAGTCTGGAGACCCCTAAAAGGGTAATTGGCAAACAATGCAGAATGCGGCCTCTGATCAGGGTCTCCACTGTTTGCAAATACTTCAATCATTTTTCTCTAGGAATATCTAAATCACATAGCATGACATACTTGAAATTGAAATTCGACTCTTCCAACATACAGTGTGGGGGAGTTCATTCAGTCTACAATGGGTTAGATAACAAGGTTTTTGCTTTGGATCTCAGCAAAAGTGTTATGAAGATGTTGTGGTGTATCATGTTTATTCTAAGTATTCAGACAGACAAACTTGAGCAACAATGAGTACCCAAATCAGATGCTAAATGTACTGTCTGATCAGAGTTTTCATTGACTGCAATTCATCCACCTGTCTTAGACACATCAACAGGCAACAACATGGAAGATCAAATATGGTAAGGAGTTAAACTGTCCAACTATTTTGAGTGAATATTGTAGAATCCATCAGCAGAAGTTGAACAAATTCACACTGATCAAACACCACAGAACACAATGTCAGATTGGGTCTACACTGTTTGCCATTCAAACCTTAAGGTGTCAATCACAACTGCAGCAGAAGATATTTTGAAATTTTTACATTAAAGTGTAAATTATTTTTTTGTTCAGAACTCACCAAATTTGGATGCATTAAAGTACAGATACCCAACATAAAATCAAAAAAATTGGTGAATCAATGCTTTGATATATGTACCATTGTGTTATTATTTTGAGTAAACTTTGAACAATGCTATGATGGGGGCTCAAACAGAAATTGTTGCTGTGATAGGGCTCAAAAGAAAAGCATAACAAACAACTTAATATGGTGCTGGGTATCTCAACTTTACTGCATGTAAACCTGTTTAGCAATAAACTAGATATGAACAATTCTCAGTGGTGAAATGCTGTAACAATATTGTGCAAGCCTTATCATATAAACCTTATCCCCAGTTTATGCCAAATATCTAAAAACAAGAAATAGAAAATGACTCATTGTGGCCGTTAAATTCTGCACATTAGTTCATTTTAATTTATTACAAACCTTTGGATCTCCAACAAGTAGCAATTTCTGACAACCGAATCTTGCTATAGGGAGTAGAGAGGATGGTTCTGTCATTTGACTGCATTCATCCAGAAGTACCAACTAAAATCAAAAACCTTCTGTCAATAAGTCATGTTAAGAGAAGTCAACCAATAACACCCCACTACAGAATATAAATAAAAGATTTTTCATGTTTCATTGTATTCTGGATAATCGAGAAAAAAGCAACAGAAACATTTCTTTTTGTTTCTTTATACTATCATTTATAATATATTCTACCAAAATGTCTGTCAAAGCTTAATTTGTACCTTCTAATTTCTCCTATACAAATAGATATTAAAACTGATGAAGAAAACCTACCATTAATTTAGAAAATATGAGTATGTTAAAAGTTTTATCCATTTCTACATCTTGTGGACTGGGTGTGTGGGGGCAATGGAGATGCAGTATGTCAGGGTGGAGATGAATACAACTGACTGAAAGCTTAATTCTTATTTTCTTCATACAAAACCACATATGAATTAAATTTGAAAGGCATTTTAGAACATATGAGCAACAGAAAAATCAATAAAAAATTGGAATGGAACAGTAAATACTTAATTCCTTCCTGACATATAAGATGGCAGTGGGTCGAGGACACAGAAAGTAAAATTGTAAAAATTACATATGTACTCACAGGAAACTGCATGTTATTAATACAGGAAGCCAGACAAGAAGCACATGTGACACCAACTACACGGACACCAGCCAGTTTCTGAAATATAAAACATGTACAATTCAAGTTTTCAAACAGTTAAAAAAAACTTTTCATCCAAAACATTTCACAATTTCATGACTGGCAGATCCAATACTACAATTTTCACAAAAGATGAACAATGCCGCTGTAGCATAACTCTAACCAATGACTGTCTGTCGGTCAGCCCAACTTTTGAGTTTGTGGTGCAATCCTCCACTATTATTGTTAAGACTATTGCAAAGGGAGGTAATTAAATTGTTCATATGGTAAACTGAGCTAATAAATTTAGGTCTTATTACTTTGTTTGAATTTTTAGAATATTTACCATAAATACCTATTCAAACTGAATGTGCCAGTTTATCTGAGTCTACACTATTCATACATCATACTTTTACTTTCCTGTAAAGAGGACTTTTAAAACTGACCTCAAACCTCCATTTATTAGTCAGCTTGTCACTCAAAATTTTTTCACCTTATCTATCCCCATCATATTCTGATAGAATCTTGCTCTGTTCACTTCTACTACTGCAGTTATGGCCCTTTAACTCGTTACCTTGTGGCTTCTGTTGTGCTTTTGAAACATATGAAGCAGGGCCCAGTTGTTCAAAGCTAACGACGTCGTTAGTTAACAATTCGTTAAAATTTACATCGAGTGATATGCAAATATGCTGAAATTTTTTGCTGAAAAAATGTGAGTAGCTTTTGCAGTGCAAAAGCTACTCACATTTTTTCAGCAAAAAATATCAGAATATTGTATATTGAATCCGCTAATACAGTTAACAAAATGACCCTTAACGAGCTTGTTAAGCTAATGACGCTTTGAACAACTGGGCCCAGATCATATTTGGGTAATGTTGTTAAGTCCATGTCCATGACCCTTAAGCAACAGACCTATTATACCATGTCCATTTACTGAATAAATCTTTGCAATATATTAACATGTTAACTTATATAAAATATGTATTTGACGAGTACCCAAAATGTATGTTTTACAAGCTAACATGGCAGTTATAAAGTTTTTTTGATATAGACTGGATCAACCAGTTTCACATTAATCAAACCTTTTTGTTCTCTCCTTTACGCAGTTTTTCAATACCCTGTCTTACATTCCTGAAAGTAAACAAATAATGAGCATTACCAAAAGATATGTTCCTACAATGGCCCATCTATTATGAGCATAAAAACTGGTTCTGTGAGAACATGTCTCTTACTTCATTACAAAAGCTATTTATGTAACTTTCTTCACAACAAAAACTATCTAAAGAACTGGGCCCAGTTGTTCAAAGCAACAAGCTTGTTAGTGGTCAAAATGTTAAATGTTCTAGTAAGTAAAATATCTAATTAACAGGTATTTTTGCTAAAAAAATGTGAGTAGCTTTTGCAAATGCAAAAGCTACTCACATTTTTTCAGCAAAAATATTTATAGCGTATATGCCATATTTAATGTTCGAAGTTTTAATGATACGTTAACTAACGACATCGTTAGTTTTGAACAAATGGGCCCTGGAAATCTGTTATAAATAATAAATAAACATTGCTCTTTCAACATGTCATATGTTACAAAATGAGAAAATGTACCTTAGGACATGTGCACCCAGCAAAAACTCAGACAGCCTGAGCATCCACATAATCTGATCAGTCTTCACTGATAACAAAGGAATTCTTTATGTGGTCACTGTGCTGATGCACAGGATGAGCTGTTTTTGATGGACACACATTATAGGGTCCTAATATATAGAGGATATTCAAATGTTTGGAGTGAAATTTACTCTTTTTCTGTGAATACCATAAAAATTTTCATCTCGTGTAATAAAAACATGCAAATTTTAGTTCTTTGTGCCGTCCGAATAGTTCCAGATCCTATATTTTTCACTGCTCAGAGGAGTGAAAATATAAGTTTTATATTTTCACTAGTGAAAATAGAAAACTTATATTTCACTAGTGAAAATATGCATTTTATTTCATTAATAATTCTCTATATTTCATTACTTTGTATATAATAAAAGACCAGCTTGCATAACTGTGCAGTCAGATCAGGTCTCCTGTTTTCCACCAACACATACAAGCCCGTAAAAACCTATTTAGTAAATGGGACAGTTCAACTATGGTAAAGCATAGCTCTTGTTAAGAGGAGGTTTCAGATAAAATATTTTGTTTAATTCTTCATGAAAAAATAAGTTGGGGTACTCGTCAGAAGTGCCTCCCTGAGAGTACTTCTAATGAGTACCAATAACATATGTTTTTTGTTGTTGTTTTTTTCCAAATCCATGACCTTGAGTCACTGAGATGAAGAAGGCTGGTACTATTTAAAGATTTGGATCAGTATCTAGCATCATTCCAAGCAGCAACTAAATGGATACAGTAGTGAATAAGACACAATTCCTTGACAGCAAACTTTAACCCAAAACAGTAATAATAATAAGCAAGACACACATACAGATGCCATTTTGAATATAATAGCTCTTTCTACATATTTTTGTGCAGACAAGCTAAAAATAATTGATCAACTGAGCTGAGGTTTTACAGCCCAATCAACCCATTAGGGTCATGTTGAGCCAGTCAGTTTACCTAACAATGCTTTTCCTGGACAGGCTTAGTCCTCTAACAATTAAACAGTATTTGTGCATTCTTCAACTGCCCTTCTTGAATCAGTGGAAGGGAGGGAATGACCAAAGAAAATATTTCATGATCAATCTCTACAAAAGAATGTTGCCAGACCTGGCGGGGGTCAAACCCGCGACCTCCTATCACAAGTTGGATGCGCATCCAAATGAGCCACAAAGGCTGGCCAAGCTAAAAATATGCCTGATGTGCCATACATGAGTATAAAACAAAGTATATGACATACTGTTTCTCTGCAGATGTTAGTTCTCCACTCCGCAGCATCTCTTGGAGATCTTTCAGCTCTTGATTGTCTGTCCCTGTTCCATGAACACTGAAAAACAAAAAAATAAATTGTACTATAAAATATATTTTTGGGGCACATACAAGCAGCAAACATCCAGATCAGGCTCAGGCTACAAATTTGAGAACAGGTTCTCAAAAGCAATGACCCCTGAGAGAAATCTGGGTCCAGTTGTTCATAGCTAACGATGGCGTTAGTTAACAATTCGTTAAAATTTACATTGAGTGATACACAAATATGCTGAAGTTGTTTGCTGAAAAAATGTGAGTAGCTTTTGCAGTGCAAAAGCTACTCACATTTTTTCAGCAAAAATAATTTACTCAATAATATAAGTAGCTCATATCTCTGACATGCAGCACTAACTTGGCTACGAGGACAGAGAAACCAAAATTGTATTTTGCTGAATTTCAGTTCTTAATTTGTTACTACAATTTTTGTTATTCATAAAACTGGTTCCTTGGACTTGAGAGGTAAAAAGTGTCAATTGTAAATGTATTTTGCACGAAGTCTTAAATGTCTTGAATTGATATCTAGTGGTTACAGTTCAGCCTGCTTGGGAGGAATTTTTCAAACCCACCCAATTAGTATAAATACTGGATATCTGAGAACTCATACATAGGTCTTGTTTCTTAGTCATGTTCAGAATCATCACATTTTCAACTGCTGAACAGCTGAAATAGTTTAAGGATAAAATCTAAATCAATGACTACCATATACGTGTACTTTCTATTTTTTCCTCTACAGAATTTTCTGACTTTTCCCTGGCCTGGATTGTTTTCTTCAGAGATGATTTTCCCTGATAGTAGCAACTTTTATAACTTCCTGTATGCTTCCTTGCACACCAAATCAATTCTGAAAAGGTGTCTACACTAAGAGGAAGGATTTGTTGCTCATGGGAGCAGATTCTTTTCTGTTGGAGTAGACCCCTTTCAGAAGGGGACAAAAGCCATTCTGACAGAGTTGTCTCAAATGAAAGTGTATCCATTTATCTAAGAAGTTTAACCTTAAGCATTCCACCGGCAGACACATTAGTGATTTTTCCAACTTTTCTTAAAAAAAAAAAAAAAAAAAAAAAAGTATCTGCCTTTTCATGCAAACTTTTTCCTTAGGAAAAACTCTGCATGAGATGTCAAACCCCTTTTGCCTGGAAAAATAGGAAAAAAAAAAATATTTAAAAAATCCTGATACTTGCATCAGTCATACTTAAGTAAAAACAATCAGGACTGAACTTCTTGTTGATAAATTTACCTATATGGTAGAATTGGTTTTGCTATCTTCTTTACACTTCCAACTCTTACAAATTCTTCAAATCCCAAATCAAGCAATCTGAAATGTGATTGACCTTTCTTAAGTAAGCAGTCAACATTTTGAAAATAGAAATGAATATTTATCCACATTCACTATGCCATATTTAAGGTGAATTCATTCATCTAAAAGGTTGTACATCCATTTTACAAAGGGAGACTAGAAGCTGTCTCAAACTCCCATCAGAACTGATGCATAAAAGCAGTTCACAAAAGGAACCCATTTTTATTCACCAATAATTTCCAAATTTATTTTTATTTGAACTGGATGAAAAAATCTTGTTATAGAAACAGCATGTTTAAATATATGCTACAACATGACTTTTATTTGAATTAGATGAAAGAAAATGCATAGAAATCAATTTTTAACATATTCCAGAATGAATGCATATAATTTTATGCAAGTTTGGAATCAGAAATAAAGAAATATTTATCCTAAAACACTTAAGTTGCTGGTACTTATCAGTTTTGGAATCAGATAAAATATAATTTCTCCATTAAGTTGGGGAACTCGGAGAGGCGCCCAAAGGCACTTCTAACAAGTACCCACAAAACTCTTATCTAGAGGAACGAAGATGCAGCAGGTTTTTCAACATCCTAACATATGATGTCTCTTGCACTTTTCCTTATTGCTACTTCTATACAGGAACACAAAGGCACACAGCAATACAAACCCTTGTAAAATCCTGTCTACAGCAACATTTGTTGTTGATGAAACCAGAAGTTTCCAGGGAAAGGGGTCTCTGGGTGAAGCCAGATCATTCATCTGAAAGACTTTCACCAGAAACAAGATTACCACTGACAGCAGAAAACTCTTCCCAGCTCCAAATACTCCTGTTATAATAAGAAACAGTATCAAATATGAGGGGTGGTCGGAAAATATCCAGCTTTTTGCTCTTTCTCAAAACCCTTGAATATTTTTCAAAAATTCTTTTTATTCTTTTTCAAAGTATTCCCCACCTACGTCTATCTGAAATCAAAGCCGCCCAGTTCTCATTTTTGTTTCCAGCGAGCCTTTTTTTACCAGTTCTGGAAAAAAATAACAGTTGCAGAAGGCAAGGTCCATGCTGTACAGAAGGTAGGACAACAACTGCCATTTGAAGGATTTTTTTTTTTGTCTTTTTTTTTTTTTTTTGTCGGCACCTCCTCCCCTTTCCGACCCCATTTTTTTTTACATACCGTGCTTTATGTTAGCACTAAAACGTGAAAAAGGAAATGCAAAACGCGCATGCCCGTGTGCATATGCACACAGCATGCATGCACGCACGTACGCACACACCTAATTAAGTAAGTTTGTATGTATTTCAAATGCCAATAATTCCGTTTATTTATTTGTTTGTTTAATTATTTTTGCGCTTTTTTCACGCTTCGACACGGTATGTTTGAGCTATCTACTTTTTCTGGGGGTGTGGCTGTGACAGCACAGATGTACTGAAAAAAGACATTAAATGTCCGCAGAGGAATTCATTTTGTCTCACTTTGCCGCCTAGCGCCAGCACAGCCTCACCTCCATGAAACAGTAATTGCTCCCTCTCCTCTTACTTTTTTTTTGTTTCTTTCTACTTTTTTTTATTATTATTATTATTTTTTTTTTTTTTTTGTTTTAATGTTTACTTTTTTTATTTGTTTATTTAATTTTTCTTATTTTTTTTTTTCTTCTCTGAAAATCTACTTGTATATAAAATAACATTATACATTTGAAGGAGGTGATAAATTCTACTGCAGACGAGGCAGTATGAGGGTGGGCACTATCATGCAAAAGAAGGACATGTTTCTAGGCTAGCCTGGGACGTAACTTTTTCAGTTTTGATTTTTTTTTTTTCAAAATTACTTCTGAATACTATCTTGCAGTCACAGTTTGATTTTTTGGCATGAAATGAGCCAGTATTGTTCCATTTGAATCCCAGAAAGCAACCAGCATAGTCTTGCCAGCATATGGAGACAGCTTAAACTTTTTGGGAGGTGGAGAAACAGCTCGTTTCCACTGCTTTAATTGAGCTTTTGTTTCAGGTTCAGCATAATGAACCCACATTTCATCCCCAGTGACAATACATTTCAAAAACTTATTTTCATCATGGTTAAAATGCCCCAAATGTTCCTTTGCTATGGTCACCCTGGGTGCCTTTAGGTCTTCTGTCAGCTGTTTATGCACTCATATAGCACTTGCTCACACCTATTTTTTCATGTAAAATCTGATCTGCCGTGGCTTTAAGGATGCTAAACTGATTAGCTACTGTCAACAATGTTACTCTGCAACCTTTGTTGACAAAAACTTCAACATTCGCCATCACTGTAGGGGTCACTGCCTCAGTGGGCCTTCCTGGCCTAGGCTTATCCCTCATGCTTGTCCTGCCCTCCCCAAACTGTGAAACCCAGCTACAAAACATTGAAAGGGATATGCAGACTTTAGAAAAACCTTTCTGCTACCTCCTCTGAATGCAGGATTTTATTACAGATCTTTGTTCCTCCAGTTTTGCAGAATAGTAAGAAAATCTTTCAGGAATATCTATTTACTTTAAATGTGTTTTTGATTGCTGAATATGGCACTAGATATTTCGTTATGCCTTTTCTTTGAAAAAGCGCATATACAGGTTCATATCTGTCTCTTCAGTTGTCTGAGATTAGTAGGCTCTTCTGGTAGTAACTGTTCTTGTTCAGATGAATTGAAATATCAACCCTTACCTTGGGAAAAATGCAATCCATGGTAGCCCTAACTCCTACCTTGTTTAAATGCTCAAAACTTCATGTATACACACTTCTGGTTGAAAATAACCCAACTGATTCATAGACGATAAAATGTCATTTTCACTCATGCATAATATGTGTAGGTAGCTGCAGGCGGAAAGACAGAAGCATGAAAATCATAATCATCATCATCATCACCTGATTTTTTTATTAACATGCAGGTACAGGGGCAACATCCACATCAGTGGGCACTTACAGGTAGCAGGTTTGTTGCATGCATGGCAGACCTCACACCAGACCTCCAGGTGTGTCTATCATGCGGGTCGATAGCCGAGAGCTTCCACTATCTGCGAACCCTCTGTCAACTGCTTCCATGTTTTCTTGGACCTCCCAGGCCCAGGCACTCCATCAACCTGTATGTCACAGGCTGACTTGGAGCGTTCCATGTGTCCATACCAGCAATCATTCTATCCTTCAGATTAGGGGTCCAGGTCCTCAATGCCAAGCTGCGCAAGTAGCTCATTAGACCGGTTGGTGATAATGTTTTGCTGCTTGACATTGCAGATCTGCCTGATCATTGCCCTGTCATTCCGCTGCAGATGTTGGAGGTTTAGCTTTTGTAAATGGCCAAGTCTCACTGGCATGGAGCATTGCACTCCATACACAAGTACTGTACACTCAGCCACGTCTTGAAAGAGAGGTGGCTGGAAGAGAGAACAGGTAGCAGCTCCTTGAACTTCTTCCAGGTGGTTTTCAAACGAGCTGTGAGAAGTCTAGATATTTTCTGACCATCCCTTGTAAGCAGGGTATAAAGGTGAATATCTTTACTTATTTTCTCCAAAATTATTTCATGAAATGCCATACATGATCATGTTTGCTGGAGAAATAAGAAAGTTAACAATCTTTACCTTTCATTTCAATGAACACTGTACATGTGTTTGAATCTAATAATTTTAATTCTGTATTACAAAAGTTCACAAATGATTAAGCACAGGAGCTTGAAGTTTAATTTTATCATATAAATGCCTATATGATTTTCAAAGAAAATAATAGGACGGACACTTCACTGCTGATAAAATACATTTTGGTTTGATATTGTGGTAAGCCATCACAAACTAGTTTATATGCACTTGTTATTGCAAAGAAGATCAGTAATTCTTGGCCGCACTTTACAGTTGGCAGTGGCTGGTTTATACAACAGTAAATCAGGTTAATCCATCAAACAGTCCTCTGGACAATTACTGGATATGTTCGCTGTCTTGTTTGTTTATGTGAATCTGGAGTAATTTGCATTTGCAATCTGACTGGTTGAAATCAATCACTTCATTTTTACTCCAAAGACAACAGCCAATCAGATCAAGACAAGAGAAACGCGGACGTAAAATTGCACCTAAACTTGCAGGTAAACTTGAACCTGGTTATGAACTTGACATACGCACATATGCACATACGCACATACGGATGTAACATCATGGCGAAACGCTATATGCCCCACTCCTGCCTTCGGCAGGCGGGGGCATAAAAACCTATTCACTCCTAGATGATGTCTGTAAACAAAATGGGGAACATATACAGTGACAGGAGGGTTGTTTGGTGATGTAAACTACTATGGTGTAGTATAGGCAAGCTAAAGCCCAGTGTAATGTGCGGCAGAGAATTAGTGGTCCAGTTCGCCATGATGAGAGTATATGATGTAGTCTACATGTTGGCTACTTACAGTGATATTTCCCCAAACCCATTTTATGAACACATTTTGTGGCAGCTGATCTGGAGCTACACAGTTTGCTCAGGCCTGTATGTTCGAATACTTAGGGTACATACGATAGCTCAACCTTTCACAGTCCTAATCTTACCATGGATCAAGAGAACACTATCAACAGCATCTGACTTTTCTAGAGAAAACATACTGCCAACCCTTTTAATGGCCTCAGCCTGGTCTTCATTTAGATGATATTCTTCTATGTATGCTCGGACAAGATCGTCCTGGAATTTGAAAACATCATTCTTAATGGTCATGTCCTGAGAAAGAATACATTCATGGCATCAGTAAATGACAGACATTCAACAGACAACAGACATTCATGGCATCTGTAAACAACAGCAGGCCAAGATCAGCCTGTACATCCAGATATCTGGCCAGGGTGCTATATTTTTGTAGCTTTTACAAGGCTGAAATATTACATCATTAGAAAAGTGGTGTTCTGACATATATGAATACTGAAGACAGTAGATCAGCTTAAAGGGACTTGGTACACTTGGTATTTTTTTTAGACTGAATCAACCTGTGTTATACACTTGGTATTTTTTTTTAGACTGAATCAACCTGTGTTTAGTAACGCCCTGAAGAGCTAAAATTGAAACCATTCTCACAGGAATGCCTGACTTGCTTCTAAAAAGATGCAAATGATAAAAGATGCAAATGATATTGATATATATATATATATATAAGCACTAGTTACTACTGCAATTAAAGAATCTGTAAGCAATGGTTACAGACCATCTGACAATATATTTCACATAAGTCTGTGAACTGATTCCATCTGATCTGGATTTGAGATTCAAATTATTGCAAGGAAACCAATTTTCAACAGTTATCAAGTAATAACTTATCAAAATTGAAACATAAATGTCATTCTCCAAAGGAAACCAAACTTTAACAGTAGGTTATTTACTAATTTCATTAGCTGCTGAATTTTACCATGCAATGCTCAGTTTTTGACAATAAAGAACTTACAGATATATCTTTGTTTTTCTAGAATAGTAAGAATTCTCATTTATTTTCACAAATATACAAGTGCAACCAGACATTATTTTTCTATACTAAAACTGGGCCTAGTTGTTCAAAGTTAACGATACATTTACATCGAGTGATATGCAAATATGCTGAAATTTTTTGCTGAAAAAATGTGAGTAGCTTTTGCAGTGCAAAAGCTACTCACATTTTTTCAGCAAAAAATATCAGAATACTGTATATTGAATCTGCTAAAACAGTTAACTAAATGACCCTTAACGAGCTCATTAAGCTAACAACGCTTTGAACAACTGGGCCCAGATTTATTTATGAAAATATCCACACTCTGCACTATCAACTGCTGTACTTAGGAAAAAAAAAAATCATACTTTTAAAGGAATGGATTAAAGATATGTAGCACAAGCAGTTAGTTACAACAAATATGCTGATTCACAATAAAATATGGCAAATTTTTGTCTCCTTGTCTTCCGAATAGACAGCCAAGTACCAAAAAAGAAGAAAATAGGTGTCAAAAGGACAAGAGACAGTGAGACTATTCCAATTCCTAGAATGACATCATGGGGAATAGATACACTTTACAGGAGTCAACTTTTTCAAAACTTTTTGCCTCCCTTCTGAAAAAGGGCCTACTCTAAAAGGAATAAATTTGCTCCCAAAGGGAGCAAATTCTTTTTTTTTTAGAGTAGGCCCCTTTCAGAAGGGACTGTGTGTAAGAAAACAAACAAAAAGCCACAGAAAGTTGTCTCCCTTATAAAATCTACCAAGTGTATCTGTCCCTTTAATGACATGATAAGAACACTTTTTGATGAGAAAAAAATCCTACTATCTCTTCCGAATGTACATAAATATTTCTGTTTCTGTTGGATTCTGTTGTCATTCTAGGTGCCTGGAATCCTGATCCTGCGACTGGCATCAAACCTATGTCTTGTTTGTTCAGAAGACTTGGTATTATTGGTGGTGACTGCTGGGAGATGTGGTCCTTCATGTTGTCGAGGTAACTCAATTCAGAGGAAGCATTCCCCACCAGCAGGGCATGACAAACAACTATGAAAGAATGATCAGAAATTATTTTTAACATTTAAGGTGGTGACAAATGTTGACGTCCAGATGAACAGACAGATGGACAGAAAACAAGACTATTACATTGCACCTGCTTGCTTAAGCAGGGATAACAAAGAAACAGCACTGAAGTAATAAAACAAACATGCACTGTAGTAATAATGTAACTAGGTCACTGACTGCTAAAATTTACAGAGTTGCAGGATGGTTTCATATGAAAATCATTACAAAAACATGCCTATTCAAATATATGGAAAATTTCACTTCCAAAAACTGAAAAGTGTCAGACAAAAATCTCTGATATTTTTCATATTTCTGCTCAAACATAGACTGTGGGTACTGGTTAGAACGGCCTCAGCAAGGCAGTTATAACAAGTACACAATCTATGTTTTTGAGCAGAAATAAGAAAAATAATGTATACCCCTGTAAACCCCAGTTTTACTATATAAAAGTGGGGTTTAAGGGGATCAATATTATATAGGCAAGTTTTCGTGATCAGTTCCATATTAAATAGTTCCAAAATTTGCCTATTTCTATAGTGCTTTTTTTTTCTGCTTTGATGCCAGAATTGGTCAAAATGTATAATTCACACAGTTCTGCAGTAGAGATTAGCAAAATTGTATGTTTTGGGTGGGTGCTTTGAATATGAAAGCAGAAAATCATCAAGGATATAATTTACACTTACATCTTACAAGATCTGGGTCAGTTTCTTTGCACAGCAAAAGCTGATTACAGGACATTTAACCTGCCAATCTGTTTCTTGTTTTCATGATTTTAGAGAGAGGGCAAGTATCAAGTTAGTATTGACCATTTTTGAACTGTAAAAAAAAAGTGACTTCAGGGTTTTAACTGCCCTCTTATGAAAAAATAGGGCTAAAGTAGGACTGAAAATTTTGAAAAACATAGGCAAAAGTAAGAAATATATTCACGAAAAGTAAGGATATTAGGGACATTCTGCAATTCTCAGATTTAGGATACAATTTGCAAACAATGTTATCTCTGAACAACAAAATTATATTACAATGGAAAGGAAATGCCTAAATAAACGCTCAAAAAGGAAATAATACTGAAGGAAAATATTTTTTATAAAGTCTGCAACACTACAACTCACAAAAGCTTGATATTATTTCTATGAACACTGAGCAAGCAAAGCCAGAGAAGAAAAAATATTGCAATTTTAATCTCTTTACCAAAAGGTAGGGATAGTAGGGCATTTTTTAAGAAATAGTAGGGATAAGTACAGTCAGAGGCCGAAAGTAATTCCACAAAAATATTTTCTCATAGACTTTAATGCATTTTCATGTTTACAAGACATTTAATATTGTGTAACATCGTAAAGAAAATACTGATGTTCAGTAATGATTGGAAAGGTAAATGATGCATGTCCAAAATATATGACTTTGATAAATATCAGATGGCTGTCTTCTCAGATACAACAATTTAAATTAAGAGGAAATTTTAAAAATGGCAGATTTCCAATGACGTCAATGTTGACGTCGCTCAAAACTGCCCAAATTGTCTTACACAAAATTTAATTCTTAATCTCTCAAGTTTGCATAGAGAAAATCCAATGAGAATCAAAAATGTATATTACATAAATCGTCCAGCTTTCAAATGATGTGAACATTATAAAGATATGAACAATCATTTTTATTATTATTTATTTTTTGTGAACATGAAAATGCATTAAACTCTATGGGATTTTTGATGCTGTGGAATTACTTTTGATCCCTGACTGTAGGTAGAAGAGCCAAAATGTAGGGAAAAAGTAGCAAATAGTAGAAAGGTAGGGAGTTAAAAGTCTATAACGTCAGTATACGAAATAAAGGTCCAGATCAGTATGTACATCCATGCAGTCCAATCAGGACTTTCAGTGTTCACCTGTAGGGAGTCTTAATAGTGGATACTGTATCATCCACAATGTATCTTCCCACATGTGAGCCCATCGAAAATTCAGATAAGCCCATTCATGCAATCTGATCAGAATTTTCACCAGGCACATTTTGGATAGCCAAGGATGCAAAGTTTCTTCAATCCGACAACAACTACTATGATCGGACTGTGCACATGTCAAAAGGTATGCTTTCTTTTGATGAGGCTTGCATAATCTCTCATGCAGGCTGATCTGGATCTTTACAAAGGTCCCTTTTTGCAGCTTGGGACACACGACTCCAGCAAAGAATCAGAT
Organism: Anodontia alba; assembly: GCA_964016985.1. Taxonomy (NCBI): domain Eukaryota; kingdom Metazoa; phylum Mollusca; class Bivalvia; order Lucinida; family Lucinidae; genus Anodontia; species Anodontia alba. The sequence goes on along the minus strand of OZ024822.1, from coordinate 63,347,465 downwards.
CAGCATGCACATCTCCAATGTCTGATCAGTCTTGGCTGGGAGCTCTGTAGTTGTCCAAGGAGCCAAACCTTCTAAGGACAATGAAGACACTGCACAGATGTGTGTATGACCTGACCCAAAATTCCACACTGGATGCACATCTGAGAGTTTTTGTTTGTGTTGAGGTTTTATGGCCCAGTCAACCAAATGGGGTCATGTCGAGCGCGGTCAGTTTACCTAACCACACGTTTACTGGGCAAGCTTAGTCCTCTAAGCGGTTAACCAGTATTGTGCACATTCTTTCGCCAGAAACTGACAACTGCCCTTCTTGAATCAACAGAAGGGGGAGAATGACCGTAGAAAATATTCCATGATCTATCTCCACGAAAGAATGTTGGCGACCTCAGCGGGGGTTGAACCCGCGACCTCCTGGTCTCCAGTTGGACGGTGCATTCAACTGAGCCACCCAGATTGAGAGTACATTTACTCACACTGCAGCTGATCAGAACCCTCACTGGAAACATTTTGGATAGCCAAGAATGCAAAGTTTCTTCATGTGAAGAATGAAGACTCAGATCAGACTGTGCAGATGCATAGGCTGATTTGAGTCTTCGTTGGGTGCACATGTATGTCTTATGTTAAAATGCTTAAATGGTCCCAACATATAGCATGGTACTCCACTCAGTCACATTTTCCTGATACTAAAGTAACCACACTCTGTGGCATCTGAGTGTGCATCTGGTCTTTGCTCAGGATTAATTTTATATATACCTTAAATATCAGGGCCCAGTTGTTCAAAACTAACGATGCCGTTAGTTAACATATCGTTAAAACTTTGATCGCTAAATATGGCATATACGCTAATATTTTTGCTGAAAAAATGTGAGTAGCTTTTGCATTTGAAAAAGCTACTCACATTTTTTCAGCAAAAATACCTGCGAATTAGATATCATACTTACTAGAACAGTTAACATTTTGACCACTAACGAGCTTGTTAAGCTAACGACGCTTTGAACAACCGGGCCCAGGACACCTTCACTCCTTATCATACTTGTTCTAAATTTTAAACAAGTCAACTTTACTACTTGTTGTTGAGTCTTGAAACTGCTGGATTAGTAGCAAACAGTGCAGAATCTGATCAGACCTGTATTCTGATGTGTCTGATCAAGGACTACAATGTTTGTTTAGGCCAGTCTCTCCCTATATTTAGATAATGTTGTTGTGTTGAGGTTTTACGGCCCAGTCAACCCAATGGGGTCATGTCGAGCGCGGTCAGTTTACCTAACCACACGTTTACTGGGCAGGCTTAGTCCTCTAAGCAGTTAACCAGTATTGTGCACATTCTTTCGCCAGAAACTGACAAATGCCCTTCTTGAATCAGCGGAAGGGAGAGAATGACCGTAGAAAATATTTCATGATCAATCTCCACGAAAGAATGTTGCCGACCTCGGCGGGGGTTGAACCCGCGACCTTCTGGTCTCCAGTCGGACGGCGCATCCAACTGAGCCACCGAGGCCGGCTTAATGATGTAGCACAAATAATATCTTTAAAGGGACTGGATATACTTTCAGGGGATGCAGTTCTGTCAACATTATTTTTGCTCCCTTCTGAAATGGGGCCTACTTTAAAAGGAAAGAATCTGCTCCCCATGGGAGCAGATTCTTTCCTTTTAGAGTAGACCCCTATTCAGAAGATTTGTGTATAAAAAAAAAAAAAAACTCTTAAATGTGTACCTTCCTTGTTCCAATTTGAAGGACTATACCCTATAATAGGATCTATCTCAACTTCGTTAGATGAAGTTGGTCCAAAATATGTACTTCTGGCAATGAATGTTGAGACTGAGTCAAAGTCAAGATGTTGAGATATCACCCACAGATCATCTGAAAAACAATGAAAATTATTAATAAATAAATAAATAAATAAATAAATAAATAAATAAATATGTGGACTATTAGGAAAGTTTAACAGTAACATTTTTAATTATAAAGAAATTCAAATAATTCAAATGCATTAAGTTTCTGTTATTGAACTTTGTGGGTTTATTACATTTACAATGAAATTCAAAAGTATACCTATCTGAGATAGAATTATTCCTTATAATTATCTAACCAGACATAGCTGATATCAACATAGCTGATAAAGCCATCACTAGAAATGTATAATGCATTTGTATATATCTGGATGATGTACATGTATGCACAAATGCTTTGCTCTATCAAATAGCTCTATATAAGTAGGGTAACAGATAAATATTTTCTTTTTACTTCATAAAAGAACATGTTGTGTTGTGGGCACTCATCAGAAGAGCCTTGTTTTCATGGTGAAATATGACGTATTAATACTTTTTGGTTGCAAATGCACCTTAACTAGAGCTCTAACATGAGCTCTTCAAATATATGTTGTATATAAGCTCTTCAAATATATGTTGATGACATACATGAGCTTTTCAAATATATGTTGAAGACATACATGAGCTCTTTAAATATATGTTGGACATACGTTGCTTGTTGAAGACATACATGAGCTCTTCAAATATATGTTGAAGACATACATGAGCTCTTTAAATGTATATTGAAGACATACATGAGCTCTTCAAATGTATGTTGAAGACATAAATGAGCTCTTCAAATATATGTTGAAGACATACATGAGCTCTTCAAATGAAAGTTGACAAAAAACATGAGCTCTTCAAATGTAAGTTGAAGACATGAATGAACTATTCAAATGTATGTTGAAGACATATATGAGCTCTTCAAATGTCTCTTGAAGACATACAAGAGCTCTTCAAATGTATGTTGAAGACATACAGGAGCTCTTCAAATGTATGTTGAAGACATGTCTTGTGGGTATGTGTCATTTGGAATTAAAACAACTCCAATATTGAATTTTCTTTGGAAATGTAATTTCTTAGAACACAATTGCTAATGCTGCAAACTTAGTTTGACCATTTGACAATGTTGAAAGAAATCCAAAACAAACACCAGAATCCAAACAAAAATCATTCTTTTCATGATATTTTATATAGAAATAAATACATCATGAGTTTTAAATGCAAGTCAAATAAACAAAGTTCTGCTAAATTTGTTTATCAGGGCCCAGTTGTTCAAAGACAACTATGTTGTTAGTTAACGTATTGTTTAAACTTTGACCATTAAATATGGCATATCTGCTAATATTTTTGCTGAAAAAATGTGAGTAGCATTTTTTTCAGCAAAAACACCTGTGAATTAGATATTGTACTTACTAGAACAGTTAGCATTTTGACCACTAATGAGCTCGTTAAGCTAACAATGCTTTGAACAACTGGGCCCAGGATGTCACATCACATTATGTTAAAATACTATTCTTCTAAGCCATTGCTCTAGACATGGCACTTTTTAATCATAATATTTGTTTTTATTTCTCCAGGAAAACATGTTGTAGGAACTCATTAGAAGAAAAACAAAAGACCTTTGGAATAGAGAGAGGAATGTCCCTTGTGGGACAGTCTCAGATACAGCTGTTTCTTCTGTATGCTTTCACCTTCTTCTCTTCGAGCCCATTTCTGCATAAATTAAAGCAAATTATTTCATCAAACTGTTAGTCTGGAGACAAAAAACTTTATAAATTTGTACAATCACTCATTCTGGCCCACTGTCTGAAAAAATCAAAACAACAATTATTTTCAGAATGCAGAGAAATTTTCAGGAACCCGAATCTATAATAAGCCACAAACAGAGTCTATGTTTAGAACTTTCTTCCAAACCTGTTGCCTTCTTCCTATTCTTCAAAATGTGATTGCCATTATGTTTTGAACAACATCATAAAAACTTGCATTTTCTAATTTTATTTCAAGCTATTTACTATTTTTTACCTGACACATGAGTAACCTGTTTATGTTTCTGACAGAAGAATTCATTTTCTTCTAGTTTCTTCAGTTAATATGACTCATTTCTGTCAGCATTATGCTCACTGACCCTGGTGAACAATAGTCAGAAAATGTGTATTTTGTCATCACAAATATTTCAATGAAATCATCCATTTTCGGTCAAAAATAACTGCTGAGCTGTGACAAATAATTTACTTAAACTTTCAGCAAGTCCAACATAACAACAGTGTTATAAAAAAGTTTCTAATGTAATTTGCTTACAGGTTTAAAATGATTCTTGATATTTTCTCTACACTTTGACACAAGACTGCACGGGGAATAAAAGTGAACACGCTGGCTCTTCATGTGGGTTATAAGACTGTGAGGCTCGGAAATTTTACGCCTTCCACCAACAAACCCTCCTTTGCTCCTCTCATCAAGCCACTGGAAAAACTGAAATACAGATTGCAAACTATAAATATATCAATGTGAAATCATATCTTCCAGCACAGCGTAAATGACCATATAATTCAAACAGCAATCACTAATTATTTTTCTTAAAAACTTTAAAGAATTAATACTTGGAAATACAGTGCAACCTCTGTACAGCCACCTTTGAAAAGGCATAGCAGTTGTTATGTAGAGGTTGCTGTTATAGAGAGATTACATGTATAGAAAATCAGGGCCCAGTTGTTTGAAGCGTTGTTAGCTTAACAAGCTTGTTAGAGGTCAAAATGTTACCTGTTTTAGTAAGTACAATATCTAATTCACAGGTATTTTTGCTGAAAAAAAAAGTGAGTAGCTTTTGCAAATGCAAAAGCCACTCATATTTTTTTTTCAGCAAAAATGTTAGTGTATAAGCCATATTTGATGATCAAAGTTTTAATGATATGTTAACTAATGATATTGTTAATTTTGAACAACTGGGCCCAGAAGTCCTTTGGCAAATGAGGAAAGTCACTGTTATAAGAAGGTGGCTGTTATTAAAAGGTGACCATTAAAGGAGGTTCCATCATGTTATTCAAAAGTTAAGGACTGTCCGTGGCAAAATGTTAATGCCATAATTCATTGTTGCCGACAACACTTGGTTAATTATATTTTAGAGAAACAGATATCCACATTCAAGGGAAATAAATCTCTGACATGGAAGCATTAACTTCACATTGGGGACTGCTCTAAAGCTAAAAGGAAAGAATTTGTTCCCTGTCCAAGCTAATTCTTTTCTTTAAGAGTAGTCTCCATTTCTGGAATGTTTTGAATACCAGATAGGGAACTTTCTGTCTGAAAAAGTTTTCTCCCTTTGCAAAATGATGGAAAAATCTTCAGATGTATCTATTCACCTAAAAATAAAGCAGTCTTGACAAAAAGAGGAAAACAGCAAGGCACACTAGCAGAAAAGAGAATAAAATGGTAAATGTACTTGCAGTCTGATCAGGGCCTACAGGAGCACCACGTTGTAGTACATACTGGTGAAAAATGAAAACCATGATCAGACTGCGTATGCTAATATAGGTCTTCATTGTCCATATATATGTTAAGCACCCACCGTACAGGATTATAGCTCTATATAAGGTACCTTTTTTAACCCCAAAAATTGGGATATTTTGCTTATTTCTCTGCAAAAACATATGTTGTGAGTACTCATTCAAAGCGCCTTGCAGAGGCACTTTTAATGAGTACCCAAGGTTTTGTGGAGATATATGAGAAATATTTATCTGGAGGTATAAATATTTTATGGTGAAAATGAATCAAACAGTTACTAAATTAAATATTTGGGAATCCTAAACACTAACTATACTTATTACTTACCTTTGAATTGGAAGAATATATTCTTATTTCTTAACAGAGGGATAATTTGGAAGCAGATAACTCATAAGAGAAATGAAAAAAGCAGACCAGGCTCGAGGTTATAAAACTTTCTTCAAGCTCCTCAGCTGAGCATGAAATTTGTCCTCCTAATAAATCTCAAATTACTAACAATTGCTAATTCTTTCTTGCTAAACATCGCAGAGCATGAAAATTTCCCTGCTAATAAATATAAAATGCCAACTTTTGTTACTTTCGTTGGCATTGTCATATTTATTAGAAGAGAAAATTTCATGCTCAGCTGAGTTGAGTATGAAAAAAGTTTTATAACTCAGAACCTGGTTTTACTGTGTCTGTTCACAAACAGTAATGTAACATGCAACAATGTTCACACCAAGGTTGAGTGATAATCTATTTTTCAAATAATTTAAAATGCTCAGTGATTCAAACAATCAGAAAATATATAATACCCTTACCAATGTAAAAGCACATATTTTATGGCCATCACACAGCATCAAGCACCAGCTGTAGTGAAGATAGATTCTGAAAAGAGGTATCCTTTGGAAGGAAGGAACACATCAACATCAGTTTTGCAGTCTTGTTGTTCATGAGCAGCAATATAACATGTAACATTGCTGATGCCTTCTTGCTACATTGATGCGCAATGTACAAAAGTGGCCCCTGTGCAATTTGCTGACAAGGTAGGTCCAGATCAGCATGTGTATCTGTGCTGTCTGAGCTGAGCATTCTGATTGTCAACATATACAACAGTATCCATTGATTCTAGTACATTATCTATTGATTCTGTAAGCGGAAAACAAAGGCCAAGATCAGCCTGTGCAAATGGGCAGACTGATCAGGGCCTGCTTTGTACACAAATTGCATAAAGGCCCTTTTCATGCATTGTGCATCATTTTATTTTCAATAAAAAATCAGCTTAGTGGTCCCAAAGGATCAGAAACGGTAAAGTAGACTAGAGTCTATTTCACTGTCGTATTATGTACCTGGAAAATACTTGCATAATGGCAACAAGGCAGAACCTGACCAAAACTGGTCCTTGATTTGAGTCTGCACTGTTTTATCAGGAATGTCTGTCCAAATATTTAGGGTAAATATGATATTACAGTGTTTCAATGACTGTGAAAACCTACCCTGAAATAAAATTACTGATCAACAATCGACTGATATTCACAATTCTGTTACCTGGATATGTAGAACTAAATGAATACACACACCCCATGATAAATGCTGACAATCAAAGCAAAGACTGTCAGAAACAAAGACCAGGGCCCAGTTGTTCAAAACTTAAGATGTCGTTAGTTAACTTATTTTTAAAACTTTGATTATTGAATATGGCACATTTGCTAATATTTTTGCTGAAGAAATGTGAGTAGCTTTTGCATTTGCAAAAGCTATTCACATTTTTTCAGCAAAAATACCTGAGAATTAGATATTGTGCTTACTAGAACAGTTAAAATTTTGACCACTAACGAGCTTGTTAAGCTAACGATGCTTTGAACCACTGGACCCAGATTGTAGAACTTTATAACACTTGCACACCTTACATTGCTGTTTCCTAGCTCCACTGCAGGCATAGAAAAATCTACCATTATTGGCTCCCTGTTTCTTTACTTGGACCACCTTTGATGGGGCACCACAATGACACGAGGGATTCTTGGAGTCTCCTACTGTGGCACCTCCACTTACTGTAATTGTAACTTACATGTAATAATACACATACAAGTAAGACATCCATACAAAGTGTACAACATATACAGTCTACTCCTCTTAATTCGCTCTTTTAAGGGGAAGGGATACACTTTCAGAGGAGGTAACAACTGATTTTTGCCTCCCCTCTGAAAGGGGTCTACTATAAAAGGAAATCTATTTATGCCATTTCCCCCTAGTCATAGTAGTTGTAAATAATCTACCAAGTACTCTGCATAAAATTTTCAGCCTGTAATTGAAATCACATATTATTTGACATTATTTTCACAATACTAGAAGTAATAGAATCTCTCATACCAACCAAATGCTATCATTTGCAGGAAATCATTTTCGTTGCCAAGGAAGCATATACAACTTAAATGCCATGGAAAACTACATCAGAAGAAATTCTGCAAAATGCTATGACTCACTTCATTTTATGGTTATTACATAACTTAAACTTACTGGGAACTGCTCTAAAGGAAAGTATTTGCTCAGTCTTGGAGACAATTCTTTCACTCAACAGCAGCTCCCATTTTTTAAATGATTCAGCTACTAGGGAAATAAATTCCTCTGCAACTTAAGCTGTCTTTTTTTAAAAATGGCAGAAAAGTTGTATGGATTCCCCTTAAACATAGCTGTAGGACAGTTCTGAGTGTTTTTGTCTAACCACAAGTCTTATTTTAAACTGAAATTGCATTGTGCTTACTCACAAGCAGAATTTCAGCATGTTTCATTAATACACAACCATAAAATATGTTTTGTGGAGAAATAAGAAAACATTTTTTTCTGGATACCCTATCATCTCAAATACATTCAGCGATAAAAATGTTTGTCTATGAATGTCCAAAATGGAAATGAATTTACCTAAACTTGAATTTTTATCTTTTTCATACTGAACTTTCATCACAACTTTTTTAATATACAATTTTATAAAAAACTATCCAAGATAAAAGGTGTTGCAGAGGCAGATAGGTGCTGACGTTTCCAAAAAGTTCCATGGACGTAATATTGAGCAGTTGTGTTGTACACCGATAAAGATTTTCAAAACAATAAAATAAAATTCTGCAGATTTTCTGTGTCTGAGATTGACATCTACATGCACTTTTCAGGTAATGTATACTATCAATAGCCAATCATGGCTTAATGCATGGTATTTTGTAGCTATTTAGAAGCATTCAGTCAACCTTAGCTTTAAATAGATAAAAAGTTCAGGATATTAGATAAGCAGATCATTACGCTGTGTCTTCACTATTATTCCTTTAGAATAATCTTGCTTAGACAATTCTAATGCTGTTCAAGGTGTGTTTTTGTGAAAGAAATAGTAATAAACATAAATATTTCATCTTTAAATCATATATCTTATCTCAGGTTCCGACAATCAATGAGGTGTACAGGGGCTTTGCTTTTCGACTTTAAAATGGAACTTCAGAAAATTGCAAAACCTTCACCTGATAACAGTGAAACCATAGAATATCTTACATTTGGAACCTTACTGAGACTTTGGCGCCTGTCATCCTCTACAACTTTTATCCAAACTAGACGCGTCCACATTACACAAATGCCCCTGTCCTTTGCTCTTTGCCCATATGGCAACATCTGGATGCATAAATTTCAATAACTATTTTCCATATACTCAATCTGATGTTATACATTTTGACTCCTGGCCCCACTCTAGGGCATGACCCAGGGTCAACTCTAGCACAGAGTTGAAGGTTTAGGTCTGGGTAAGTAGCATACCAAATTTCAACTTCCAAGCATAAAAGATAACCAAGAGAAACATAAATATAAATTAAAATTTGAATGTAAACTTGAACATTAAGGTTCCCAAGTTATGACATCCAAGAGAAACATGGATGTAAATGTCAATGTAAATTTGAATCTAAACATCTCAGTAACCAAAGGCTAAATCTTAACTCTCCTAACTTGAAAACTGATCCAGAATCATATTTCAACAACTATTTTTTAAATGCTAAATCTGACCTGTTATACATTTTTGATGCTAAGCCCCACCTGGGCATGACCTGGAGGGCAACTGTCACACATAGCTGAAGATTTAGGACTGGGTAAGTAGCATACCAAATTTCAACTTCCTAGCATAAAAGATACCAAAGTTATATTTCCAAGAGAAATGCAGATGTAAATGTATATTCTAATGTAAACTTAAACATTTATTAGAACATGACATACACACATAAGCACGTACAGACATAACATCAAGGCAAAATGCTATATGCCACACTCCTGCCTTTGGCAGGAGGGGGCATAAAAAATTCTATAAAAAACATATTTAAAGAGTTAACACAAAATTTCAAAAACTCTTAGTCCAACAGCACAGCACAGATTAGCCTGCTCATCTGCCATTTCTTTGTTGGAAGACTGTGACATGTAGACCGATTGGTAGTTACACTGAGGAGGCTACAGCACCCTTTGTTCGTTTTCTGAGTTTTTGTTTAACAACACATCAACAAATGTGAGTCATTTGGCCTTCTCCCAGAGAAAGGGACAAAAAGGGACAGAAGAGCTAGTAGATAAAAACAAAGAGAAATAGAGGAGAATGAGGGAAATAATGAATTACAGATGAAACACTAATGTCCACTAGCCTCCCTGAATCAAGTACAGCAGACTCTTACCACCACACCACCCAAATTGACCCCTTTTTATGTGGTGATATATATAACTAAAATACCTTGATCAGTCCCCATTAAGTCTGATATATCCACTTTAGACAAGGAATGTTTATACTTCTTAGCCAGTTCAAATAACTGAAGGTTTAAATATTCTGAAAAAAAAAGGAAAACAAAATGTTAAATATGCATTGTGAACTGTGTCATGATAAGAGATTAAATGGCATAAGAGGACAATAAGGGGCCAGTCACCTTTGGAAGCCAGTCTGATTTATTGGCAAACAGCACTGACCCTGATCAGACTGTCAACATGTTGAACTAGGTCATCGCTGATCATATATAGGTGAATCCTTTTGACTCTGGTTGTATAAGTTCTTGATGCCAGATTAACACACTTAATAAGTAAAGCATGAACATGTACATATATGCTAATGAGTAATGAACACAGGTTTAATCGAATACCGCTTAAACCGATGCTTGGGGGCGTATGCAGCCTCGCAAACTACAGTGCTGCATATGAAGAGACTCAATCAAACGGAGTCTCCGATTTTCATGATTTTGTGTGTTCTTTGTTTCCAAAGGCATTCCTTTTTTACTTTATTTTACTCTACTGTAGCTGGTGTTGTGCCGTGTGGTGGCCGTAAAAAGTCTCCCTGTACTGATATCATCATAGTGCAGGTTATATTTTATTTTCTTTGGGATCATTGAGCTCATCCTGGTTATTTTGAAAATCGAATACCGCTTAAGCCGGCGCTAGAGGGCGTATGCAGCTTCGCAAACTACAGTGTTGCATATGAAGAGACCCAGTCAAACGGAGTCTCCGATTTTCATGATTTTGTGTGTTTGTTTCCAAAGGCAATCCTTTATGACTTTTATTTTACTCTGCTGTAGCTGGTGTTGTGCCGTGTGGCGGCCATAAAGTCTCCCCATACATCATCATAGTGCAGATTATATTTTATTTTCTTTGGGATCATTGAGGCCATCCTGTTTATTTTGAAAATCGAATACCACTTAAGCCGGCGCCAGGGGGCGTATGCAGCCTCGCAAACTACAGTGTTGCATATGAAGAGACTCAGTCAAACTGAGTCTCAGATTTTTGTGATTTCATGTATTCTTTGTTTCCAAAGGCAATCCTTTTTGACTTTTATGTCTATGAAGTGAAGCATGCTAACATATTTACTTACTTAGGAGTCAAAGTATGAAAAACTCGACATAATGTACTTAATGCACACAGCACTAAATATTCAATAAATAAATAATTTAGGATATTCAATCCGAGACTATCCAGGTTGTCCCATAGCTCCAGATAAGAGGTGGTATCCACATAATATTTTTCTCATTTCTCCATGAAAACATATGTTGTAGGTACTCATTAGAAGTGCCATGATGAGGTGCTTCTAATGAGCACCACCACATAATGTTTTCATGGAGAAATGAGAAAAATGAAAGTACTTTTTGGTTGAAAAAAGTGACTTATCTGGAGCTATGCTGTCCACACATGCCCCATTGGCCCCATTGTAGGTTTTCTTGATCAAATGTCTGTATGACAACTCACCTGTGACTGCAGCAACCAGAATATTTTTATAATCAGCTACTGCCATAAAGGTTGTTGGTATGGATATCTGTCTCATCAAACTACCAGATGATTGCACATCAAACTGACAGGGGAACAGCAGCTCTCCACACATCGACCGTGAAAATATTGCTGCCTAGGAAAAAAAAAAAATTGTAACAGAAGCATGTCAAAAGAAATCTTAACTTATACAGTATTTACCCAAAGTACTCAGACACCTTAACTCTCTACCATACTCGTTCTAAAATTTGAACAAGTCTATTTTAATACTTGCCAATATGACTAAATTAGTGCTGGATGAGTGGCAAACAGTGCTGACCCTGATCAGATGCCACATCTCATGGCATCTGATCTGAGTCTACACCGTTTGCTCATGCCTGTCTGTCCCAATACTTAGCCTACACACAGTAGTTACAAAAACATCAATGACCCAACTCAAACTGCAGATTCAGGCAAAGTCCAAATATTGTCTGAGCTCACAGTGAAAAGCTTGACCAGACTACCTGAAGCTGTGGGCACCTCAAATCATGTTTTTTTGTAATTATGCACATGGCTTTAATGCTGGACATGCTACTCTGCTTTCAACATTTTTCAGAATTTTTTTTTTTTTTTTTGCATGCTTTACTTCTAAAAAGTAAATTTGCAAACTTTTGTCATAATTCAATACAAAACCTTTTGTCATATCTAGGTATGTCCGGTTTTGTCATACCTATGTATACCTAACAAGTTTTATTCTATTCAGTGTTTTTGTTTTTTTTTTTAAATCCAAAATTTCCACTTTTCCCATATTGAAAATGGCTGCAAATTTTGCAAAAAAAAAAAAAAAAATCCAAATCCAGTTTACTATAGCAATGGCATAGGTCAGACCCATTTTGGCCTGTAAAATTCATTTATGGGGAATATTTGAAAACAAAGCAGAGAAACAGTATAGACAAATGGTTTCTGAAGTTTTGTCAATCACAAATCAATGTTTCCATTTACAATAAAAACTGCCAAGCCAAAAATGTCATTCCAAAGGATGTCAAAAGCCTAGTAGGTGAAAATTCCAGCTGATTCTATTTCGAAATATTTGTTTTGTTTTTTTATTTTCCTGGAAAATTGTGTTTTACACAATACAAACTGTTTCCAAAGAAGAAAGTATGCTTAGATTGTAAAAACTTTATTTTCTGGGGAAATAAAGTGGCATGACGTTGTCATTTTCTTAATTTTGCCCAGTGAGTGCTAAAGGCTAACCCATTTTCACATGATACTGTATATGAATAAAACAGTATGGCAATTTTTATATTTTCAAGGTTTCAATTTACATCACAAGATTTTGCCTTGTATACCATAACTGCAGCATATGTAATTTTGTTTACACAGTTTGTGGGACTTTTGCCTAAAAACAGGCAAAATGAACTTAAGCCCCGTCTTACTAGTAGCTCTGCTACAGAAGCACCAGGCGGCCCATCTATTTCTCTGGCACCAATGAGTAGGGGCAGAACCTTAGAAAGACACATACAATGGGTTGGGTGCAAAACTCTAGAAAGATACTTTCACTCGCAGCATTCCTCAATTATCAAAAAACTATTAGAATTTAGTTTTGCATGTTTCAATGCCGCAAATACTACCTAAACAAACATCACCAAACACTAGTATGTTTACAGTACCAGTCTATAGAATTCTGCTGTAGGATTCAGAAGTCAAAAAATGGACAATCTTATTACACATTATAAATCTCACAGTTTTTGTTACTTTGTCAGAGAAGTTGTTATGGAGTAGTTGGTGATAATTCTTAGATAATTCCCTCCAGTTCGCCATAAAAAAAACATACCTTGTGGGTATTCATTAGAAGTGACTTAGCAAGGCACTTCTAATGGGTACCCCACAATATATTTTTTTATCTGGAGAATAAGAAAAATATCCAAGAATTATCACCAAATACTCCTCCTAAACAAGTCCTCTGCTCTGTATTTCTACCCCCCCCCCCCCACTGCCCCCCCCCCCCCACCCCCCCAACTAACTATACAATTTAGTCTGAGATTATGAAGATCAACAAATTACCTGTACATCTCCCATAGGCTGATTCTTCAGTTTCAGCTGTGGAGCAGGACAAACAAAGTTTTGTCTGCTAGCTACAGACATCTGGCTTTTTACAAGGGCTGGTGGTTTAAACCTGTCATACATCAACAAAAATAGATGTTTGAAGTAAATTGCAACAAGGCACTGCATTTTATTTGATTGTATCATGAATCATTCAGACTGACAGTTTCTTCTTCAAGACCTTATAGAAAAGGCTGATTCAAAGTTTTGTAGACATGTTATCTCATTTGAGTAATCATTTACTCAAAACTAGATATTTCTTGCTGGTTTTAATGGTTAGCTGCATCTCATCTAGTGAAGTGTTTTGCCAAGGTAAATTATGATATCACTGCCATGGTAATGTAGAGCTATTATTGGTACTGCCAGTCAAAATGATACTTTGGGTACAGTCAAATCACTGCTGGTTTTAAAAAAAACATCTGTATTAAGTAATCACACAATTGAAGAGGCCATTATTTCTGACCTTATAAAAGTCAATAAAAAGAATTGCTTATAAGCAAGCACCTATCTTAAGCAACCACCTTTTGGCTTTTCCATTGGTGCTTGCTCAACAACAGTTTGACTGTAGTATGCAATAAATTTGAAAGCCAATCTCTTAAGGAGAATGGATGAACTTAAAGTAGAGGTAACTATCAAAACTATTTTGCCTCCCTCCTGTCAAAAATCTAATCTAATCTAAAAGAATTTGCTCCTCCTTCTTCTACAAAAAGACTGATACTTGAATTCATATATGAGACAGCGCATGACAAAACCTACAATAAGACCTTTGTGACCAGCAAAGACTCAGATAAGCCTGTATATCCACCCAGTTGAGCAATTCTAGTTTATCCCTTCTTAGATAGCCTGGAGGCTGTAGAAGATAGATGTGACCAGTGAAGACTGGTCAGACTGCACAGATGTGCAGGCTGATCTGAGTCTTAGCTGGACGCACAAGTCTTATTGTAGGTTTTGTCATGTGCTGGCTCATGTTAACCAAATATAAGTAAAATACAATTAAATTTTGAAAACAAGATGGACAAAAGATAAACAGTTCTACAAACCTTTTGTTAAATTTGGTACTTTGATTTGAACTTCCTTTCTGTGGCAAGACAGTGCTTTCTTTGGGAAACTGTGATGACATTAATTCATGAGGTGTTATGACTGGTGTATGGTAAGAGTTTGCTGACATATCTGGTAACTTTGCTTCATCAGAACAAGTTTTATACTGATATGTATTGCAATTCTGCATAAAATTACGTTTGATTTTACTATTATTTCTTCTTTCAGTGCCTTTTTGTTCAAAGGCAGTTTCAGACATATTCTTGTCTTCAATATATGAACAATCATCTTCACTATCATACCCCATAAAGTTGCCTCCTGAGCCATTAAGTTTATGTTTATGAAGTAAATGACTGGCAGTAGTGACTGTTCCTTCTTGTGGTTTATTTTCTACTGCATCATCATGACTGTTTCTGTTGCATTTATCTATGCTATGTTTCCATGGCACTCTTAATGCTACAGCTGGCCTTGAGTTTTTCAATACCACAGACTGATATGTGTTTGAGGTCATAAATGAATCATCTAATGAAAATGAAATATCTGAATCTAAACTGCCTTCCAAATATTCATTCTTTTCACAAGTATCACTGCTTAGAGAATTTGTTATCACTTTATTTCTTCTTCTGTTCAGTAAATCAGTTGTTTCTGCAGGATGATTAGTTTGTTTTAGTTCTGTTGGTAAAGACCTAGATAGTTCTGTTTCATCATCATTATTATTATCCAGTTGGGTGGATTTATAGGCCTTCTCTTCAAATTTATTCTGTTCCAATAACACCTTGTCCAATTCAGGATCATTAAAGTTAATGTTGTCATTTGCTAGCATTTGCTCAAAAGAATTCAAAGAGGAGAAAGAACTAGGTATTTTGAACTGATCAGGACTAATTTGTACATTAGTTCTTGTATTATCTATAGCTTTACCTGCACTGGCATTGTCTTTGCTTGATGACATATGTGGTCTACTGTTTAATACTAAATTATGGCTTGAAGCATTTCTTTGTTGAGCTGCTTGGTCAAAACTTAAAGTTCTGTCACAACTTTTCTTATTTTGAAATTTCATCTGGTCTTTTAAAGGCTTTTCAATCACACTAAAATCTTTTTTGGTTCTAAAAGTTTTCAAACTTAAATTTAGATCTTCATCACTGTGTTGTGAGTTGTACTTTTCCCATTTTGATGACCCTGTCTTATCCTCTGGTACAGGTACATTAACTGGACATTGTTCTCCTTTAGGTCTGAGATTGATACTCATGATCTCTGAAAAATCTTGAGAAGACCCATCACTCTCGTCTGCTACTTTTCCTTCCTGAAATACTTTTCCAGTCTGACCAAAACAATGTTCAATTTTGCTACTGAAGTTTCCACTATTGTATTTGATTTCAGCGCAGTGTGACTGATTTTGAAGATGATCACCCATAAACTCAACAGCTGCAAGACCTTTATCTACAGTTTCATCACTAGAGTTGCCCAACTCACCAAAAGCTCCATCTTCGTTGTTATAGGTATTAAGTACACAATTTTCTAACTCACTGATACAAGGGCCCTTCTTCTCCGAAACTCTTATATAACCTTCATTTGAAATTCTAGAATTGGCTTGTAGATTTACTGTCTTCATTGGAGAGAAAGAGAAATTGTTATAACTTGTGTGTATAATAGTATCATCAAAAGGTTGAGACTTAAGCGCTTTCTTTTGCTTCTCTCTGAACAAATGCAAGCCTCCAGATATTGATTCTCTTTTAGTGATCACAGGCTTTTGCTGAGTGAAAAACTCTTCAGAACTTTCATCATTCATGATACTTCCTTCTGCTGTAGAATTATCTATGAGAGGACAAGGACTGTTCCGATCAGCTTGTCCATGAATGACAGTATCTGCAATTTCTATGTTATGCTGTTGTTGTTTTTGTACCATTGGTCTGGGTTTATAGATCTGTGTATAGATGTATTTCTCATCAATCTCTACTCCTGAAAACACAGTTTTGGAAAGTTCAAATTCCATAAAATGACTATTTAAAGTCAACAAACTAAAACATACAGAACCTGATGTAATTTCCACTCCTTTCTGATTCTTCAAATACTGTTACATACAATATTTGCTCCAAACATCCAGACAGAGGAGCCTAGGCAAAAAGTATAAACCCACATCATCCTAATAAAAAGCCTAAGCAAACAGTGTAGACACTTATTAAACTTTTTGTTCAGGAGCAGTTTGACCAGGGTCTATATTGTTTGTAACTCAATTAGTATTTTAGACATGTCACCATGTAATTAAACAGATTTTTTCAGATATTAAAGTGCAATAAGGACTTATACCAAATTATTTAAGGTATTCATTGTAATACCATATATAAATACTTATTGACCAAAGTTTGCATTGACAATCTCTGGAACGTGCAGATTATAAATAGCAAATTATGCATGCTCTGAAATTACTGCACAAGGTGGACAGGCAATTCTCATATGACAGAGGATGGCTTGATGCAATCATATCATAAAGATCATTGTTACTACTAGTCAGTCTTCATTGGCAACAAAGTCGTGTTTTAACCCTTTCATCCCTGAGTTCCTTAACCCTTGCCATGCTGAATAAATTAAGATGTCATGCCAATTCTAATTTTCAGCCAATCAGATTACCTGATCCAGGTTGTTGATACAAATTCACATACTTAATGCCAAACAGTGTAGCTCCAGATGAGTTGGCTTCTGAGTCTATATTATTTGCATATCCAGGTTCAGCAGGACCAGGGTTAAGTGAATTCTACTATCAAAATGGATGCAAGACAATACTTGAAAAGAAAATGGGAAACAGTGTAGCGAAAAAATAGAACTGAAAGGCAAACAGTGAGATCCTGATAACAGGGCACATTACAAGCCATCTCAATGGGATATACATTGTTTGCTATGCCCTTTTTATGGACTGCAATGTTTACCTTGTAATAGGTGCAAATTATGAACACAAATATCTCTTGCATTTGATGTTCTGGAGTTTAGTAGCCCTTTCAACAGCATATTGGTTATACTGGACAGGTAATGTGTATATGTGTTTGCATTTGTGCAGCACTGCTCTAACAGATATCTAATGCCAAGGACTTGTTAAGGAGGAATATCTGATGATAATTCTTGAATAATTTTCTCCACTTCTCGTGTATGTTGTGAGTACCCATTAGAAACATCTCACTAGGGCGCATACCTACTAATGATATTCTGATAGATGATGGGTACTTGAGAATATGACTTCTGATTGATGCTTTCTGATAGAGATAAGCTAACTTAAGATTAAATTACAATATTAAGAAGTTATGTGTAAATGTAGGTACATCTGACTAAACATATCAAGAACTGATTTTTGAGGACCCACACATTTTGATAAATATTGTTGTAAGTTGGTCAAGAGCAGACTTTCTTCCTACTTTGAGAGAGGACATAAATAGGACTTAAATAAGTTTTGAGTCTCTCCCTCTATAAATGTTAAAGGAAATCTCTGTGTTAGATGTACCACTGACATATTTTTAAGTCAACCCTTGGGATCACATGGAAGTAGATTGACAAATGGAATTGCTGATTAAATAATTTCAAGATATAAGGCAAAAATCCCTGAATCATGAAATGTAGGTCACACTGACCTAGATATATTTTGATGTCAATCATAGGATCATATGGAACTAATATTTGATTTATGGTATTGCTCAATGAAACAGTATTCAAGGTAAGGACAAAAATCAGTGAACCATGAAATATAGGTCAAACTGAAATATAATGAGGACAATCTTCGGGTCAGATGGAAATTATAATCCAGGTATGATATTTCTGCATCACACTGTCTTCCTTTACAAGGGAAAATCAGTGAACCATGAAATATAGGTCACAGTGTCCTAGAATGATTAAGTCAAATGAGTATGACATATTTCTATGAAATAATTTTCAAGTTATATGGCGAAATCATTCAACCATATAATATAGGTCACACTGACCTAGATGTATTTGTATGTAAATCATTTTGTCACACAGATATAATAATCCAGGTATGACAATTCTCCATGAAATAGTAATAAAAATAAAAGGCAAAATCGTTGAAGCATGAAATATAGGTCACAATGACCTAGATATAGTAAGTGGTCATTCATTGGGTCACATGGAACTAATATCCCAGGTGTGACATTTATCCAACAAATAGTATTCAAGATATAAGGCAAAATCACTGAACCATGAAATATAGGTCACACCAACAGAGATATATTTTGACGTCAATAATCAGGTCACAAGGAACTAATATCCCAGGTGTGACATTTATCCAACAAATAGTATTCAAGATATAAGGCAAAATCACTGAACCATGAAATATAGGTCACAATGACCTAGATATAGTAAGTGGTCATTCATTGGGTCACATGGAAGTAATATCCCAGGTGTGACATTTATCCAACAAATAGTATTCAAGATATAAGGCAAAATCACTGGACCGTGAAATCTAGGTGACCTGGACCGTAAAATGTAGGTCACCATGACCTTCACTCTCTTACACTTAAACTGATGTCACATAGTTAGCTGATGTATAACCAGTTGTGTCTATATAACCTGTAGGCATATAAGATTTTACAAATGTGTCCTAGATTTTGACCCCTAGCCCCACTCCAAGGCCCACCCTGAGGTATGAACCCAGGGGTATGTTCTTTTGGAATCTCAGAAGACTCCTCCAGGTACCCAAATTCTAAATATGAATGCTCTATGAGGAGTGAAAGTCAAGATATAAGAATTTGAAAAACTTTAACACAGTATTACAAAGGTGTCCTAGATTCTGACCCCTAGCCCCACCCAGGGGCATGAACCCAGGGGTTTATTCTCTTGTTATCTCAGAAGACCCTCCAAGGTACCTAAGTTCCAAATTTGATGCCTCTGTGAGGAGTGACTGTTGAGATATAAGCATTTGAAAAACTTTAACGCAGTGTGACGGGAACCGGAACGCAAACGCAAACGCGGACGACTGGGGTGACTACAATAGCTCTCCTTGTACTTCGTACAGGCGAGCTAAAAATGTGAAACGACAATACTCCACCACAATTGTGTGGAGGGTAGATAACTCTGTCAAAAATATGCAAAATTTGCTCAT
This sequence comes from Anodontia alba, assembly GCA_964016985.1. Classification (NCBI taxonomy): domain Eukaryota; kingdom Metazoa; phylum Mollusca; class Bivalvia; order Lucinida; family Lucinidae; genus Anodontia; species Anodontia alba. The sequence goes on along the minus strand of OZ024822.1, from coordinate 63,327,708 downwards.
TTGTAATCCCAAAGCAAACCTCCACAACATCAATGCACATATCAATTTTGGTGAAAATCAACTGATATTCAGTCAAGTTATCATCTGGAAAAGAAAATATGGAAGTGTGGTGGACAGATAACTGTCAAAAATTGACGAAATTTGCCCATTAGCACTCCCAAACCAGATCTCCACAATATCAATGCACATATCAAGTTTGGTGAAAATCCATTGATACTCGTAAGTTATTGTCTGGAAATGAAAATACGGACAGAAGGATGGATGGAGGTACATATGTATGACAGATGGACGGGCCGGTGGATGGACACTAAGACATCCAACGTAGAACCATAATACCCCGCCACTAACTATTGTGTGGTGGGGTATAAAAATCAGAAAAGTTATCCCAAATCATCAATATGTAAATCAATGAAAGAATTCCCAATCAAAGTGGGGTTCAAACCATTAACATTCAGTTCTAAGCTGACTGCATTAAGCATCAGGAATCCTTGCCCACATACACATCCATACTCTTATAAACAGCTTCATAGTTTAAACAGTAAAAAGCAAGTCTCCCATGTCTCTGTGAAGGGGACTGTATGTACTTGGTAGATTTTTCCCAATTTTCACAAGGCAAACAACTTTTGTGATTCCTGTTTGCTTTCAATCATAAACCCCTTCTGAAAAGGGGTCTACTATAAAAGGAAAAAAATTGTTCCTTTTAGGGTAGCTCCCTTTATAAAAGGGAGGCAGAAACATTTTTGACAAATTTTCCTCCCCTGAAAATATATTCATTCCAACATTATCTGTCTTACCAGCAATACAGCTAGCCTGAAATTCCCCCGGACTGCAGTCTTTACTGGAGTCAGAGTCAGAAATAAACACACTATGTCTCTTGGCAGGTCTAGTTAACTCTAAACCGGATGGTAGACCAGAACAAGACTGTGAAACTATACTCCTGATAGGTTCCATACTGCACACATCTGGGACAGTAAAATCCGGAGATTCCATCAGCTGAAACAGAAAGCATGTAGTAACTGGTCAATAATCAATTTTAATCAAAAGTCAGTTGGGCTGATCAATGGAAAAGTTGTTTTAAAGAGACTGATACACTTTCGGGGGAAGTAAAGCTTTCAAAATTGTTTTGCCTCCTTTGTAAAAAGGAGAGTACTCTGAAAGGAAAGAAGGTTTTTCCAACTGAAAACCACTTATTTTTCACTTCTCTCTGCTTAGTGGTGAAAGCGTGGGGAATTGCGATGGAGTATCATCGACTGTGTGATCTTGTTTCTCTTTTAATTAGTGCTCAGTATTAGGAGGAGCTAGGACTTGTCAAACAGAGGTAAGTAAAATGTGACTGGTGGCAGTATCATGTCAAGGATATGAAATTGCAATGAGGTGGCATTATGAAATGAAATCAGTTGCCATTGTCCCATCCAGAGTCATGACATGACTGAAAGATTGTTGACTGATGTCAATCTTCAACTCAAAGAGACCTGGGCCCAGTTGTTCAAAGCATCGTTAGCTTAACGAGCTTGTTAAGGGTCATTTCGTTAACTGTTTTAGTGGATTCAATATACAATATTCTGAAATTTTTTGCTGAAAAAATGTGAGTAGCTTTTGCACTGCAAAAGCTACTCACATTTTTTCAGCAAAAAATTTCAACATATTTGCGTATCACTCGATGTAACTTTTAACGACTCGTTAACTAACAATGTCGTTAGCTTTGAACAACTGGGCCCTGATTTTCAAGACACACAGATGAATCAATATGTCACCATTTGTGGGGAAATAAAAACTTTTTAGATGTAAATGATCTGATCACTTTAAACAAGATTATCTTAATACCACTGGAAATGTTCCATTATGATTTGGCACACTAACCCTGTGAGTAAGACTTGACTTATTCATTATTTTAATTCTCTCTTCTTCACAATCTTCAAACAAACTTGGTGATGCCTCAGTACTAATATCTCCATCTGAAATTAAAATGAAACTGAAATTATATTATACAGCATAATACACTGTTATTCTTAAATGACATTTAGGGAATAACTGTATTGAAAATTTTCATTTGAGGGAGGTAAACTGTTGGTTTTACGGTCGTAAATTGTGTATTTATGACCTAAAACTGACTATGTACCTTCTCAAATGAAAATTTTCGTTAACTTACCCACATTCTAATGCACTTTGTCAGCTTTAAAACCCCTGAAGAACCTCTAATGCTTGTTTTCTTCAGTAGTTTTGTTTTGCACATTAACACAAGGCGGCAAGCACTGTGAGCTGTGTAAAATCAAACGCCAACCAATAAAAAGCAACGTTACATGATGACGTCAGGTTTCCGACAGTATATCCCAGAATATACTGTCGCAATGTTTTAACGTTATCCAATCAGACATCCCATCACATACAGGAGTGCATTAGAACTGACAATAAATCACTCAACATACTACGCTTTCATGGGCGATGACTTCCAGTATTCAATTTTTTTTTTTTTTTTTCCTTCTGAATAGGGGTCCGCTGTTAAAGGAACAAAATCTTTCCTTATACTGTGGACCCCTTTTCAGATGGGTTTAGTGTATAGGAAACCAGAGTCACAAAAAAAGTATCTCCATGGTTTAAAATGCTCCTAGCAAAAAGTATTTGTGGTACTCATTAGACGCTCCCCTTTTTTTTTCCATATTTGCTTAAAGGACTACAATTCTGGTATGATTATATGGAAGACTAAATAAAATGCTGAATTACATCCACCGATTTTGGACATTGGCAATCCTGCTAAAAAATCAGCCTTATTTCAATTGACACCCACCTTCAACGCCACCTAAACTGACTTTGCACAACCACCTCCGGAAGATCTTCCTACGATTTTTTTTTCACAACATGGTGTTGCGTGTGTGGAGATAAGCAGCCTTGGTAGACCCCTTAACAGAAATATATTAGTATGCAGGACAGCAAACAGGAAGTCACAAAAGTTGTCTCCCTTTATGAAATGGCATCTACGTTGTATCCAGTCTCCTTCATAGAGGACCTTACTTGTATCTCTTGGAGTGCTTACCATAATCACTGAGCCTCTGATAGGGTGAGAAATTGGTTCTATTCAAAAGACTAGTTGATTTCTGATTCTTCTGTTGATGGAAATCTCGTGAAGCACCACCACTGCATATACTACCACTTATCTTATAGCCCTTCAGTTTCTCATTTATCTTCATAGAAATAAACAAACAAAAAATATATATGACATAGTGCCAGATAAAGTTTTTCTTCCTTTTCTTCATCCAAAATGTATTGGAATATTTCTTATTTCTGCATGAAAACATATTATACTGATACTCATTAGAAGAGTCCCTCTAAGGCACTTCTATTGAGTACCTACAATACATGCTTTTATTTATCCACGAAAACATATTTTGTGGGTACTCATTAGAAATGCTGCAATGAGGCATTTCTTTTGAGTACCCATGACATATATAGACCAATGCCAAGTGTCTGGGAGCTTAAACAGCTGTTAAGGAAGACACCAATCTACAACAATTATTATTTTAATTATTGCAATGATTCTAAAACTCAGAAAACAGAAGCATATGTGTATAAGCCCTAACAAGAATGACAGGATGTCTTATCAATGTATACAAAGTTCCCTTTTCAAAATCTTTACGGTCCATATTTTAACTGGGCAAAATGAGCAAGCCTAGAATACCATGTGCATGAAAGCAGTCCTGGACAGGCTGTGCAATGTTTACACACAAGAATATCCATTGTATTTGTGTTTTACTGTGCTGTTTGACTAGTCTAATGTGGTAGAGGACCTTACATGCAATTTTAGCTGCATCAGAATTGAGGATCAGGTTTTCATCAAGTAAAATAAATTGTTTCAGCTGACAGTTCATCTTTGTTTGTATGTCCAAGACAGTTCCCCTGCTGCAGGCCTTCTTTGTATGTTGACTGATATAACTGTGTAATTGTATACTGACATTGTTTCTTTTGCATTTCTTCTGGTTAACTTCATCTGCACTTTATTTAATTTCTGAGTTCTCCATTGAATTATATGATGATTATTTGTTTTACATCTCTGTCAACAGTATTTAAGTCACATTTGTATAGTTGTTTGTTTTGTTTTTTTTTTCAACCAAAAAGTATCAATATTTTTCTTATTAAAAACTATTTACCTGATACCCAGTCTTATCTTGACCTATGTATACAGATGATGAAAGTGATAATGAAAAACTCTGTGCAATGAAAATGTATGTTTGGGTACTCATTAGAAATGCCTCAGAGAGGTATTTCTAATGAGTATATACAAACTTTTAATATGGAAAAATAAGAAAAAATATTTATCTGGATGCAGCTAAAAAATATTTAACTGAATGCAGCTCTAGAGCTAAGGGTCTGAGAGAAAGGACTTTTATGATACCACTATCATACCTTTTCTGAAAGACTGGAAACTGTATTTTCACAAGGTGGTATATTTTCTCTGCCCAATATATCCCGGTCTGTTGAAGAAAAATACCATATTTATCCTTTATATTGAAACACCTTAACTACTTATGGTAGAATTTGAAAAAGTCCATTTGGCCATCTTTTGATGTGTCTAAAAACAGCTAGATGAGTGGCAACAAGTGTAGACACTGTGCCATTTGATCTGGGTCTACACTATTTGCTCAGACTTGTCTGTCCCAATACTTAGGGCCATTATGACATTTGTAACAATGGTAAGCTACTTGTTGAAATGCAATTAAAAAAAAAAGCAAATTTTATGAGCTTTGTTTTTGTTTTGTTTTGTTTTTTCGTTTTCAGACAACAAAACACTGTGATTTTGTCGCTGTTTTATCTTATGAAATCTTTTTTTAAGCACTATCACCTCATTCACTGCTACATGCTCAGACAACTTAGGAAAGAACACCTGTGAATTTTTCCTAAAACAGATGTGCATGTTAAACTTATGAGCTTACAACTACGCTAAAATGTGACAAAATAACTGTGGGGAGACTAATCTTAGAATCAGTTTCAAATAAAGAGACATGGAAATTACAAGAAAACTTATTTCTCCAAATGCAATAAGGGGTGATACTTGGAAAAGAAGGATTGTACCGCAATTCTTGCATGTAATAGTGTGACTCGACATATTCTTTAATTCAAGTAAGTATCATCTAAATATTCCATTAACAAATTTACACCCACTTGCCTGACCCACTTGCATTTACAAAATTAATAACCAGAGTTCTTGGAAAACTTGGTAACTTATCCTACTTTATGTTTAGCTGCTTTTATCAAGAATCTATTTATAGCCTATAATTATAAAACTAAAAGTCATATTCTTAACAGACATTTTGTATTACCTGTAACTTCACTCTTCTGGCATTTCTTTCTCATATTTTTACCAAACAGCTGTGATGGGTGGGGTAACTGAGACACCACATCTAATTCAACTCTTTTGTCTAAAACAGAGGTCATATTATACTGATAAAATATATGTATTTTTAGATTTTGATTTCATCCAAATAAAATGCAGATTGTCAATATTTGATAGAAGTGTTAACTGAAGAGTCCATGGAACCACAGGAATCTGAAGTTTTATCCTAGTAACAATGATAATCTAATATCGCATTTAGCCAAAGATATCTCCTGAACAATAGTTCAAACCAACTGCATGTTAGCAGTTTGACATAATTATGGCCTTTCATATCATTTATGTTTCAGACGAGACATCAAATACTTGTGCTCAAACAAAGGATTTTACTCTTGAGTTATTAGATCAAAAAGGTCTGAAATTCTACTGAGTGAGTTACAGTTATTGAGGTATCAAGATTCTACTGCACTGATGTGCAGATATTATTTAAGGAGGAGTACTAAGTGATAATTCTGGGATAATTCCTCTAATTTCTAAATAAAAACATATCTTACTGGTACTCATGCCAAAAATATGGGGCAAGATAATGCACATCAGTTTCCAAATGCAGCCTGAGACCACCAGATTGTGAAATTTTACCAACCTGCAATACCTTGCCATCTTGTATCTTGCTGCAACTCAACTGTGTGGCTTTCATTCATGTCATTAAAGTGATCTACCTGTGCCAGCAAGGACTCACAATCCTGTTGTGATCTAATCTTATCTAGCCCACGACTCCATGTACTTCCCACAAATTTGTTCCCTCTTTCAGTGGTCTGCATAGTTTGTTGTACATTGTCTTTACTTTTCAAAACATAAACATTCACATCTGGTCTTTTCTTATCTAAATATTCAGAAGCTACAGGTATTTGTGGTGAAAGTAACTGACCGTTTCTGTTAAACTTAAATTCTATGTCTGGTACAAATGGTATCTGAGATTCAGAGAACTGCTGACTACAACTACAGTGAGACATTGTATCACAACTATAATCCATTGTGTCTTGACTCTGTGTAACCTTTCTGTCAATAGAATCATTGCATGCTTCATCTAAAGATGTAAGAGCAATATCACAAGTCTCATCAGCAGTATCCGCTAATGTTCTACTCTGATCTCTACTACTGTCAATAAGGTCTATAAAATCTCCTCTTTTATCAAAACTTTGCTCTACAGGTCCATTTTCTATTTCATTACTAGCTGTGTTCTCACTAATTTCAATGCTACCTGTTAAAGATCTTGGAATTGGTGTTTTCGAATTTTCTGTTTGTTCTACAGTATTTGTTTCTGTGACAGCACTTTTTAGAGTTGCCTTACTATTCTCCAACAAGTCCTTCTGTGAGTTTATAATTTCAACATTAAAGTTAACACTTTCATCTTTAACTATATCTTCTGCATTGTGATTTTCACATTCTTTGGGTACATGTGAGGTGTTAAACCTTTCTTCTTTGTCACAGATACTGCGTATATCATTTTTACTATTTTCAACACTTTTATTATTTACCTCATATTCTGATTTACTGGATACATCTGATTTACTGGATGAATTACTGTTTTGATTTTTCTGTGTTTCAATGTTACCATTTTTTCTGTTCAAGATCCCAGAACTTGAAGAGACTAATAAGTCATGTGTGCTTTCAACATCAAATAAAGAATCAGTATATGTATTTTTAGCATATAATTCATTTTGAGATATTTCAGAATCAAATGATTTTGGATTTTCTCCTTCAGACTCTTTAATACTTTCTTTAATTATCTTATCATTAACAATTACAACCGACTTCTCAGTTCCTTTCTCTTCAAGTCTTTCATTATGTATACCTATTTCCTGTTTTAAGCTGCAGTCATTTTCATTTAAGGAAGGCAAAGTCTTATTTTCTTTTGCTTCACAGGAAATTAATTCTGCACAGGTTTCATGTTCCATAACGAGTTCCTTGTATGTTTCTTTGCTATGCTCAATTTTATCATCTTCATCATCACTATCTGTTAGATGTGAAAGTGGAGAAAATGAAATGGCAAATGATGGACCTTCCTCAACCTCTTTATTCATTTCAAAAGAAGAGTTCTCAGTCTTAAGACTATCATTTGCTACAAGTTCATGCAAACCAATGTCACAAGGTTGAAGATCCTTGACTGCACCAAATCTCAATAAAGCAGTGTCTAATTTCTCCACATCATCATTAGCATTTGCATATGAATTCATTTTCTTTCCATCTGTACAAAGCTTTTCTTCACTTAATTTATCAAAAGTAGTAATCCCATTTTCTGCTATATATAAATTATCAACTTTTGGTTCAACAGATGGTACACTTTGTCTTGTGGAGCTTTCACAAATATTATCTTTAGAAGCAGAATTTTCTGAAGATGTTTTCCCTTTGAGTAAATTCATTATTTCTGCCATACTTCGCTTTGACTGCAATAAATTTTCCTTCTGCTCATTATTAGAGTACGGTATAGTTGTAAGACTACCTTCCACAGACTGATAACTACTGTCTTTGTTTTTGTCATAATAACTGGAATCCACACGCATAGTTTCTTGTGCACAGCTGTCAGATAGTAAAGAAACAGTTTGATCTATTTCTGATGTCAAAAATGATTCTTTTTTAATATCTTCCTCTTCATACTTGTTTTGCTGCATCACTACTTGTTTGGTTATATTACCTAACTGCACTACTGGTGATGATCTTGTTCTTTCTTCTGCAAGTGTTCTTTTCTGTTGTAATCTTGGGCTAGTACATGTTTGTGGACTACCACTATTGGAACCATAAACTGACCATGGTGATTTCAACTTGTTATCACTATCATTGGATTCCTGACTGTCAAAACAAACTTTCTGAAGATGCCTCATATAATTTGTCAGCGGGGAAGATGCTGACTTTACCACAGATAAACTACCAAACTGTTCAACAGCATTAGGACTTTTATGATTTAAGACATTAGTTGTATTAAAATTACCACAAATTTCACTATTTCTGTCTCCCTTTCCTTGAAAAGTACTAGGCTCAACAGGTTGCCTGTCATAGTTTCTAGAATTCAGACTTTGTAAAGTATGTGAACAAGATGAATTCTTCAGAGTAGGGTCAAGATTAGACTGTCCAATTATATCATTGTTGTAGTAGGTGTTTTGTGAAGATGCTTCATCAAGTGTTTGTCTTGGTGCCTTTATCATTCTAGGAGGGACAAACCCCTGTTAAAATGAAAAAGGTGAGTGAAAGTTAAATGCAGTCACACCCCCCCCCCCCCCCCCCCGCCCCCACACACACACACTAAGACACACACACACACACACACACATATTATGAAAGCACGAACAAAGTATTTTCTTAGTTTATATGTTAAGATTTTTCTTATCTTCCTATCTTTCCCAGAATATATAAGTTAACATTTTATTATTTCATTCAAATTACACTGTAGAAGGCTGTGGGTGTGATCACTGTGCAAGTCATACTTAAGGCAAACTGCTTTCTCCCACCTTTGTCTATATGATAGGCTTTTTTGCCCTTTTGAGAAACTTCCATCTCACATAGGTCCTAGGAACAATCCACTTAAAGGTGGGAGAAAAAAGGAACAATCCACGTAAAGGTGGGAGGAAAAGAATCCATCATGAGCCAGTCCATGCAGGATAGGCAGATCTCACCCTTGAGGTAGGAATTTCAATCAGGACTCGGCAAGCCTCGTCCCTGGTTGAAATTCATACCCCTCAGGTGAGATTTCCCTAGCCAGCATGGACACTAATGATGGATTCTTATACTCTCACTAGGCACTAAGTATTGAGAAAGTAGAGCTGTAACTGACAACAGAATATTATGCGAGACAGCATTATAAAAGCACTGTGATCCCTACTACATCCTGACATGACTGAAAGACTGCTGACAATGGCATTAAACAAATCTGTGAAGTAAACCTGAACAGCCACAATCATGAATACAGCCTTCCCCTGGCACAAAAAGAAGAGATGATAAAACAAAACAGAACAATCACAATAACTGACACACAAACTATTCTGACGCAGCTCCAAATTACAAATATGTGTTTGGTCCGGTTGGGGATCCATTATCTCATCAATGAAGCATCACAGTAAAACAAATATACTGTAATAACCCTAAGTGATAGGACAACTTATCTACTTACCATACTCATCCTAAAATTTGAAATAGTCCAATCTACTGTCTCTTGATGTGTCTAAAATACTGCAGTATGTATGGCAAACAGTGTAGACCCAGATCAAACGCCACAGAATGCAGCATCTGATCTGAGTCTACACTGTTTGCAAAGGCTTATCTGTCCCAATTCTTAGCGTTATTAAGGTATACTGTAATAACCCCAAGTATTGGACACCTTATCTACTTACCATACATGTCCTAAAATTTGAAAAGGTCCATTCTACTATCCTTTCATGTGTCGAAAGTATTGCTGTATGTATAGCAAACCTGTAGACCCTGATCAGATGCCACCTTGTGCTGTGTCTGATCTGGGTTTACACTGTTTGCAATGGCTTATCTGTCCCAATTCTTAGGGTTATTATGGTATACTGTAATAACCCCAAGTATTGGGACACCTTATCTACTTACCATACATGTCCTAAAATTTAGAATAGCTCATTCTACTGCCTCTTGATGTGTCTAAAATACTGCAGTATTATGGCAAACAGTGTAGACCCAGATCAGATGCCGCAGAATGCGGCATCTGACCTGTGTCTACACTGTTTGCAAATGCTTATCTGTCCAAATTCTTAAGGTTATTAAGGTATACTGTAATAACCCCAAGTATTGGGATACCTTATCTACGTACCATACATGTCCTAAAATTTGAAAAGGTCCATCCTACTACCCCTTCATGTGTCTAAAGTATTGCTGTATGTATGGAAAACCTGTAGGCCCTGATCAGATGCTGCCTTGTGCTGCATCTGATCTGGGTCTACACTGTTTGCAAAGGCTTATCTGTCCCAATTCTTAGGGTTATTACTGTATACTGTAATAACCCCAAATATTGGGACACCTTATCTACTTACCATACATGTCCTAAAATTTAAAATATTCCATTCTACTGTCTCTTGATGTGTCTAAAATACTGCAGTATGTATCGCAAACAGTGTATACCCTGACCAGATGCCGCATTCTGTGGCATCTGATCTGGGTCTACACTGTTTGCAAAGACCTATCTGTCCCAAAATATAGGGTTATTACAGTACCCACAAAAACTATGAATAAACAAAGTAGAGGTTTCAATGGAAATCTGAAGCTGCTCCAAAGAAGCACAAGTTGGACCATGATGGAGACAACAACAAACATCATTAGTCAGGCATCGACCTTCTGGAATAGACTGAGAAAGAAGACGTCATTAAATCTGAGGCCCAACTTACCACCATGCAATTAAAGAGGGAACCAAAGTTATCAACCATAACTAGGTTAACAACCATGCATGCATTTTGCCACAGAACATTTATGAAGTAACCTATTCTTATTTAATGATTATTAGTCAATATGAGGAGTGTCTGATTAGTTTTTATTGTTATAGAATTTCCTGTCCTAAATACAAATAGTATAGACCCTGATCAGATGCTGCAATCTGTGGCACCTGATTTGGCTCTACACTGTTTGCCAATCTCCCTTTTAAGGAATGCTAGGCATAAATGGGTTAAAGTTTTGTCGCAAACTTCGTTAAACTCACTGATTTCTTTCTTTTAAGCCCTGAACATCTTCCTTGAGATGACAGTGTGGTTTGTCCATCAGAACCTTGTGATATGGTATTCTCAGCAAAAAAGCTAGGTAACTGATTACCTGAAATTCGAAAGTACACAATGACAAAACTTTGCAAGTTTTTATATTCTGAATAAAATGCCAGTCATAAAAAGACTTTCCAAGCTAAGTCAAAAAGGCAGCAGTGTTCTGACCTGCAAGTCTTGTCTTTGTCATCATATCATTACATAAAAGAACTGAAGCTTGCTGCTCAGAACAGTCATAGCTGAAAAATAAGAAATTGCATGTAACAAAACAACAAGCACTATCAGGGGACAGGAAAAAAGTAAAAAAAAAAAAAAAAGAAAAAAAAGCTGACAGATGAAACCTTAATACGAGTATACGAGTATTTAATACAATCTCCATGAAAGTCTCTTGATCAAGAAAGTTCGTTTGATAAGCTTTCAAATTTTGTAACCAGGCCTTGATGTTATAAAACTTTTTTTGTGCTTAACTCAACTAAGCATGAAATTTTCTCTGCTAATAAATAAAATATGAAAAATGCCAACAATAGTGTAATCTATGACAGGCATTTAAGGCAAAACATATACATTATAATATATAGCATGTAAGCATAATTATATAGTCACTGACAATATTCAAAAAGCATAAGAGAAAACCTTTTCAGGGTAGACTTTCTAGTCATTCTATGTACCTTTGTTTGAACTGTAGAAGTGAGCTAGTCAATTTGATGTTTTCAGGAATGGAATTCCTAATTTGTTTTCATGGACAAATAAGAAAAAATTCCCATATGGATAGCCCCACTTATCAAGAGCGACAAAAAATGCAAACCGTGATCAGATATCATAATTTGCATTGTCTGATCTGGGTCTATCAAAGTCAATTTCTTAATGCTATATATTAATAAATTAACCTTTGTCCAGCTGAACCCAGATCTGTCCTGCCTTTGCAAACAGTGTAGATCAAGATCAGTTGGCTTCTGAAGAAGCCAACTGATCTGGATCTGCACTGTTTGCCATTAAGTATATGAATTTTTATCAACAATCTGGATCAAATAATCTGATTGGCTGAAAATTAGAAATGGGTGTGGCATCTTAATTTATTCTGCAGGACAAGGGTTAAGAAGCCCACTACAATGATTTGAGATCTATCTTTAAAATAGTTAGATTAAATGTTTTGGATTTAATAGTTTATTCATATTATGTTTAACCCAGTTTAGTCTGAAGACCCCCAAAAAGGTGCTTAGCAAACAGTGCAGACCCAGATCAGATGCTGTAGATTGCAGCATCTGATCAAGGTCTTCACTGTTTGCAAATAGTTTAGCCATTTTTCTCTAGGAATAGCTAAATCACAAAGCCTGACATACCTAATATTGAAATTAGGCTCTTCCAATATATAGTATTGGGAAGCTTATTCAGTATATAATGGGTAACTGTTTTAGGGGACCAGTAAAATTTTGTTGGGACGAGTAGAGTTTGACTGTTTACTGGACTAGTAAAGCCCTACTACAGCGCATGGATATGTAGGGAGACCTGGGTCTTAGATGTCTGTATTTGTCCAAAAGCATCCATGATCTGCCAAATTACAAAAACTGAAAAGAAGAATATTTTTATGCATACTTTTATTTTGTTGTACTGAAGATCCTTTCATATCTGTGGCTTTCTTCACCTCTTCAACTAGAATATAATATCTGTCACTTTCCAGCTGCTCTCCAAGAGTAATGTCCCCTGCCATAATGTAAATGCTATCCAACCTTGAACCTTTATCATCAAACAATGTGGCCTAGAATCACAGAACACAGCTAAAAATACTGAGATTAAAACAGAACTGTGTTTAATAATCATGTTTTATTCTGAGTGTTATCATACAAAAATGTACCATAATCATCCGAAGTAATCAGACAGACAGGCCTAAGTGTATATCCAGTCAGACATCCATCACGAGAACATACCTATTTAATTTTGACCCCCAAAAATCCCACTTTTATATAGTAAAACTGGAGTTTACAGGGGTATACATTATTTTTCTTATTTCTGCTCAAAAAACATAGGTTGTGGGAACCGTTAGAGCCGCCTTGCCAAGGAGGTTCTCACAAGTACAAATGTACCCACAATCTATGTTTTGAGCAGAAATAAGAAAAATATCAGGGTTTTTATTCTAAACATTTTCAGATCTTAGAGGTAAAATTTTCTATAAATTTGAATAGGCGTGTTTTCATAATGACAGAATGTGACATTTGATCAGTCTACACTATTTCCCACCCATCTAGCAGTGTTTAGGCACATCAGCAGGTAGTAAAATTGACTTGTTCAAGTTCTGGGAAGTATATGCCAAGTTAATGCCAAGGAAAAAGCAAACTCCTTTTTAGCACTTAAATACTTAAACTATGCCATCTAAGCTCCAAATAAGATGGAGCTATTCCATACAAGTAGCTATTGATTAACTGGTGACAATTAAGGGTGCTGGATATTTGTTGTCAATTTTTGTAACTTCTGGTTTGCTTTTCTGCACAACACTCTCCTTCTGAAAAGGTGTGCTCTCTAAAAAGGAAGAATTTCACTAGATTGGAAAGAAACCCGATTTGCCAGGGTTACCTGTCCTGGGTATGACGTAAAACTGCAATATGAGTGTGGGAATGTGAGGATGCCCTCTATCACAGATGCCTACCCACCTTCAGGGTTACGATGCTGCCACAACCTGGGTGGCAGAGCTAGGCGGCAATCATCTACAGACCTATGGCTTAGTGATCTAGCTATTGTGGTTTGGCAGACGATCCTTTCTTTATAAGGACAATGGCAAAGGACACTGCATGAGTGCGGGAAAAGCATGCAAGCTCAGATTCCGTTAAAGAACTGAGTTGGGGCGTCAGATAGGACAGGCGATCACCTAAAAACTAATATTCCAAAATCTTTATGGCGATCATAACAATAGTAATTGCCACCCCTCAACCCCTCTGAAAGTGTATCAATTCCCCTTAAAAATATTTTTCATTATTTTGCTCAAGAACTTATTTTAAGTGTACTCAATGGAATTGCACCTCTGATGGAATTCAAGTAAGAACCTCCAAAGTATGAGCAGAAATAACAGCACCACAGGCAACTACAGTAGATGTCCTAAAATTTCAAACACCAAAGTTACTCATATTATGTCAGCTGCAAACAGTGCAGACCAAGATCAGACTGCTCCTGAAGGAGCAGTCTGATCTTGGTCTGCACTGTTTGCCATTCAACTAAACATTTTATGAAACACTGCATAAAAAGGAAAATTTAAGCCCCCCAAAAAAGTATGAAATAAAGTGTTTGAAATTTTAGGACATTTACTGTAAATGATTTAAGGCTTCACTGTTCATATATGAGATGCATGCTGAGAAACTGTATCTTATGTTATGTGCACAGCAAAGTCTATATATCCACATTCTAATTACTCATTCTAAAATGTCTTCAGCTGATATCAGAGTTCACCATATAATTTGAAGAAATGGACTTGAGGATATCACCTGGATAAATACATAAATGTGCACTTTGACAAGGGGCACTCAGTGAACAGTAAATAATTCAGCACTTCTTCAGGATATCAGAGTAGACTCTTGCCATAAGAAAGAACTGGAGAGTCTGATCAGGGCCTTCACCATCTGCATACAGAGTCATTTGATACTGTATAAATTAAGACTGGCACGATTAATCGGATAATCCATTAATTGATCAATAAATACTGCAAAAATGATTATCGTTACAGATTTACTAATAATCGATCATTTGATTTCTATGGCTGTTACTTTACCGTAATTACCCTTAGTATTCAGACACCTCAACTCCTTACCATACTTAATCTAAAATTTGAACAAGTACAATTTACTACCCACTTTAGCGTCTTAAATAGCTGGATGAGTGGCAAACCGTGTAGACCCTGATGAGATGTGCATTTGCGGCGTCCCATCTGGGTCTACACTGTTTACTCACGCCTGTCTGGCCAAATGCATACAGTAAAGTATAACATATGGTAAGAGTCATGCTCAATCAGGTAAAATATTACCAAATCTTCAGTGATTACTAATCGATTATCAATTACAATGGCAGCACTGATAATCGATTATTTTTTCAGTTCCGATTAGCCAGCCCTAGTATAAATGTATCTATGAATAGCAAAAGCTTTGATCAGTGTTGATGCAGACTAATCTGGTCCTTCACATGTACACTGTTCTCATGTACATTGCATGAAAAAGGGCATGACATGTCACTCAAGTCAATCTCTTCAGAAATGATTAGAAAGGAGGACATGTTAAGAAAATCTAATCCTTAATTCCTGTAAAAAATAAAAGCTGTACAGTACACTCTCCCTACAACAGATACCCTTGGGTAGACCATATCTGGCAGTTGTAGAGCCGGTGGCAGCTGTAGGGAGTTTAACAAACATGTAGCATGTGCGTAAAAAATTCAGCAAATAACATTTTGAAATATTTTTCTAATTTTTCCCAGAAAATAGGTTTTGATATTTCATGCAAATTGTCTCCCTAGGAGACAATTTGCATGAAATATCAAAGGCTATTTTCTAGGGAAAAAAAAAGAAAAAATATCATCACTTTGTCATCTGCTGAATTTGCCCTTAGCACTGTGTTAAATAGAGTAAAGCAATTCTCAGGGAAATCATCAAAGTTGCTGTTATATGAAGGTGGCTCTTGTTAAGAGGTAACCCTCCAAGAAGGTTCCACTATAAATTGTGGCATCTGGGAGGTAAATTTACTACAGCATGTTAAAGGTTAACAAAATGGTTTCAGCACACAGCACTCCCACTATAAAGTAAGCAGAATATACACTGTATAAAGAACAGACTGAATAATGTTGGTGATCTATGATGAAGTGCACAAGAAATGGGCCCATGCACTACATGTGGGAAATAGAGGGTCAGGTCAGCCTGCACCTTAAGTCTGATTAGGACTTACAATGCCCCTTAAGAGGATTTGAAGTTGATACACTTCATTGTATTTCTGCCATTTTGGCAAGAGAGATAATTTTATGACTTCCTGTTTGCTGAGGGGTCTACTCTAAAAGGGGCAAATTATTTGTTTTAAAATAGACCCCATTAAAAATTCTTTCCTTTTAAAATTGACCCTCTTCTTGAGCATTTTTGAACTTTAAGAGTAAAGCTCTTTCTGGAAGGGATAAGAGGTCTACTCTTAAAGAAAATAATTTTGCTCCAAAGGGTAGCAAAGTCTTTCCTTTTAGAGTAGACCTTTTTTAAAAGGGAGGAAAAACAACTTTTATAGAATTGCTTCCCTTGAAAGTATTTCATATTCATATTCTTATTCTTGAAAATATATCCGTTCCCCTTTAATGAACCAGTGGATACTGTACAATATATTCATGAAGGCCCAGCTGTTCAAAGCATCGTTAGCTTAACAAGCTCATTAGTGATCAAAAATTTATTTATTCTATTAGCCTGGAAACCCGTAACTACATTCACCTAAGGTTCAACAATCCTGTTATCAATTTTTTATTGCAAGAATGATTTTCTGTGCATATATTTTATACATTTGACTAAATACCTATGAGAATCTTAAGATTAAAAGAAATAAAACACATCTTTTACATTCTACAATCTTCAGAGAATGAAAGGGGGTGTTTTGGGCATGTTCTCATAATTCCGTTCACTCAAATTTCTTTGATTATCACAGAATTCTATGCTTATTATATATAATCAGCATTTAATTTAGACTATAACTGTTCTAAATTGTTGATACTATTTTATATTCATTCACATGCATGTCACTGGTTAGTGATTTTTTGGGGGTACCCCCTAAATATTTAGCATTTTGTGACAAATTTTGATTTTTATGCATAAAATTGTGAGCGAAAACTGATTTTCTTCAAAATCAGCTGTAATGTTACTTATTTCTTATTAATTTTAATGTGGCATAAATTTAAGAAAGATTTGTTTTCATATTAGAAGAGGGTGAACAGAGTTACGGGGATGAACGGAATTATGAGAACAGACCATAAGTACAATATCTAATTCATAGGTATTTTTGCTAAAACAATGTGAGTGTTTTTTGCAAATGCAAAAGCTACTCACATTTTTTCAGCAAAAAATATTAGCATATATGCCATATTTAATGATCAAAGTTTTAACAATATGGTAACTAACAACATCATTAGTTTTGAACAACTGGGCCCTGATTAATTTGACAGTGCACATAGCTCAAGAGAAGGCACTTTCTTCAACCAAAAAGTACTGATATTTTTCTTATTTCTCCACAAAAACATATGTTGTGGGTACTCATTAGAAGCGCCTTGGTGAGGAGCTTCTAATGAGTGCTCACAACTTATGTTTTTATGGAGAAATAACAAGACTATGATGTGGATAACCCCTCTTATCTGGTTCTATGCAGTGTGCAGATGTGCAGGCCAATTTGGTCCTTTACTGTTATAATATGATAAAAGGGTTCTTTTCTTGTGTTATACCAAATTGCTCATCCTGCAGGGAGGCTCATTTCACGTGAGCAGTCTTTCACTAACACGCCTCCACATTTTATTCATTTGTCAAAGTAACTTTTGATCTCTGACAGACACTCAGCTTAATTTATTATCTACCCCCTTAAACTACACCCTCTTCAATCCACTTTTGTGCTTCAGTAATATTTACAGCCAAATCACTGCCAAATTTAGCTGCACAAGAATATACCGTAATAACCCTAAGTATTGGGACAGCTTATCTACTTACCATACTTGTCCTAAAATTTGAAATAGTCCATCCTACTACCTCTTGATGTGTCTAAAATATTGCTGTATGTATGGCAAACAGTGTAGACCCTGATCAGATGCTGCATTCTGTGGCAACTGATCTGAATCTACACTGTTTGCAAAGGCCTATCTGTTCCAATACTTAGGGTTATTACAGCAGTCTATGTGATGAGGTCACCTTATCATCCCATATGAGCCATGCTAAGCAAAATTGTGCCTTCGGGGCATGCATGGACAGCGAAGGCCCTGATAAGACTGTGCAGATGCACAGTCTGATCAGGGCCTTTGCTGTCTGCTGCCAGAATCACTGGATACTATAAAATGTATCAATGGTGTGCCAAGGCCTGGATGAGACCTTGCAGGTGCACAAGATGACGAGAATCTGCACATTTTGTGCATGCTCAAAGGCAATTTTTCACTTGACACAGCCATACCAGCTTGCCTCAGTAAAACCAAACAACATGCCATGTGTGAACTACAAATACAGATTAGCCTGTGCATCTATGCAGTGTGACCATTCATTGTTATTTGCAAGAACACTCTAGAGTCCATGAAGAAACCATACAGTGAACAGTTCAGATTATGATCAGACTGTCCATATGCACAGGCTGATCAGATCTCAGTGCTGCTGCTAAATGGAACATGTTGCTATTGCTGTGGCCTGCTTAGCATGCTGGGAAAAATGTCAGCAGGATATTTTGAAATATTTTTCTATTTTTTTTTTTCCAGAAAATAAGATTCAACATTTCATGCAAATTGTATCCTTAAGAGGCAATTTGCATGAAATGTCAAATCTTATTTTAAATCTTTTAAATGTTAAATCTTACTGGGTAAAAATAAGAGCAATATAATCAATGTTTTGTTGTCTGTTGAATTCGCTTACAGCATGGTACATGTTAATAAATCCTCCTTTTAGGTCACGCGACTTAAAAGAGACTGTATTTCTACAATCTATCACACAGTATAAATAAGCAATAAAAACAAAATATAAACAAATAAGTACAGGCAGCACCGAGGTATAAACATTATATTTGTTAGGTATGTAGTTTTTATATATAAATATGGTAAATGTCCTAAAATTTCAGAACACTTTATTACATACTATTTTGGCCTAAATTTTACTTTTTATACACTTGTTGCTTAAAATACTTTGTGGAATGGCAAACAGTGTAGACCCTGATCAGACTGCTCCTTTAAGGAGCAATTTGGTCTGCACTATTTGCATATGTCATTTTATCAGACACTTTGGTGTTCAAAATTTTAAGACATTTACTGTAACAGCTTTTTATCTGCACATTAAATTTTATTATATTTCTTATCATTTTTTTTTTTTTTTTTTTTTAGATAAAAAAATTCCTTTTGGAATATTGTATGCAGTGATGCTGAGGAAATAGGGATGCACCATAATTTACTCTAAATACTAGGTCACCCTATCTCCCTACCATGCTCCTCCTTAAATTTGAATAACTCCACTTGACTACCTGTTTTTCTATATAAATATTATAACAGCTCTGAATCTAAGACATCTCTGGCTGATAAAAAATCTTACCTAAATCAGGCATGCATGCACACATGCACCCCCCACCCCCACCCCCCGACACACACACACATACACACGCTCACACACATGTTTGTCACAAAGGTCAACAAAATCATTTACCTTTTTGGCTTGGCTACTAGCTCGGAGGACACCATCATGCCAAGTCTTGGCTTTCTTTTGTTTCTGGTGAGTGTACAGAACCTATAGGAAAAGAAAATCTTCACATCAACACATTGTCAGAAGGAAAGAAAATGCAGAAATACTCTGACACAAATTGAATTAACAAAAAAAGGGGGAGGGCTTTCAGGTGCAGTAACCAAGGGGAAGATTCAGGAAAATTTAAGTTTTAAATAGGAAATTAAAAATTTCTGAGTGAGTTTTATTTTTATCAGATTATTGTACTTTCACTAAGCATACACAAATACACTACAACCTCTTTATAACATGGTTCGCTGTAACACGGTTTTGGATATAACACGGTTCAAAGATGGATTCCAAAAAATGTATAGATTATATTGAAAAATGACCATAAATGGTCATTTTTCAATATAATCTATACATTTTTGTTCGGATATAACACGGTTGTTTAACTAACATGGTTTATGCTATGGACCCCAACAATAGTGTTATAAAGAGGTTGTGGTGTAGTGTAAACCCAGATCAGATGTTGCAAAACACATCTGATCAGGGCATACACTGTTTGCTACTCATTCAGCAATTTCAGACACATTCACAGGTATTAAAATGGACTTGTTGAAATTTCAGGAGTACATATGTATAGAAGTACATACAGTCGAACTTCAATGGCTCGAACACCGATGGCTCGTTTACCATGGCTTATTCGAACTCATTTTCGAGTCCTTACGGAATTTTACCGATAGCTCAAGAACACATATATTAAGGGAATTTTTTTTATGAAATTGTATGCTGTGTGTACTCATTAGAATTGCCTCATTGAGGCTATTCTAATGAGTACATGCAACATACCATTATTTGTTAAAGCTCAAAAACATTTCCATAAATTATCGCCATTTGCTTCTTGATCTGGTGCCATGATTAAATCTCATTGGCTCGAACTACCACCCATCTTTTGAACAAATTTCCATGGTCCCAAAGATGTTTGAGCCATTGAAGTTTGACTGTAAGTATAATGTAGAGCTGTGCAAATATAATGTAGAGCTGTGCAAATATTTATCAAATTTATCCAAAAATGCCTATGAAATTTCAAGTTCAAAGTGAGGTTTGACTGTACCTCCTCTGAATCCACTCCTGTGACTAGAGTGAAAATTTACATGTACATGTATACAGCAATAGATGAAAATATAGTTCCATACTTAAATACAGTCAAAAAAAGAAATCCATCATCACTATTCTGATTTATGCTCCAATTTTGAAACATGATATATTTACCGTAAAAGACATCATATTCAGACACTTTAAATCATTACCACACTTATCCTAAAATTTGAACAAGTCAATTTTACCATCTATTCTTGTGTCTAAACAGTGTTGGATCAGTGGAAAATAGTGTAGACCTTGATAAGATACCATGTCTGCAGCATCTAATCTAGGTCTGCACTGTTTGATCAAGCCTGTCTGTCCAAATACCCAGGATAAATAGGCAGGGGTTTCCCTAACTTATATTTTGGCATTTTACTCCCCAAAACCCTGTTCTGGACACTTAAATGTTAGGGGTAAGGGTCCTGAGTGATGCATATATTATCAGTTTAAAAGTTTTTTTTCATTCATCTATGTCTATTTGTGATCTAAAGGGCAAGAATTATCATGTATTTGCTTGGGCAATAGCTCACTATAAAAAGCTATAAAAATTTGTAACAGACAACATTCTGATTATTTTTCAGAGAAGATAAAACTTGACAGTCCATGTGAATTGTTTGCCTAGCAGACACTTCACATGAAATGACAAGCCTTATCTTCTCTGAAAAAAAAAAAAAAAAAAAAGAATATATTTCAAAAGGCCATCAAATTTGTATATCATTTTAAGGGTTAGTCTCTTTAAAGCAACAAACTCCTAAATCTTAATAAAGAACCCCTTAACTCCACACAAGGGAGTCCATGGGACTCTTGTTTTATAACCCCAAGGGAAGACCCTGAATAGGGTACACAGACTTTTAAATTATTTACTCTAAATATCTGGATAGACATGCCTAAGCAACAGTGCAGACCAAACAGTTTTATCAGTTTGCTGTTCCAGCTTGCAACTTATTTCTCCATGAAATAACTTATTTCTCCATGAAATAACTTATTTCTCCATAAACTCATTGGTGGGGAACTTCTAATGAGTACCTACAGCTTATGTTTGCATAGAGAAGAAAAGTACTTTTTGGTTGAAAAAAAAAACAACAAGAAGTATCAATAAGAGGTGCTAACTGGATACCCCCTGCAAGGTAATGAATGAATACATGATGAACACTGAAAAGCAATGTTTGACTGTTACTTGATTGATTGTGTTGGGAGTTTAACGACATGTCAACCGTTGTGAGTCATTTTGTGCCATCTCCCAGAGAAAGGGAGAAAAAAGATAGTAGAGGAGACGAAAGAGAGGGACAGGGAAGAAAGAGGAACAGAAATGAAAGTAAAGAAGCAGAAGAAATAAAAACATTCCCCCTCTATCCATAGCAGACCTTGCCTGACTGGAAGCCAATATCAGTTGGACAACCCAGTGACATAAGATACCCGACACCTTCGCCACACCCAACCACCCAACTGTAAATGCTCGTTGGGACAGTAATTGTGTTAACCCACTTATGTCTGGTTGACTCTTCTTCTATCATAACTCTTTGGACTGGTTTATTTCCAATAGCAGGCTGTGTAATTAGTTTTTATTATGACTGTTTAATAGAAATCACTGAACTTAATACAAACACTATAGTCCCTGATCAGATGTTGCATTCTACACTGTTTGCCAATGTCCCTTTTATGAGATGCTAGGCTTAAATGGATTAATCATCTCACCAGTGTAGAGCATGGGAATTAACCAGTTTTGCAAGTGCCTTCCCGCTGCAAAATTGGTTATGTCCCTTTTGTGTAAGTACCTTATGAGTCCCATATTACTTTAACAATGTTAACTTTTATAATCCAATTCAAAACTGTAGAAGACAACTTTTGTTTTCTTTCTTTTTTTTCTTCTGGGAAGAAAATATATTTCTGTTTTGGATGTGGGGCAAAATTGGTAGGTCAAAAGGAGCAAGGCAAACCAACAAACTTTTAAGGACAGCCTTAAGAAAATCAAATTACAATAAACTCTGTGTCCATTCTTCAGCTTTGTTCTCTATCCCAAACCTGTCTTGTACTCTTTTCCAGTCCTGCAAGAAAAGAAAAAGAAAATCAACCTTTTCATGGAAAAAGGTGGGCCTTTTCAACATAAATGTCAGAAGCGGTCCAGATCAGCCAAGCCAACATGTTTGTTTTATCTGATCAGTGTCTTTGCTGCCTAATTATGGAAACATTGGCCTTTGCAGAACAACAAAGGTCCTGATAAGGTTCATTTTTCATCCAAACATCGTTGATATTTTTTATTTTTTCACAAAAACATAAGTTTTGGGTACTCATTACAAGTGCTCACCATATGTTGTGTACCAAGGCACTTCTAATGAGTACCTACAACATATTTTATTGTGGAGAAATAAGAAAAATACTTTCCTGATACATGTACCGGTCATCCACAGGGGTCTATCTGGAGCTATGTTTGATCAACTGTATATATCACGAAAACATACCTATATAATTTTGACCACCTCAAACCCCATTTTTATATAGTAAAATTGGGGTTTACAGGAGTATACATTATTTGTCTTATTTCTGCTCAAAAACATAGACTGTGGGTACTCGTTAGAACTGCCTCACTGAGGGTTCTAATGACTACCATAATCTATGTTTTGAGCAGGAATATGACAAATATCAGAATTTTTAACCTGAAAATTTTCATTTTTCGTTGGTGAATTTTTTAATATATTTGAATAGGTGTGTTTTCGTAAAGAGATAAGCACAAAGCAATGTTAACATTGTGCCCAGATCCCCTTTCTATTGACAAGGCTCCTACTTTGCACGGCCCAACTGGAGAAAATGTACAGTTGGACATGTGGGCCTAGCCAAATGAGATCAGCTTGTGTATCTGCACAAGGGCACTTTGTGGATACATAGCCCCAGATAAGAGGGGGTATCCACATAATACTTCTCTTATTTCTCCATGTAAAAATACATTGTGGGTACTCATTAGAAGTACCTCGGTGAGGTGCTTCTAATGAGTACCACAGCATATGTTTTCATGAAGAAACAAGAAAAATATTATTTTTCGGTTGAAAAAAGTAATTTATCTGGGCCCAGTTGTTCAAAGCGTCGTTAGCTTAACGAGCTCGTTAAGGGTCATTTCGTTAACTGTTTTAGCAGATTCAATATACAATATTCTGATATTTTTTGCTGAAAAAATGTGAGTAGCTTTTGCACTGCAAAAGCTACTCACATTTTTTCAGCAAAAAATTTCAGCATATTTGTGTATCACTCGATTTAAATTTTAACGAATCGTTAACTAACGACGTCGTTAGCTTTGAACAACTGGGCCCTGGAGTTATGTGGATAGCCAAACATCATGAGTTACCTGAGGATGCACAATCTGATCTGTGTATTTGCTGGGCATACATGTCCAGATGTAACTATCTTATGTTGTATCTTAACTTTTTCAACACACCATCTGACAGAACATTTCTGACAGCTGTTAAGCGTTTCCATGCTGAATAATTAAGATGCCACACCCACAAATCCACATACTTAATGGCAAACAGTGCAAATCTAGATTAGTAGTTTCTTCAGAAGCCGACTGATCTGGATCTTTACTGTTTGCATGGCAGGGTATATCTGGGGTCAGCAGGACTAGGGTTAAGTTTTAATTTTTGATGAAACTGTAACAGTGACAAGAAAACTTTCCAAAGTTTTAAAAAGTGTTTCAGAAAAGTTTTGTCATTATTGGTGGTAAATATTTTTGAAACATACATGTATTAAAGATTGCTAATAGAGCTAATTTTGATTTTGATATAACAAAAATTACAGGAGCTTCACTTTTATTTTAAACTGATTTTCCCAGACTGTTGTTTTAATATATTATCCATAAAATTAATTAGAATAAGAGTTCCGATACTTTAAAATTCACAAAAATAATTTATGCTCTCATGGAGGTTCTGAAGAATCTGCACACTCATTGTGAAAGAACTGTACATGCTGATCATAAAAATACACAAAAATACAAATATACCAAAAATCTATTAAAGTAATTAGATTACAATCTCTACTTAATTGGTAACATTTTTACCTCCATTGACCGAACTTGTCTACAAAGCCTAGTTAGAAAACTACGTACTTAAACAATAGTTTCTTGTATAATAATGTTCAGATGGTAGGCTACCAAACTCTACCAAAGTTGGAGAGGGAAATAACCAGTTTTGTAAAGGGGGCAATTTCCTGCCCTCCAAAAAAAATGTTACATACCTTTTCTACACAGGCCAAATGCCAAAGAGAATATATTTTTATGTTCACTCAACCTTTTGCTTTTTGCCATTCACTGCTTTTGAGTATTAAGAAAAAATCACAGTTGTTTTACTTCCATTTCAGAGCACAGAGCACAGGTATGCAACAGAAAACATAGGATTTGTCTAAATCCAGACAAAAACAAACTTATTGGAATACAATGTAGTCTGCCAACTATGAGGCTGCTTTTCACTGAGTGGAAATATTATTAGTCATACTCATAATCAGAAATGAGAAGGATGGGATTGCATGATACACCAATCTATAAGAAGGACTGGAATGATACTTCATTCACTTCGGGAAAGGCTATCCTGGTCATCTGTATGTCAGTTCTGAATGTTCTTATGTTACTAGGCAACTTAATGTCTATTGTTACCATAACAACAAGCTGCAGTTTAAGAAGACAGGTCTCTTACTGGTTTGTTTTAAACCTCGCTGTTATAGATGCACTAATCTCTTTGATAGTGGTACCACTCAATACTGTGTGGGAGTACTATGGAATATGGCCATTTGGAAAACAGGCATGCAAGTTTATAACATTCGCTGACAGTAGTTTTAGTACAGTTTCTGCTTACTCTGTCGTACTAGTGTCCATTGACAAATACATGTATATCACACACGCTATACAGTATCACAACCGTATGACAAGAAGATTGGCTTTCATCTTAATTCTAGGAGTGTGGATAAGCGTATGCATCTTTTCATCGGTATCAATATTTGCTGGACTCTCATCATCTCATTTTGAAGAAAATATTACAAACACCTGTATTTTTGCCATGAAGGATGCACATGTGGTCCCAACTACCATCGTGAGTTTTTTCATTCCACTCTTAATTTTATGCTTCACCAGTTCTAGAATTATCTGTATAGCAAGACGGCACATCAAAAGAATTCATGCAACACCTTCCTTCAGCTGTACAGAGATAGTTTCAGATGAATCTACATGTGTAAGAACTACCACTGTGAAGGCAGATTATGGTGACAAGTCAAAGAGAAAAAGTATTTCTATAGTATCCCCTTGCTCACTAACCAGAGAATCTGCAGTACCTGTGTATAATTCTATAACTGCTTCAAAGTTATCAACAACATGCACAACTATATCAGGGAGACCAAAATTGATATTTGGGAAAAGTCAGCTTCCCCCACTTCAGGATATGGCGCAGCATCATGAGAGACTAAAGACTATCAGCTCATGTCCAACATTACACCAAACTGTTAGTTTGCCAAGACTTAAACAAAAGAAATATCGCTACTGCAAACTGTTTGGAACAGTGACTATTGTAATTATTTGCTTTATTCTCATGTTTGCACCCTATTACTTGGCTCTGATGATAGACATAGGTTGCCACTGTGTTAGTCCCTGGATCTATGAAGATATTTTGACTGTTTTATGCCATATGCATGCACTTGCAAACCCCTATATCTATATTTCAACAGACAGAAAATATAAATCCGCTTTCAAACAACTCTGGAAGAAGCTTTGTAAAAGAGCTAATTGTGATCAAACTTCAGTCTGACAAACAAAGATTTTCCTTTAGAAACATCCATCATGTACTAGGCTTAGACCCATTTTAACCCTGGTTCTGCTGAACCCGGATATACCAACCCTTTGCAAACAGAATAGATCCAGATCAGTTGGCTTCTGAAGAAGCAACTGATCTGGACGTGCAATGTTTGCCTTTTAGTTTATGAATTTGTATCAAAAACCTGGATTAAGTAATTTGATTGGCTGAAAATTAGAAGTGGGTGTGGCATAGGACAATTAAGGGTTAATATGAAATTAGGCACTGCCTAGATGCGTGCAAAGCAACCCCACTAAATAGCAACCCCCCCTCCCACCCACCCCCAGGAGATACCATATTCCCTAAAAAATAATTGGCCATATTTCCTTGTTCCCAAAAAGCAACTTTCTAAATTTCCATGCTCCCTGTTCCAAGAATTTGTTTTGTTCCCTTAAAATATTTTCCAATGTTCCCTGAAAGGAAATGAGCATGATCCCCAAAACCTCTGGGAAGGCCTCACTAAAGACGTACTTCATACATAACACATAATCAAGGAATCATGCGGAATTCTTGGCCGCTTGCATGGCCCCAGCGTGTTGATAGGCTGAGACTGGTCCGGTTGCCCAGAGGCATATATTTCTTCTCGAACCTGATAATACCCGGACTTGTCACTAACGGAACTGCCAAAATATGTTGTTGTGGCTTGATTTAGCGCTACTTTACAGCACTATGGTCATTAAAAATGATTTTGGAAAATAACTGAAGTTGTAATAAATTGTTTTTAATAGGTTTGGTTGAAAAATGTTCAGTCACAATTAATAAAATTGAAGTTATACCATCATTTTGGATGAATTTCTGATGATTTTCTGCTAAAAGTGCCGAAAAAACAAAAAAGGGTACCTAGGTTTCTTATTCGTGTTTACATCAAATGTTTGATTTTCTTTAAATATAATGCTACAGTCTTAAAGGTAATATATTGAACTATTGCTTTTTGAAAACAAATCTCAGATATTTGGAGAATTAAATGAAATATGAGCATTTAAGCTTCATCACACAAAAATTAATCATGAAAATTCAGCCAGTACAACTAATTTCGTATAAACACAATACCTATACCACAGTTGCTAGTCCAGTGTATACTGGGTCCAAACTTTTGTGCAATTTTTTAAATAACCAAAAAAAGTACCAAACTGGGTTTCAAATAAACCATATCCCTGGCAGTAAAATTTCAAATATCCCACACTCCATGAAGTAAGGCAAATATGCCTTTTGATGCAGTTTTCGGCAAAAAGCTTTATCATTATATAGCAATTCCATTAATCCAATAAAATAAAAAACACAGAAAACTAGATAGGCATTAATGTTAAATCCTTTTTCTTCTCGGCTTCTTGACTAAAGGTATGTAAGACAGGGCAAGGCAGTGCCGTCAACCAAAAAGGTCCAGCAAGTTTCTTTGGAATGGGATACTTTGGAATGGAATTGGGGGTGGAGGTGGGGGGGGGGGGGGGGGGTGGTTACCTGTTCCCTTGTTCTCCTGAAATAGTTCAGCCTTTTTCCTTGTTTCCCCAAAATCAAAATCTTATTAATTTTCTATGTTCAGCTTTTTCCTTATTTCAAAATCTTATTAATTTTCTATGTTCCCTGTTCCCCAAAATTGCAATTGCATTTAAACTTCATCACACAAAAATTAATCGTGAAAATTCAGCCAGTACAACATATTTCGTATAAACACGGGGTACCTGTTCCCTTGTTCTCCTGAAATAGTTCAGCCTTTTTCTTTGTTTCCCCAAAATCAAAATCTTATTAATTTTCTATGTTCCCTGTTCCCCAAAATTACAATTGTTCCTATATTACATTTCATTTTTAGCCTTGTGTGCCTCTGTTCCCCTGAAATAAATGACATTATTACCCTGATCCCCTTGTGGGCCCCTGTAGCCTAGTGGATAGAAAAGTTGCCTCTAATCCATTAGGTTTCTCAGCTCTGTGGTTCAAGCCTCGCTGGGGTCACATGTGTGAAAGCAAAGTTCTGCTTACGGTTGGTCAGGTGTTTACCTGTTCCCTTGTTCTCCTGAAATAGTTCAGCCTTTTTCCTTGTTTCCCCAAAATCAAAATCTTATTAATTTTCTATGTTCAGCCTTTTTCCTTATTTCAAAATCTTATTAATTTTCTATGTTCCCTGTTCCCCAAAATTACAATTGCATTTAAACTTCATCACACAAAAATTAAACATGAAAATTCAGCCAGTACAACATATTTCGTATAAACACGGGGTACCTGTTCCCTTGTTCTCCTGAAATAGTTCAGCCTTTTTCCTTGTTTCCCCAAAATCAAAATCTTATTAATTTTCTATGTTCCCTGTTCCCCAAAATTACAATTGTTCCTATATTACATTCATTTTTAGACTTGTGTGCCTCTGTTCCCCTGAAATAAATGACATTATTCCCCTGATCCCCTAGCGGGCCCCTGTAGCCTAGTGGATAGGAAAGTTGCCTCTAATCCATTAGGTTTCTCAGCTCTGTGGTTCAAGCCTCGCTGGGGTCACATGTGTGAAAGCAAAGTTCTGCTTAAGGATGGTCAGGTTTTTTTTGGGTTATTTTCGGGTTCTCCAGATTTCGCCCATCTTTGATGAACGATCGGCTCAATATAAGTAAAATATTCTTGAAAGGGCTGTAAAACCCCACCCACCCAAACCCCCAAAAAATACCTTGTTCCCCATAATCCCAAGGAGGGCCTCAATAATCTCCTGAAATAATTTAAACTGGTGGAGAAAAAAAAAAAATGTTTCTGCAGAGAGGGTATATTTGACTACTTCTCTTTTTTTCTTTTTTTTTTTTCCATTAAGGCAAAATAAAATATGTTTTATGAAATGAAACAGAAAGTCTTTATAAAAGTAATAACCATATAAAAAAAAAAAAGAATAATAAAAATAAAAAAATAATGCCCCTGCTGGGTTTTGAACTCACATCATTCGGATTGCAATTCCAACGTTTTCCCATGGCCACCACGCTTGTGACGTCATTTCGCACAATTACTACTATTATTCAAAACAAATTTTACACTGGGCGAAGAGCGTTTATTAAGGGTTTCTCCAAGGAAAAACGTCATCATATATTTAATAGCATAACATTCAGTTCCTTATTCATATCTATATTTAATTGCACTAATTCTATTTTTTTTTTTTTTAACCTGCTTTACATCCTAAAAAGACACAGTTTAAACAAATGCGGTAACAGCGACAGGAACCCCCACCCCTCCCCCCCCCACCCCCTCCTGGGAACATTTAGCAGACAACAAAAGC
Source organism: Anodontia alba (assembly GCA_964016985.1). Classification (NCBI taxonomy): domain Eukaryota; kingdom Metazoa; phylum Mollusca; class Bivalvia; order Lucinida; family Lucinidae; genus Anodontia; species Anodontia alba. The sequence continues at coordinate 63,298,034 of OZ024822.1, read as the reverse complement.
TATGTCACGGAATTTCCTAAGTTGTGACAATGCCAACTGATCTCGTGCACATTTTATCTCTTTTTTTTCCAGTAGGTTGTAAATTCGATTAGCTCTCATTTTGTTTGGCATCTGAAGTTGGAATTTGAACTATGAAAAATATTTGGATTAATTTAAATGCGAAGTAAACAGATTTTAATCCTCTCTCGATATTTCGTGAAGAGACTTGTGAGCAAAAATGTGTTCCGGCTTAACTGAGCATCGCTCAGAGCTCAGATCTGATGCTGGGACAATCATTGTTTATAGGAAGGTGCCATATTGTCCGAAGTTTTTAAGTTTCTTAGGTATATAACTACATTTGAATGAACTTATTTAAATGTTACATGTTATCTATAGGCGTGCTTTGCTTTGCACATAATATCTTTTACTTAAGATTATACTAAAACTTTTCATGGGTCAGACAAATGATTTAAATGTACTTAAAGTTCTTAGAATTTTTGCCAAACAGAGCAACTTTTTGTCCGACCTGTCCGGTCTTACAGATTTTGTGTGGACCGTTTTACAAGATGTGCAGCAACAACTGGCAACCAGATAATCAGACAGTCCAGATAAAATGCATACACACTGAACAAAACTGTTTTCAATTTTAAAGGTGGTTTATGGATATGGGTGGACCTAACATTTATTTTATCAACTGCATAACACCTAATTGTTAAATGGGGTTGTTCGATTTATTTTTCCTCAATTCTGCAAGTGACGTGTCGAGGTACAGATATTGCGAAGTATTTCTGAGAGTCCCAAGTAGAATTTGAGTTAACGAGAATCGAATGTATTTATTGGACCTGATCAGCTCTGAGCTGACAGTCGATGATTTTGTATACTGTACTGTCCTTTCAACATCTTTTGGAAAGTCGTTTTTTGCCTGGCGCTGTACACAAAAGAAGTAAATTTGCAAACTTTTGTCATGATTTAATGCAAAACCATTTGTAGTAACTACCTATAAAGAAAACATGAAAATTACTTTCTTAATCAAAAATTCAAAAAAATCAAATTGCATAGGTCAGACCAATTTTTGGCCATAAATTTAATTTTAGGGTACATATTTGAGAACAAAACACAGAAACAGAAAAGACAAATGGTTTCTGATAAGATATGGTCATTCAGAACAAAATACAGTTGACTCTCGTTATCTCGACCCCTCTTATCTCGATCCTGTCACTTATGACGAACTGATTTCTAAGTCCCGATTATTTTCCCTATGTATTTATTGTATTTCAACTTCGCGTATGTCGAACTACTTTTATGTCGACACTTCGGCTATCTCATCCATCATTTTCCGTCCCTAAATATATTTTTCACAGTTTTTACTACCGCGTATCTCGAACTCGGACCATGACGAAGGAAAAAAATGTAAGATGCGGCGCCGCCGGTTTACTCACTTAATGAAAATCATAATAGGCCATTGATAAATAAATCATTATTTTAATTTTCCCCTTTGTCCAGGTAATTACAAACAACACAAACAATGTCTAAAATCCGTAATTATGAGATCACGGGCGTGTCTAGTCAGGTTTGACACGCGGCGCTCAACACCGTCTCGTGTCATTGATTTGTAAGATAAAAAGCGGCCCAGAATAGTGTTATGGAAGATTAATCAACGAAGTTTCTTTAATTTATTGTTTAGATAAGCTCTTCAATATTGAGTACTGTCCGTCTGAATGATATAGTATCTTCAAGAAAAGTCAGTGCGCGACAGGTTCCGACTCAGATCAGCCTGTATTGATCAGGCTAGCTAAGTCTGAATCTTCGCTTGTTACTCTTTGGTCAGGCGGTGCTCTTTGGTAAGCCCAGATAAGGCTTATGCATATAATGGAAAATTCGTGGGCGTGCAGGCTGATCCCAGTCTTTGACAGTCGCACAGTCTTCTAATGGGAGTTGTCGTGCACTGCCTCATATAGACGAATCACACGTGGGTACCGATGTTAACCCTTCCGACCCTGTAGACTGGTACGGATACCCGCACAAACTGTGTAGGTCTAAATGAGACGGTTCATAGCGAGCTTTCTCTGCAGGATCTACAGTTTGCCACGCTGAGATGGTTCGTTTATGCCAGAGGAGATAATCCAGCTGCCGCTTGACATTGTAAGCGTTTTATGCAAAAGCGGAAAACGAGTCAACTCTTTATCGAGTTATCTATGCGAAGGGAGCTAATCCAAACCAGTTCATAACGTATAGCTAACACAACCCGGAAACCAGTAATTTATTTATAGCTCATATGGAAATCCAAATTTGCAGGAGTATTAAAAGACAACAAGAGACGTTTGAAATTTATTATTATTAACATTTATTGATGATATTTTTCCAAGAGAACTATTGCATCTCCTAAAACAAACAGTAACAATGCAAACTTAAGTACGCGTAAATTATTTAAATTGCCATATACATGTGCCTTCCATGCACGTTTTGGCGAACAGAGGCGAACAGTCGTCATACCTATGACGTCACAATTTGGTTGTCTCGAAATACTGATAACTCGAACATTTTTATCAGGTCCCGTGAAGTTCGAGATAACGAGAGTCGACTGTATTTCCTTTTAAAATAAACCGCCAAGCAAAAAACGTCTTTCTGAGTGATGTCGAAAGGACAGTAGTCAAAATATCCATATTGTTTGCCTGTAAATATACGTACATCAACTGTTCTACATGTAGTTTAGTTGAGGAACAACTCCACATAGCTTCAAAATCGTGGGCAATAACGCTGAAAAATCGGGGGTTTAGACGTGAAGGAAGAGATAGATTGATAAATAAATCAAACTACCCGCTGTTTTGGTTAGCAGACAACCGGAAATAGTGAAACGGAATGCTCGATTTTTCGACGATTGATTGAATCCGAGTCGTTTGGTCTCGAACATTTCCTCTACTAGACGTTTCGCTCCCATGACGTTTCCACTTCTAGTCGTTTCGCCCCACTAGTAGTTTCCGCTGCGCTCCGCCACACCCCCCCCCCCTCCCCACACCTAGTTGTCTACCCTCATTTTCATTCATTAGATAAACATTACTAACAGTTTAGGCACATATATGCATGCACGCTGGTGCGCACGCACGCACGAGCGCGCACATACATACATACATAAATACATACATACATACATACATAGCGCCGCAGTTTGGGGGACATTTACAAACACTGCGGACCAAGATCAGACGACGCCTAATTGTTTTGTCTTAAGGCATTTTTGGGATATTTCCAAACAGTGTAGACCCAGATCAGAAGCCAAGGAACGCGGCATCTGATCTGGGTCACTACTGTTTGCTCAATGAACAGGCATTATTGTAAACGTACAAAAGCCTGACACCCCTTAAATTTAAAATGGATCTTAGTTTTCTATCCAAAGGTCTTTTGGGAAACTGGCAAACAGTGTAGACCCAGATCGGACGTCGCAGAACGCGGAGTCAGATATATGTCACCGCTGTTTGTTTAATGCACAGGAATATTTGTAAACGTACAAAAAGTTACCCCTTAAATTTAAAACGGATCTGTCCAAATGCGTTTTGGGGCACTGGCAAACAGTGTAGACCCATATCAGACGCCATAGAACGCTGTGGTATTTGAGAGAGACTGAATGAGAAATAATTATCAACAATCTATTAGATCTATTATACAAATAGGTACATTTACTTTGTCATCGACCTCTAGATCTGTTGGATATCGAAAATGCATTTAGATGCAACGTATGTTACTCCTCTCTTAATTTCTACTTGCTAACTTGTTTGGCAATAAGCATGTTAGAATATTTAATTGCCAATAAAATTGTTATTGTATATAGCCCTGTCGTCAGCGTATGAAATGTTTTCTTGAATAAAAAAGACATGCAATTAAGATAATTGGCTAAAAGCATACGTATTTTCACACCTCACCATTATTTTCGTAAACAAGGTGATCACCGTAGGACATCGACTAACAGAACAATTTTTTTCCGTTTTCTTTCTTTCCTTTCTGTCTTCATTCTCCTTCATACTGAAAATAATTTAAAGATATGAATATGCTGGTGGTCATAGTTTATTTTGTTATTCATGGTTCTTCCTTTTTTTTTTGTTAATTACTAGCGAATGAATCTCTCTCTCACACTGCTTTAACAAGCCTTTACACAATATGCGTTTTTATATGTTGACATTTCAACTGCATAGAAATTGCATGACTGGTCTTTGTTGTTAGTTAGGTCAGAGTTATACGGCCCTTTGACACATTTTAGGTCATTTCGAACAGGCTTCCGAAGAGGTTTACCAGTACTAAGTGCCCATTCGTTCACCAGTAACTGACAATTGAAAATGACGTTTGTGTTATTTAATAATATTATATTCATACGCACACACAAAACATTGCTAAACAGGATGGTGGTCGAAGCGATTAGGGCGGTGGTGGTTTTAACGACTAGGGTGTGTGTGTGTGGGGGGGGGGGGGGGGGAGGGGGTGATGTTTTTTTGTGGCGAAACGACTAAGACTGAAAATAGGGAACAATTAGGGAAGAAACGACTAGGGATTGGATGGGGGTGGGGGAGGTAGGTGAATGTCTTAGCGGCGAAACGTCTTACCATCGAGTAAGATAAAAGCCGGTAGTCAGTTGTAAGTAAATTGGGACCCGATTATACGCTAGCTGAAAAAAAAAATAAATAAATAAAAAAAAAAAAAAATAAAATAAAATAAACATCATTAGACTTGTTCTTCAGCTCAACCTACTTAGATTGACCACGAGGGGGTGTGACAATTTGAAAGAAGGAATACACTAAGTGTCACTCTTTCATTTGCTTCAATTTTCTAAAGATTTTGGTACGCATAATACCGCTGAGAAGGAACAAAGCCTCCACTATGATTAGTTTGTGGAAGTACTTGGTGAATATATATACAGTATTGTCGGCGGCTAATTCTGCGCACCTATGCTATAACATTTATTCTAAAATATTAAAGAAGCCAAAGATAGATATATTCTATCAATATTATGAATTATCCTTTCAAAGCAAAACAGGTGTGTTTTCATTAAATTTTGGGGTTATTTGTAGTGAGAACAGATCACGTGGTACAGATGACTTATCAGCACCAGTGTGGACAGTCTACGTCACAGTCTTGGGACTGTTTCGAAGTTACAAACCACCATATTTGTTATATTTGATTCTTTGTTTTGCAATGTAAAGGTATGTTTTATCCAAATATGTGTCAGCTTACACTTTTGATGTGAAAATTTAAAATATCGTGCCATTCGACTGATGTGCACTTTTTTACTTGGAGTAAAATTTCTCTTTTATAGAACACTAGCTATATCTATTGTCACTAAATGATTCGATCGCATTATTTTACTGTGGATGGCGACTTAATTTTGAATTTAGCAGTAACAATAACAATAACAAAATTAACACTGGATGTGCCAGTAAAACTGTTTACAAACGGCAATCACAGCAAATAATGCATATCTCTAACAAGGGAGCTGAATAAGGGATTTGAATTTCTCTGTGGTAACCCATTTCATCACGAAAACATACCTATATAATTTTGACCCCCTTAAACCCCACTTTTATATAGTAAAACTGGGGTTTACAGGGGTATACATTATTTTTCTTATTTCTGCTCAAAACATAGATTGTGGGTACTCGTTAGAACCGCCTCGCACAATCTATGTTTTGAGCAGAAATATGAAAAATATCAGAGTTTTTTATCTGAAAATTTTCAAGTTTTAGAGGTGAAATTTTCTATATATTTGAATAGGCGTGTTTACGTAATGTGAGGGTGGACTAGTCGGTGAAAAAGAATACAGAGCATCAGTATACGAAAAGTATCTTGTATTTGGTGAATCTTTGTCAATCCAGATGCACAAGTGGCATATAAGATTTCTTATAACCTCTTATATTCCACTTGAGATGCAGTAGTAAAGTATTTTGATCTATCAAGGTCAACAGTGCCTGTACGGAATTTATGGAAGAAGGCCACAGAAGCCTGTCCCCGCCTGGCTTCCAGTGGTTGTCATTGTAGTTCATCCAAAATATGAAACTGTAAAATTCACCTGGTTGGAACATAGTTAACACCTGCGTAATCCATGATTATTACATATGTTTGTTTCTAACCACGATTTACCGCATCCCCAGATTGCTGGCAAGACAGTGAAAAAATGACAAGCCGGGTTTCGCAAGACCTCCGACTTCGGAATCCATGCTGACAACCAGCCGGACTGCTTTTTAGGTTAAATTATAAACGATTATAGACTCAAGAGCTTTGCAACAGATGAGCGGGAGCGACACATCTAACAGTTGCAGCTTCTCTATTTTTTAGTACTGGTGCCACATTTGTTTGTCGCTAGCCGTCAGGCATTGTCTATTTAAGTCATTAAACACAGAGCAATCCCAGTCCTGTATTCTTCAATTACCTAGGCATTCAGGCCATCTGGCCAAGATGTCTTGTATGTTGAGTCTTTCTCATTGCGGGTTAGACCCCGCTGGGTCGGCAACATTGTTTCGTAGAGATTGATTATGAAATAATTTCTACGGTCTTTCTCTCCCTTCCGCTGATTCAAGAAGGACAGTCGTCAGTTTCTGGCAGAAGAATGTGCATGATACTGGTTAACCGCTTAGAGGACTAAGCCTACCCACTAAAAGTGTGGTTAGGTAAACTGACTGCGCTCGACATGACCTCACTGGGTTGACCGGGCCGTAAAACCTCAACATAAACAAACAAACAAACTTTCTCATTGCTTTTAGATTCCATTGGAGTCAACAATTATGCCATCCATTGTGAAGAAAGGGCTGGTTCCACTAGAGGTTAGGCCTGTGCCTGTTTCTCGAGTATCAGTCTTGTCCTTAGTTTCAGTCTATAGAATACGAGGGCAAGTCAAAAAGTAATCAGTCTAACCAGCATGTCGGTTTATTCATTGATAACATATCGGATGTTAAACATGGCAAATGATACATAGGCTTGCTTTTCATCTACTCTGGAATACATAGAGGATATATACTCTTTTGCTGTGAATCAAAATTTGAATGCTTTCATTACATGAGATGAAATTTTTTATGGTATTCACTGAAAAAGAGCAAATTATCTTTTTATTTTATTGTTTACAGGCCAATGCGCGTTTCTGACGTCATATATAACGTCACCAAACAAAGCATGAACGTCATGGCGTTAACTTTCAGTGCTTAACATGTGAAACGCTGGAGAGACAAAAACAAAAAATTCGGCAAATCAAAATAATATTGATACCAAAATGTTCCTTACATTCTAGCTAAGAAAATGCATACCAACACTTGATAGTTTTGATCAAAAACAAAGAAGTTAGAGGTGTTCAAAAATCTGAATTGGAGATAACATCCACTTCTGAAACAAGGAAGAAAACCGACGTCGTCCAAAGAGAGCAGTGAAAATATAAATCGTATCAGTTACAAGTGAAATGATACGATATCAATTCACTAGTGATTGATATCACTTTTATTTTCACCAGATATACACTGATTTCACCGCTAACAATAAAATAAAGATTTGTACCTGCTTTTGAAAGCGAAAGCAAACAAGCATATACCTAGCTAGCATTCTTTATAAATCTATAGCGGGCCGTTATCGCCTGACGGGCCGATAACGATCCGCTATAGATTTATATAAAAATGCTTAATAGGTACATAGCGAAATAACCGATGTATACGGGTCTTCTGCACCGTCAAATGCTCAAGTATAATCTGGGCTCAGGTTTGGTGATTCCAAACTGGGTAGAACGTCCTAAGGAGATGGAAGCAGGTCTGGATGCCCATTAGGTGCACTGATGAGGAAATGTGCAATACAGTTCGGGATCTTTTATATTGTGATAGGCGTATTCAGATGGAAAGACAGCAAAGGCATTGAGCATTTCACAAAGTAGCATTACAACAGCCTAACTTTAGGAATGCGCAAGCTAATAACCTACTGGGTCTCCAAATCCCTCAGCGATGGTCAGATGACAACTAGCATCAGTATGCGGCGAACTACTGAAGCGGTCCAGGTCGAAGGGGGATCATTTTTCCCAGTAAGCATTCTACATAAATCTATAGCGGGCTGTTATCGGCCCGTCAGGGTAGCTGACGGGCCGATAACGATCCGCTGTAGATTTATAAAGAATGCTAGCTGAGCTTTTGCTTCTTGTAATTGTAAATGAGACCTAGATCCACTACTATGGGCCAGACAAGAAAGCTCAATGTCGCCAGTGTGTAGAACCTGGTTCCCCGAAGCCCAAGAAGTTCAATACACAGTTCTCGGCTGTCAAGTTGATGGCCACTGTATTTTGGGACACCAAAGGAGTATTTCAGTTGGATCTTTTACCAAAGAGGAGTACAATAACTGGCGGAATCTATGCAGACTTATTTGACTGACAATCACAATCCCTGAAAGAAAAACGACGCGGTTCTTCAGAGTTTTTCTTCAGCAAGGCAATGCATAAGTTCACAGCTGCAAGTTTTAGTGGATGCTACAGAGCCAAACGGGTATGCCATAAAACCGCATCCCGCCTATTCACCTGATACTCGTAGACGCAATTTCTGGTCCGATGGAGAAATCAATAAAGCTGCTGAGAAGCGGGTTAACGCAAATAGCCCCGAGTTCTTCTATTCTGAGATGATGGCACTGGAACACTTGGTCCAGTGCATCATGCTGGAGGGTAATTGTACAGAAAAAGAGGAACGGAATAGAAATACAGTAGGCCGATTACTTATTGTCTCGCCCTTATACCTTACACTTATTATTTATGCGCACTGTATAATTTCTCATAAAAATCCTAGGATATATTCATGAAGCATCTAAGATATGTTTAACTATTGGATCACATGGGATAAACTTGTTAAACTTCACAGACGGATTTATCTGATTAAGACGACGTGTCGCAGACAAGAACGACAACTTAACGTGTCTTGGTTTACGAGTTATCCGCCACTGGCATATTTGTTGTGAAGTCAGTCAGAGCCCATGGATTAATACACTAACATTCAAAGATAAAACTGACAAGAACCTTCGTAGATGAATTTGGGTTAAACATAAGTTTTAATGAAATTTGCATTTAAGATAATTCGGTTTGAATAAAGTAAACATTTTTTTTTTCAAGACAAGCACTGAACTTTCAAGTTCATTTGCAGCCCATAATGGGTACTTGGATTTTTGCGTGGGTCACTGATAAGCTTTTTATTGCCTATTAACTCTTTTAAAGGCAAGTATGACATCTAAACAAACAGCCAAATAAAGATTATGGGCACACAACCTCTTGAACTGCAGGCGAGTTCGTATTCGAACAGCTGCATGCTTACTTAAAGAATCAAAATATTTTTAGAACACAGAAGGTGGCCTCGGTGATTCACATTACGAAAAAACGCCTATTCAAATATATAGAAAATTTCAGCTCCAAAAACTGAAAATTTTCAGATAAAAATCTCTGATATTTTTCATATTTCTGCTCAAAACATAGATTGTGGGTACTCGTTAGAACCGCCTCGGCGAGGCGGTTCTAACGAGTACCCACAATATATGTTTTTGAGCAGAAATAAGAAAAATAATGTATACCCCTGTAAACCCCAGTTTTACTATATAAAGGGGTTTAAGGGGGTCAAAATTATATAGGCGTGTTTTCGTGATGGTTGGATGCGCGGTCAACTGGAGACCATGAGGTCACGGGATCGATCCCCCACCACCCCACCCCCTCCCACACGAGGTCGGCAACATTCTTTCGTGGAGATTGATCATGAAATATTTTCTACGGTCGTTCTCTCCCTTCCGCTGATTCAAGAAGGGCAGTTGTCAGTTTCTGGCGAAAGAATGTGCACAATACTGGTTAACCGATCAGAGGACTAAGCCTGCCCAGTAAACGTGTGGTTAGGTAAATTGACCGCGCTCGACATGACTCCATTGGGTTGACTGGGCCGTAAAATCTCAACACAAACAAGAACACAGAAGGCCATAATCAGAATGCGGATCTTCGCCGTTCATATATTCAGTAAGACATTTTGCTACGTTGTGCAGTTTGTGTACACACTTAGGGACAAAACCTGCAACAAAAAGGAAATATCGAATAAATTGGATATTCTCCCTTTAACACACAGTTCAATGTTTTACCCTTACTGCGCCATGCAAAATAATTGCAGACAACCGTCTGTTATTATTATTATTATTTGCAGAGAATACAAGGCTTGACATTTCATGTGCATCGTCTGTTAAGCAAGAAATGTCAAGCCTAATTTTCTGTGAAAATAATAAAATGTTTGAAAATTTCGTCCGCTGCAGTTATCCTTGATACTTTAAGGGCTACCTTGAGGGTATATCAGACATCTTCCCAATAAAAGTTCCCCTTACACGCATGTAAATTGCATTTCTAGTCCTTTAACAGGCCGGACAATGTACGTTACAGTCACACGATTTTGATTATAATGTGCACACACTTTAAATTTACATAGAAAAGAGGAAATCTGATCTGGTTCCTGTCATACCTTACAGATCTAAATACAGTAAACAACAGCTACCAGGCATTAATTTCTAGTTTTGTTTACATGCTTCATCTTTTCAGTTCATCGATTTGCTCCTTGCTTTCAAGGAATCCATCTTTTACAGAACCAATTCAACTTCACTACATGGTGTTAAGTGCCGTGTGGCGGCCATAAAACGTCTCCCCTTACTTCAGTATATTGTTGATTATATTACCTGCTCCTTTGGGATCACTGAGCCGTTTTGCGTAGGCCTAATTATGAATATTCCCGTGCTTCACCCTGTACTTCGCAGCACCGATTCCGCTTTGTGTATTTGTGAAATTAGAATTCTGGGCCCCATTACGAATACCTATATAATTTTGACCCTTAAACCCCACTTTTATAAAGTAAAACTGGGGTTTACAGGGGTATACATTATTTTCTTGATTTCTGCTTAAAACATAAAGTGAGGGTAATCATTAGAACCGCCTCGCTGAGGCGGTTCTAACGAGTACCCATAATCTATGTTTTGAGCAAATATATGAAAAATATCAGAATTTTAATCTGAAAACTTTCAGTTTTTGGTACTGAAATTTTTAATATATTTGAATAGGCGTGTTTTTGTAATGCAGTATGACACGCAGGTCTGCCTTAAATGTAAGGACGGAGATTTGCAAAGCACATTTTTCAGATTCATATAACTGGTTTTAACGATAAAGCTAATAACTATATTTGATTTCGTCTACAAACATAAAATAATTCATTTTAGATGATTTTAAATACCCCATTTCAAACGTTACAATGTCGGACCTTAAGTTTAAGTATACTTTACCTCTAAGGAATGACTGCACAACTTGGCTCTTATCATCAGGAGACTAGGGGGTGTACAGAGTGTTGCACTTTTCGTTACTGTCGATGAACAGACTAAATAAAACCTATTTAGTCTGACTAAATAAAACCTATTTTCAATTCATTGACATCTGAATAATTATTAAGAAGGAGTATTTGGTGATAATTCTGGGATATCTTTCTCCATTTCTCCATATATATATATATATATATATATATATATATATATATATATATATATATATATATATATATATATATATATATATATATATATATATATATATTGGCCTTGGCGAGGCGCTTCTAATGAGTACCCACAACATATGTTTTTATGGAGAAATAAGAAAAAATATCCCAGAATTAATTACCACTAAGTACTCCTCCTTAACAATTCCTCTATTGATATGTTCGTTGCTTCCAAAACATCAATCTATACAGAACTTAGGATGCTACATGGATTTGTTTCTTTGTTTAGTTTGATTCAGGTGTTACGTTACTTTCAACAATCATTCAGTCATATCGCGACGATGTCTTGATGTGACAGGGTGCTCAATGCTCGCTTTTAGAGTGATGCCTCATTGAAATATCAAGCCCCTGACACATGACATGACATTCCACCCAGTCGCATTATACTGACACTGGGCTGACTAGTTCTGATTCCAAACTCAACTTTCTAAATGCTGAGCGCCAAGCAAAAGAGCAGCTAGTACCTTTTTTGAAGTTTTTCATATGACTCGGCCGGGAATCGAACCCACAACCTCCCGGTCACAAAGCGAACGCTGTACCAACTGAACCACTGTGCTACATTGAATAGATCGATAGAAATCACCATAAGAAAACAGAAAAAAAGCTGCGTCTCGTACACTTCCCAGCGGGCGAATAACATAGCACTGCATCGACGTTGACATGAGGTTGTATGGGCGTCATGGGCCTGCTTGGATAGCATGCAATATGGACAAATTCAACAAACGACATTGATGATATTTTACTAAGTTTTACCAGAAATAGGATTTTAAAATTCATGCAATTTGTCTCGTAAGGACACAATTTGCATGAAATGTCAATTCTTTTTTTTTTCTGGAGAAAAAAAAAAAAAAAAAAAAATTCAAACTGTCGTCTGTTGAAACTTTTACCCAGCGTACTAAACTATAATTAGGAAGATACGCAAGTGGTATATACAGCTACATGAAACCATGTACATAGACAGATATACGTGTCGTATTTTTATGTTTATTAATCTCGTTCTGTACGCAATCATATAAATCAATATATAGTTTCACACCAAGTCATGTTTTAGAACTTTACTACACTAGTTCTGTGAATTTTAAGGACGTACAACAGGGATAGATGGATTAAAGTACCAAGGGCAGATAACATCGCTTTGGAAAGAAATAAAAAAGACAAAAAAAATAACGTCACGCAATCCTAGTCATCATGCTGGTGATTTCAATCAAAATCTTATGAAAATTTATAACAAAATGCCCATGGGCCCAATAAAAATTACTCATTGTGTCATGATTTAAATTAAGTTTTCCATATAGTATTGATATTATTAAATATTCTGGTCCTTTGAGACTCATGGTCTTATACATCAGTTTATATTTGACAACAGAGTTCCGTTCAAATCTGCTGGGGGCGAGCGGGGTAGATAATGTACAGTGTACCGTATTTACCGTATGTATTCTGACAGACAGGCCCGAGCAAACACTGTAGACCCAGATGCTGGGTCATCAGGGTCTTCACTGTTTGCCACACATACAGCAATTTATAGACATAACATTTTGTACGTGTTCAAATTTAAGAACAAGTATGGTGACGAGTTGAGGTGTCCGAATACTTAGGTGATACGGTATATTTGATGTTTAATGTTGTAGCTTAAGGGGATGTATAATCCTTCAGCTGAGGTATATCCAGCCACAAAATCTCCCTTGTAAAATGGCAGAAAATCTCACAGGTGTATCAATGCCTCTTAATTACAGAAACTGGAACGCTTCCAGCAAAGTAAAAGTAGTCTGTGATTTACAATGTACGCTGTACGCTTAGATAACACAGACGTTGCGAAACGATGCGACCAGTTTGCGACCAAAACATTTGTTAGTCGCCGATCAGTCGCAGAGCAAGGTCGCAGCAAAGTCGCACAGCGGTCGCAGACCCATTTACGTCGCCGATCATCTTTTAGAAATTCCCAAAAGGCATGCTGCGACTGGTTTAGTCGCTCTGGGGTCTGCGATGAGTCGGCAACTCGCCGATCAGTTACTCTTGCGACCTTGTTGCGACCAGTCTGCGATTGATTGGCGACCATGCGGCGCTTTATCGGCGACCAGTCGCTGACTGATCACTGATCAATTGGCAATTCCTCAGCGACTGTTTGGTGACTAGGCGGCCATTACTTAAAAATTATTTTCTAGCGTGCTACGTACGGCCGCTCGCTTCCGTTTTAGCGTTTATAAAAAGGTCTGTCCGTGCATCACCAAGTCATTTCGCCAAAAGCACTCGGAAGTAAATTCACAAACCATCACTATGCCCTGCCCCTCGGAGAGGCTCAAAGAAGCTGACTGTGGTCTTTTTGCGATCCAAGGCTTTAACAAGTACTGTCTTTGCCTCCGTCGTCTCGACCACCTTTAAACCATCAGGGCAACAGTGGAAAAGAAGTCAGAGTAGTTTTTTGTGATATAAGCAAAGCCTTTGACAGAGTCTGGCACAAAGGACTTTTACATAAACTCTCGCATATTGGGATTTCTGGAGATCTTCTACAGTGGTTCAAAAGTTACCTCTCTGACAGAAGACAGCGAGTTGTTTTAAATGGTGTAACCTCAGACTGGGCTTCTGTCCTAGCTGGGGTTCCACAAGGATCTATCCTCGGTACCTTACTTTTTCTCATTTATATAAACGACATTGTTAATGGTATTACTTCTTCTATACGTTTATTTGCTGATGACACTAGCTTATATATTGTTGTCGATAACCCAGTAACTGCCGCTCATCTTCTGAATACTGATTTAGATACTATAAGCAAATGGGCAGCTGACTGGTTAGTTGACTTTAATCCTGCAAAGACAACCTCCCTTCTTATAACTAGAAAGCTGCAGCCTCAACTTCATCCGCCTCTTGAAATGAATAGTATTAAATTAAAAGAAGCCTCTACCCACAAACATCTAGGTATTACTTTTTCTAGCTCATGTACTTGGTCCTAGCATATAAATAATATTACTGATACTGCTTGGAAGAGATTAAATATTATACGAGCGCTTAAATTTAAAATTAGTAGGCTAGCTCTTGAAAAGTTATACACAGCATACGTTCGGCCCTTATTAGAATATAGCGACTCTGTATGGGACAATTGTTCAAACGACTGCAAAAGGCAGTTAGAATCCATTCATAATGAAGCCGCCAGAATCGTATCAGGTGCAACAAAACTCTGCAGCATTGAAAAAATGCTAGCAGATCTAGGGTGGGAATCACTTCACGACAGACGACAGAAACACAAATTAGTTATTTTTTTTTATAAAATTGTTAATAGCCTGGTCCCAGATTACCTAAGAAATCTCTTACCGCCTCTTGTACAAGAACGTACAACTTACAGTCTCAGAAACGCAAACGATATCCGGTCTATTCATGCAAATACAAATCTTCTTCAACTCTTTTCTTCCTTCTACCATCAGAGCGTGGAACGACCTTCCAGATAATGTCAAAGAAGCCAGCACAGTTTCCTCCTTCAAATACAGGCTAAATAGGGATCTAAGGGCTCACTCAACTCGGATCTCTTCCGTAAAAACATCGTGCCTAGTCCGTCGTGTTCTTGTGGTGGATTCGAAAGTGCATTCCATTTTTTTCTACACATGCCCTAAGTATGCAGATGTCAGGAACAGATACCTTTCCGATCTATTACCAACACACAATGTTCATGACTTATTATTTGGAAAAGAAAATGCACTAGATAATGATAACGAGCTCCTTTTCTTAAAAGTACAAGACTTTATTATCAAATCCAAACGGTTCGTGCAATAGCTCATAATATTACATGCTACAATTATGTCCCAGCTTCTAGTAAAATTATCTATTATAATAACACCCGTTGAGTAGCACAAACTGGGATCGGTCAACATCCTTTCTTCCTTTCTTTTTTTTTTTTTTTTTACATAGAACATTGGCACTGTCTCTTTTCAAAGAAAAATGTCACAATGTTAAGCGCATGAAGTATATGTTGCTCAGAGATATGTGGTAAGAACTTGCTATAGTTGAAGTCCTCACACTGAGACTGTCCATAATCAGTAATAACAAATTTGATTTTAATATCTTACCATATCAAAAACATATTACTAAGTGTTTTGTACCTAGTATTGTTGAAATTGCAAAATGCTCTCTCTCTCTCTCTCTCTCTCTCTCTCTCTCTCTCTCTCTCTCTCATTATTTATAACAATATATACCATTCACATATGTTTTGTTCATGTTGTATGATTCATGAAATGACATGTATAAGCTTTAAGCTTACCGTCTGATCCTGACACATTAATGTTGTGAAACTAATTTCCATGTAATTGAAACAATAAAATATTGTTTAAACCAACAGCCGTAGCATTTGCGTTAACTCGTTGAATCTCTAACAGCTGCAACACTACTGCTGCCATGCTGACGACCTACACAGTAATGATTTGGTTCTAGAAAGCACACTAATGTTTTGCTTGTTTCAATCGGTTTCCGTCAGTTGCAACTAGTCGCCGAAGGGTCGCCGACAAACGCTGATAGGTATCAAACCTGTCGCCGCATCTTCGTCGATCAGTCGCCGATCGATCACCGATTAATCTCTGACAATTTGTAAAATATATCACCGATTGATCGGCGACCTATCGTTGAATATTTGTTGGTTATGTCCCTATTATAAATGTGGTTACAGCGGTTGCAAGACAGTTGAAATGAAATCGGTCGCCGAGAAGACGCATTGCAGTCGCAATGTCTGTGTACCCGATGTATTACGGAGAAATAGGAAACAAAAACAAATATGAAAAAACTTGTAACCAGAATACAATAATGTGTTAGTCAAAAACTTATAGGTTTTAACGAGTAGCATGCAGGGCAAACGTTTCAAGAGAAGATATATTGAAGTATTGTCTGGTTAAAAAAAAAAACAAAAAAAAAAAACAACAACAAAAAACAAATAACTGGATTTGCCATTTCATACAAAGCTCCGCCAATGGAGACAATTTGCATGAAATGTCAAACCACGTTTTCTAGGAAAAATAAGAAATATATCAGTTTATGTCTGCTGAATTAGCCAGATGGTGGTAAAAGTCGTTTTGTATCACTATAATGATATTCTGTCTGAGCTGGTTTGTTTGCGCACAATAACTATTTGTACCAATTAAAATCTGGTTTCAACGAACGGACCGGTCGTGGTCTAAATACGAGTAAATGACATTGCCTATCACTGTCAAAATGACTCAGTTTGTTCAACAGCGTTTCCGTTTTATTGGCACTCTCACTATTATTATGATGAAGCTTAAAATTATGTTTTTCTTTTTTACTTGAAGCAATACCTAAAGTGGGAAAATCATTTACAAATGCTGAAACGTGTTCATGCAAACGAAATGCTAAATGCCACATACGTATGTATTCTGTTTCAACAATAGCAGTTTGAATCTAACTACCCTACTGGTGTTTCTTTAGCACTTTTGTCACCTAATATTGCGCAGGAAATATTCTTAGCTTCAAAGCGCATTATATATGCCATCTTTATGCCTTCTTATCATGTATTGTGTATCTCAAGGGCGTTTCAAACATTTTAAACAGAAATATGCTTCCTAGAGCACAGGTGATAGTCAAATATCCATTCCGACGTTTTTGGATTTTTCTTCGTCAGACTATCAAAAAGTCAGCCGAACTGACACGACATTTGACACCTGCATTTGCAATATAACAATATTGAGTGAAATGAAATGCACATGTTTAAGAAATGCTAAAACTGAAACTCGGTCATTCAGAGAGACAGCCTTTGGGTGCAGGGTGCGAAGTATTAACGACCGCGCAGTTACCGGATTCGACTGTATATTCGAAATGAATGACAACGCCAGGTAGACCCAATCGGTTGTTTATGCATTTGTCACAGATATACCCGGCACTCTTCGTCGTCGACCTTGTCCATATAGCTCATACAAATAAATTTTCCTTAAATATTGGACAGGTTCACTTCTGGTTCTGGTTTTATGGGTGTCTGTAGTTTGTCTATTCTATTTTGACAGAAATACCTATTTTCATGTACACATGCAGGATAGGCCCTCGTCAAGTTTTTAAGGTCCTTTTTTCAGCACCTGTCGTAGACCTCGAACTCAGGACTCACTCCATTCCGAGTCAGACGTTAGAACTATCACTTGCGCAACCAATCGTAATGATAAAGAAAGAAGGAACGAACGAAAGAAAGAATAACAAGTCACTTCAAGCGCCTGTTGTTTAGAGGTGAGAAAGTAATTATAATCTAAATACCGATTTAAAAATGCTTGCATCCAGGGAAGGTGTGTAATTTATCTCTTCCCGGTCAGAACGGAAAAAATACCACACGTCTTCTGAAAACTGGTTTAAGCTCTCCAGCAGTTTTCCAACTGACCGCTTCATTCATCAAGAAAGCACACATATATAATATTGAACCCCTTAACCCCCACTTTTATATAGTAAAACTGGGGTTTACAGGGGTATATATTATTTTTCTTATTTCTGCTTAAAAACTTAGATTGTGGGTACTCGTTAGAACCGCCTAACGAGTACCCACAATCTATGTTTTGAGCAGAAATATGAAAAATATCAGAATTTATTATCTGAAAATTTTCATTATTTGGTGGTTAAATTTTCATTAGGGTGGTCGGCTGGAGCAAAGGTGTCATGTATCTTACGTCACCGGTGCGTCCAACTGATATTGGCTTACAGTTGGGCAAGACCTGCTGTCTTTGTAGCAGGTAAGGGTAGAGGGGGAATGTTTTTATTTTTATTGTCTCTTCACTTTCATTCCTGTTCCTCTTTCTTCCCTGTTCCTCTCTTTCATCTCTTCTACTATCTCTTTTATCTTTTTTCGCCCTTTCTCTGGGAGACGACACAAAATAACCCACAAGGGTTGACGTGTCGTTAAACCCCAACACAATCAATCAATCAAATTTTCATTATATTTGAATAGGCATGTTTTCGTAATGTTTGCAGTTCTTCTTTGTTTGTGTGTCGGTGGTTTTAAATCTGGCGTTTGTTTTATCATTATTTGTTCCTCACCTCTCCTTCTTTTGGTGCCTCGAGAAGGTTGTGCTTCGTGATTATGGCGTTTCTTTGGGTATCTTCACTTACAGTTTTCTAATGAGAGTTTTTAACTCTAGTGATTAATTAACAACATTAACTGTTTCGGTGCCAAATTTCAGCCGACATTTGTCGTCTGTTTTTTTTTTTGTATTTTAACACTATCGCTTAGAAAGACGTTCACATGTAAACTTGACTGAATGTCAAACAGCGTAGATCCAGATGAGACGGCTCATTGAGCCGTCTCATCTGGATCTATGCTGTTTGCAAAAGCCTATTAATATCGCTTGTGGCAGTGAAAGAGTTAAACTAAATAATGGTAATTTAGACTATTTAACCCCTTGTCATTTGACTTTGTAACAAGGAATCGATATACATGTATATTGCGCGACCATCAGAAATGTCGACCGACCGATTATAAGGTCGATTTTCGGAGTGTATCGACTTTTGAGTCCATCCCTCCTTCCATCGATCCAGGGTCAGTTAACGAAAATAGACATAACCCTTGAAGTGTTAGGAATACTTTTATAAGTTTTACACACAGACAAAGATAAGCTGTAGTTTACTGGGTTGCAACATGTCATTTTTCATTGCTCTAGTCTACGTGGAGGCCAAAATAATATGAAAAATTATGAAATGGCTGTAAATCTTACTCCGTATGGGATATTTTGATAATTTTTGTAGACATCAATATTGACAAGAACCGGCCCGGCCGAAGGAATTGGCAAACGCCATTTTTCTTTTGCCGAGGCAAAATCGACTTCAATATTCTTTTCTGTAGTCAGTTAGTGATCATGGCAAATAATTCTTGAACCCTTAGGAATATTGTACGACTCGCAGAAAAGTCGACCGACTGAAAGGTCGACTTTTGAAGAGTGCCCTGAAATCAACTTTCGAAGAGTGTCCTATAATTAACCGTCCATGGTCAGTTAGCAAAATGGCGATAACTCTTGAACTTTCAGGAATATTTCGATATATTTTTGACATACAGGTTGATTTCCAAATGCCATTTACACTGGCCGAGGCTAAGGTGAGGCAAAGACAATAGTGAGGCGGGTTGTACACCATATCGATTGCTGATATAAGTATATGTATTACCTGTACACCAGGGGTAATTTTCTCCGATTTCCTTGTAGCGTAGATCACTTTTAGGAAGGGACTTAGTGTAAAGGAGAGTAAAGAGGAAGTCGCAAAAAGTTGTCACCCTTGCAGGAAATGGCGGAGGATCTAATAAGTAGACCCTTAAACGCTTAGCACTCTGGATAAAACTTTCAGCAGGCGGCATTTTGAAATATTTTTCTTATCCCCCCCCACCCCCCGCAAAAAAAAAAACAAAAAAAACAAACAAAAAAAAAAAAACAGTTTTTGACATTTCATGCAAATTGCAGTGGAGACACTTTGCATGAAATGTCAAACTCTGTTTTATTGGAAAAAATAAGAAAAATATCACCAATGTGTCGTCTGCTGAATTAACCCAGAGAGTGGTAAAGGTTAACGGTAGAAATTTAGTCCAACTGTATTTCTTGCTTTACTTGCAATAAAATAGGATTACACTAAAAGAGAAAACAACGGAACGTGATACTGGTTAATTTGTAAAACCACATAAGATTTCGAAACAATGCAAACCATTAACTAAATTCATCACGGACAAAATGGAAATATTATCTTTTCCATATTTCACAGAATCATTATGGATTCTGAAACCTCAGAGATGGGCGCTCCTACCGATTATCAATATTTGTCTCATAAACTGTTTTGATGCAATTCCCCTATGGCAGAATAATAAATGGGAAGGCATTAAAGGTGATTATCAGTTCTTTACTATTTGATTGAAAAAATATTCCTTGCCAAGTGAAACACTACCTTATGACACATACAACAAAAGCATACCAGATCAGCCTTCACATGAGCACAGCGTGATCTTAATATAAAATGTTTATTTTCGAACCCTTACTATTCCTTATGTTAACGCAGAGCTTAGACCCAAATCAGATTGCATGGATGCATAGACTGTTCTGAATCCATGCAGATCCCATGTGACCTGTGTCTTTTAACGTGACTGTGAAAAAAATGAGCAAACACTAGAAAAACGATCCGGTACTATATTACGATCTAAAACTCGTCTTTCAGTAAAGCTATGCACTTTACATAAATCAAATGTATAGAT
This sequence comes from Anodontia alba, assembly GCA_964016985.1. Classification (NCBI taxonomy): domain Eukaryota; kingdom Metazoa; phylum Mollusca; class Bivalvia; order Lucinida; family Lucinidae; genus Anodontia; species Anodontia alba. Next base: position 63,277,316 of record OZ024822.1, on the reverse strand, counting down.
TACCGACATTTTTTTAGTCGGAATACGAAATCAATATACTTTTTAAACATTACGAAAACATGCCTTTCCAAATACATTGAAAATTTCTCCACAAAAACTGAAAGTTTTCAGACAAAAATTCTGATATTCTTCATATTTCTGCTCAAAGCATAGATTGTGGGTACTCGTTAGAACCGCCTAACTGAGGCCTTTTGTTAATGGGGGATCAAACATTTGTGCAAATGGTCATGGTCCATTAATTAAGATGACCACCATGCCCATATACGGTAAAAAACACTTAACAATCTTCCTTTCCAGAACCAAGAAAGCTTCAAGGCTGAATCTTGGTATATAGCATCAGGGACTCAAGGTCTACCAAATGATCGTAGGTTGACATTTGGCCTTATTACGGCAAGGTCAAATTTTCGCCCCCATTTGTATGGGGAAAATGTTGGAAAGTCATATTCTCAAAATGTATTAGAGACTTATGGCTGAAACTTACAATGTATTAGAAAAGGGACCCGCGCAAGCGCGGGTATGGCATTAAATTTTAATCCATCGGACAGATTTCAACCCGAAAAAAGAAAGTTTCAAGGTTTATTTTTATTTTATTTTATTCAGACTTAACGTCGCTTTCAACAATCTTTCAGTCATATCGCGACGGTGTCTGGATGTGACAGGGAGCTCAATGCTCACTTTAAGAGTGCTGCCTTCCCTTTTTTTCGGCTCCCAGGGAAAAATCAGATCAACATGGGTATCCGCCCAGTCTGATCAGTCTTCGCCATGCACTCAATGGGTTGCTAAGGAGCTAAGGTTTCTTATCTGATGCCCAGGCTGATCTGAGTGCGCCGGGTGCATATGTCATATTGTTGATTTTTTTTTTTATGTGAAAAGGACCCGCGCAAGCGCGGGTATGACATTAAGTTTTAATTTATCGAACAAATTTCAACATGAAAAAAGAAAGTTTTATTTTTTGTTTTATTCAGACTTACTGTCGCTTTCAACAATCTTTTAGTTATATCCCGACGGTGTCTGGATGTGACAGGGAGCTCTATGCTCACTTTAAGAATGCTGCCTCACTGACATATCACACCTCAGATCATGATCTGACATTCCACTCAATAACATTATACTGACACCGGACCGACCAGTTCCGCTTTCTCAATGCTAAGCGCAAACGAAAGAGCAGCTAATACCATTTTGACAGTCTGTGATATGACTCGGCCGGATATTGAACCCACAACCTCCCGGACTTAAGCCGGACGCTCTAGTAACTGAGCCACTGCGCCAGAAGGTTCGAAGGTAATCGGCCTGCTGATTTAAACGGTTTTTACCATAGCTGAGCCAGCGCTTGACAAAACCAACAAAATGATCGGTCTCCCAGGGAAGAATCAGATCAACATGGATATCCGCCCAGTCTAATCATTCCTCGCTGTGCACTTAATGGGTTGCTAAGAAGCTAAGGTTTCTGCGTGTAGACAGTAAAAGCTGATCCGACCTGGCAGATGCCCAGGCTGATCTGTCTGCGCTGTGGGTACATGTCATTTTGTTGATTTGTTGGCGGCTCATATATGCAGTGCCGCTGGGACCAATGTCATGGGGCTATTTATTGCCTCATAACCATTGTTAAAGGGCCATCACCAATTGTAAGGAATTCTATTACCTTAAATATTAGCAACACGAATTAATGTTGAGGGTCATTAAGGCCCCTTGTCCCACTCATGCTTTTAGGTGGAGAAACAGCCCCTTGTCCCCCTCTAGATACAACAATGTATATGGGCAAGGCGGATGACCTGATGACATGATTGGATCATTTTAACAAATGTTTGTTCCCCATATGCCTCAGAGGCTTTATATGAAATTGGATTTGGTTGACCCAGCGGTTTCTGAGATATTCGAAGAGTGTGGACGACAAAGCCTGCCTATACTGTAAGTTCACCTATAGGCTAAAGGCTTTAGGATACAAATCAAAAGGGATTGGTTCACGAATGACAAAATTCTGCCCTATTTAATATATTGATGAAAACTTTTTCTAAATATAAGTCAACATGGGACATCTTCAAAAACAACAAAAAAAAAGTTTGAAAATCAATAGTCAATAGTCTCTGCCAAATCATGGAACGCTTATTGTTTTTCAGGATAAGCACCGAACCACCTAAGCGTTTGTTGGACCGTCACATTTTTGGTCACACACATCACTGGTCACATGGGTAGTCTATAGTAGTGCGTCTGCACGCCGAACCGCTCCGCGGTTCGGGGGAACTGCTTTGCATTTCCCGTTGGACGCATTTATAAAAACACGTATTGTAGGTAGCGCGGTAGCTCAGTGGTGAGCACACTGGCCTCTAGACCTAGGCGAGGGAATTTTCGGTGTCCGAACACGTTTTCCTTCATGACATTTGCAGGCATGAAATGAAAATAGTGTGCCGTCCTTCGGATCGGGACGTTAACTGGAGGTCCCCTGTGCAGGGAAATTCACACCCTGGGCAGGTTAAAGAACTATAAGGTAGTTCAAATTGGTTATTTGTAGGACTTCATCCTGCAACTCGGGATGTACAATGTACACCGTCTGTGTCCTCCTAGGAAGTTTGGACGTAATGGAAGAAAGAAAGAAAGAAAGGCAGTATTTTACGCCATTGCCCATAAGAATATGTTGTTTTTGATTTTCCGTAGTATGATTGGACTGTACTTATGTACTAAATTTGCTAACTGGTTAAACAATATCAAAATAAAGTAAAAGATGAAACAAAGAAATAAAGAAAAACAACAGCTAAACATGTTTATTAAATTACCCCCCCCCCCCCCCACACACACAGGCACGCACGCACGCACACACACACACACACACACACACACACACACAGTCTCCAATGAGACTCACACCCGAGTCCGTTCGTAGGAGAGGCCACTACACCACATAGGACAGTATTGAGAACTGACCAAAATGAAAATACTTATTGGCTAGATTTTTCAATGCAGTTTGAAATAAGTGAATCATCTTCCCCTTCCCCTCCCCCTTCCCTTTCCCAACACACTGTTTGAAATAAGTGAATCACCTCTCCCGTCCCCTTCCTCCTACCCTCCCCTCACACACACACACACACAAAGAATATTCTTAATTTCGTGTGCCATTACGTTTTAATTTTATATACATTCACAGTTTCGTTGTTTACAGACATCGGAAGGCATAAACTGCTCACCGTCTGCATCGCAGTAATGTACTTTGATGAACTGATTTATTTCCCACGAACTTGAAGGTCAGAAAGGTCAATCTGCGGCAGCGCTTGTATCCGATATGTCATGGCGGTGCACAACTAAGCCGGGAGCCAGTATACATGATCTATTTATACGTGATCTATTTATAGGAGGAAAATTCGAAAAATGTTTTCAGCTACTTTGGGAGAATTTGAAAAAGTAGTATTGTATTAAAATTTAAAAAAAAAAATCAGAAAAAAGTAGTATTATATTAAAATTTAAAAAAAAATCAGAAAAAGCAAACAAGATTCTATCAATCTCAAATCGAAATTATCAATGAGGGCAATACGCTCACGAATAAGTGTTGAAACCCCACTGGTAATCTTTACCATTATCTCGGTCTTACAATCTATTTACTTAGCAATATAGATGCTTAAAGTAGTAAAAACGTTTTAGTTACAATCAATATTTTGTCTCCTGGGTGTTATCTGCCCTTGCCCCAGGGCTATATACATTTATAAAATTGTGTAATTTTTAAATGTCTTCTTCTCTGAAACCACTATATTTCAAATGAGACCTTCTGTCAAAAGGGTGTTGACAATTTGTTCGAATAGTTTCGCACCATTCGCACCATTGAACAAGATGGCCGTCATGCCATATATGGTAAAACACTTAAAACTCTTCTTCTCCAGAACCAAGAAAGCTGAATCTTGGTATATAGCATTAGAGACTCAAGGTCTACCAAGTTTATTCAAATGATGGTCGTAAATCGGCCTTTGGCCTTTTTACGGCTAGGTCAAATTTGCGCCCCCATACATTAGTATGGGGGAAATATCGAAAAATCAGTTTCTCAATATGTATTAAAGACTAATGGTCGAAATCTACAAAGTATGATTAAAGAAGTAAAACTGTTTAGCTACCGTCAAAATATTCGGAATTTTCTGCCCTTGCCTCTGGGCTATGTACATGTATAAAATTATGAAATCTTTAAACGTCTTCTTCTTTAAAATCGCTTGAACAATTTTCACCAGAACTCTTTCCTTTTAGAGTAGACCCTTTTTTTAAAGGGGCTACGCGTGCAATGAAGCAAACAGGAAAAAATTGTCTTCCTTGGCAGAAAAGACGGAAAATTTTCCGAGTGTCTCTAGTCTCCTCAAAGTGCTATACACATGTCGCCTCCCTGGAACACTAGCTGCGATACTTGAAACCAAATAAATTACTTTTTATCGGCCATACCACACCCCTGCTGTGTATCTAATCAGAATCCACGTAGATCACCTTAAGAGTATAATGATTTACCATACCATATTAATTTCTAAGTATTCGGACAGACAGGTCTAAGCAAAACTGCAGACCCAGATTAGACGCCACAGAACGCGGTGTCTAATTAGGTCTTCACTGTTTGTCATTCATCCAGCAGTTTCAGGAACATCATTTAATAATAAAATGATTGTGTTCAAGTATGCTTATGAGATAGGAAGTCCGAATCGTTAGAGTATATATGGTAACATATGAAATGCACTGTGTATGTTGATATGCACATTGATTATCTGCACATTGTGTGAAATAAGGTACCACATGTGCTCATCTGGTTTGCGTAACTAGAAAAGGATGTTCCATTAAATATTGCCAGCAAATAAATAGTTCATCAGAGAGGTCCATAGTATTTTCATGTATTTCAACCCCTATCATTACATAACAAGTCTATTCAATGTATCCTTGTAAACAAAAAACAAACAAAAAACAAACAAAAAAAAAAAAAAAAAAAAAAAAAAACGAAACAAAACAAAAATATAAACAAATAGCATTGCTTTCACAGCTCTAGATAAGAAGGTTATTCACTAGATAAGTTTGCTTTCTTAATTCTCACTGAAAACATACATTATACGTTGTGGTACTCATTAGAAGCAGAAGCGCCTCTGTGAGACGCTTCCAATGGTTTACATGATGATAGAGCAGTAACGAGGTGGTGAATTGCTCGGGATGACAGAACAGTCGCAAAGAGGTGGATAGAGTGCCCCTGGATTATAAACAGTCCCAAAGAGGTAGGTAATGGTCCCCAGAATCATTGAACTGTCACAGAGATAGGTAGTGGCCCAAGGAAGATAGAACGCCCACAAAGAGGTAGGTAGAGGTCCCCAGGATAATGGAACAGTCACAAAAAGGAAGTTAGTGGTCCACAGGATAATTGAACATTCAAAAAGAGGTGGGTAGTGGTCGCCAGGAAGATAGAACAGTCACAAGGGGGTAAGTGGTAGTCCCTAAGATGATAGAACAGTCTTTGAAAGGTGAGAGAGTTGAGTAGTGGTCCCCACGAAAATAGAACAGTCAAGAAGAAGTAGTAGTGGTCTCCATGATGATAGAACAGTCAAGAAGAGGTGCTAGAGGTCCCCAGGATGATACAACAGTCACAGAGGTGCGTAGGGGTCCCAAGGTTAATATAACCGTCTTAAAGTAGTGAGATGAGGCTCACATGATGACAGAACAATCACAAAGAGCTTGGTGGTGAATTCAAGGATGACTGAATACTTACAAAGAGGTTGGTAGTGGACCTCGGGATAATTAAACTGTCACAAAGAGGTGCGAAGTGGTCCCCAGAATAATAAAACAGTCACGAAGAGGTCGGTAGTGTCGCCAGGATGAAATAACAGTTTTGAAAACAAGGATAGTGCTCGCTTTGCTGATAGAACAGTCACATAAAGGTGAGCAGTGGTTCCAAAAATGATTGAACAGACACATGGTAGTAAATCCCAGGATGATAGAACAATCGGAACAAGGAGTGGTCCCCAGTTTGAGAGAACAGTCAAGAAGAGTATGGAAGTAGTCCCCAGAATGATAGAACAGTCGGGACAAGGAGTGGTCTCAAGGATGATAGAACAGTCAAGAAGAGTGTGGAAGTAGTCCAGGATGATAGAACAGTCTCGAAGAGGTGGGCAGTGGTACCCTGGATAATACATCACTCACCAAGAAGTGGGTAGTGGTGTCTAGGATGATACAACTCTCAGTAAGAGCTAGGCAGTGGACCCCAGGATAAGAGAACAACCACGAAATAGTGGGCAGTGGACTCCAGGATGCAGGACACTCATAAAGATTGCTAGTGGACTCCAGGATGGCAGAACACTCACAAAGAGGTAGATAGGGACCCAGGATGACAAAACTCTCACAAAGAGGTGAATAGTGGTCCCCAGGATGATAAAACAGTCATGAAAAGGTGGGTAGTGGTCACCAGGATGATTGAATAAACGTCAAAAAGATTGCCTTTCGAAACAAAGAATACATTACAGATTAGAAAAATACTGAACACTCACAAAGAGGAAGAAAGTGGACCCCAGGATGACAGAAAAGTCACAAGGAGGTAGGTAGTGGTTCCCAGTCTGATAAAACAGTCACAAAGAGGTGGGTAATGGACCCAAAGATGATCGAACAGACACAAAAAGGTAAGTAGTGGATCCCAGAGTGGTAGATAGTGGAACCCAGGATAATAGAAAAGTCACAAGGAGGTAGATGGTGGTCTCCAGAATGATAGAATAGTCACAAAGAGGTGGGTAGTGGACCCAAAATATGATCGAACAGAGACACAGCGGTGAGTAGTGGATCCCGCGATAATAGAACAGTCAGGACAGGGAGTGGTCCCCAGGGTAATAGAACAGTCAGAAAGAGTGTGGAAGTAATCCCCAGGAATATAGAACGGTCCCAAAGAGGGGAGTGGGTGGGGGCGAGTGGTCCCCAGGATGATACAAGACTTACCAAGAGGTGGATATGGGTTCCCAAGAAGATAAAACTCTCACAAAGAGCTAGGTAGTGGGCACCAGGACAATAAAACAGTCGCGAATTGGTGGGTAGTAGCAGAGCACTCAGAAAGTTTGCTAGTGGACCCCAGGATGACAGAACACTCACAAAGAAGTGGATAGTAGTCCCCAGTATGATGAAATAGTCACGGTGGGTAGTGGTCTCAAGGATGATTGAACATTTACCAAGAGTAAGATAGTAGCCCCCAGGATGACAGAAAAGTTACAAGGAGGTAGGTAGTGGTCTCCAGGATGATAGAACACTCACAGAAAGGTAGATAGTGTCTACAGGATGACATAACTTTCAGTAAGATGAGCGTAGTCGACCCCAGGATGACAAAACAGTCAGGAAAAGGTGGAAGTGGTCCACAAGATGAAAGAACAGTTACGAAGAGGTGGAAAGTGGTCCCCAGGATGATAGAACAGTCACTAAGATGGGTAGTGGTCCCAAGGATGGTAGAACGGTCACGAATGTAGGTAGAGGCCCCTAGGATGATAGACCAGTTTTGAAGTGGCGGATATGGTCCTCAGGATGACAAACAGTCGCATAGAGCTGAAAAGTGGTCCCCAGGATGATAGAACAAAGAGAATGGTAGTGGTCCCCAGGGTGACTGAACTGTCTGAAAGAGGCGGGTAGTGGTCCCAGGATGGTAATGATAGAACACGCACAAAAAGGTAGGTAGAGATCCACGGGATAATAGAACAGTCACAAAGAGGAGATAGTGGTCCACTGGATAATAGAACACTCACAAAAAGGTGGGTATTGGTCGCCAGGATTATAGAACAGTCACGAAGAGGTTAGTAGTAGACGCCAGGGTGAAAATACCTCAAAGAGGTAACTGGTGGTCCCATCGGTGATAGAACAGTCTCGAAGAAGTGGTTAGTGGTCCTCAGGAGGATGATAGATGGGTAATTAATGAGGTTAGAGAGAGATGGGTAGTGGCCACGGGGATGATAAAACAGTTTCGAAGTGGTGGTTTGTGGTTTCCAGGATGACAGATTATTCACTAAGAGCTGGATAGTGAATCCCAGGATGATTGAACACACGTAAAGAGGTTGGTAGTGGACCCTCTCATGATTGAACTGCCACAAAGAGGTGGTTAGTGTCCCCAGGATAAAAGAACAGTCTTATACAGGTGGGTAGTGTCTCCAGGATGAAAGAACAGTCTGGAAGAGGTGAGTAGTGCTCCCGAGAATGATGGACCAGTCACAGAGAGGTGGGTAGTGGTCTCGAGGATGATAGAACAGGCACAGAGAGGTGTGTGGTAGACCACAGGATGATAGAACAGTCAGGTCACGAAGTGGTCTCCGGGATGATAGGACAGTCACCAAGAGGTGAGTAGTGGTCCCCAGGACGATAAAACAGTCACGAAGAGGTGGGTAACGGACCACAGGATGGTAGAACAGTCGGAAAGAGGTGGGTAATTATCCCTTTTGATACAACAGTCACGATGGAGTAGGTGGATTATTGATCCCAGGATGATAGAACAGTCTCGAAGAGGTGGGTAGTAGTCTCCAGGATGACATAACACTCACAAAGAAGTGGGTAGTGGTCTCCATGATGATAGAACATCACACAAAGGTAGGTAGTGGTCCCCAGGATGATAAAGCACAAAGAGGTGGGTTGTGGACCCCGGGTGATAGAACAGTTAAGAAGAGGAGTAGCCTCCCAGGATGATAGAAGGCTCGCAAAGAGGTAGTCAGTGGTCCCCAGGAAGATAGAACATTAGCAAAGAGGAGGGTAGTAGTCCACAGGATGATAGAACATCAGCAAAGAATGGGTAGTAGTCCCCAGGATGAAAGTACAGTCACGAAGACGTGGTAGTTGCCCCCGAGATGATAGAACAGCATCAAAGAGGTTCGTAGTGGTCCCCAGGATAATAGAAGAAGATGCTAGAAGTGGTATCCAGGATGAGAGAAGAGCCACATAGAGTTGGGTAGTGGTCCCCCAGGATGATACAACAGTTGTGAGAAGTTGGTTAGTGGTCCCCAAGATTGTAGAGTAATTACGTAGAGGTAGATACTTGACCCCAGGATGATAAAACAATCACGTAAAGTTAGAAAGTGTATTCAAAATGATATAACTATTGCACTGAGGTGGATAATGGTCCCCAGGATAATGGAACAGTCACATAGTGGTAGGTCGTGTCCCAAGGATTATAGAACAGTCGTTTAGAGTTGGCTAGCCCAGGATGATAGAGCAATTACAAAGAGGTCGGTAGTGGACACCAGGATGATCGAACAGTGACTAAGAGGGAAAGTAGTGGTCCCCACAATGATAAAACAGTGACTAAGAGGTGAATACTGGACCCCAGGATGATAGAACGGTCTCGAAGTGGTAGGTAGTGGTCTCCAGGATGATAGAACGTTCACAAAGACGTGGGTAGTGAATCCCAGGATGATTGAACACTCACAAAGAAGTGAGTAGTGGACCACAGGATATAGAACAGTGTCTAAGAGGTGGATATGGCCCCCAGAATAATAGAACAGTCATGAAGAGATTAGTATTAATCTCCAAATTACGTAGAACTAGGTAGTGGTTCCTAGCAGAATAGAACAACCACATAATTAGTTAGTGGTACCTAGGATGATATAATAGTCACGTTGAGTTAGTTAGTTGTCCCTAGGATGATATAACAGTCACGCGGAGTTTAGTAGTAGTCCGTATGACAATAGAACAGTCAAGTTGATGTGTAAAATTGTACAAAACACAAAACAAAAACAATCATCCGACATCGAACTTAACCTACTACAGATCAGTCGGACGGCACATTACACCTACCTAGAAGGCCCAGTCCATTGTTAATCGATTTTATTTCTTCTTGAAACAAATTCTTTGAATGATTCGTTTATAAGGGGTTGTGCGGCACTTCAACACATTTTATGTAATTCTAGGCGTGGTAAGTTAACCTAACCACATGGTTCCTGGCCAGGTTTGCTGAGCGGTTTACCAGTAATTCGTGCACATTCTTTCGCCAGTAACTGACAGCTGCCCTTCTTAAATCAGTAGAAGGAGGAGAATGGCCGTAGAAGTTTTTCATGACCAAATCTCCATGTAAGAATGTGGAGGGCGCGAATATCAAACCCGCGACCGCCCGCACGCCAGGAGAGCAAGGACCCGTCCGAGCTGTCCCGCTTAGTCAAATGTTGAACAGAAAAGGCTGCCTTTGTCTGAGGTAAATTCCCATACATGGAAAGTGGACATTTCTTTTTTGTGTCAGTATAAACATGTACAGCCATCGGAAAATACCAATGACTAACTGAGATGGAAGTAGAGGTAAATGTTCGTACATTGTATTCTAGGATGAAGTACAACATCATGTAGTCAACAGTTGTTAAGTTATATGATCTATTGCTCGAGAAAATTTGGGCAATAAGAATTCACATCAGACATCACCAATGCAAAAAAAATAGAATGACGACACTTCCAACCCTTTGCTTGGACAAGCTGAACGTTGGTTTGGTTGATTTGGTGCTCATAGCTCTTCAACACTATTAAGGCCTTTTTGAGAGCAATAGTGGGTGCGGGGGGCGGGGAGGGGGTGCGAGGGGGGGAGGGGGGGAAACAATTTCTGACTGATTGCATTTTTTTTCTCAAAAGCATATCCATATGTATTGACATAATTAGGAAAGCATAGATTTCTCTCTCTCTTTTGGTATGACAGCAAATAGGCTAGGCAAAAAGCAACATGTTATAAAAGGAATTACAAAATTTGATGTGATGATACAAAACTCATGGCATGCCAAAGATCGCCATAATTTATTTGAAAGGAAGATAATTTGAAATAATGTCATCTTTGACGTTAATTTGCAATACTGTTTAAAACCTGATTAGAAATTTTGAGTGATTTTATTCATGTACGGACAATACCATAGTGTTTCGTTAAAACAACCTTTATCTGTGCATGCGCATTGCCAGCTAATGCTCTGTTTCGATGGGGTTTCGATTTGACCAAACTACAGTTCTTTTCCTAAGAATTTGGACGGACAGGTCTAAACAAACAGTGTAGACCCAGATCGGACGCCGCATTCTGCGGCGTCCGAACAGGGTATACACTCTTTGCCACTTATCTAGCAATTTTAGAAATATTCGCAGGCAGTTACATGGACAGGTGAATTGTATTAGAAGTACAAGGTATAGGTGTGCGAATATTCTGGATAAAGACACTATCCAAAATTTCCAATGAAAATAAAATTTTAGTCGAAGAAGGGTTCGACTGAACGTTCAGAAGTCGAACCCTAGAGCCCCTCTCTGGACCCGCTCCGGAAATTAGTCTGGATTTCATCGATGACACATTCCCCGAAGACAAACACTGTGTGTCAAGGTCAGGCTGTGCATGCACCTAGGACTACTATAGAAGTGGGCCATTTTTTACATGACATGCCGGTGCTTTTCCATGCTGTTTACATGCTGAAATCCTATGAAAATATTTCGCATGAGCTTAATCTTTAATTACAGTTAAGTATATCTGCTACCTTATAAACATGCTCCATGCTGTATACCGTTTTCAATGCTTCCTAGCACAAAGTTTTTCGTATAATCTTTTCCACTCTCTGGGCTATTTCAGCAGACGATACATTAATGATATTTTTTTCTTATTTTTCCCAGAAAACAGGATTTGACATTCCGTGCGAACTGTTTCCATTGCGGCAATTTGCATGAAATGTCAAATCATGTTTTCTGAAGAAAATAATAATAATAAAAAAAAAAATAAATAAATGAAAAAATAAAAAAATAAATAAAAATAAATATGTCATCTGCTGTAAATTTTACCCAGAGTGCTAAGAAAGGTAGGTTTAGTCAACAACAGCATCTGCATTACAGGCAAAACTTACCATATAAACTAAAGGTGGGTAAAAAGTTTCAGCAGGCGACATTCTGAGATATTTTTCTTACTTTGCTCTAAAAGAGAGTTTGCATGAAACATCAAGTCCTATTTTCTGTCAAAAATAAAAGGATATTATCAATTTGTCGTCAGATGAAGTTGCCCAGAGCGTGCTAAGGGTTAATTTCTGAACACTTTAAAATAAAATTTCCGTCTATGCAGCAAGTCAGGTTGGAAGTTTGACACAGTAAAAACTAACAAGACGCATGTCCGAATGCATAATCAATCTCCTCTAAATTGACTTGTTCACATAGTTACTTCATTATGTCTACAAGTCTGTGTAATGCGTACCCCACATCCTCTTTAACTCTTTCGGTGCCAAATTTCAGACAACATTTGTCGTCTGTTGTTTTTTTTTTATTTTAATAAATTATCGCTTGGAAAGACTTTTATATGTAAAGTTGAACGACTGAATGTCAAACAGCATAGATTCAGATGAGACGGCTCAATGAGCCGTCTCATCTGGATCTATGGTGTTTGCTTAAGCCTATTATTTTCGCCTGTGGCAGTGAAAGAGTTAATGTAGTGAAAGCAGGACTTTTAGGTAGTGTTGCCACTGATCATCGATCATCAGTCACTTTTGCCTCTTGTGACTGATGATCGGAAAGATTTTTTTAGTCGACTAATCGGAAAATTCTATTTTTAGAAACAGATTTTTCTTACGTTTTATTTTTATAGCAAGTTATAAAGAAATGGAATTCAAAGCTGTCTATTTGGATCATTCTAGATTTGTGGCCGATAAAAGTGAAAAATAAAAAAGATAAAAAGCCTTAAAAAAGTCGACCCAAAAGTACTGATATTTTTCTTATTTCTTCATGAAAACATGTTGTGGGTACTTATCAGAAGTGCCTCGTGGAGGCGCTTCTAATAAGTACATACAACATGTTTTCATGGAAAAATAAGAAAAATGTCAGTACTTTTGGGTCGACTTTTTTAAGGCTTTTTATCTTTTTTACCCCTCTTATTGATCTGGAGCAATGAATAAGCACCTGGAAATAGGTTAAATTAAGAATGAACATATTTTTTTACAAATCGATAATTAATCGATGATCAGTCGGTTTTACAAAACCGATGATCGACTGTGAAATTCAGACCGGTTCCCAACAATAGTTTTAGGAGTCTACATTATAAGGGAGATTTTCAGAATTTTGCAGTTTAAAACAAGTTATTTAATATCTTTGTTGCTTCTAGCAACCTCGTTATTGCATAAATCGGTTTTAATGTGCATAATAACCGATGTGTTACTCATTCACCATATTATATGATGAAAGTCCCATTACTTACATAGCTCTAGCTAATTGGGACATCCAATATAAACAGTTTTCTGATTTCTTCACAAAACGGTATGTTACGAGATTCATTGGACTGGTTCGTTTGGAGTTAACAGCCCAGTCAGCACTACTGAGATCATGTCGAACAGGTCAGTTTTCCTAAACCCACTTTTCGTGGACAGGCTTAGTCCTCTAAGCGGTAAACCAGTACTTGTGCACATTCTTTCGTTAGAAACTGACAACTGCCCTTCTTGAATCAGTGGAAAGAAGAAAACGTTTCATGATCAATCTCGACGAAAGAATGTTACCGGACTGCCCTAGCTGTGTGATTCCTAATAATCTACGGGTGCCCGTAAAAATTAACGGCAAATGCGCTAGCAGCCACTTGCATTTTACCGTACAGTCTACGGGATGTTTTACAGTGTAGGAGGTAGAATTCGATAACATTTCTACCCTCGACTCTGAGAGAATCGTCAGGTTAATTTCAGGTAGTTGTATGAGGCGTTCCTCTTTAAACTATTATTTCATTTATTTCCTATAACATATCATCTTTTTATAACCTCTGGAAAGAAAATAAAATCTTATATTACGTAAAAGTCACAGAAATTAATAAAGGTAAAAGATGCGCCGATAAGCAAAGATCGCACACAAAAACAACAGCAACAAAACAACAACAGAAACACACAAAACACACACTTAATAGCGACAACTACATTAACGACAACAGCAACAACAAAAGAATAATAATCAACAGCAAAAAACAGATGTCACATACGAACTTTCTTTATTCATTCATTTTTTTTTTTTTTTTTTTTTTTTTGTTCTAGAGATTTGCTACTACCGTTATCTTTTATACCTTCTAAAGTATAGGAGCTATTTAAGCTCCCTTGTTTTATGAGAAAATATCGCAAAAAGTGTTCGGACTAAAAATGGTCATGAAAGTTTCGAAAATCAGTATGTTTTAATTTACTTGGAAAAACTAAGCAAAAATAAATAATCAAATATTCTGTAGTAAAAGTCGCATTGCACGCCACAAGCATCAGAAGGTAAATGCTTGCTTATATCAGCGAACTCATCACGAAAACACGCATATAATAATTACCCCCTTAAACCCCACATTTATATAGTAAAACTGGGGTATATATTATTTTTCTTATTTTGCGTAAAAACATAGATTGTGGGTACTCGTTAGAACCGTCTCGCTGAGGCGGTTTTAACGAGTACCCAAAATCTATGTTTTGAGCAGAAATATGAAAAATATCAGAGTTTTTTATCTATTTTTTTTTAGTTTTTTGGAGGTGAAACTTTCCATATTTAAATAGGCGTGTTTTCGTAATGTGCATGTTGTCTCCCTTGCTTACCGAATGAAGATAATAATTGGATAATATCTTTCTTCCATATGATTAGGTTTAGGAGTGTAAATAAAAAAAATATCGGGGAGCGAAACTGACAGTTCCAAATCTTGTCTCTAAAGTCTGTTGTACTTCATTGACTGCTTCCATGATATTTCTAATCATTTCATCCGTGCAGATATCCTTTATAGTCAAAGCGTGTCCGTCTGTGTCTCTTATCGGTGTTTTCTCCCTATGAAAGTGTCCTTCCTGATTCTTCACAGTGCATGCTATCGCAGTTTTATTTATTTTGTAGTCTAAGAAACCAAACACTCGCTGTAATTCGTAATATAGGTCATGTTACAGATTGTCGAAGAAAAGTGGATACAGTCGAATCTCAATAGCTCGAATACCGATGGCTCGTTCACCATGGCTAATTCGAACTCGGTTTTGATTCCCTACGAAATTCTTCCGATAGATCAAGAAAACAAATATTTAAGGAAGCTTTTTTATTTCATTATGAAATTGTATGATGAACGACTCATTAGAATCGCCTTTTCGAGGCGATTCTAATGAGTACACTCAACATACAATTATTGTGTAAAAGATCGACAGATTTCCCAGAATTAGCGATATTTGCTTCCCGACCTGGCGCCATGATTAACCTTCATCGGCTCGAACTACCCATGACTCGAACAATTTTCCATGGTCCCAAAGGTGTTCGAGCCATTGAAGTTCGACTGTATATGGACCTAGTAAATTACATAGATAATGGACGGATAATGCAGTTTACGCCAACGGTTACACTTGGTAGATTGGCTGCTTTTTATTAAAAGGGAGATCACTTTTCTGACTCCCTGTTTGCTTTCCTACACTGTTACGGCCTATTACTCCTACCTTCGATAATATGCTTGGCAGCTTTCGCATAGCTTGTAGATATATATTCACTCTCTGAAAACTGCTTCAGGGGGGGAGTCGACTCTTTGCTCAGGGGGTCGAGCATTGGATTTTTATTCGGACAGACTGGGTTAGAATCCCACGATGAGCGGGACTTTTTTTCAAGCTATGCTTTATTCCTTTGTTACGACTTTCATGTTGTAAGATGGGGGCTCGTCCGGGATTGGACTTTACCTCGCTGAAAATGGCTTCACGTTATCATAAATGATGACTTCCTTGAAGAGGGGGAGTGTTACAGCCTATCACTCCTACCTTCGATGATCTCCTTGGCAGGTTTCGCATAGCTTGTAAATATATATTCATTCTCTGACAACTGCGTTAGGGAATCGACTTTGGCTCAGTGGTTAGAGCATTGAATTTTATCCGGACAGACTAGGTTCTAATCCCACGATAAGCGAGATTTTTTTCATCTATGCTTTATTCCTTTGTTAAGACTTTCATATCACACAGAGGCCTTTCTGAAAAGGGGTCCAGTGTAAAAGGAAAGGATTTGTTCTCCAAAGGAGAAACATCTTTCCTTTTAGAGTGGACCCCTTTTCGAAAGGGTGGCACGATTAAATTTTGAAAGAGTTGTCTCCCCTGAAAGTTTATCCTTAAAATGCCAAGAAAACCTGCATCTGGAAATGTTGTCTGTTTGTGTCGTCTGCTGAATATTCTTGCAAACTTTTCAAACCTATTTTTGCATACAGGCAAACAGTGTGGACCCTGATCAGACTGCTCCTAAAAGAGCAGTCTGATCTGGGTCCACATTGTTTGCAAAAATGACTTTTAAAATCACAAGCAGATGACAAAGCAGATGACAATTGTTGTGATTGGCAGTTTTAGGGTTAAATATAAATACGGGCCGCACCATGAGAAAATGTGTCTTCGGAGGCTATGCGAACATTAACAAGCCAGACCAGCCAGCGGAATCGCACAATCCGATAAGGACCTTTGCTATTCATTTATATATCTTACAATATTCAAAAACAGTCGACTCTCGTTATCTCGAAATCAAAGGGACTCTATGAAACACTTCGAGATATCCGTACTTCGACATATCAGATTTGTGGAACTAAGGAAAACAATTTATCGAACAACCACCTTTAACAGAATGAATCTTTAATTTGACTCCTAGGTTAGAGATATATTGAAAATATTGTGGAAAAGAGGAGGAGCAATTTCTCCTCTTTTCCACACTATTTTGTTGTCTGTTGGTAGATCTCTGTGTTATAACAGGGACCAGATTTTCACTTCGAGATAAGCGGTTATTCGAGATAAGCGAGTTCGAGATAACGACAGTCGTCTGTATTCTGTGAGCGGTCAGCGAAGTCTGATATGGGCCTTAGCTGTCCATATAGGCGCTAAAGGAACGTAACTGCATTGCGGGAAGGCAAGTTTTCACACACTTTACAGTTTTAATGCAGTCAATTAGAAAATGGGTTTATAACACTTGTGCAGTTTGATCTGGGTCATCGTTGTCCGCATATTGTCCTAAGGCACATTCTCACATACTGCGGATTAGATTTCAAGCTTTGAGACAGCCAATTAAAAAAGGGGACGTAGTGCATATGCACAGTCTTATCTGTGCTTTCGCTGTCCATATATGCCCCAAAGACTCATCACCGGAAGGCATATTTTCATATGATCCGAATTCACCTTTTAACACACTGATACTGCGGTTTATATGTCTTTGAGGCAGTCTAGTAGAAAGGGGGTGTAAAGCATATGCGTGTGTTCTGGGTCTTCGGTATTCACATATGCCCCTAAAGTATATGCGCGGTCTGAACAAGACGTTCGTTGTCCGATTGTCTGATCATGCCCCGAAGGCATATTCTCATACGCCCCAAACGCATATTGTCATATGCCCCGAAAGCACATTATCACATTGCCTGAAGGCACATATACACATACTTAAACTGGGGATTATTTTTCAAGCTTTGAGATAGTCTAGTAAAATGGGGCGTACAGCATATATGCATATTTGTGGAATTATCAAATTTTATTACTTGTCCACGGACAAATAAATGGTCAAAATCCACTTATCCAACAAAACTTTACTTGCTTAAACAGTGACATTTTCTTATTTCTCGAAGAATAAAATATGTTGTGAGTACTCATTAGAAGCGTATCTGTGAGGCGCCGCTAATGAGTATCCACAAAACATGTTTTTGTTTCGAAAAATAAGAAAAATATACATCTTACAATCCGGATACTCTTCTTAATTACAGCTATGTTCCCAGCTAGCATTCTACATAAATCTATAGCGGGCCGTTATCGGCCCGTCAGCTACCCTGACGGGCCGATAACGGCCGCTATAGAGTTATGCCGACTGCTTACTGGGAAGTCCTTGTACCAGGATAAGTAAATTGAAACTTCTTACTTGTCCTCTACGGTAGGTCGCTGTGTCGAATTTTCGGCTCTCGTGTGCAAATCTTGTTAAAATTGATCCAAATACATTTTCGACATTAAAATATATATGTCCTTTCAGATAAAATATGTTGCCACGTTTTCTTTTTGGAATTGATGTCATGGTGATGTCACAAAGTATACTACCGTCGTTTACGTACAAAATACTTGTAGAAGGGAATAACTAAAGATGTCTGAATTAGACTGGCGATTAATTTAACCCCAACTTGCACTCAAAGGAGAACATACCTAGGAAGACGCCTTTAACCTAACAGGGAGGGGGTCAAAAAAGAAAGTGGTCGTGTAGGACGCTTTTAAACTAGTACAATGGAGGGGACAGAGCCTCAAAACTCCAGTAGTAAAATAGTAGATTCGAGACCAGAATTAAAACGGAGTTTTGGCATGTTGACTTTCATGGATTGTGACCCTGGTAAGGCTGGCAGAAAGTAGGCATATCAGGAAAAACCCAGGTATGCGGGTTTGCAAGGGTCGAAGTGATACGTGCAGGGTGCCATATTGGAGAATATTGCCTCTCCGACGACAGATTTCTGTTCAGCGGTCAGAAATAAAAATGGGGTTCTTGCCCTGAGTGCTGTAAGGCCATGGCCTGGGCCTAGAGCCAGGAGTGACATAAAAATAAAAAATAAAATATCGTATAATCTAGAATAAATAGTGGTTCGGACTGTCCGCTTTTAAATAAATGCCATGCAGCGAACGGAGCCGCAAGCACTCAGGGAATATAAAAACTGGCCATTAGCGCGGATTTAAAAAGAGGCTTCTAGCTTTTTAGGATGTGGACCTGGTAGCCCTGCCGTGGGATCAGCATATCCAGATGTCCGGGCAGACCGGGATCAAACTGATTCCTGGTCATATGCCAGAACCCAGTTTTAATTTTCGTTCAGGATATGACTGTCTGCAATTTGAACCTAGTTTTGGTATTTGTAGGTGAAAGTACTATAAGTACTATAAAATGACAAGCAGATGCCATTTGATGTCAGACGCATATGAGCACTTTTCTACGATAGTCAGCAGAGTTCAGACATATGTGTCAAAGCTAAAGTGCTATTGGTATCTCAAGTCAGTCATATTGTCTGACTGGAATCAGCTGAAAATGTAATTAAATACGATATGAGTGGTATTTGCATTTCAGTTTTATTACAAGGACAAATATTGCTTAGATCATGCTTCATTCAAAACGTACAAAAGGAAAACATCATACAAAATAAAACAAAATGAATAAAACTCGTACGCTCCATATTAAGCGAATGCGGCTCGTAAACGGCATCAAAACACGCGTCGACATTAATAAAAGTTGAAGCCAAAATAACGCTGTTCTTGAATCGTTTGGCCTGGTTTTGTTTCTTTGGGGAGGTACTATATTAAAGTGAACCGATACACTTACAAGAGAAATTACACTTACCTGTAAGTACTTGTCGTCCTTCTCAAATATGCTACTCTGAAATGGAACGACTTGCGCCATCCCGGGAGTAGACTATATTCTGATCGAGTAGTAATTCTATGTCTTCATATGCACTCATATAAATACATTTTAATCAAAGTTTTAAATTGAAATGATTTTATCCGATCGTTTCGAAATACCATATCAAATCTGTTCTTCGTGCTTGTGGCATTTCCTGGGTAACTTCATTTATATTTTTGAAAGAATATCCAAACCGAATTCTTTCTAATGGTAAATGTCCAGACGATGATAGATAGTTTACAATATACACGTTTTTAAAATCTAGAATATAGGCATCATATCGCCAAGCACATGGTGCTGATATCAATGCAAAATGCAAACTGTATCTGTCAACGTGCTCAGCTGTTTTCCACAAAGAGAAAATACACCAATGCAGTATATGTAGGCTAGGTGCAGCATTGGTCAGCAAACAGTCCTTTGCTATTGATGGTCTCAAATCAATCTTAATCGGGGCAGTTCAGCTATTGCATCGGTGGTTTCATATGTGGCGTTTGTTTTTATTTGTTCCTCATCTCTCCTTTTGGTGGCGTGGGAAGACTATGCTTGTTATCTTCACTTATATATCTACTGAGTCTCGAGGTTGGTTGTTCTTAACTTTTGTTATGCATCCAATATACATGTCAAATGTCTTGCAAGTATTTTACTATTACATATCCTAGGTCTAAAAGGAGACACAAATCATTCACACGAGATATCAATATTATTTGCAAAGATGTCACATTAAATAAATATAAAACATTTGTAGTGGATATACCACGAAACAATTGTTATGCTTGAATGTTTAAACGATCTTATTTATTATATTTTAAGATCTAAGCCTAATTTACATTGTATATTAATAGAATAAAGTTAATTGACGTCAACGTCACTTGATGTCGGCAATAATGTTAAGTGACGTTGGTTAATAGACAAGACGGACACTAAAGGAATGAAAATGTAAAAGTGATGTTATAAGTTTTAAAGATTTTAGGGCAGAAAGCCACCTATGTATGTGGTTTTTGGCAGTAAATTTATTATAACTGTTTATATTTGCCAAATAAATTGGCGCCGGAAACTGGGAACAAAGGGACTGGAGAGAAGGTTATATTGAGTTTAAATTAGTATTACAATACGTACTGCTAGGGCCATGACGTGACGTTAAGATAACGTTAAGATATTGACGTAAAAGAACGTAACGCAACTTAACGTTAGTTACTAATAAGTAGAGGAGATAACGGATTGAAATAGACGTCGGGTTTGTATGGGCTCAGAATAGTACACAGAATAGTGTAATAAATTGAAGATTCGCACAAAATTTGGCTTCACTTACTTTGTGCGAGATCAGACTGAAATCGAGAAAATGAATTCGACTTTAAAACAGTTCTGGGAGATAGAGGATGCTCCGTCATTAAATTCATTAAATGACGTTCCAATCATTGGAATCGAAGTGGCTGTAAAGAAAGTAGAATACTTGCTATCATATGAAAACAACAACAACAACAACAAAAAACAAACAAACAAAAAAACAAACTAACAAAAAACAAAACAAAAAAAAACAAAAACAAAAAAACAACAACAAACAAACCAAAAAGATAAAAAAACAACAAAAAAAAAAAACAAAAAAAAAAAAAAAAAAACAACAACAAAAAACAAAACAAAACAAAAAAAAACCCCCCAAAAAAAACAAAAAAAAAAACAAAAAAAAACAAAAAAAAAAAAAAAAAAACAACGAAAAAACAAAACAAAAAGAAAACAAAACAAAAAAAAAAAAAAAAAAAAAAAACAACAACAAAAAAAACAGATATACATTGTCAGTGTACTGTGGAAGACAAATGAGCTCGGATTACCGAATAACTACGAGATGACACTCAGCAGACTGAAAAATACAGAAAAAAAGACTGAAGAGGTCTCCAGACGTTGCGCATACGTACAACAGATACATTAAACAGTATGAAGTTACATCTCACAAGTTCAAGAGAATGCTCAACTGAATTTGTACTTACCCCATTTTCCGGTACTACGACCTGATAAAGGCATTACTAAGGTAAGAAAAGTTTTCGAAGCATCGGCAAAGTACGAAGGTCAGTCGTTGAAAGACGTAATCCATCAAGAACCAAAGCTACAGCGCAATTTGTTCGACGTGTCACTGCGATTTAGACGGCAGTCAGTAGCTGTAGTGTGATATTGCAGAAATAGATCGCACATTGGCATTGCATCGGAAGTCGCGCCCTTTCACAAATTCCTGTGGAAGGGAATAGACCAAAGCCGCCAACCGGATATTAACGAATTCGATCGGATCGTGTTTGGAGTGAACGTCTCCCTCTTAAGCGCAGTTTGTTCTGCAACATCATCAAAGAAATTCCAGGAAAAATTTCCCACGGCAGCAGAAACGGTTCTAAAGTCTATTTCCATGAATTTTTCGATGGATTCGGCATTTAACGAAGAACTACATAGATATGTATCTCAGCTACTGACACAAGCTGGGATGCAAGCCAGAAAATGGTTATCTAAAATGGTAAGAGAAAAGTCCAGGGAGTGTCACAATCACAAGCCGCAGCCCTTTCTAGACACCAAGAGGAAGAAGAAACAGACAAAACCAAACAAGCGCAAATTGAACAAAAGTACGATAAGCACTAAGATTAACTCTCTCTGACCGTAACGAGGTAATCCCAATAGCTCAAAGGACTGAAAAAAAAAAAAACAAGAACGAAATAACACCAGGCAAAACTAAAACTATTTGCCTCCTCCAGGTGTTAAGAGATATTCCGCTTCAGGTCGCAAGGCAGATGCTGACCTAGACAACGAGCATTTGCCAAGCACTAAGATGTTAGGTGTATGGTGGTTAGCCGACCAACATGTTTTCACTTTTAAAGAGAACACACTGGGGGATGAGATGAAATATACGAAACGCAATTTTCGGAAAAAGATCACCACGCATTTTATGCCCATCGGATTTTGGCCCCTTTTACCGTTATGGCCAAAATATCGTTGAAAGAAATGTAGATGGCCGGACTAGACTGGGATGAAGAGTTGACTCGGGCTACTGGTAAACTCATCACGAGCCTGGTTCGGTTAACTTCGGAAACAGAAACAACTAGAAATACCAAGATGCCTGCTCGAAAAAGTCAACAAAGTAGAGACCGTATCCTTGCACACATTCCTAACGCATCTGAAGATACATATAGAGCCGTGGTTTATGCAAGATACGGCTACTATGATGGATCTATCTCAACAAATATAGTCGCTGCTAAGACAAGGGTTGCACCAAGTAAAGCAACGAGTATTCCCCGTCTAGAATTAATAGGAGCAGTTATTGGTGTTCGGCTATCACCAAGAGTATCGTAAGCTCTTGAGCTTCAGATGAGTTAGTTAAGCTTCTGGTCAGACAATCAAAAAGTTCTTTGGTGGATACGCGGGAGTAGTCGAGAATTTAAACCATTCGTAGCCAACAAGGTTGCTGAAATACAGACGAATACTAATCAAAAGCAGAGGCGATTCATACCAACTAGCCAAAATCCAGCCAATATACTCAGCAGAGGAATGAAAGCAGCTGACCTTGAATATTGCGACAGATGGTGGAGAGGCTTTAAGTTCTTACAGCAGCCAGAAAATACATGGTCAACCAATGGTATCGATGAAAAACACGCATGCTGTGACGAACTAAAAAGACCTGTTCGGCTACAGAAAGAAAAATTTAGACTTGAATGTCTGGGAATGGCTGCCGTTTGTTATTGTGGCACTCCCTGGACTTTTCTCTTACCTTTTGTGCAAACAGAGCAGACAGGAGTTGCGAGTATGTTTTTGCTACTGTCACTGATAATGAAGTAGATTTTTTGTTAAATCTATGTAACTTTTCCAGATTGTTACGACTGAAAAGAATTTTAGCATGGATGAATCGCTTTATAAACAACTGACAAAACGAACAGAACACAGAACATCCGGCGAACTGCTAAGCGATGAACTCAAACGAGCAGGCCCGGTTGTTCAAAGCGTCATTAGCTTAACGAGCTCGTTAGTGGTCAAAATGTTAACTGTTCTAGTAAGTACAACATCTAATTCACAGATATTTTTCTGAAAAAATAAATGTGAGTAGCTTTTGTAAATGCATAAGCTACTCACATTTTTCAGCAAAAATAATAGCGTATATACCGTATTTAATGGTCAAAGTTCTATCGATACGTTAGTTAACGACATCGTTAGTTTTAAACAACTGGGTCCTGAAGTTCAGCTTATTCATTATACCCAGGTAACGGAGTTTAAGGAGCAATAAAGAATGGAAAGCTCTATCTCGTGGAGATCCTTTACCGTCAAAACGCAAGTTGTTTGGACTAGCCAAAACTAGATGACGACGGGTTGTTGCGGTCCGATGGACGCCTAAAACATGCCGTTTCTATCATGCAACATGCGGTATCCAGTTATTCTTCCGCGTAAAAGTTGTATACTGTATACTACGTTACCTCATCATCTTATAAAAGATAAACTTATTGATTTAATTAACCGAACGTTTATTCAAGAGAATACCCAATATTTGGCTTGCAACGAAGAATGTGCTTTTTTCACTTCCGATGTGTATAATAATCACAATTTATGGTCGTGTCAAAAAGTCTGTGATGTCCTTGTTTATCTTTTATTAGATTTGGAACAAAACTTTATAGACAAATTATTGGTATTCCGATGGGAACTAATTGTGCTCCTCTTGTTGACGATTTCATGAAGTTTCTCTCACGTGAAAATCAGGCTGACATTATTGATGCTTTTAATTCAACTTCAAGCTGGGGTTGTGGGGGCTGATCTTGGTGCTTTTCGTACGTTTGTTCGGTTTGTGCTTCTTTAGATTTGTCGGTTTCCTCTTCCTCTTGGGATCTGGGAAGGGCTGCGGTTTGTTTTTGTGGCACTCCCTGGACTTTCTCTTACCTTTTTTGTGTGATTAAGCTAATCGTTGAAGACTATCATGAAATGGGAAACCATGCGACCGGAACTAGTCAGACAATCGCAGCATTACGAAGCGATACTGGATCCTCTCAGGTCGAGAAGTGATGAAACGAAATGCACAGAATGCCGCAAGCGAAAGTCGAAGCCGTGTTCACATATGATGGCGCTGTTACTAACATCGAGGCTGAAACGCATTTACCAGATCAGCACTTAATTTCGCAGGTCTATTTATTACAATCCAACAACGAAGAAAACGTCGCGAGAAAAGCCAATTCTGCTTGCTCACCTGTCTAGCTACAAGAGCGGTTCATTTGGAGATAGCATTCGGACCGGACACGGAATCATTCCTGAATGCCTCTTAGAGAATAGCTAGTCGAAGGGGATTAACTCAATCAAACTGAGTCTCCGATTTTCGTGACTTTGTGTGTTCTTTGTTTCCAAAGGTAATCCTTTTTGACTTTTATCAGAGGAGATTTTCTCAGATAACGGGAAAATTTTAAAGGTGCGGACGCTGAACAAAAATCGTTGATTAGGGGTTTAGATGATGACAAGATAAAGCAGTCTATAGCAGACAAGAAGGTTGTATGGCATTTCAATCCGCCACTGGCTGCTCACTTCGGTGGTGTTAATGCAACTATGATAAAATCGGCGAAGAAAGCAATGCACGCTATAATGGATAATGCGGGCATCAATGATGAAGAACTAAAGACAGCAATGATCGAGGCTGAGGCATTAATAAACTCGAGACCACTGACGTACCAATCGGCGAATCCAGCGGATGACGATCCACTGACCACGAATCATTTTCTCCATGGACAGATTGGGGGTCAGTTTGCTCCGACGTAGTGCGACGAAACAGATTTCAAACCTCGGAAAAGATAGTGCCATATACAGGAGCTAGTGCGCCATTTCTGGAGCAAATGGATGCGAGACCGAACGCACGAAAGAAATGGTTCTAGAGACACCGGGAAGTTTTGGTTGGTGACGTCATGGCGCCGGACACTTCAAAAGGGAACTGACCGCTCGGACGGGTGCTCGAGGTATGGACATGTGCGCGTTGCAAAGGTTCAAGTTGGACAGGGGGCTTTTGTGAGGCCAGTGACAAAATTGTATCCACTTGATTTAGAACATAAGTCAAGACGAATGGAGCTTTGATAAACTGTATTTGATTTTAGAGAATTTGATCAGTTTAATGTTTAATTTCATGATTTTATGTTACTAATTAAATAAAGTATTCATATTCGGTAGGATTTTAGGACTTGCATGTACTCCTAAAGCAGGTCCGCGAAACTGTCATTATTTTATAACTATCACCTTAAATGTATTTAATCTTAAATTTATCAAAATTAATGACATTTTGAGTGTGTGTTTGTGTGTGTGTGTTTGGGGGGTGGGGGTGGGGATGGAGAGAAGTTTATACTGAGTTTAAATGGTATTACAATATTACAATACATACTGCTAGGTCTATGACGTGCCATTAAGTTAACTTTAAGGTAGTGACGTGATAGTGGCAGTATAGTAGATTGATAGAGGTGATAGTGGATTGAAGAAAACGTCGGGTTCGTATGGGCTCTGAATAGTACACAGAATAGTGTAATATATTCAACTGGAGGTTCGCAAAGTGTTCTGTTTATTGTTGGTGTTACTCCATTATCGGGAAATCGATACAAACAGGGATTCTGAACTAGGATACATTAGATTTAGTAATTCAGAGAAAATATATAAAATAATATAACTTCTAAAGGGAAATAGGACCAGTTATAGGAATCTGTTAGCAAAAGGGGCAAACATTTATTAACGGCAGATGGAGTTAACATTAGGAATGTAAAAACATGTATCAATAGACAATAGCTTCGTTCAGAAACTGGAGTCAACAAATGAATGTTTATCCAAGAAAAATAGAGGCACTGATCAGGAGTATGTTTCAAGACGAACTTGTGAACCTTCAAATATCACTAAGATCAAAGATCACCGACAGAGACTTGATCGTCGGTACCAGTAACAGAAGATAGGTCCAATCAGATTATCCAGCTTATAAGCCAGATGCAATAGGTTATCATTGGACAACAGCATCTACGGTCCAGTCAAATTATCCAGCTTATAAGCCAATTGCAATAGGTTATCATCAACGACGACAGTAGATAAGTATAGGTCAATTTAACAATAGTAAAACGTTCCGTCAGACTGCTCAATTTAGAAATCCCTTCATTTTGTGGAGATAAATTGTAATGGACTGAGTTCCGGGATGCATTTGAGGCCAATATATACAGAAACTTAAACATTTCTGACAGTGAACAATTAAATTATATCTTGAGCAAATTGTCTGGTGAGGCAAAACGTTATGCGTCTGGAATTTTGCTATCAAATAAAAATTATGCTGTTGGGTTGCCTTACTTAGGGACAGATATGGGGAGTCGCAGTCGTCAATTGGCATGATGTTGAACTTATCCACTGAAAGTCAGCTCCAAATACCACAAAAGGACTTCGCAGCCCATACGACCAAATTTAGAAACATCTCTAAAGTTTAGAAGCTCTTGACTAGCCAAACCATTTTATCCGGTTGTTTCCATATCAATGATGACTTGTAAAATTCCTGGAGAGGTTTAAATACAGCTTGAGATGCAGAAAAGAGCCAGAAATAACTGACACTTAAGGAGCCAAGGGAATTATTCAACATTATGTAGCAGCCAGAAAAAGAGCTGCACAACAGTCTGGCACTTGAATGATGGAGTCTACATATGAGATATATAAGCCCATGGTAATGATAAGCTCATTATAGGGACTAGTGGCGGGAACCCAGGGAGCCAATGGCAGAAAGGACAGAGAGACGTTATAAACCAGCTGTCGGGTCTGTGACGGGTATCCTAGGAGTAATGTATGCCCAAAACATACAGCAATGGAATCGAAGAAACAGAGGATCAAAGGTTGCTGTTATATCTGTCTAAAAGATGGTCAAAATGCAAATGACCGTTTAAAAAGGGGAGCTAGCTGCTATAACTGCAGACAGTTGAATCATCATCACCGTTGTTTGCCCTCAGTGAGTCTGCAAGATCAGCCGATAAGATGTCCATAGAAGAGGAAATGATAAATACAGAAAATAGCATGGTTTTATCTGGGATATTGGTCTCGATGCAGACTGCAAGGGCCAATATTAAAAAGTCATATAATCATTACAGGCAGAATGTAAGTATTCTCGTAGACTACGGCAGTCAGCGGACATACATTACAGATTCCTTAGCAAGGAAATTGAATTTAAAAATGGGGAACAGAGATGAAATAATGCTTGTATCCCTTGGCTCAGAAAAACTTAAACGTATCAGACAACCAACAACCAAACTTGACATTACGTTGAAGGATGGCACCTACAGATTAGTGCTTACGTGGTACAACAGATTGCTTGCTCAATCCAAAAACGGCCTGTTAATATAAAACTATTTAATGACAGGGAATACCTATGGACAGGTGACACTTGCCAATGACTTACCCAGGGAAATAGACCTTTACGGTTGACCTGTTCACTGGGAATGATTACTATTTGGACCGCATTCTGCCACAAAAGATTGAAATGCAGACATGATTACACATGCTTGGGTCCAAATAAGGTTGGATTTTATCAGAAAGAACATTTGAAATTGACCTGTGCCGACAAGTCGCTTCCTTTCAAACCAAATTATGAAGACTTCTGGAACCTGGAATCAATAAGAATAAATGACTCTACAGTGGATCGGGCATAAATACAGCACTTAACAAGTTCAAAGAAATTCTCATGTTTGAGAATGGACGATACAACGAAACATGGCCGTAGAAAGATGAAAGACCAAATTTACTAGAGCACCGAGCGCTGGCGCTAGGATGATTGAAAGCTCTGGTTAGAAGAAGGAAAGGCAACCCGAACTTGATACAGGAATATGATGAGATCATTGAAGATCAGCTCAGACAGGGCAACAATAAAATGTGAGAACTAAATCAAACACACACTACCAAAAATTATATTCCTCATCATGCGGTTATCAATCCAACAAAGACAAAAAGATAAGAGAAAAGTCCAGGGAGTGCCACGCCCTTCCGAGACACCAAGAGGAAAAGAAAACCGACAAAACCAAACAAGCACAAATCGAACAAACGTACGAAAAGCACTAAGATTAGCTCTCTCTTTCCCAAGCGAGGTAATCGTAATGCTAAAAGGACTAAAAACACAAGAACAAAATAACACAAGGTAAGACATAGAACAGATCGCCTCGTAGAATAAACCACAAAGCAACAAAGAGTAAGACTAACACCGGGACCGCCGCCTTAGAACGGTCAGTAGAGTAAACCACGGAGTTGAGGGGGGTTGAGGGAGGGGGCGGGCGGGGGGGGGGTTAAAGCACTTTTACAGCAAGCCAACACATGGGTCCCGATGCCACTCTTAATCACAACTAGTAAAACAGAAAGCAAAATGGGCAGCTGTTGAAGGTGACCAAAATGCTAGCATCACAACACAACTAGTAAAACAGAAAGCAAAAGGGGCAGCTATTGAAGGCGGTGACCACAATGCTAGCATCACAGCACATATAGAAAAAAACAGTACAAAGAGTAAGAACAACACCAGGACCACCGCCTTAGAACGGTCAGTAGAGTACACTACCGGGGGGTTTAAAGCACTTTTACAGCTAACCAACTTCACCCTGGGTCCCGATGCTACACTTAATACTAAAATACATAAAAATTCGGTTCGCATAAAGGTTCCCAACTCAGTCAATGCATCAAAGCTAAAACATAAAAATCAAAATTGATCACTATAGTAAACAAAGACGAGTACTCCTGGCTAATTCTACTGTATGCCAGAGTAAATGAAAACCAATAGTTGAAACACGGCAGGCCAATCCAAAGGCATACCGTCAAGTCCCAACTAACTGGATAAGGTCATTGAGTCTGAGGCCCGAACCGCCGTCGTGCAATTAAAGAGTGAAGCATAGCCATTAACAATGAGTGGGTTGACAACTAGGCATGCAATCTACCGCATAATACATAGGATACAGCCAATTCTTTTATAACGGTTAATAAGTTTTCTGAATTGCTCCGAATAGTTAGATTTTCTACAATTTTTCTAAATCTGTACACTTAGTCACCGTAAAATTCTGGTTCCGATATACCTTGTTGCAGAAGTGTTTTCAGACTATATTTTTCTACCAAGGCACTGTGTCTGCGATAAAACTTCTAAAACGCCTTACGAAGTTTAAAATAACGATAGCCCTGCCTAAGAAGTTTGGCAGTAAGGGCTTTATTACAAAGTCAGAATTGCCGCATTTTTTGTTTCATATAGAATAAAGAAATTCTGATCTGAAGTTGTTATTAGTAGTCAACACTTTTGTTGACTTCCTTCCTGTTTTATTTGGTGTGTATGCTTTTAATTTCTTCGCTAATTTTATTGTATATTGAGAGGCCAAAAAAGTATACAGGTAACTACTTTTTTAAATGTCACCGAAATTTTACATATGTGCATAAATCATTGATATCATAGTTAAGAACAACCATTTATGCATAAATTGCAACAATTTCAAGAAATTTTAGCCCAGAGCAAGGGCATTGCATTTATGGAAACGAATACGAGGTCTAAATCAACATTTGCGTGTGAGTAGCTTCTCTTTAAAAGTGATTTTGGACAAAGAAACTTACATTTATGCATTGTTAAATTTCTATACGAAGGACATGAGACAAGACAGCAGATACAGGTTTCGTATGGTATATAAAGCGCGCAGATTCAGTGCTAAAGTTGAGCGTTGCCTCAATGTGCTTATAGTGCACGGCAAACGTTAAAAACTTACTGATTGATTCATTGCTTCAGTTGTTGTTGCTTGGTCTCCGAAGAGGAAACATCTGAAATTTAAATAAGCAGTATAATTAAGTAAATAAAAATAGGTTGGCCTGGAACTTTGTACCAAACGTGTCTCGAGCTTGTTTCCGTGTTCTCAGATTAGCTCTCAGACTAGCTGGCCAGCTAGTCTGAGAGGATAACAAGCAGTAGGCACTAGTGTGCGGGTCGCAGCCAACAAGTATTTCTTAGGTTGAACGGTGTCAAAAGTGATGCCGACCGCTTGTCCATCGGTGGTAGATATAATTGATTTAAACCAGAAGGACACATATTGTCAGCAAACTACTGAGTTCCAACTTAATTTGTTATCTTGAATTATTGTCATTAATTTCATCTTTTATTTACGATCATTTTCTTTAATAAGTTGAACCGATCAATCGGGAAAGTACCCCTAAGGAAAATTACACACACACACACACACACACACACACACACACACACACACACACACACACACACACACACACACACACACACACACACATATATATATATATATATATATTTGTTTCGGTTAATCAAAAGTATTGTCAAATCTCGGAAGTATGTTGCACTAATAAATCTCTGTCTCTGTCTGTCTGTCTGTATAGTATTGTAATATATTGTGTAGGCGTTTTATAGAACGAACTCAATAAAATGAGCCGCAACGTCAGAAAACATACCTTCGGACTGCACCCAACAAAAAATCAGACCAGTCTGCTCATTCGCAACGTCTGATCATTATACTCCTCTGGCGCATTTCGGATATCCAAGGGTGTAAATTTTCTTCATGCTGTCATCGAAGACTGATCAGACCGCCCTATGCTCATGTTGATTTGAGTTTTTGTTGGGCGCCAGAAGGAACGTTTTCTCATGTTGCAGCGTAAGTGTCAATTAATATCAACAGATGTTCAAATAATTTCTCTGTAACACTGCATGTAATCATACGAGTAAACAATTGCCCCCGACAGGTGAAATAAACTACTTGGATCTCGTAAAAGTAACTGCTAGGAGGATAAAAGTGTATTAAATATCAAAGTATGTATAAATGTTCAATGGTAGTGAAATTTTTTAACTTAGTGGTGTTTCTGGGCATATTCACATATGCAGTGCACATATATGCAGAAGGCGGTTGGAATTTCGAAAATGCAAACAATAATTTTCCGTTTGACAGAAGAAAGCTTAGCTTTGATCATCAGAGTCTAGGTCAGCTTCAGCAAAATGACCCAGGATTCGAAGTGAACAAGACTAATCACCAAGACAGACAGGAGACAGTAGAAGGGACGCCTTTGCATCAAATAAGCCAACAAAAACGCCATTCAAGTGAAGAGGAATATAGGAATATATTAGCAAATGATACCTGCAAGCCGGTGCTTATACGGATATCGGAGAAACCTCTTCCCGTTACAGGACTTGCGAGCTTTCCCGGATCCGGCAATACTTGGACCAGACACCTACTACAGCAAGTTTCAGGTCATTAATTTAACCCATTATGCCGAGTGAATTCTGCTATCTTAGTTTTTCGGACAGGTCATTTGCCAAGAGAAGAGATGTATTGTATAAATTCCTGGATTTACTACAAACAGTGTAAACCCAGATCGACGCCGCGATCTACGGCATCTGACCTGGGTGTGCACTGTTTGCCAGTGTCGATTTTATTGGACACTAGGCATAAATGGGTTAATTAATTAGAATATTTCGAAATCCTTATTCCTATCTGATTTGACTCAAGAAAAATCTACAAAATGCCGAGTACGAACAATAAAGACTTTTACCTTATACCCACGGAACCTGGGACAGGACAAGTTGTTTAAATTTTCAAGTTGTTGTAACAACTTGATATATTGCTCCGACAACTAAATAACTTGTCTGGACTGCATAAACCTTGTTCCAACAACTTTAGTTTCGCTCGCACAAGATAAGTATGTTGTTCGGAGACATAATAACTTGTTTGGACGACTAAATATGTTGTTTGTACAAGAAAAAATAGTTGTTTGGAAAAAAAGATAACAAGTCGTGCGAACAACTGATTACCTGCGTCGGACAACATAATATCTTGTTCGGACAACATAATATCTTGTTTGGA
Source organism: Anodontia alba (assembly GCA_964016985.1). Lineage (NCBI taxonomy): Eukaryota > Metazoa > Mollusca > Bivalvia > Lucinida > Lucinidae > Anodontia > Anodontia alba. The sequence goes on along the minus strand of OZ024822.1, from coordinate 63,245,211 downwards.
CGGCTTTATAGGTTGTTCGTACAAGATAATTAACTTTAATCAGACGACTTAATATCTTGTTCGGACAACATATCTGTCGATACAACGTCATGACTTTGTTACGTCGCATTGTCGATGCAACGTCATGACCTTTATTCGCCGCATTAACGTCGATGCAACGCTTTGAAGTTTAAACAATGTTATGACGTTATAAACGTCGCAGTAAGGTCGATACAACGTCATGAAATTTATACAATGTTGCATTAATGTCGATGCAACATCATGTTTATTCGTCGAATTAATGTGGATGCAACGTTGCAGTAATGACGTTGCATCGACGTTAATGGGAGATATAAACGTCATGTGCCCGCTGTGATTTTTCAGGAGGGTTAAAAAAGATCATAAACTGGGCCCACTTGTTCAAAGTGTCGTTAGCTTAACGAGCTCGTTTAGGGTCATTTCGTTAACTGTTTTAGCAGATTCAATATACAATATTCTGATATTTTTTGCTGAAGAAAATGTGAGTAGCTTTTGCAAAAGCTACTCACATTTTTTTTCAGCAAAAATTTCAGCATATTTGCGTATCACTCGATGTAAATTTTAACGAATCGTTAACTAACAACATCTTTAGCTTTGAACAACTGGGCCCTGGTATAAAAGGATACGATATAATGTACGACCAGCTGTTATGCGATAGACGGCATGCTTAGTTGTTAAGCCCGATCCGAGTCTTCATTAGTCGCACATCTCAGAAGGTCTGTTTTCTCATGTTGCGGCTCACTGATCAGCTGTATATACTGTGTGATCATATATTCAAGAAAGTCTTATATAACCACTGACTGTTCTCAGGCAGTGGTTCTTATTTTGTTCAATCCATGTGCGACCTTGTAGCTGCTCGCTGCGGTGCGCGTTTTCGTGTCTTGTCCTGTTTAATGTCGTGTTGTGTTTGGAGAGGCCCGTTAAGCATTCTGGTAGTTCAAAGCGTCGTTAGGTTAACTCGTTACCGATCAAACTGTTAACTGATCTAGTTAGTACAATATCTAATTCACAGGTATTTTTGCTGAAGAAATGTGAGTAGCTTTTGCAAATCACATTTTTTTCAGCACAAAATATTAGCGTATATGCCATATTTAATGATTAAAGTTTTAACGATACGTTAAATAACGACATCGTTAGTTTGTGGACGTAAATTTCAACTTCTTGTACAAAAATACAAAATAACAAATTTACGATTTAAAAGAAAAATAATATTTTGAAACTTGCATCTGTTTCTTCAAACTTTCCTGGTGACAGGCAGATAATCTCAAAACTATTTTTGAGTGGCATTTTCAACGTTGTAGGACTCCATTTTTTAAATATCGTTATGTAAGAATAACGGTGATGGGCCCAGATCACCTCTTTGGGTAAGAGAGAGCCGGTTGTTGTACTTGTTGTTACTTTGTTACGTATGTATTTTCCATTCTAGTTTGTTTACTCATCCTTCTTGGTGTTTTTGGAATACTAATTTATGAGATTTTGGCATTTACTGTACATCTTTTGTACTTTTTGTACTGCCATTTCGTGTCATTAGTCATTTTCATTACGAAAACACGCCTATTTAAATGTACTGAAAATTTTACTACCCAAAAATGAAAATTTTCAGATAGAAATTCTTATATTTTTCCTATTTCTGCTCAAAACATAGATTGTGCGTACTCGTTAGAACCGCCTCGACAAGGCGGTTCTAACGAGTACCCATAATCTAAGTTTTTGAGCAGAAATAAGGAAAATAATGTATACCCCTGTAAACCCCAGTTTTACTATATAAAAGTGGGATTTAAGGGGGTCGAAATTATATAGGCATGTTTTCGTGATGACCAGTGTTTATGATACAATGCTAACTCCCAACAGTTTTGTGGCTGACCATTAATGGATCATCTCATCAAGATCTACACTGTTTTTCATTCTATTTTTTTGTGTATGATATCCCTATTTGCATCAATAAATAACCACAATGATGGAGACGCTAACTGCCCGACATCTGCGGCTAATGTGTGCTCACAAAGCGGATACAGGTCTACCATCGTCAATGCTTAACCCTTCTCTTGCTGAACACGACAAGCTCTGTCTAAGCAAACAGTGTAGATCCAGATCAGCTGGCTTCCGAAGAAGCCAGCTGATCTGGATCTGCACTGTTTGTCAGTAAATATGTGAATTGCTGTCAAAAACCTGGATCAAGTAATCTGATTGGCTGGAAATTAGAAGTGGGCGTTGCATCTTAATTTATTCAGCATGACAAGGGTTAAACCTGGGTACAACTGTCAATAATACGAGCCGCGTCGCAAGAAAAAGTTCTTCGGAATTTATGTCGAATAAGTCTTTCAGTGCAAATGTATTACTCCTTAGCAAGGCCATGATTCAGTTCTTTGGCTGAAGTTTTCCTTTGCGTTACCGCTGACGCGAGCGAACAGCATACGTTCTGGCGAAACTGCGCGGATGTGAATGCTTGCATAAATCTATGCTGTTAGTATTATGTGTAACGCATGGGACTTAAACAAACCTACCTCTTCTGAGTGATACGTTCAGGAGACTGGATACACTTGGTATATATCATGTAACTTAGTTTGTTTGTGTTGAGGTTTTACGGCCCAGTCAACCCAATGGGGTCATGTCGAGCGCGGTCAGTTTACCTAACCACACGTTTACTGGGCAGGCTTAGTCCTCTAAGCGGTTAACCAGTATTGTGCACATTCTTTCGCCAGAAACTGACAACTGCCCTTCTTGAATCAGCGGAAGGGAGAGAATGACCGTAGAAAATATTTCATGATCAATCTCCACGAAAGAATGTTGCCGACCTCGGCGGGGGTTGAACCCGCGACCTCCTGGTCTCCAGTCGGATGGCACATCCAACTGAGCCACCGAGGCCGCATGTAACTTAGTACAATGGAGACAACTTGTGTGGCTTTCTGATTGCATTCCTGCACCCATAATTCCTTCCTACAAGGAGCTTACTCTAATAGGAAAGAAGCTGCTTCCAAGCTGAGCAAATTGTTTCATTTAAAGTGAAGCGAATTATTTCTTTTAAGAGTAGACTTCCTTTTCAGAAGGAAAGAAGGAAGACGAAACGATGATAGTATGTATCCATTCCTCTTAAACAGGATTCAACTCTTTAGGTATCTTGATACACAATACAAACAACAACAGTGCAATTTAAACTACGCTAGAACCCATTACGAAAACATGCCTATTCAAATATACTGAAAATTTTACCACCAAAAAATGAAAATTTTCAGATAAAAAAAATCTGATATTTTTTCAAATTTCTCCTCAAAACGTAGATTGTGGGTACTCGTTAGAACCGCCTCGACGAGGCGGTTCTAACGAGTACCCACAATCTATGTTTTAAGCAGACATAAGAAAAATAATGTATACCCCTGTAAACCCCAGTTTTACTTTATAAAAGTGGGGTTTAAGGGGGTCAGAATTATATAGGCAAGTTTTCGTGATGCTATGTTTGGTGTAAAACGTCGGCTAGTAAAGTCATGGGATTGACGTATCATACTGGCTATATCTATAGAAGGCAATGAGTCTTACAAGATATGCAAGCGGTACTTACCGTGGGTGTTACTAGAAAGGCAAGCGGTATTTAACATAACTGTTGCTAGTAAGGCAAGTGGCACTTACAAAACGTTTTACAAGTAAGGCAAGTGGTACTTACTAGGCGTTTTACTAGTATAGCAAGCGGTACTTACCAGAAATGTTATCAGTAAGGCAAGCGGTACTTATCAGGCGTGTACAGGAGTGTTTCTAGTAGGTCAAACTGTAATTACAAACAGTTTTACTAGTAAGGTAAACGGTACTTACCGGAGGTACTACTAGTATGGCAAGCTGTACTTACCGGGAATGTTACGAGTAATGCAAGCGGTACTTACCAGAATGATTAGTAGTAAGGCAAGAGATACGTATAAGGAGTGTTACCACTAGTGTTACAATTAGTGCAAGCGGTACTTACTATGAGTGTTACCAGGTATGTAAGCCTTACTTACCAGGAGTGTTACCAGTATGACAAGCGTACTTACTAGGAATGTTACTAGTAGTGCAAGCGGTACTCACCATGAGTGTTACTAGTAATGCAAGCAGTATCTTCCACGAGTGTTATTAGTAAGGCAAGCAGCACTAACCAGGAGTGTAGCCAGAAAGGTAAACGGTACTTACCAGGGGTATACCCAGCCAGTCAAGCGGTATTTACCAGGAGTGTTGCTAAAAAGCAAGCGGTACTTACTAGGAGAGTTACTAGTAAGGCAAGTGCTACTTACCAGGAGTGTTACTAATAACACAAATGCTGCTTACAATCAGTGCTACGAGTAAGGCAAGCGGTACTTACCATCAGTGTTACCAGTAAAGCTTGTGGTACTCACCATCAGTGTTACCAGTATAGCTTACGGTACTCACCATAGTGTTACCAGAAAGGCTTGAGGAACTTACCATTAGTCTTACTAGAAAGGCAAGCGGAGATGACCATAGAAGTTACTTTGTGTATTAGTAGTTAGGCAAGTACATAGCATTAGTGTTACCACTCAGACTTTCAGTACCTACAATGTACATTAGTAGTAAGGCAAGCGGTAACTACCACGAGTGTTACCAGTAAGGCTTGCGGACATACCATGTGTACTAGTAGTAAGGCAAGAGGTACTTACAACGAGTGCTACCAGTAAGGCTACTAACCATCACTGTTACTAGTATGGTAAGCATTAATTACCATCAGTGTTCCTTATTAAGCTTGCGGTACTTACCATCAATGTCACCAGAAAGGCTTCTGGTACTTACCATTAGTATTACTAGTAAGGCAAGCGGAACTTTCCATGAGTGTTACCAGTAAAGTTTTCGGTACTTACCATGAGAATAGCAAGGCAAGCGGAACTCTCCATGAGTTTTATCGGTAACGTTTGCGGTACTTACCATGAGTGTAGTAGTAAGGCAAGCGGTACTTATAATGAGTATTATTAGTAAGGCGAGATACTTACAAGGAGTGTTAAAGTATGACAAGCAGTACTTACTATCCGTGTTACTATTAAGGCAGGAAGTATTTACTATCACTATCACCTGTAAAGTTTGCGGTAATTTCAATGTATAATAGTAGTAAGGCAAACGGTACTCACCATAGGTGTTACCAGCAAGGCAAGCGCTACTTACCATCACTGTTACACGAAAGGCTTGCGGTACTATGTGTATTAGTAGTTAGGCAAGTGATACTTATCATCAATGAAATAAGTAAGGCTTGCGGTACTTACCATGTCATTAAGTGGTCAAACAAGCGGTTCTTACTATGGGTGTTACCAATAAGGCTTGCGATGCTTAACATAAGTGTTACCTGTAAGCCTTGCGGTACCGACCATGTGTATAAGTAGAAAAACAAATGATATATACCTGTAGGTGTTTCTTGTAAGGTTTGCGGTACTTACCATGAGTGTTATCAGCGGTACTTACCAAAACTGTTACCAATAGGGATTGCGGTACTTGCCATGTGTATTAGTAAGGCAAGCGGTGCTTACCATCAGTGTCACCAGTAAGGCTTGTGGTACTTACAATATGTATGAGTAGTAAGTCAAGCGGTACTTATCGTCAGTGTTACCATTAAGCTTGCTGTCCTAATTATCAGTGTTACCAGTGAAAGTTTGCGTTTTTACTATCACTGTCACCAGAAAGGCTAACGGTACTTAACATTAGTATTACTAGTAAGGCAAGCGGAACTTACCAAGTGTTACCAATAAGTTTTTCGGAACTTACCATGAGAGTAGTAAGGCAAGCTTTATTCATCAATCATATTATAAATAAGTACTTACTATCAGTGTTACTAGTAAGGCAAGCGGTACTTACCCTCAGTGTCACCATTAAGACTTGCCGTACTTACCATGTGTATAAACTGTAAGGCCATGAGTGATAGTAGTAAGGCAAGCGGAACTGACCATCAGTGTTACCAGTAAGGTTTGCGTAACTTACGCTGAGTATTAATAGTAAGGCAAGGGATGCTTACAATTAGTGTTACCAGTAAGGCTTGCGGTACTTACCATGTACACTAGTAGTAAGGCAAGCAGTACTGACCATCAGTGTTACCAGTAAGGTATGTGTTAGTTACCATGTATATTAGTAGTAAGATAAGCGGCACTGTGCAGAGATGTTAACAGTAAGGCTTGTGTATTAGTAATAAGGCAAGCGGTAGTTACCACGCGTGTAAGCAGTAAAGCAAGCGGTGCCTACCATAAGTTCTACCAGCACGACTTAAGGTACTTACCATAGATTTTAGTAGTGAGGCAAAAGGTATTTCCAAGGGTATTACTAGTAAGTCACGCGGTACTTACCATGAGTGTTACCAGGAAGGCTTATGGTACTTATAATGAACGTTACAAGTAATGCAAGCGCTACTTTCCACGATTTTACTAATAAGACAAACTTTGCTTACCATGACTGCTACTAGTAAGGCAGGTGATACTTATCATGAATGGTACCATGAGCGTAGATGCGCAGGCTCGCCTGCACCTTTGCTGTTCTCGGAAGCTATAACCTCATAACCATGGCGGGGGCTCTTTCGCTTTCGTTTTTGCCACATTAATTAGGTGTTGTTAGTGAGCGACTGAGCTAAGAAGACCTGTCTAATAGCCAGTCACGGCAACTCATGGAGATCTGTCTCTTTTGGGAACAAAATACATACTTACCTCAGGAAATCTACCATTTAGTATTGGGATAGACTGGTCAAGACCCGCATAACCCGTCATCTGATCTGGGTCTACACTGTTTGCCAACAAATCGGTAGTTTTAGATTGATTGTTTATAATCGAGCCAAAGTATACATACACCAAAATTCCCTTAAAGTTGTTGTCCACGTGATTATAAATGACCAATGAAATCAAACCGCGCGCTTGTACGAAATCGAGCTAACGGCTATTTATAGCCGCGCTATTCTTGAAACTGTGGCGTCAGAATGCCGTGTATAGAGGGTTATCTGTAAAGCCTAAACTGGGGCATTGGCACAAAAGTGCAGACTCCGGTCAGACGCCGCAGAAAGCGGCGCCTGTCCAGGGTCTGCACTGTTTGCTAAATTACAGGAAATTAAGGGTTAAATGACCCCGGTCAGACCATTTTCCGAGCCTACACTCAGAGTCGATACACTAGTGCTATCAGTGCTTTGATTAGACACATACTCATGTAGTCCAATGGGCTTGTTAAAGTTTAGAAACAAATATGTGAACGCTTAGCACTTTGGGTTAAATATTCAGCAGACGACGTATAGACTATTTTTTTTTTCATATTTCCCAGAAAACAGGTTTTGACATTTCATGCAAATTTTGTCCTAAGGAGCCAATTTGCATCAAATGTTAAATCCTGTTTTCTAGGAAAAAATATGAAAAAAATATCATCAATTTGTCATCTGCTGTATTAGCTTAGAGAGTGGTAAAGGTTTAGGAATGTTCGAATGCTTAGGGTAACTGACTCATCTTATTTTGTAGGTATTGGAACCGCAAGCGTGTATTGTGATAAAAAGTTGAGAAAAGGAGGCTTTGAGTTTGAATGTGAGAAGCAACTAGACAGAGTTCTGGCAGTAAAGACACATTCGACATCCCTCAAAAAGTTTGAAAGGGTCATCATGATAATACGAAATCCATACGAGGCCATGCTGGCTTTTTTTCATTTTATGTACAGTGGATACCATACGGGACAGACCAAAGATAAAAACTTCTTTAATGGTGGTAAGAAAAATAGCAAACTGTCCAATGGAGACAATTTGCATAAAATGTCAAATCCTGTTTTCTGGGAAAAATAAGAAAAAAAAAATATATAATCAATTTGTCGTCTGCCGAATCAGCCCAGAGAATGGAGACAATTTGAATAAAAAGTGAAATTCTATTTTCTGAGAAAATAAGCAAAATATCGTCTGTTGAATTAGCCCAGAGATTGGTAAAGGTTAATTACTTTGAGAACTAAACGAGTCACAGGATGAGAAAAGTACCTTCGCCATTACGAAAACATATCTGTATAGTTTTAACCCACTTCATCCCCAATTTTATACAGTAAAACTGGGGTTTACAGGATTAAACATTAGTTTTCTTATTTCTGCTCAAAAAGATAGTGGGTACTCGTTAGAACCGCCTCGCCTAGGCGGTCTTAACGAGTACCCACAATCTATGTTTAGAGCAGAAATATGAAAACTACGAGAATTTTTCATCTGAATGTCTTCATTATTTGATGGAGAAATTCTCAATGTATTGAATAGGCGTTTCTGTAATTGTAATGGCAAATACTCATATCAGCCTGCACATCCGCGCAGTCTAATCAGAGCCTTCGCTGTCCACCAGAAAAATAAAACAAAAAACATTTACTTCATCGTTATTCAGATAGCGAATGTCAAATTCAATATTTGGCCTCAGTTTGAATGTCAAAGTAGGATTTCGAAAGTCAACATTCGATATTCGGTCAGTTTGATTATTAGAATTCGATCTCGAATTTTGTACGACAAAAAATACGATATTCGGCCTCAGTTTGAAAGTCAAAATAGGACTTCGAATATTTAAATTCGATATTTGGCTTTTGCCCCAGTTCGAATGTCGAAATCGGATTTAGTATGTCAATATACGATAATCGGCCTCAGTTTCAATGATAAAATAGGATTTCAAATGTCAAAATATGATATATGGCCTCAGTTCGAATATCAAAATAGGACTTCGAATGTCAAAATCCAATATTCGGCCTCAGTTTGAATACCAAAATTGGATTTTGAATATTAAAATATGATATTCGCCCTCAGTTCGAGTGTCGAAAAACGAAACGCGAAAAACAAAACAACAAACCAACTTCACCGGGCTTAGTATTTGGTTGACCTCTGGCGCCCCATATTGGTGGATAAAGACTTTTGACATTCTGTGTGCATGATATTTGGTTGAGTTGAAGTTTTACGGCCCAGTCAACCCATCAGGGTCGTGTCGAGTCGTTCCGTTTACCTAACCTTGGCAGGCTTAGTCCTATTAGCTGTTACCAGTACTCGTGCACATTCTTTCGCCGGCGATTGACAACTGCCCTTCTTGAATCAGCAGAAGAGAGAGAACGAACATAGAGATATTTCATGATTAATCTCTACAAAAGAATGTTGCTGGACCTGGCAGGGATCGAATCCGCAACTTCCTGATCACCAGACTGCTGTGCATCCGACCGAGCCATTAAGGCCGGCTGTGCGCATGATATACTTAACCCATTTACACCTAGCGTCCCATAAAAGGGACATTGGCAAATAGTGTAGACCCGATCAGACGCCGCATTACGCGGCGTCTGATCGGGGTCTACACTGTTTGCATTAAATACAGGAATTTCTATAAATCATGGTAATAATAAAAGCTAACCAGACACCCCTTATATTGGAAACGGATCGGTCCGAAGAGTGAATGTAAAAGTGTCCATTCGGCATAAATGGTTCAAGCAACTAGCAATATAATATGGGAAATGATGAATATTTGGATATAGCGCAGATTCATGCACTAAAAAGTTGTAAGAAGTAAAAACTACCTTGAATAGTTGGTTTGCTGGTTTAAAAAAAACTTGCTTTACAATGAATGCCCATTTGCTTTTTGCATATGCTAAACGACCCCCTTTTACTAGACTGCCTCAGAGCTCGAAATATAAATCCCAGTATAAGTATGTGAAAATATGTTTACGGCCCATGTGATAATATAAGGATCAAACATGGTTTTTCATGCAATAACATTCGCCAGGTCCCGACTGAGGTGTTGAAAACCGGAGGCCTCGCTTTTCAACACCCTCCTCGGGACCCTGCAAATGTTAATGCATCGACAAACCATGTTTGATCGCAATTTCCACGGACTATGCTCGTTCAAGGGCCGGGCAGTATACATCTCCTAAGGGCAGCAAATCTGTGGTCCCGGTACGATCATATTGAAAGTTGCGTAGCCGTGCATTAACAGCGCGTGAATTGCCTTGTTAATACACGGCTTTTCGCCGGTTAATGCACGGCTGTTAATAACGCGCGGCACTGCTTTTTATGCAATAATGTACCTTTGAGACGTGAAGTTGTGCTTTCGGGAGATATACGGACAGCGAACACCCAACTCAGACTGCGCCTAGGATATATGGCACCCTTTTTACTAAATTGCTTCAAAGCCTGAAATATGATCTTCAATATAAATGTGTCTTCGGCCCATGTATTAATGTTCCTTCGGTTCATGTGATGATGTGCATGAGTATGTTCGGACAATGAATGCAAAAAGATCAGACTGTGAATATGCTATACGCCTCCTTTTTACTAGACTGGATCAAAGTTTGAAATATAATCCCCAGAATAAGTATGTGAAACTGTGCCTTCGGGCCATGTGATAATGTTCCTTCGGGCTATGTGATATGTTCCTTTGTGGCATATGCGAACAGTGAAGGCCCAGAGCAGACTGGGTATATGCTACCCGCATAACCCTTCTTACTTGAATGTTTCAAAGCTTGAAAAACAATCCACGGTATGAAAATGAGCCTAAGGGCCACGTAAGTATGTGTATTCGGGCCATGTGATAATGTGTATCGGGCCATATGATGATGTGCCTTCGGACCATGTGATAATTTACCTTTTGGCCATGTGGTTATGTGCCTTCAGGGCATGTGATAGAGTGCGTTTGCGCCATTTGATAATTTGCCTTTGGACCATGCGCTAATGTGCATTCGAGCATGTGCTATTGTGCATCCAGGGCATGTGAGTATGTGTCTTCCGGCCATTTGATAATGTGCCACTGGCCACATGAAAATGTGACTTCGAACAGTGTAATAATGTACCTTCTCGCAATGTCGTTATGTGTCTCCGGGGCATATGATAGTGTGGGCGGGCCATCATATTATAATTTACCTTAGGATCATGTGATAATGTACATTCGGAGCATGTGATAATCAGATTTAGGGACATGTGATAATGTGCCTTCGGGACAGATGATAATGTCCTTTCTCGAGTATGATATTGTGACCGGGCCATGTAATAATCTTCCTTTGGGACATATGATAATTTGCCTTCGGGCAATGTGACAATGTGCTTTCGGGCCTTGCGATAATGTGCTTTCGGGGCACATGATAATGAGCCTTCGGGGCTTGTGAAACAGTGCCTTCGAGGCGAAATCAAACAATCGGACAGCAGAGGACTAGTTCAGACTGTGCATATGCCTTTACGCCTTTTTACAGCTTAAAGTATACCAGTAATCCATAGTATAAGTATATGAAAAGTGCCTTAGGGCCATGTGAATAGCAAACGCCCAGATTAGACTGCGCTTATGCTTTACGCCCCTTTTCTACTAGACACCCCTCAGAGCTTTTCATTAATCCGAAATATGTGAAAATGTGCCTTGGGGTCATGTAAAAATGATCATTCGGGTCAGGCGAAATTGTGCCTTTAGATCAGGGGATAATGTGCATTCGGGACAATGTAAAGTTAGAGCAGATTGTGCATGTGGTATACAACCCCTTTTCAATGGACTGTCTAGAAGTTTGAAATATAATTTGACGTATGTGAAAATATGCCTTCAAACCATGTAGTAATGTACCTACGGATCTTATGCGGACAGCGAAGGCCCAGATCAAACTGCGCATAATTTTATGTCCATTTTCTACTAGACTGCCTAAAAGCATTAAAGTATAAGAACGTGAAAATGTGCCTTCCGACATTGCAATAATATGACTTCAGGGCATATATGGACAGCTAAGGCCCAACTCAGACAGTGCATCCGCGCTTTCTGATCAACCCTTGCGCTGTCCGCTAACAGAACATTTTGATATTGTAAGCTATATCAATAACTATCCGAGGTCCGATTTCGCTGGCTTGTCTAACTCAGTAATGTTCGTATAACCTTAGAAGACACTTTTCTCATGGCGCTGCCCATATAAACATGTAAGAGGAATGGATATACTTTCAGGGGGAAGCAACTTTCTCAAAAATTAATCATGCCACCATTTCGAAAAAGGGTCCACTCTAAAGGAAAAATAAATCTCATTTCGGGAACATATTCTTTCCTATTTTAGTGGACCCCTTTTCAGAAATGGCCTCGATGTGCAGGAAAGTAAACAGGGAGTCAGAAAAAGTTCCTTTCTTGTAAGTAAAAGCGTGAAATGATAATACCCCGTAGGCCTTGTGTCGCGGGCAAGTACTTTTTTTCCAAAAATTGACGAAATTTACCCATTAGCAATCCCAAACCAGATCTTCACAATATCATTGCATATACAAAGTTTGGTGAAAATTCATTGTTATTTACGCAAGTTAAAGTCCAGAAAAGAAAATGTGGACGGACGGACGGACGCCAACGTGAAACCATAATACCCGACACTATCGTGTGACGGGGTATAAAATGGCAGTCAATCAGCCAAGTGTGTCCAGTCCCTTAAACTGCATTATTGCGTAAAAAGCAATGTCACACGTTATTAACAGCCGAAAAGCCGTGTATTAACAAGGCCATTCACGCGCTGTTAATGCACGGCTACGCAACTTTCAATATGCTCGTACCAGGGCCACAGAATTGCTGCCGTCACGACATGTGTACTGCCTGCCCTAGAACGAGCATAGTCCGTGGAAATTACGTTCGCGAGACATCAGTGAAAAGGCGAAACAAAATAGTGCAAGAAATAACGCGAAATGTAGCAAATGTTTTCAGTTTTTATGCAATAATAGCGATCGAACATGTTTTTTTCATGCATTAACATTCGCCAGGTCCCGTGGGAGGTGTTGAAAAGCGAGGCCGAAACATTCGCCAGGTCCCTTGGGAGGTGTTGAAAACCGCGGCCTTCGGCCTCGGTTTTCAACACCTCCCACGGGACCTGGCGAATGTTAATGCATGGAAAAACATGTTTGATCCCTATATTATCTATTTTTTTTTATTTCAGTGTGGGATAAGCATGTGTTCAAGCAAACCCGACAGTGGAAGAAATTCCATATTCGATATTTACGTAATTTTACTAGGCCCCTATATCCTCTTTTCTACGACCGTCTGCAACATGACCTCTATAACGAATTACAGCGAGTTTTTGACTTCTTAGATTACAAAATAAATAAAACTGCGATAGCATGCACTGTGAAGAATCAGGAAGGACACTTTCATAGGGAGAAAAAACCGGTAAGAGACACAGACGGACACGCTTTGACTGTAAAGGATCTCTACACGGATGAAATGATTAGAAATATTACGGAAGCAGTCAGTGAAGTACAACAGATTTTAGAGACAAGATTCGGAACAGAATGGACTGTTTCGCTCCCCGACTTTTGATTTACATTCATAAACCTGATCATGTAGAAGAAAGATCATATCAAACTATTATCTTCATTCGGTAAGCAAGGGAGGCAACATGTAGTTTGCTTGATAACCAGTTTATTCCCCTAGCCCGCAGATATCAGCGAGCATTACCTATAGTGTGTAATACGCCATTTACTACAAATGGTGTGTAATACGTCTTTTACTGCGCATGTGTTTTTATTCTTTTTTCCCCAAGAATCTTAAAACATACTAATTTCCGACAAATTCATGACCGATTTAAGTCTGAAAACGTTGCAATATTTTCAGATAAGACGAAAGATGTGAATGTGCATATGTCACAAATACGAATACAAAACAGATGTGTAACGTTTGAGAAAGTTGCACAGATTATTACGTATGCCTACAACTGTACGTATATGTAACACATGGCAACGTTTATGTGTTACGTTTGCTTAGAATTGTACGGTATCTTGTGGACAATTAACTCTGAAGATTTCGTATGATATGTATGAACAATACACATTTGTAGCACCTATTCATTACATGAAGTAGAGGTCACTATATCGGGAATGACTATGGCCGATTTATTTCTTTGATGCATGTTTTTATTTGACACAGGGTCCTACTTATAAAGCCAACGTTTTTGGCATCTACATATATATATAGCACAAACTTTAAGGTTTAATGTAATATATAACATGTATTATAATGAAATCTTCTATAAATATTTAGCATGTATACCAAGATATTGCAACCATTTGATATGCATGGTTTCTCAGACAGGATCAGTGTCCGAGTGTCCCTTTTCGCGTGACGCGGCTCATATATAATGGTAACGTGTTTCATTAGAACGGCACCTCTAACGACCCTGGCTTTGATCTTACGCAAACAAGGTTAACTATATAATGGTCTACCGATCATACCGATCACTCTGATACGTTACAAGACCATGCTGTAAAATTATTTTCCTCGTGCCTTATCAATTTGAGCGCCCTGACTGCTTTGACTCGTACCGTGACTAGACGTCCATTTTGATATTTGAAAGCGGTTTGTAATCAATCCTTTGTATAAGGTCTATTCATCATCCCGGTTGCGTTTAACATATTCAAAAAAACACATTAGACCCTTCTTTGACTGCAATTTAAACGCAAACGGGATTTTAAATCATATAATAAAATGGCAATTGCTCGACTTTTTCACATGTTTATCAATACGAGTAACAAACAGACTAGAGCTTGATCAGACTTTAAAACAGTTTGCCCAAAGCCATAGTGTGAAAATGACAAATGCATTAAATGGGACTTTTTTGTAACTTATATATATATATATATATATATATATATATATATATATATATATATATATATATATATATATATATATATATATATATATATATATATATTATTTTCTGTATCAAAATACATACTCCAACTCAGTGTATCGGTATTTCTTCGTACTAACATACGATATGAAATGCACTTTGCAAAAATCACCATGTGCCACACATCTACATATGATACTTTTATACAAGGGTGCAACAGTATTCGTATATGTGACATATGCACACTCACAGGTAATTGTAGTAGACAAACGCATTTTTCCACACACAAGATAAGAAATAAAAGTATGGCAAATAAATTAAGGTCGTATCATTTGGTTGTTGTTGTTGATGTTGATGTTGTTGATGTTGATGTTGTTGTTTGTTTTTGTTGTTGTTGTTTTTTTCTGTTTTTTTTTTTTTTTTTTTTTTGTTTATGGTCGCATATTTTACATAAGAGTGTATGTTATATGAAATATTTGAATGAATGAATTAACAAAGGACGCCGTATACAACTACCTGAAATTAACCTGGCGGTTCTCTTAGAGTCGATGGGAGAAAAGTTATCGAATCCAGCTTCTTATTAGGAGAATTAGTGAATACGACCTACGAGTGCAAGCTTGAGATCAGTACAGTGCGTTTATCTAAACGCAATTGTTTTTTTAGTTGAATTTGCTGGATAAATTTTGACATATTAGATATTTTTATTATAAAAGAATATAAAATTTGTAGACAAAGATAAGCGCCGACATTCCATGGACGTAATATTTAACAGTTGTGCTGTGCACAGATGAACCTTTTCAGAAATAGAAAACTCTTCAGTAAGTGAAAGACACGGGCACTTTTCAGGTAATGTATACTATCGATAGCCAATTCTAGTTAATTCGTGCAGTATCATAACTGTTTATAAGTATTCTGTCAAACTTGGCTTCAATGTTAAAAACGGTTCGGGGCGTTAGATAAGCAGCGCTTTTAGCTGTTCTTTTTATATTCTTCAAGAAAAATCATTTTTGAAACATCTCGCTTAGACAATTCTAATGATGTTTAAGAAGGTCGTTTTGTGAATAACATAGATATAAGCATATGTATATCTCTATGTCATTAATCTGATATGTGGTTACACCTATTGAGGAGCAGAGGGCGGTGCTTTTCGACTTCAAAATTCAATATCTGAAAACAGCAAATCCTACGAATATCAAATTTAAAACCTATTCAATACGTCGATGCCTACAATCGTCCACAAGTTTTATTCAAGAACGTTTCTTTAAAAAGTAATCGCAAAATTCCAGCTTAAAAAGGGAGAACTTGAGAGTGTGTTTTTTGTTTTATGTTGTTTTTATTGTTGATTTTTATTTTCGTTTCTTGTTGGTGTTAATTTTGTTGTTGTTTTAGGACATCAGGCTACATCTTTACATTCTTCCGACTTTCTTCAGCGGAAGTGCTGTGTCTATCTCGTTCATGATGCGGCTGATTTTAACCTGACACAACAATCCATAATTAAGGAAAAAAGGTTACACCGTCATGCGAAATCACTCTGACATAAAATATTTACTTTGTTTTTATTTAAACATTTTAAATTCTGTTAACCCATTTATGCCGAGTAGACTCTTCTACCATAACGTTTTGGACCATTTCCAATAGAAAGGATGTCTGGGTAGTTTTTAGCATTAAAATGTTTGGTAGAAATTTGTGCAGTTTATACAAATAGTGTAAACCCTGATCTGACACCGCGCTCAGTGGTCTCTGATCTGGTTCTACACTGTTTGCCACTATCCATTTTATGAAACACTAGGCCTAAAATGGGTTAATGCCACTATATGTCTACAAACGCTGTCACCCTTCGCAAAGAGGCAATCAAATTGTTCGGTCGAACTCCTTTCACAAGAAACACGCTCTAAATGTCTTCCACCTCGGTGGTGGCTCAGATGGATGCGCGTCCGACTGGTGATCAGGAAGTTGCGGGTTCGATCCCCGCCGGATCGGCAACATTCTTTCGTGGAGATTGATCATGAAATATTTTCTACGGCCATTCTCTCCCTTCCGCTGATTCAAGAAGGCTAGTTGTCAGTTTCTAGTGAAAGAATGTGCACAATACCGGGGAACCGCAAAGAGGACTAAGCTTCAGTAAAAGTGTGGTTAAGAAAGCTGGCCGCGCTCGACATGACCCCATTAGGTTTACAGGGCCGTTCAAACAAAGAAAACACTGAACCATTAATTGTTACCTGATTTAGCTTCTTACTACCTCCAAAAACAAAGCATACATACCTTTGGAAGTCTTGTAGTGTATGGTGACTGACTCCATCCTTGTCTTAAGCAAATGGAGAATGTGCCAGGGCTGCGTTCAGTAAAGCGAAACACAAGCGAGTGTTATTTTTTTCAAAAACTATTTTGCATTGTCTGAATGATTATTGTAAATCCGTCACGAGTGACCCCCAAGAAGAGATTACCTGTTATTCTTCTAGACGAGACTTTATTAAAAATCGAATAATCCATATTAATAAATATTCAGTATTTTATTATCAAGTTACAAACAAGCATTAATAAACGTTTTTCCATAGGCCGCCATCTTTTTGGTGCAAAAAGACAGCTTGAGAATAGTTTAGGGATGTTCGCTACCCTGCGCGGGAAAACTATCACAACAGAACGGGGAGTTTGATTTTGGTTTGCTAGTAACCGCGAACGTTTCGGTTAACTGAAGTAAGCGCTGAATGGTGAATGTGTTCCTGACTCCTTAAGTATCCTCTGTGGTCGTTTCAGAAGACTCAGTTAGTAGTTCTCGCTTATAATTTCTAGAAACCATTAAGGTGTTTAAACCCTTTCTTAAGTATAGCTATGACCCTTTTGAAAGAGGTTGTCTTTGGGGTATAGCTAGTGTCACCAACATCATCCTGTGCTGGTAATCCAAGCTTAGGAATAAAAATTAGAAAATGTGCTGGTGACAGCGTCACATACGGCATTATCTGAAATGGTATTGTTTGGTTTTCCATGTATCGCGATGAACCTTCGAAAACCTAGCAAACTTTGGTGAATTATTAACCAAACGTTTATTCGGGAGAATACCCAATATTTGGCTTGCAACGAAGAGTGTGCTTTTTTCACTTCTGAAGTATACAATAATCACAATGTATGGTCGTGTCAAAAAGTCTGTGATGCCATTGTTTATCATTTGGATAATATTTTTATTAGATTTGGAACTAAACTTTATAGGCAAACTATTGGTATTCCGAAGGGAACTAATTGTGTCCTCTTATTGCAGATTTGTTTCTATTTTGTTGTGAGAGAGATTTCACGAAGTCTCTCTCACGTGAAAATCAGGCTGAAATTATTGAGGCTTTCAATTCAACTTCTAGGTACCTTGATGATTTATTAAACACTGACAATATTTACTTTGACCAAATGGTGGACCGGATATACCCTACAGAACTCCAATTAAATAGAGCAAATTCTTCCGATACCGAGGCACCTTTTTTGGATTTGAATCTATGTATATATAATGGTACAGTTTGCACCAAAATTTATGATAAACGGGACGGTTTTGATTTTGATATAGTCAATTTCCCTTTTCTGGATGGCGATGTCCCCCGGCGTACCTGATATCGGGTATACATATCTCAGCTTATTAGATTCACCAGAGCTTCTTCAAGTCTTAATGACTTTAACTACCCTTACTGCCAAACTTCTTAGTCAGGGCTATCGTTATTTTAAACTTCGTAAGGCGTTTTTGAAATTTTATCGCACCCACAATGCCTTGGTAGAAAAATATAGCGTCAGTCTGAAAACACTTCTGCAACAAGGTATATCGGAACCAGAATTTTACGGTAATTTAGTGTACAGATTTAGAAAAATTGTAGAAAATCTAACTTTTCGGAGTAATTCAGAAAACTTATTAACCGTTATAAAAGAATGGACTATAGTCTGGATATTATGCGGCAGACTGCATGCCTAGTTGTCAACCCAATCATTGTTGATGGCTATGCTTCACTCTTTGATTGCACGACGGCGGTTCGGGCCCCAGACTCTTCGTAAAACTTTAAGCAGTGGGTGGGGCTTGACGATATGTCTTTGGCTTGGCCCACTGTGGTTTAACTATTGGTTTTTATTTACTCTGGCATACAGTAGAATTAGCCATGAGTTCTCGTCTTTGTTTATTATAGTGATTAATTTGATTTTTGTGTTTTCGCTTTGATGTTGGAAGCCTTTATGCGAACCGATTTTTATGTGTTTCTGCATTAAGAGTAGCATCGGGACCCAGGGTGAAGTTGACTAGCTGTCATTTTGTTCTTGTGTTTTTCAGTCCTTTTAGCATTGCGATTACCTCGCTTGGGGAAGAGAGAACTAATCTTGGTGATTTTCGTACGGTTTGTTCGATTTGCGCTTGTTTGGATTTGTCGGTTTCCTCTTCCTCTTGGTGTCTGGGAAGGGCTACGGTTTGTGATTGTGGCACTTCCCGGACTTTTCTCTTACCTTTCTTTTTTGGCATGTCATGTACCATTTTAGATAAACTGATCTGGTCACTAAACAAATATACAAACATACCCATACATTTTGTCTCTCTTTCTTTGACTTTATAAATAGGGGGTCCTGAGCAGTCAACTTTAGTGTACATAAAGGGTAGGGATTCTGATACACGTTCAGCTGGCAAAGGCGGCTTCAGAGTCATCTTCTACGACCCATCTTTATGGCCGACATATTGTATACGATCTCAAAACCTTCCTAACTGCTGATCGTCCATGAAGTTTCCAATACCTTTGTCTTATTAAGTATAGAGTGTGGGAAGCTCCGATATGCAGGGACGTTTGTGGTATATTTCTAACATCAAGTCTGTGTATCTGTGATATTTTGGCAGAAGAATTGGATGCCTTGGTTTTCACACAGTTCAGCATTTTCAAGTTTGCCGCCGCACTCAAGCAATCCGTGTGAGTCTATAAAAAATTCAAGCTGGCTCTGCAGATTGTTTAATTTGGACTTACTTATGGAATCAACCACTTCACTGAACTGCTGTGTTACGGCCTAGCATTCCTACCTTCGATTAACTGCCTTGGCTGATTACGCATAGCTTGTAGGCATATATTCAATTTCTGACAACTGCGTCAGGGAGTCGAATCTTTTGCGGCCATCTTGAAATTCTGTAAATGAAATTCCACTCCCCCCATAACTGTGTCGGATTGAGATGAAACTTAATGGGAGGCATCAGAGCAACATAGAGATTAAGAATTGCTAAAAAATTTCATTCGGCTATCCTGGCCTGGGCGGCCATCTTGAAAGTCTTGAAACCATATCCGCTCCCAAACCCTAAAAATAAAAAACAAAACAAAACAAAAAAAAAAAAAAAAAAAAAAAAAAAAAGAAGCAAAAAAACTTGGTGGTAGGCATTGGGGACACATGGAGAGATAGAATTGATAAATCACTCCGTTCCGATATCCAAGATGGCCGCCATGACGGCCAAATTGACAATCTTTAAACGACATCTCCTCCCAAACCTTGAGCTGAAACTTGATGGGAGGCATCGCAACAACAAAGAGATTCAGAATTGCTAAAATCGTTTTGTTCCAATATCCAAGATGGCCGCCACTGTGGCCATCTTGTAAATCTTCAAACCGCGTATGCTCCCTAATCTAAAGTCCATTGCCCAAGCTTGGTGGAAGGAACTGGGGTGACATGGAGATTTGGAATTGCTAAATTCGTTCCGATCCAAGATCCAAGATGGCCGCCATGGTAGCCAGCTTGAAAATGGTAAGTCAGATTAAGCTGAAACTTGATGGGAGGCATTGAGGAGACATGGAGATTCAGAACTGCGAAATTCCTACTGCTACGTTCCATTTCGACATCCAAGCTGACCACCACAACGGCCATCTTGAAAGTCTTCAAACGACATCTCCTCCCAAACCATTATCCGGATTGAGCCCAAACCTGATGGAAGGCATCAGAGCGACATAGAGACTCAGAATTGCTCCAATCGTTCAGGTAGGATATTATCTCAGATTGCCCCCAAGGTGGCCATCTTAAAAATCTTCACATCTCATTTGCTCCATAATGGTTAGTCGGACTGCGCCAAAACTTAGTGGGAGGCATTGCAGCAACACCGAGATTCAGAATTGCTAAACATTTTTACGATATCCACGATGGCCGCCAAAGCAGCCACCTTGAAGATCTTCTATTGTTAGCTCACCTTGAGCTTTCCTCCAGGTCAGCTTATGCCCTGGGCTTTTCAACCATGTCTGTCCCTCATCTGTATGTGCGTCAGTAACTTTGCCCATTTTAGACATCTCCATCAGAATTGTATCCATGATGGTTGCCATGGCGGCCATCGTGAGGTCTTCAATTGTTATTTGCTCCCGAACAGTGTCGGATGGAGTGGAAACTTTGTGGAAGGAATCGGGGCGACATGGAGATTCAGAATTGCTAAAATATTTCCAATCACATCTGCTCTCGAACGGTAAGTCTAATTGAGCTTAAACTTGATGGAAGGCATTAAGGTGTTATGGAAATTCAGAATTGCTAAAATCATTCTGTTCCAATATCCAAGATGGCCCCATCTTGAAATTCTTCAAATCACATCTCCTCCCAAACAGTAAGTCAGATTTAGCCAAACCTGATTGGAGGCATCGAGGTGACATGAAGATTCAGAATTGCTAAATCGTTTAGCTCCAATATCCAAGATGGCGGCCATGGTGGCAATCTTGAAACTCTTCAAACAACATCAGATTCTGAATTGCTAAAGGCAATCTGATCTGATAGCCAAGATGGCCACCATGGCACAATGTAACATATCATGATCAGCCTAATCTAGGTGAGCGATTTCTGGCCCACTTGGGCCTCTGGGTTTTTCTTTTATTCTGTTTTCAACAAATAAGCTTATGTTGGTCTTAAGGCATGGTGTCATTTAATCTGAAAATAGAAGTAACATAATCATCAAACAAGACTGGATTTCTTCTTTGCCTCCCATACTTACTTATGGCACAGTATCAGCCTACGTCAGATTCTACTGAATGTTCACAAGTCAGCCTGATCATGCATTTGCATGTCAGGTGTTTGACTGAAGTCTATTTCATCAGAAAGTCTCTGCTCCTTTGCCGTTTTCAACCGATAAATATGTATGGCGTTTATGCTATCTTTCTTCTGTCGTTAGGGTCTGTTGCCACATGTCAGTATCCGGCATTTAAATCTAGACAAGAAAACCTTTTAGAGCCTGCCAGGTAGTCTAGCAACTCATCTATGCGAGGGAGAAGGTAGGCATCTTTTACAGTCACATCGTTCAGCCGTCTAGAATCCACACATAATCTACTAGATCCGTCCTTTTTCTTAACCATTACTATGCTGCTAGCCCATGGACTCCTGGATGGCTGAACTATCCTTTCTTTCATTCAATTATCAATCTGATCAATTTCTTCAGTCATATGGACCGGAACGTTTTTGACGCCGTTTGATAGGTTGGTTGTCTCCATGTGGTATTCTATGTTTGATGACACCTGCTTTGCAAATGTCATTGTCATATTTTGAAATTACGAGGGTTATTTGGAAAGTCCTGAAACTCGCACGATATTTCCGAGCTCCGTGCATGGATTTTCATAAATAGCACATGCACAGAAAGCTACATCTTCCATCTTGAACATGGTATATAAAATTTACGTGCAGATGCAAATTCGCATGTATAAATTCGAGGCGTTTCCTGCAAGGGTTTCGCTATTGACCAAATGATAAATTCTGCAAGGGGCGCAAAGGGCTTACATCAGTATTCGTACATTATTAGGGCTACGCCAACGGATAATAAAGCCGATCTAGACACTTTTTATGGAAGTCAAGCTGCGTCATATATCACAATTACAAGATGGTTCTTGCGATTTAAGCAGGTAGGGAGTCCCTTGAAGATGACCTCCGTTCAGGACGTCCCTTGTCAGCGTTCAGTGAAGATGACGTCACTGCCGTCATACGTCTGCTAGATGAAGACGCTCGTTGTACAGTGTATGAGATTTCTGAGTCATTGAGCATTAATTCGTCGGCGGTGTTTATGATTTTGAAGCAAAGATTAGGACTACGCAAGATATGTGCGCACTGGGTACCCGACCTCTTAAGCCAAGCTGGAAAGAATAGGCAAGTGAAAATCGCTTCGCAATTATTACAAATATATGGTTGATGTCATGATAAACGTTTGTGTGAAATTGTAACAGGTGATGAAACATGGAATATCATTTTTTGAATCTGAAGGGAAGGAGAATAACAAGTTTGAATTGGAGAAAATGGGGCTAGGCCCCAAATTGTCCGTAGATCCAGGTCTGTTAAACGTGTTTTATACGCATTATTGTTTGACGCTAGAGGAATTGTGGCCAGAATTCCAGTTCCTGAACACAAGACTGCCACTGGTATCTACTATGCTGAACAAGTTTTACCTGTTGTTGTTAATCACTATATGGCGACGCGTCCACGAACCGGGGTGCGGGGCCTGAAGCTTCTCCACGACAACGCCCCAGCCCACTGCTCAGCCCTGGTGCAGGACTATTTAAAAACACAAGGATTTAAAACATTACCACGTCCCGCGTAGTCCAGATCTGATACCATGTGACTTCTGGTTGACCCCTGTTATCAAAAAGTGCCTTAGTGAACAAAAATTCGAAACCCGCACAGCTGTCGGAAGAGCGTTATTTCAATACACAGACAGTATTCCTAAATGTGACTATAATAGCGCACTCAAACGCTAGAAAAAAATGTGTAGAGGTCAAAGGTGAAAACTTTGAGGGGCTGGACTAGTTGAATTTGGAATGGTGAGTGTAGCGGCCATAAAGCGCCACAAGTTTCAGGACTTTCCAAACGTCCCTCGTATATCAGAATACTTGCTCAACAAATTACTGACTTCAGCCCGTTGTTCTGTTTTCATCCCCGCTACTGTTCGTTTATATAGATTCATTAAATGATTCGGAACCTTCACTCGTTCTTTGTTGCAACTGTTTATTTTCTGCACCGTAGATACTGGGTTTATGTTGCAATATTTGTTCCAGGGTTCAGAATTTGTGGCTTAATTGACAGATTCATAATACGCACAGGGGTCAAATCTTTACTCTAAGACAGACTTCTAGCTACTAATGTTCGACCGTTACCCAAGGTCTGATCTTTTGGTTTAATAATATATGAACCAATATTATTTAATTTCCGACCAATCACCTTCTCCTGAATTATCATTTCCGGCATAGTAGAAATCGCTACCTTATCCTACATTGCAATACGATAGCACTCGATTGAACAATTACATGTTAGCACAAGTTTTATCCTACACTTTCAAACTATTATTTGCTACATCTATTTGCCAATTATGTTTCTTGAGGAAATTCAGTCCCAAAATCAAATCTATGTCTATGTTAGCTACGAGAATATTGCATGGACAATGTATGCTGTCTAGTTAAACAAATACAGAAGTTTTGCCTTTAATTTGGACGCGGTCGTCAGATGCTGAAAATACACTTCCTTCATATTGTTCTAATATTGGTGAAGTACAGAACGCTATAGTTTCCCACATTCCAAAAGACATTATTGTAAAACTTGCACCTGTGTCTATCAAACACTGAGTTAAGATGTTATTAACTTTACAGTCAGCGAACAGTCCTGCTCCTGAACTAGAAACTAGCACTATTTCACGTGCTGCTGACATTCCGTGTCAGCTTCTTTCTTTTCTTTGTTTTTGTGGACGATTCCAATTAACATGATTTTCAGAATTACAACTATATCATCTGCGCTGGAATCCTTGTGGTGTAGCTTATAACGTTGGATCGTATCTACTGCTTGAAAATGACTGAAAACCATCTGCGTTATGATGGTAACGTGTTTTCTTAGTTTATGCTTCAATCGATTTATGAATGTTCTTTATTGTATCTTTCAGAAAATTCCAGCCATCTATCACTTGAACTATCACTTGACCTCTTCCTCTTGGGGTCTGGGAAGGGCTGCGGTTTGTGATTGTGGCACTCCCTGGACTTTTCTCTTACCTTTTTTTCATGTCTTTTTTCAGCCTTGTTGAACGCCGCCGGTTCAACGACACGGCGCACTTCTTGGTTCAAACTTGTTGGTCTGGCCTGTTTGATTCTCAGCCTCATATCTGAGCTGTGTAGAGAATCAATCAGCTGTTCTTTAGCTAAAGTTTCATCAACATCTGAAGGCGCCCGTGGATAGACCAGGTTCGTCAGTCGCCAGATATCTTGATCAAGCTCTGTCAAAGCCTCTGCAGCTTGCTGTCGTCTTTCTTTCAACTGCACTCTGTACAGTTCCATCTGGTTAGGAGGGGCAAACCGCTCTTGTGCATTTGCCGGTCCTTCATATTTACTTGAATTTGACGTTAGATTGCCAAACACTATCTGTGCCTGGCATCGTAAAGATACAACGAGATAGCTACCCTTTTCTTTTAATATTCCATCCATTAAGCTTTGCGAAAGCATCAAAGTTGGCTTTGTAGTCCGTCCAGTGCGCATTGCCATCGAATGTTGCAGGTTTGCACTTTAATTCCCTTTGAAATTTAACGGCCCAGTTTGAACAGCGCCAGCGTTTGGAGTTGAAGTTTGTGGTTTGTGTCGTTCGACCTTTCTATCTCTATTCAAGAGATCTCGACTACCTATTTCATGCAAACTCAATTCAGGTGGTTAGGTAAAAGTTGGATCCGGTCGGCCTTTCGGAATATCATGCAGGACCCTCTTTGTTCTGGTTGCTGGACTTTCAGGTTAAGCTTTCTTGTCATGCGATTTCAGTTCTTGAACTTGCCGTTCCAATATTGTATTTTCATTGCCCAGATGGCTAATTTCACTTTGACGCCTTAATGGGTTTGGCCTTTTTTTCCGCCAGATGCTCAGTTGTGTTGTCAAACTCAACATACATGTCCATATTTCAAAATATGTGAATAAGGTATAACTAAAATAGTAATAAATATCGCACCGATGTCGCCACCACTGTAACGTATTTCCGAGCTTTGACTATACCTTGGATTAACCAAGATTATGCATATACTTTTGCTAAGGGCTACTTTGCCGATTGAGTGGTTCAAATGATTAAAGAAAATAATTGTAAATAAAAGATGAAATCCTTTCTAGCTTAAATTAATTTTATCTATCGCCGAATGACAAGGTTCGGCTCCACCTTTCAAACCTTTCAACCTAAGAAAAACATTTTGGCTGCGACCCGTACACTAGTGTCTACTGCTTATTACCCTCTCTGACTAGCTGGACTTGTTAGGGATCACGGAAACAAGCTCGAGGCACAATTGGTACAAAGTCCCAGGCCAACTTATTCTTCTTTACTTAATTATACTGCTTATTTAAATTTTAGATGTTTCCTCTTCGGTGACCAAGCAACAACAACTTAAACATTGAATCTGAGTACTGTATACCCTCCGACTCATGTACCTGGTTTACTGTTGCATTAGGCGCCCTACAACGTACTAATGGGCTAGCCGGACACCTACAAACGAATATGCTACGTTCCATCGTTAGCAAAACTGATGACAAGCGTCTAACTGATCATTCATTTTAAATACGCTATTACAACCAATCTAATCTGCGCTATGAATCCATTTCTGCTGTACATTGTCCTATCAAAATATTAATATACAATAAAAATAGCAAAGCATTTAAAATAATAGACACCAAATAAATCAAGAAGGAAGTCTACAAAAGTGTTATCTGATTGTATCAACTTTCTATTTAGGGAAAAGAACTGAATAGAATTCCCACAATACACGTGTGTCCGTACGGCACCACGAAGAGGTACTATTTTAAAAGATTTACAAAAAAGAAGTTACCACTAACTTCATGAACATACATAAGAAATTCCTTGAAATCGCCAGGTAGTTCGCGGTATAGATGCAATTTAATTTCAGAAAGAAAGTTATGAAAAAAGATATTTTATTAATGAAATTAATTTGAGTTTTATTATATATATGTGGCTTGAGGTGCTCTCCTCCACCGGTATTTCACGTGTCGTTTTGGCCTGTTTGTGACTTCCTACTTGAGGTCACACGAGACGGATCTGCAATAAGGCACAGAAGAATCAAAATGGTTTGTGAAAATAATTCGCGAGTGATCTGTTTTACTGAACGCAACATGGTTTGCCAAGGTGCACTTGTTTCATTTATAATTACGTAAAATCGTGCAAATACGTCGATGCACAATGCCTGAGAGTTAGTATTTACATTGTGCATCATGATAGTGAAGTAGATCTAACAGTATTTTATATTATATATTATAACCCAGCTTTAGCGGAAGTAACTGCTATAGTAGTAGCGCATATTATAACGAATGGAATAGAATGTTTTATAACCCAGTTATGGCCTCTTTCGGGTATACAATTAACGAGATCGCTCGCTTCCATGCCGAATTCGAGCTCAATTGAAATTGTTCTTCAGCAAGTATAAGAGTTCATCGAACCATTCAAGAAGCAGCAAAGGATTGGTGTGTCCAGTCAGGCAGTTAGTTGGGGCCCCAGTAGTCGTGAAGAACTGGAATGTGTGCGAATGCGCACAGCCAGATTTGTAACAGGAAACTACAATTATCGTTAAAGAAGCAGCTTATTTCGTCCTCAAATAAAATTATGTTTTCTTGCAAGTTCTAGAATTAATAAAATTTCTTTATTAAAAGATTTAAAAAAATGATAAAGACTCAACAAACAAGCAATTAATACTTAAAAAAAAAAAAAAAAAAAAAAAAAAAAAAAAGAAAAGAAAAGAAAATTCATTTTCGTGAGCCATTTAGATGGAATCTAATTATTTTGCACATAAGTTTTTCTTATCAAAGGCGCAAAAAAAAACAACAACAAAAAGAAACAAACAAAAAACAACAACAACAACAAAAAAACAAAACAAAAAACAACAAAAACAACAACAACAAAAAACAACAACAAACAACAAAAAAAAACAAAAACAAAAAAACAAAAAAAACAAAAAAAACAACAACAACAAATAAAAAAACACAAAGAAACACACACACACACACACAACTTTTTGGTGATGCACTATTCATTCTCTGGTACCAAATAGGCAGAATAATCCGTAAAACGTCATACTTCAAATGTGCTGAAGACTTTGACGTGCATATTCATTGCAAATATTAGCCAACAAAATATATATCCGCATATGCATAATATATATCCGCACATACACAACGCGTGAGTTAATAGGTACAGATAGACGTCTGCATATGCATAATATATATCCGTATAAACACAACGCGTGAGTTAATAGGTACAGACAGATCAGATAGCATCACTGTTCTCTTTATGTATATCAACCGCAGATGGATAGCTGTACATATACTGAAAGGAAACAGAAACGCAGGGTAGAGATTTTCCTTCTTATTTTAACCATTTTTTACGGTGTTTACTATAGCTATACACTTTTACAGATTGTCCTGTGAATGTAAACCGCGGGTATACGAGTCTTTGGTAGATGTGCTATCTACCCAGTGTGTGAAATCATTCAACCGTGCACTACACAGTGCATTGCACGGACAATACGGAAAGCCAAAATTTCGTGCAAAACAAGCATGTTTAAACCTTCAGCACAAGATTTCCTCACACCATTTGGTACACTTCAACGATACACAACGCTCTTCGATTCTTTTACCGATTTTTCTTTTTTATTTTTACGCTACTTTGAACTTTTTTCAATCATGGTACGATTGACTGATGTTCTGAGGGGTAGGGCAATTGCGTTGCTGATGCAGGGTCAGAGGCAAAAGCAAGTTGCCAATCATTTTGGGGTTAACGTCTCAACAATTGAACGTCTTGTTAGACGTTTAAGGGAGACAAGGCATTTAGCAGACCGACCGCGGTCTGGGCGTCCACGCGTGACGTCGCGACTTCAAGACAGGACAATCCGTCTGGCACATTTGCGGAATCGTCATCTCACTGCTACCGAAACTGCCCTTAATACAGTAGGTAAGCATAATCGACAAATTTCTCCGAAGACTGTTGGAAGTCGATTGCGTGAGATTGGTCTTCGAGCTCGTCGTCCATACGTTGGTCTGCCTCTGACCCAGGCACGTAGGTTGCGTCGTATGGCGTGGTTGACGGCGCATGCGCCCAGGCTATTTCCGATGAGGCAGTGGAGACGAGTTCTTTTTACGGACGAGTCTAGGTTCACTCTCTGTCGCGCAGATGGTCGACATCGTGTGTACCGACGTCGCGGAGAACGCTTTGCCGACGCCTGTGTTGTCGAACGGGATCGGTTTCGGGGTGGCTCCGTTATGGTCTGGGGAGGCATTGCTCACGGGATAAAATCACAGTTGATTATTGTTGCGGGCAATATGACCGCAGTAAGGTATAAGGATGAGATCTTGCGTCCCGTTGCAGTCCCGCTTGTGCAACAACGTAATCTGATTCTGCAGCAGGACAATGCCCGACCACATGTTGCCCGAGTTTGTCAGGATTTCCTGGCAAACAATAACATCGCACCACTAGCATGGCCACCGTACAGTCCAGATTTGACCCCAAAAGAGCACATGTGGGATGAGCTGGACAGAAAGGTTAGGAAGCGCCGAAATCCCCCCGCAACTCTCGCACAACTAAGGAATGCGTTGATCCATGAATGGAATAACATCCCGATGCGAACTGTCAATGCTTTGGTTAACTCTATCCAAAGGAGAATTAGGGCAGCAACGGCAGCAAGAGGGGGGCACACCCGATATTGATTTTCAGTTTGATTTTGATTTCAAGATTTGGGGGTAGCTACCAATGAACTTCAATAACTCGAGACTTGTTGATCACAAACTTATGAAATTTGGAACTTTTGTTCCATACATGTACCGTTTTGTAATAATAGTAAAATATTTAACAAACTTTTTCAAACGAATGGAATTTAGGAATAAAATTTACCCTGCGTTTCTTTTTCCTTTCAGTATATTTAGTATCAGCCTCAGCAACTCATTAACACTGCGCTGAAAATTACGTAAAGCCTGTAGTAAAGAAAGACGTTTTCAAACGTGTGTGTATAAGCAACTGTCGCAGAAAAGACGTTCATTTCGCATGATTTTCTACAAAAAATCTCTTTAGATTTCTTTTATAATTATTTACAAATGGCATTTGTATCTATATCATATACTTTGTACATTTTAACTGAAAAGATATGCTTTGTTTTGGGAGTCAATGAAGCCTAAACCAACCAAAAGACGTCAGAAAGTTAAAGTTGCTGTTTTATATGATGTTTTTTTTTTTTTTTTTTTTTTTTTTTTTTTTTTTTTTAATTTACAATGACGCTTGCAATGAATCAAGTAATATAAGCTAATGATAGTCATGATCAGATAGAATACAACTAATGCAGGACTTGAATGCCATTTATATAAGATCGGGTGAAAAAATTCACAGGTTTTGAAGCAGATTATACAAAACGACAGTAATATTGTTCATGGAGATGTTAAACCTCAACAAACAAACAAAATATTTGACACAAGCAAAATGTTTATTCAGTTACTTATTGTTACTGTATCAGTTTGTACATTTGCTTGCTTGAATTGAGTAATTACAGTGAACAGAAATTATTTTGTAATGATAATTGTGTAAAAAAAGGGTAAGAGATAAGTCCAGGGAGTGCCACAATCACAAACCGCAGCCCTTCCCAGACACCTAGAGGAAGAGAAAACAGACAAAACCAAACAAGCGCAAATCGAACAAACGTGCGAAAAGCACCAAGACTAGCTCTCTTCCCAAAGCGAGGTAATCGCAATGCTAAAAGGACTGAAAAACACAATAATGAAATAACACAAGGCAAGATATAAAACAAATCGCCTCGTAGAAAAAACCACAAAACAACAAAGAGAAAGACTAAAACCGGGACGTGTTTCGATATTTCTGTAATCTGACTCCATCTGGTTCACTTACACTTTAATAGCTTTCAAGTATTTTATCGGGAATTTGCTTATAATACATAACTTAAGTCCAAGTTCCAGTCTTAACATTTGTATATATTGTTTTAATTTCTGTTCTGTATTCTCAATAATCCTATCGGACAGTAAACTATTTACATAACATATCTAAAATGAGTTTACTTTACATTCTCCCTTACTATTTCATTTAAGCGCATAGACATCTTTAAATTCTCCTTACCATATAAATCATATTTCATAATCTAAATCTCAATTATCTGCAGCCTAGCTACTTTCCCCTCATGCTCTCTTTCACTCATTTCTGATAAGCAATCACAATATCTTTATCAAACTATTTCTACCACCATGCCTTCTTTCATACCCAAAATGTTCCAACCATTTTTAGATCCGCCAATCAAATTATCTATAATAAAACCAACAAGCTGTGTAACATTTCTAACCCAGGAGTTTGCCTAATAGGGAAACCTGATAACAAGAATCAGTAGGAGGCTGTCATGCTACTGCTGCATGATCTCAGTTCTTACTTGCAGAATGCATTCCAAGATCTTACAGTAAGCCATTCTCAGAGGGTGTGCAAGTTATTTGATATGGTCACTGCTTATCATACACATATAAATGGAATCTCTCTTTCAGACTGAACCTATGCATTATATTCAACTGATATTCACAAATATTAGAATTATTAAAACTGAAATTAAATAAATCCTACATAATTTATTATGAAGTGTAAGAAGTTTAATTACATTAACTTAAGTAATAACTACTTAAATTAAAGTAATAAGTACTTTAATTACCCTTGTGATATTTTTTTGTTTGTGTATTATCTAAAAAGGTCGTGCGTGTAACGGGTTTGTTATCAGTTTTAATTATGAATTATGTTTTCTAAAGCAACTGGCTTAGTGGGTTATCTGTCGCAGAAAAACGGCTCAAAAAGGCGTCAAAATAGGTTTTTACGAAATGTTTTAAAGAGTTAGTCATCCTGATGCCTTGTATTGAATGAGTAACATTCGGTTCAAAAAAGTTCTTGACAAAGTACTTCAAGTTTTTGTCGTGACAAAATTCGGGAGTGCCTATGTTCATTTGTGTACGAGATCCTAACTTAATGACTAAGATATTAATGTTTTGTCTTAAAAATTCCTTTTACAGACGTCTGTCTGTCGGCAAATATTGAATAAGTTGAGAAATAAACAACAGTTTTAAAAGCAACTGACATAATGTTATTGAAATAACAACAAATAAGGCTTACCTAGACAGTCTTGAAACCTTATCATAAAATACTTAATGACTATTAATAAAATATATTAACCTCCCAGTTGATCACACTTCAGTACTTTTTCAGTGGTTTGGATACTAAATGTATATTGAGTTGACTTAATCACAAATTTTCCAAAATGTTTTTGTCACCATATGATTGGCAAAACAGCTTCCTTTTTAAAATGCACGTTTTTTTACAATTCCCAGTTCGCAGCGAATTGCTATACAGTGATTTCATTCTTTGCGCTGTTCAACCATTCCATATGCAAAAGTTGAAGTGTGGTACTTTCCGAGAAATCATTTATGTTTTTTTAAGCTAAGCATATATGGAGTACAAACTATCAAGTGGGCCATTGTGGTCAATCGGCCTCTAGTTACTGATATTTTCATAGATTCTGAGAAGTATATTTACTAGTATTAAAAATGAAAGCATTTCATTGTCGAATCAGCTAATACTAGCCCAAGACTTTCCTGTCTAGTGATCTGCTGTAGTCAAAATGTTGAAAAAAAACCCAAAAAACAAAAAAAAAAAACAAAAACAAAACAAAACAAAACAAAAACAACAACAAAAACTCACAGGATAATAGTAACTGTCAAGAAACAATGTCCGTAGCATCTATTATATGTATACTTGTCAGAGGTAAATTTTACAGTTCGGAATGAACCAAAACTCGGAAAATAACTTGAGTCGTTTAGATTAGTTGAGTGAATCTTGATACATACGCAAGCATGTGCAGCATAAGCGTACACGCAATTGCTGAAGCTAAACGACCCGTTAGCCTTTTGAAAAGCTAATACTTGTGTTTTTAGTTTAAAATTATTTAAGGTAAATTTACACTTGCTTGATGTTCCGCTATTCTGAACAAGGGAGATAAACTTTGCACCTTCCTGTTTGCCCTCTTATACACCTAATATACCTTCTAAAATGGATCTTCTCTGAAACGAAAAGGTTTTCTCGTTTTAGAAAATATGTATTTTCAGAAGGGAGGTAAACCCAATTTGACAGACTTTGAAAGTTTATACTTTTATAAGTTTAGGAGCTTGAAGTTGTTTAGACGATATGTAATCAACTATTCATGTTATCAAGCAGTATAATTTTGTCTATTGTATCAAATAATGAGGATATTGATTTTCGTTGGGAGGGATGCGGGGCGTAGGGGAATATTAGTATAAAGAATTAGGAGAAATATTAGATATAAATTTAAATACAGTCGACTCTCGTTATCTCGAATTCCAAGGGACTATCTGGAATACTTCGAGATATCCGTACATCGACATATCAGATTTGCGGAATTGAGGTAAACAAGAAATCGAACAACCACATTTAACAAATGAATATGTAATTTGACTCCTGAAGTTATTGAAAATATTGTGGAAAAGAGGCTCTTTTCCACGATATTTTGATACCTGTTGTTAGATATCCATGTTAGAACAGGGACCAGATTTTCACTTCGAGATAAGCGGTTATTCGAGATAAGCGAGGTCGAGATAACGAGAATCGACTGTACTACTTCTGAAAGCCAATATTTTGCATACAAAACTGTGCATCTGAGTTTCTTAACACTTCCCATCATCAGTAACTGACAGAGTAATACTTACTGTAAGTAAGTATGCAGAAGAGATATGCTTTAAAAAAACACGCCTATTCAAATATATAGAAATTTTCACCTCCAAAAACCTGAAAAAAAATCAGATAAAAAACTCTGATATTTTTCATATATCTGCTCAAAACATAGATTGTGGGTACTCTTCAGAATCGCCTTCTGTTTTTGAGTAGAAAAAAATAAAAGTAATTTATACCCCTGTAAACCCCAGTTTTAAGGGGGTCAAAATTATATAGGCTTGTTTTCGTGATGTTTGCCAAAGCTTACCTGAAACCCGTAGAGACCAAAGTATCTTCCTTGTTATTTGAATGGTGTAAAGACGTGAAACCAAGAAAACTCTATGACGTATAATGTGTAGTCAGTACTGCAGCACCTCTCTGCAAGCATATATATGCAAGTACCAGCAGGCTGGTTCAAGATAGCAATGTAATCAACTAAGCCTGAATAATATTTTTTTTTCGGGGCTTCGACCCGCCCATCTCCTGAAGCCAGAGCATTTCCAACATTTTTCTTCAAAATGTTACCAAACACAGATTATCTTTTTATCAATGACCAGACGCCATTTCATGTTTTCCTCTTATCTCAAGTCAGGTTATTTTTTTTTCTGGCATAACCAAATCGATATGTTTTTGAAAAAACAAAACAAAACAAAACAACAACAACAAAAAACAACAACAAAAAAACCCCCAAAAAACAACAACAAAACAACAACAACAAAACAACAACAACAAACAAACAAACAGAACAACAACAACGACGACGACGACGACGACGACAACAGCAACTACAGAAAAAATCCCCCAAAGCTTCGTCCCCCGAAAGCCAAATGGTCGGTCCCAAATATTTCACCTTATCAAATCCTGGGTTTCTGAAAAATGGTTTTCTGTCTTTGATTTCAGACATATTCATCGGTACCAAAAAGGTGTTAGTCGTAAATCAATCACAGAATGGCAATCAATGTAGATCCTGATGAGATGGCTCATTATGAA
This sequence comes from Anodontia alba, assembly GCA_964016985.1. Lineage (NCBI taxonomy): Eukaryota > Metazoa > Mollusca > Bivalvia > Lucinida > Lucinidae > Anodontia > Anodontia alba. The sequence continues at coordinate 63,210,963 of OZ024822.1, read as the reverse complement.
AAAGTATCTGTCTTGGTCTACGGGGTTGAAAGAGATAATGGCTACACTGTATGTTGCATTGTATGTGAAAGATAGCTAAAAAGGTAAGAGAAAAGTCCAGGGAGTGCCACAATCACATTTAATAACTTAAAGCATATTGTGTTTTGAACAATTGCTGAGCCACATGACGCTCGATCTTTCACGTTGCTGTTGTACAATTTTATTATTATGTAATCACGATTTATTCATTATGCTGAAGGTATTTTCACGTTCTTTTAATTATCATATTCTGTCTCCTGTGGCAGTTGATAGATATATACGAGTATATAGATATTGATTAGCATTGCCGTATTCACACTACGTAGTCGGGCAAGCAGGTCTCAGCAAATAGTATAGATCCAGATCAGACGCCGCGATCAACAGTTACGAGTAATTACACATCCAACGTCTTTTAGACCAATCTAAAGGATTTTACAATAGAATTGTTGAAATTTAGAGCAAATATGGTGCGGAAGTAAGAGCTCCGAATATTTATTGTAAATAGGGTACATTTCAGTATCAATTTCTATGTGCAGGCGTCGAGCGACTTCTTGACAGGTTATCGTAACATGTGCTCACACCTCCTTCTGTGCTTCCGTCATTTTCTGGATGTCTTCACTTATATTTTAATGTAATTGACATAGAGATTATCATATGGCATGTTTCTTATCATAACCCATATCAGCCCGAGACTCTTATATCAACCCGAGGGCTGATATTAGGTACGATATGAAGAATGCAATATAATAATTATAATCTATTTATCATATATGTTTTCTAACAGTTTTCCTTACAACCGAGTCGAACGTCTGCTCACACTTCACTATAAAGTAGTTTATAGTTTTTCGTCATTTGCGATCATTATGCCCATTCTGGGATTTTCTCAGGTGTATTTGACGATCATTGATGAGGCATAATTTGCCGAAAACAAGCTAGTTTGGCCTAGAAAACTTGACACTTCAGCTGTTTTCAGTTTTGTGCGTGTGTTCATTGCTCTTCAGTTTCTCCATTTTTAAAACTATTGTACAATACACAAGCCGTTACTTGAGAATGTAAATTTTAAGTGTTTAACTGCACGTTTGGAATAATGAAAGTTATAGAATGAAAGTTGTTGGCATATGTAATTGTGTCGTCATGAAGTAGCTAGTTGCTGAAGTATTTTTTCAGGTTGACTTAAGCAATGACAAAGTACGAGAACAAAGGGTTTGTACCTCATCTTACACGATGTTGTCTGTATATATTACATTCTAATCTTTACATAATTCCCCCTTCGAAACGTCTCCGCAGTATTGCTTCCAGAATGGGACCCTCCTAACGGATTTTTTTTTATTTTAGCATCACGAAAACATGCCTATATAGTTTTAACTCCCTTAAACCCCACTTTTATATAGTAAAGCTGTATACATTATTTTTTCTTATTTCTGCTCAAAAACATAGATTGTGTGTGGTCGTAAGAATCGCCTCTAGTACCCACAATCTATGTTTTTAGCAGAAATACGAAAAACATGTTTTTAAACTTACATTTTTCAGTTTTTGGAGGTGAAATTTTCTATTTATTTGAATAGGCGTGTTTCCGTAATAGAGTGGCACGTATGCTAAAGGAGGATAATATATTTAATGGTAGTTGGTCTGTCTCTCTTGCAAATATGTTTCTTACGCACAAGCGTAGTATTAGACTGGTATTAGTGCGTTAGAAAGAGTGTTATCATTAAGACAATGTAATAAATAAAAAAGCACACTTGTACTCTATCATAATATTTGCAAAGAAAGTCTGATCTAATGTGTTTTAGAAAAAGGGCAAGTAAACGTAATTAAACATCTTTTGGTAGGGTTAAATCGGGTGTATACCTTGTTATATGGTCACTTAAATAAAGGACATGAATGCCAGGCTAGCGTAGTAAATGTAATAATCGCTCCGCACATACATACATACATACATACATACATACATACATATTAAACACGTTTCTGTTGAACCTGTGTATGTGTATTAATGGACTATGCGACGCTCTCTAGATCAGTGTTGAACACAAATTTGCTTTAACTACAAATGGAATGAGCTAACAGGTACAACAACAACAAAAACAGCAAATATAGTGTCTTTACTATGACGAAGTACGGTGGGTAGTTTACGGCCACTACATGACACTTTATACACGTGGTTTTATAATCTAGCTATACCTTATCATCATTAAACAACAAAAGGACTTCGTGACATTCTAAATCGGGTTTACTCATTACACGTTCTATATATTCATACATAAGTCAGTTATTCCATAGTATGAATTAGTTATAATTGTAGATTTAGGTATAGTCGATTAGTCTCAATAATTCAAATTGTTGTAATTGAGTGGAATGGAATGGACAACTATGTCAAAATCGTTCTACGTACCCTTCTGAACATGGATCTGGTCTAAAACATAAAATTCTTTCTTTTTAGAAAAAAAATCTTTGTAGAAGAAGCTTCGTGTGCAGGAAAGCAATCAGGCCCAGTTGTTCAAAGCATCGTTAGCTTAACGAGCTCGTTAGTGGTCAAAATGTTAACTGATCTAGGTAATACAATACCAAAATTCACAGGTATTTTTGCTGAAAATGTGAGTAGCTTTTGCAAATGCAAAAGCTACTCACATTTTCTTCAGCAAAAATATTAGCATATATGCCATATTTAATGATCAAAGTTTTAACGATTCGTTAACTAACAACTTCGTTAGTTTTGAATAACTGGGCCTGGAAGTCACAAAAATTGTCTGCTTTATTACACCTGGCGGAGAACGTACCAAATGTATGGAGTCGCCTTTAATGACTTTCCATTAAAGACAACTTGGATAGTTCCAACGCTAAGAGTCTGATAATATATCAGTTCGAATCCCTTATCCCAAGACTCGAATCAAACAGATCAAGTCAAAAAAACAGAAAAGACGAAATAAGGAGTGGAAGAGTTTGGAACGAATAGAAGAGCAGGCAACCGTACAAATGAATAATCGTGGGGGATTAACTCTTTTATCCCTGAGTTTCTGAAGTGGACTCTCCCATCCTTGAATTTGGACATGTCCACTGATGCCAAACGGAGTTTCAGTCTTAAATCACAAAACAGAATGGTAAACAGTGTAGATCCAGATTAGACAGCGCGTTACGAACCATCTTATCTTGATCTACAATATTTGCATAGGCATCTGCATTGGTCTGCAGGGTCGAAAGGGTTAAATAAGTAAATGTATCCAAGAAACTGTTGGGCTAATTGTCTTAGTAAACTATTTTGATTTTATAACTCACGAAAGTACAGATATACTTCCAGGAATGATTATTTAATGGTTTTGTGCTACCCTGTTGTTGGAACATAAACGAAACTTTTTAAGCTTACAAAAACACCGGTGTTTCCTGGTTTTGATTTGGATTATTTTGTTTCACCGACACTGCACTATAAACGTATAATTTACAAACAGAAAGGGAACAAAGCATACATATTATTCACAAATAAGATACCGTATTAAATAACTCTGTCTTAAATAACTTTACTGCTTACGATACATGTCCTAAAATTAGAACTAAATGTTCCAGAGTGGGGATCCTTTGGGAATACATAAAAATCGAAATCAGAAAATTGCAGACTCTGTTCAGCAGGGTCTGTTCACGAGGAATAATGAAAATTGCGACAACCCCCACGTCAAGGCAATTCTATTACCTGTTCGTTTGTCTTAAAACTGTAGATTTTTAGATTGGTGGCATACAGTTTACCTTCTGATTAAACGCCACAGAACGGGGTCTACACTTTGTGCTCAGGACTGTCTGTCCGAACACTTCGGATAAATACGACATATTTGACAATCAGCATTCAGTCTCGTGATGGTCCGTAAAAACGGTTATTAATTTCTTTCTTGATAACTAACACTTTTTCTCCGACCTAATAGTCTATTTAACTAAACGCGAATGGACAAACATTTATGGGGATCATTCAAACACTAGATATCATTTGTCATGCATTTTAGTTGTCCCCTGACATTAGTCGAAGGCAACTATTAAAATGGATTCGTGAGGCCGTCCGTCCTTCTGTCCGTCATTCCTTCCATCCGAGATTCCGTCCGTCCGTAGACATAATGAGATGGGTAGCTTGTGGACGCAACTCCTCTTGCATTTTTAACTGATCGTTTTTATACTTTGCAGGTGTTGTTGTCATGGCCGGAAGACGTGCATCTGGTTTTGGGGTTTTCCTCCAGTTATTTTTTTTTTATCAAATTTTCCACTTTTTTGACTTACTTTTTTCCAGATCAGATTACTATTAGAATAGATACCTTGTGGGCGCACCTCCTCTTAGAGTTTTTCCACGGATCAGTTTAAAACTATGCATACTTCTGTAGATGTGCATGTCCTTTTGGGGTTATCCTCCCATTATTTCTTATTAACTTTTTCTACTTTTTCAACTTAGTTTTTTTTCGGGTTCAATATAGGGATCAAACATAGTTTTTCATGCATTAACATTCGCCAGGTCCCGTGGGAGGTGTTGAAAACCGAGGCCGAAGGCCGCGGTTTTCAACACCTCCCAAGGGACCTGGCGAATGTTAATGCATTGAAAAACCATGTTCGATCGCTATTATTGCATAAAATTATGAAGACATTTGCTGCATTATGCGTTATTTCTTGCACTTTTTTGCTTCGCCTTTTCACCGATGTCTCGCGAAAGCAATTTCCACGGGCTATGCTCGTTCTAGGACCGGGCAGTGTACATCTCGTGAAGGCAGCAAATATATGGCCCCGGTACGAGCATATTGAAAGTTGCGTAGCCGTGCATTAACAGCGCGTGAATTGCCTTGTAAATAAACGGCTTTTCGCCGGTTAATGCACGGCTGTTAATAACGTGCGACACGGCTTTTTATGCAATAATTACTATTGGAATAGATATCTTGTAGGCGCAAATCCTCCTAGAGTTTCCACCGATTATTTTGAAACTATGCAGACTTGCTCTGCATGGTCTGTAGATGTGCATGTGGTTTTGAGGTTATTCTCGGATTATTTTGTATTTACGTTTTACTAATTTTTCGACTTAGTTTTTTCCAGGTTCGATTAGTATTAGAATAGGTACCTTGTGGGCGCCTCCTCCGAGAGGTTTTGACCCATCATTTTGAAACTATGCATACTTGTTCTACATAGTCTGAAGATGTGAATGTGGTTTTAGGGTTATCCTCTCATTATTTTTATAAACCGTTTCCACCTTTTCACTTAGTTTTTTCAAGATTCGCTTAGTATTAGAACAGATATCTTGTGGGCGCAACTCCTTCTAGAGTTTCCACCGATCATTTGGAAACTATGCATACTTGTTGTACATAGTATGAAGATGTGCATGTGATTTTGGGGTTATCCTACTATTACTTATTTTCAGCTTTTTGCACTTTTTCAACTTAGTTTTCTTTAGTTGTGACACGATGACAAAGATAGCTTGTGGGCGCAGCTTCTCTTACAGTTTTATAAAAAAAAAACTTTTTAAAACTTTTCGGGTGTTTTTTTTTTTTATTTCATGGTCTCAAGATGTGCATATGCTTTTGGGGTTATCCTCCCATCCTTTTTTGTCAACTTATTCCTCTTTTTTGACATTGTTTATCAGGTCCGATTAGTATTAGAATAATATCTTGTTGGCGCAACTCATCCTACAGTGTTCCACCCATCAATATTAAACTATGCGTACTTGTTCTATATGGTCTGAAGTTTTGAGTGTGGTTTTAGGGTTATCCTCCCAATATTTTTTTACGAAATTTTTTTCCACTGTTTTCACTTAGTATTTTTCCAGTTCCAATTAATATTAGAACAGATACCCTGTAGCGCAACTCCTCCTAGAATTTTCTACCGATCATTTTGAAAGTAAGCATATTTGTTCTACATGGTCTAAAATTGTGCGTGTCCTTTTGGGATTTATACAAATTTAAAAATCAAAACCCTTTACTAACAAAGCCATGATGTCGGGTGACTCTTGCCCGCAACGGGCTTTTATTAAAGGTAGGAATTCTCTCATAACTAGGAACAAATACGTTCAAGATTAGACCCTTCGAGGAAAATTTCGTATATCAAGGAGACAGACAAGTTTGATCCGCTAGAGAGGTGTGTCCATTTGAAAAGTGAAGAAAAAGTTTTCTTTTTTGAGTGATCTTCTATTGAGGTGTACGCATTCGACAAGTAAAACACTGAGATTACATATTCGGTAAATGCGTCTCCCTATACTTCACTATAGTGCAGTTTGTATTTGCTGGTACTTCGTGATCATTGAGCAAAGACTCAGATTAACCTGCACGCACATGTGCAGGCTGATCTGAGAATTTGCCGTTTGCATATGCCATATTTTAGAAAATGCTGTGCACCGGCTCGTTATACATTATTCCATGTGTATCCAAAGGTCCTAATATTATTCCGTCTGGCCTATTTATTTGGCTTAAGAATGGGCATCCTGTAACGAAAACATAAATTGAAATGTCTATATATGTATATACAAAAATCTGCAATTAGTGAAACAAATAGATGAGTTCATGGCTTTGAATGATTGACGGTTTGGGGCCTTCAGTTTAAGACGTACCGAAATACAAAAAAAAAAAAAAAAAAAAAAAAAAAAAACTGTAGTAAACAACAATTATCAATTTGTCATTATGTACGGAAATGTAACTAATACTAATATTTATCACTTCTATAAATGAGTCTTAACTCTTTCGGACGCAAAGCATTTTAATCAAGAAATCAGTAAATGGTAAAATGAAGGAAATATTACAAAAATACAAATTTTATTCTAGCAGTTGCTAGCGAGTCATAACTTCTATTAGTCTTGATACTAGTTAATAAATGCTGAGTCTTTGCTATGTTCATAGCTAGATCGAAAGAATCAAATAGATAAACATTACAATACAATAATACATATGTATTACTCTCTGGTGTATGTTTGAATACAGAAAGCGGTTCTTAGATTTACATTGTGCATAACTATTACACGTGTGGTATACAAAATCGCGTTTAAACAATTGCAAAGTTTATTTACCTACATGGGTCATTTGATAACCAAATCACATTACAGACAACACGAATCTGATTTCATCTTCTTGGTAAATACATATGTTAGAAGTTGTTGATGGAAAACATCATGTTCTACTGTGGACCTACAGACCCCTTCGTGTAACGTCATCTTGGAGTACAAGCGTAATGCGTTGAAAGAATTCAAAAATGAAATTTTCAAAGAAATCTGTTGAGTAAAATGGATAAATCTGTGTCAAAAAATAATAAAAAGAAATACGTTGAGAAACTAGAACCTGTTGCAGGGGACAGGTATTTTGAGAAGCTGAAATTGTTCGATAATTTTCATCCGTATGAGAACGATAGCGGTAAACAATGGACAAGTAACACGAAAAACTTCCTGGGCCCAGTTGTTCAAAGCTAACGTCGTCGTTAGTTAACGATTCGTTAAAATTTAAATCGAGTGGTATGCAAATATGCTGAATTTTTTTGCTGAAAACATGTGAGTAGCTTTTGCAGTGCAAAAGCTACTCACATTTTTTTAGCAAAAAATATCAGAATATTGTATATTGAATCCACTAAAGCAGTTAACGAAATGACCCTTAACGAGCTCGTTAAGCTAACGACGCTTTGAACAACTGGGCCCTGTTTGTTACTTATCTTGACGTAGCTAACTATCGTGTTTGCTGCAAGCTTTTACACACTGGAACAGATGGGTGCATACAAACGTTTGGATTGATATAAGCAATTAGTAGCTGGATGGATCGGAGACACTCAAATCAGAGAGTTTGGTAGGAACACAGTGGCCACTTGTAGGGTGAGACAATTTTTGATGTGCAGTCATTTGTAATCACTGGTCTCCACATATGGACATTGCTTGAGGGTAGCGTGGATGATCTTGACTATGGCATTTCCTATTGCTGGGTTAGTGCTGCTAAGCAAATATACTCCTGTGAAATTTATTAATATAAATTTAAAGGCTGGTCCATCAGCAGGTTCCCGCAGTGCAGGGCTTTAGCAGGGCTGAAAAGTTTATGAAAAGTAATTTTCCGTGTAGGTAGGAGAGCAGTGGTTACAACTAAAAAGTGCATTAAACACAAAAGTATCTTGCCAATGGAATATATGTGCCTTATCGCATATCGAGGGTTGAGCGCAAGACTATTGTAACTCAAACATATTTTTGAAACCCTTGTTTAGGGCAACTTGGACCCCTTTGTAAACAATGCAAATTTAGGTGCCATTGCCCATACGAGCAATGGCACCTAAATTTTCATTGTTTACAGAAAGAAATGTTGTAATCTTCATAATGCCTTCATGGTGAGGAGATTAGGTTTGGGGAAAAACAACCATCTGACTTACGCTAGTCTTGCGCTCAACCCTCGATATGTGAAAAGCAAAGGCCAATAAGGTATACACAAGAGCGCTGACTTAAACATTAGGTCTCTCACTACTGTGGCTTTCAGCCTGGTGCGGGTGACCTGTGGGACGGAAAGTTCAGTACAAAGCACAAGTCGCCTGTCGTCGTCGGATTGTTGTTGTAAAAACTAAATACGGGAAGATCAAAGAAAAGCCACTAGCATGGAACACAGCTTTCACAAGGCAGTGAAAACGGCTGTAAGGACACTTGACACATATGGTACATTTTCTGCCATTTTTTACAAGTGAAACGGCTTTCGAGATTTTATTTCAGGCGTCTGAGTGTGCATGACCAATCTTGTTGAGGAGGAATGGACAACAAAATATGTTTATTTGGAGATATGATGTCGTATTCTTTAATAAATAATTTGTTCTAGCTTTACTAATCCACTTAATCTCTTCTGTACATCACATGTGATACGCATGTTTACGTCACATAAATGAACTCTCAAACCTGTCAACTCCTTGTAGAATTGCTGTTAAAAAGCATGCAGTTAAATCATGTGGGACAGTATATGAAACATCCGGTAAAAGTCTTTTTTTTTTGGTCTAAAAAATTACGGTGCAGTTTTAAATAAACTTAAATCTATTTTTTTTGTTCAGACGTGTAGTTTGTCTACGCTTATACAACACTGTCGCATAAGCGGATTAAAGATAAACTTTTTGATTTGATTGAACCTTCTAGAAAATTCCCTTTACATTGCTTGTAATGAGAAACACATTGCTTTCCACTCCTGAGGACCATATGCATTATACAATTTATGCATTCTATTGAGGTTGACATCAGAGCTTGTCAACACATGAAAGTGATGAACACCATTTTCTTGTGTTGACAAACCCTTTGCTTTGGTGAACATCACTTTCTCGGGTCGACAAATCCTAACGTTAACTGCAATAGAATGCATCTATTGTTTTGTTACATGACTAATTTAGCTGTCTGACAGCAGTGACAAAAGTGATGTTGACCGGTCCTTGATCTTAGCCAGGCTATTTTAACAAGCAGCAGCTATTTTTAGCAAACATAATTTGTAAAAATGAGTTGCAGCTAGCTTTAGCCACTCAGAGAAGGTCTTTGCTGGCAGTCATATAACAATATACTTTGTGATCTTGTCATGAAATTTGTACGGCGCTTACGTTTGTTCTTAATAATATCTTTATTCGGTTGGTGTTAAAATATATCAATAAATTGTAGGTTTATCTCTAGGAACAAATTGTGGCCACCTTGTTGCAAAGCTTTTTTTCTGTTTTGTTATGAGCAATATTGAATAATAATAATAATAATAATAATAATAATAATAAAGTAAATAAGTGAACTCAGGAACTGACACAACCAGATCCATACCCAGTAAGCATTCTACATATATCTATAGCGAGCCGTTATCATTATCTGCCCGTCAGGACAGCTTACGAGCCGATAACGACCCGCTATAGATTTGGTTTAAACGATATTTTATTTTAACTCCAATAGATGAACAACACAAATACACAACATACAGGATATATGAGGATCTGAACGGAAGCCTATGGCTTATAGAATTCATTTCCTCGATAGATTTATAAAGAATGCTAGCTGGGTATCAAGTTCTAAATATCAAAGGGAAAAACAGACAAATACAATTAAACAGCTACAAAAGAACAGATGACAAGCAGAGTTTGCAACCTTTCTCAAAAAGGTGGCAGTTTTGTTACCCAACCGTAACTGAATATCTTAGACTTACATAATTTTTAAAAGAAAAACATTTCTAAGTGAAACACTATGGAATATTAACAAAACGTACCACAATGAAAGTATTGCCTTGCAACGGTCAGTAATAAATAAATGGGAGAGTGAGGTGTGTGTGGGAGGGGGTGGGGAGGGGGGCGGGGGAATGGTTGGGCGGTGGAACACCCGCCCTCAGCTTCCATAGTGGTAAAACGTATATAAACGTATACTTGATCGGTCCGCGTGGAGGCCTTCTAACTCATCCATTTAACGTTAAACATAAACAAATATATCATAGATAAAGCCTATAATGAAGCAAAGATGAGGGCTCAACAGAAGCACCATGTTGAGGCAGTTGGAGGTCCCTGTCAAACCACACCATTGAAATACTCTTGAGGATAATATATCTAACATGTATGTTAATCTACATTACGAAAACATGCCTATTCAAATATACTGAAAATTTTACCAGCAAAAAATGGAAATTTTCGTTTAAAAAATTCTTATATTTTTCATATTTCTGCTCAATACATAGATTGTGGGGACTCGTTAGAACCGCCTCGATGAGGCGTTTCTAACGAGTACCCACAATTTATGTTTTTGAGCAGAAATTAGAAAAATAATGTATACCCCTGTAAACCCCAGTTTTACTATATAACAGTGGGGTTTAAGCGGGTCAAAACTATATAGATCTGTTTTCGTGATGTAACATATTGTTCTCAGTATCTCTGTATTTCGACGACTGACTAAATACTGACAAAGAGTCTTTAGAACAAATGATTGATACAATTTATCCAAAACAATGGCAGTTCAGCAGAACTGATACCTCAGACCGAAGCACCGTTTCTGGATCTAAATTTATCACCATCTAATGACATAATCTCTGTCAAAATTTAAGCTGAACTGGACAACTTTAATGTTGCTATTGTAAATTGTCCATTTTTGATGGCAATGTCCTACGTGCTACACCCTGTGATGTATATATTTCTCAGTTAATTCGTTTCCCAGAGCATCTAGTCGAATCAATGAATGACTTAAATATTCGAAATATAAAAAAAAAAAAAAAATAACTGTTTAACTCCCTATCAGGTACAGATATCATAAACTACATAAAACCTTTTCTAAGTTTTGGCGCCGCCATTCTGAATGTATGTCCAAATATAACATTGGTTTGAAATCATCTGCTAGAAGGTCTGTCCAAACTTGACTTTTATGGTCAATTAGTCTATCAACTCAGAAAGCTTTTTTGGTGCAATTTAAAAAGATTGTCACTGGCTACAAAAAATAGGTTACGACATGATTTTTCTGCAGCATGCACATTTCTTATCCCAATTTTGGGCGACAACTTCCTTTTATTCTCTAAGTGCACGACGGTGGGTCAGTCCGAAGACGGCTGCCTCCTCAATCTATTTCAGATTGTTGGCACCTGGCTTTCAGTGTCTGTGGTCGGGTTGATCGTGGTCATGTTTGTGTGTGTCTGTGTATTTTTTTTGTCTTCAGATCGCCATTTGCTTTGTTTTATCACTGGACATTTTTTTTGATTATGTTTGATTATGTTTGTTTCACTGTGATATTTTACGGATGAGGGAGAAGACTCTTATGCGGACCGAACATATATTTTGCAATTTGGAGCTGTATCAGAATCAAGGGTGAGGCTTTGCGCGAGTAAATAATCTAAGCCCAAAACAGTTTTTCTTCTGGCCGCTTCAAAGCGAATTTACAGTTGCAGATCATGCATTGGTGGTTGTGTGCGTTTGTTTTGGAAATGTTTATACTTCATCTTTACTTCTTTATTAACATGTATCTATGGAAGGGTATGCTTCTTGATTGTGATATTTTCTGGGAATCTTTACTTACATTATTTTTTGGGCAAAACTGACGGAACATTACGAAAGCATGCCTATTCAAATATACTGAAAATTTTCAGATAAGTCTTCTGACTTTTTTGTTATATTTCTGCTCAAAACATAGATTGTGGGTACTCGTTAGAACCGCCTCGGCGAGGCGGTTCTAACGAGTACACACAATCTATGTTTTTGAGTAGAAATAAGAAAAATAATGTTTACCCCTGTAAACCCCAGTTTTACTATATAAAAGTGGGGTTTAAGGGGATCAGAATTATATATGTATATTTACGTGATGAATCTGTCAAATGTGTCAGTTCACCTTGCATGTTCGGACACCTTTACGGCTTTTTGGATAGCCATTTGACCAATATTTTGGGAAGGAAACTGTCCTTTCGGCTTTATGCTTGTAGTGTTTTGATTATGGTGCAGTTGCTTTAAGTGCGTCCTTGTTTACCTTTGGTGTCTTGGACGGAAGGTGTTAGGTAATTATATCGAATCCTGATCATTGCCTTTCTTTCTATTTACCATCCTTGTCAAAGATTTGGATAAGTCCATTCTACTATTTCTCGACGTGTCTAAAACCTGCCGAATGACTGATAAATTCAAAAACCAATCCCGAAACGCAGTTTTCTATAACTTCAGCGCAATGAATGCTAAGAGAGCATTTCAGTCTCAAATATTTTAGACTTATAGAATTCTTGTCTAGCAACTGCCTATTGAAATGCTTTCAAATGAGGCTCTTTCAGTACCGAGATTCAATAAAGCTACTCCATGCGTTTCGCCTTTTTATTTCACCAGTGCCAACTCGTGTCATAAGTTCACATAATCATGCTAATTTGTTTGTAAATGTGAAACGCTTTATTTTCTCATCATGCAATTGTCACGGTGTATTGAGAATTGAAAACGTAACGTAAGCAGCGATGGGGCTAGTTAAATCTGGCTAGTTGCTTTAAATTTAAGCTGGATATATGAGCCGCGTCGCTGGAAAAAATCTCTTAGGACATTCTGTGGAATCAATATTACATTGCGCATGCCTGGCCTCATAACAAGGCCACACTTTTCTTTGCTTGAAGTTTGGCTTACCGCTTACGTGCTCGCCTGAACCTTTGTTGTTCGCACATACTACAGTCGAACCTCGATAGCTCGGAGACGAGGCGATTCTAATGAGTACACTCAACATACAATTATTGGATAGAAAATAAAAAAAATCCCTAAACTACCCCCATTTGCTTCCTGACTTGTCACCATAATTAACCCTCAGTGGTTCGAACTACCCATGTCTCGAACACATTTCCATGGTCCCAAAGATGTTCGAGCTACCGAAGTTCGACTGTATAACGACATTCAGTGACAGAGAAATTATGTTATTTATTTACCCTAAATATTTGGACATCGTAAATCTTTACTATACTTAATCTCAATATGAACGAGTCTATTTTACTACCTGTCGATGTGAGTAATATTTTCTGAATAGATGGCAAATGTTACAGACGCTGATCCTGATTAGACCTAGCGAGTTTAGTCTGGGTCTAAACTGTAATGTACAGTAAATAGACGTTGGTCTTATGGTCACAGTTTTAGGCTGTGATCGGATTGTGCAGATTAGCATACTATTCTGGGCCCAGTCTTCAAAGCGTCGTTAGCTTAACGAGCTCGTTAAGGGTCATTTCGTTAACTGTTTTAGCAGATTCAATATACAATATTCTGATATTTTTTGCTGAAAAAATGTGAGTAGCTTTTGCACTGCAAAAGCTACTCACATTTTTTCAGCAAAAAATTTCAGCATATTTGCGTATCACCCGATGTAAATTTTAACGAATCGTTAACTAACGACATCGTTAGCTTTGAACAACTGGGCCCTGGGGTTTTGCTGTTCGCATCCGCACTAAAACCCTTTTTGATTGAAACGTTTCACAAAATGACTACATGCAACTTTGCTTCCCTAAGACCCAATAGACTTATTGATGGAAGTCTTGTTATATGCATTTGTCAAAAACGTCATCACTCTAAAATGCAATTTAAAAACATGAGACGGAACGTAAAGGCTATGCAATATTTCAAGGATATGGCAGACAGAATGACTAATTTTAACGCACATTGCTTCACAGAACACGTTTTACAGTCTACTATGGAGGTCTGGATATGACACAGGGCCTCTCCGTTTTTGGTCGTATCTTCAAGGAACGAAACATTTGTTCGAAGGAAAGAGATATGATTTCGAAGTAGCAAGATCTCATCTATGAAAGCGTATTGGTACCTTTTCGGAATATTTTTTCCTAATTACGCACGCGTTAAAGACAAGTTATTACAACATAATAATTCACGTGATGGCGAGATAAACACCAGTTTTGCACATTTTATTCATTTCACTATATCCGTCATATCGTTATAAATTTTCTTTTAATAATTATAAACGATCATCTTTATTGCCTGAATACTTCGTATTGCATATTACAGCTTAATTTTGGCGACGTAACGTTATTTTTAGTGGGCAAGTTTAATTAAACATCTGAATATTTGAGATCTTTATATCGTTACACGTAATGTAAAGAATAATCGTCAGGAACGATGACGTAAACCCGTTTGGTAGAGGCATGACCGAAGAATTTTAAGGTAATCATATCAGGCTTTGAAATCTTAAGCACTATCAAAGAACATTTAATATAATAAGTTAATCTCTCGGGGAGAAGAAATGTGATAGAATAGTATGCACATGGCGTTCCGCCTCACCCCCTACCCTTCCCAGCCCCCTGTACATGTATGCTCCCGATGGATGATCCTGCTGCTTTCTCTGTTATGCTTGTTTCATGCACTTTTACATGTAGCGTATTGCTCCAAAATTCATAGATTCTTCGCTGTTCGCATAACAACTTTTTTCATTCCTTTTTTTTCACATTTTATTATTGCCTAGCTAACTATTATTATTATTTGTTCTGTGCATAGATGTTAAATGCCCCTTTACTGATACTTGTTACCATTAGTACAAACAATGTCTCGTGGGTATATCGGCACATATTTAGTTATCACATGACCTGTCAATATTGTACATTCTTTGCTTTTATAGCGGGAAAGCGATTCAATAAGCATGTTGCTTTCATTCCAATCCCATTAATGTGTCATTGTATGTAAATGTCATATGCATGTCAATCGACAGATTTGAAATAAAATATGTTTAAACCAAGAATTTTGCTGTTTATCAAGGGCACAGCGAACCAAAAGCCCGAGGCAGTTAATTATCTAAGGCGGCCCGTGATTGTTTAATATAGATTTGAACTAAGATATTATTATACATTTGAAGAAAAATGTGTTTGTATAGTTTCCTCATTGTTTCAAAATAATAAATTTTCTGTTTGTATTTGCTGAAACAAAAAAAAAAAAAAAAAAGAGGTGATTTCAAAATTTCAATTTTTGAAACCTTCAACCTTCAAAGGGAAAAAGTGCTGGCGACGGTTTTACTTATGTATTTTGCTGTGCTAAGCCTGGGGAAGCCAACCCATACCCTGAAAAGAACTCTTAACCACCAAAAAGAGTGGTTACTATGGAGCTCTATGGTAAAAAAAGTTTCCTATACTCTACACTGGCAGTACACTAGGAGATACAAGTAAACAATCTTACTTATTGTTACTGACGTTTAACTGCTTGTTTAAAAAGTGAAATAAAAGTAAAAAAGGATTGAATCTTTTCATATCTAACACTGTAGTTCGCGAGGCAGCATATCCCCGCCCCCCTACCTAGCGCCGGCTTAAGCGGTATTTGATTTTCAAAATAACCATAGGCTCAATGATCCCAAAGGAAATAAAATATAACCTGCACTATGGTAATGTACGGGGAGACTTCTTACGGCCGCCACACGGCACAGAACCAACTACAGTAGAGTTGCTATGGATTTCTATGGGAAAATAATCAGTTTTTCTGTACCCTTGAAGAGAAACAGTTTGTAAAAGAATGGCTGCCTTTAAAGTTATGTAACTGGTATATCACAAAACGCATCGCGCGATAAACGTTTCATGCAATAAATAAAATGTGATGCGTTATAAATCATTTCAAGATCATTCATCACGAAAACATACCTATAAAATTCTGACCCCCTTAAACCCCACTTTTATTTAGTAAAACTGGGGTTTACAGGGGTATACATTATTTTTCTTAGTTCTGCTCAAAAACATAGATTGTGGATACTCGTTAGAACCGCCTCGACGAGGCGGTTCAAACGAGTACCCACAATCTATGTTTTGAGCAAAAATATGAAAAATATCAGAATTTTTTATCTGAAAATTTTCATTTTTAGGTGGTGAAATTTTCAGTATATTTGAATAGGCATGTTTTCGTAATGATACAGATATATAGTGATCACGATAAGTGATTATTATTATAATTAACCAACGTAAAATAGGCCAACACTACATGTTACTATTGTGTTCCTCGATACAAATTTGTGTGTTGGAAAGAATATTAACGGGTAAAAGTCGGAAGGGTGGGGGTGCGGGTGCGGGTACCAATACGCTTTCATAATCATCTAGTGGACTATAGATAGCATGATTATGTCTTTTCCTTTAGATAATGCTTGTACCGAAACATAATGTTTTTTTTTATCAAGATAATATTTAGTTCCCTGTATAAAATATTAAACTCCCAGACCAAGATCATGTGTAGCCTCAAAATCCTATCTCTAGGGAACCAATTGAAGTGGAAATAAGCCGTATCCCATTCAAAGTTCCAACGAATACTTATAGATAAAGACATTATATGCTATGTCAACTGTATTTCAATGCTATGATGAAATCGAAATGCAGCAATTGAGAGTTTTCGTTAAAATCATTTTGCTTTGTTTTAGGTATTTGTTGAATTCGCCATACTTCAAAATAGATTCATCACGAAAACATGCCTATATAATTTTGACCCCCTTAAACCCCACTTTTATATAGTAAAACTGGGGTTTACAGGGGTATACATTATTTTTCTTATTTCTGCTCAAAAAGCATAGATTGTGGTACTCGTTAGAACCGCCTCATCGAGGCGGTTGTAACGAGTACCCACAACCTATGTTTTGAGCAGAAATATGAAAAATATTAGAATCTTTTATCTGAAAATTTTCATTTTATGGCGGTTAAATTTTCAGTATATTTGAATAGGCATGTTTTCGTAATGGAGTGGACTGGATACACTTGAAGATTTTTAGTTATTTTTACAAGGGGCGAGGGGGTTATCTCTCCTTGTTGCTTTCCTGCGCACAACTCCCGTATTGCAAAAAAAAAAAAAAAAAAAAAAAAAAAAAAAGAAAAAGGTAAGAGTTTGTACCCATGGAGAATAGACGACTTTTTAGAAGGGAGGAAAATCAAATCAGTTTTGACAGAAATGTCTCTCAAGAAAGTGTATCAAATACAGGTAATACATTACGGGCCATTATATCAGATAAGATAAAGGTGCCTTGATGCGTCTTTTCTTTTGTGAGACACAATCCTTATTTACTCGTACAGCCGATCAGCGAATATCGTGTTTGCACACCTATGTAACTCATCACGAAAACATACCTATATAATTTTAATCCCCTTAAACCCCACTTTTATATAGTAAAACTGGGGTCAATAGGGGTATAAATTATTGTTCTTATTTCTGCTCGAAAACATAGATAGAGGTACACGTTAGAACCGCCTCGGCGAGACTGTTCTAACGAGTTCCCACAATCTATGTTTTTGAGCAGAAATATGAAAAATATCAGATTTTTTTTATCTGAAAACTTTCAGTTTTTGGTGATGAAATTTTCAATACATTTGAATAGGCATGTTTTCGAAATGTTGTATACTTCTTAGTCATAGCTCCAGATAAGCAATTTTTAACAAAAATTCTCCACATGTTTTGTGGAGAAATTATTAAACTATTTATTTTTACAACCCTCTAATGTAGAGCCTTGTAAGCCATGCAATATTGAAAAATGAAATGGGAAAGTTGTTTGTTAATTTAGCACATATAGACAGATGATTGCTATAAGAAACAAAACAAACTGAAAAACCACATAAAACATAGGTTGTGGGCCGAGGCGGTTCTAACGAGTACCCACAATCTATGTTTTGCGCAGAAATATGAAAATATCAGATTTTTTTTTTATCTGAAAATTTTCCTATTTTGGTTAAAACTGTAAGATTCTGGAATTTCCCATTATAATGTAGATAACCACATACCCCTGTTTTACTATATGTTATAGGAGAACGTTAGGATACATATCACATAGACTTGTTAATGTAATAAAAGCCCACGCTTGGCGTGATATGGCACATATTATGACCAGATACACCCTTGGCTACTTATGCTGAAGAAAGACTTGTGACTGTAATTCCTGGGGGTACTATTCGTGGCTTAATGTGGGAAACCCAACACATTTTCATACAAGAATAGTTAAATCCAAGGTCAGTTTACGAGCTCAAAACGAATAACTTGAAATGTAGTTGTGCTTTTAAACAGTACAGGAAGCACACAAAATCAACACAGATGTTCACCCGACGGCGCATATGTAACGGCTGGTTCTTATCCTTTTGTTCGCCTTTGAAAAATGAGTTTGTTTCCTTACAGCTGATCTTAACCCTTTAAGCGCTATGCATCATTGTAGCAGACGACATTCTATTCTGTTACATTATTATCAGACGACATTCATCACGATAACCTACCTATATGATTTTGACCCCCTTAAACCCCACTTTTATATAGTAAAACTGGGGGTTACAGGGGTATACATTATTTTTCTTATTACTCCTCAAAAACATAGATTGTGGTACTCGTTAGAACCGCCTCGACGAGGTGGTTCTAACGAGTACCCACAATCTATGTTTTGAGCAGAAATATGAAAAATATCAGAATATTTTTATCTAAAAAAATGCCATTTTTTGGTGGTAAAATTTTCAATATATTTGAATAGGCTTGTTTTCGTAATGTAAGGCGGACGATCCACATGAAATAGCAAGCCTTATTCTCCCTGAAATATACACATAATAATATAAATAAAATTATTATGATAATACTAAAATATTTATCAGAGCAAATAAGATTTCGCATTTCATGTGAATCGTTTCCTGGGCAGACGATTCACATAGTTGTTAATCCTTATTTTCCTAGAAACGTACAAATAATAATAATAATAATAATAATAATAATAATAATAATAATAATAATAAGAAGAAGAAGAAGAAGACCAAAAATAATGAATAAAAAGAAGGATGAAGTTGTCGCCTGCTGTAGTTGTGATTGGCACTTGAAGGGCTAATTTTATTTCCTTTAATCACGCAATATTAGCAACGAGCGAAGACAACAGTGTAGTTTTAGAAGCATTTGTAGCGTGTGTCTGTTCCATTCCAAACCACCATCGATGCCACGAGGCCATAAAAGAAATATACTGTGAAACTCTCCAAGGACATATTATTCTCTGTAAGGAAAGGCCCCTCATGCATTGTGCGGCCAACGAAGGTTCGGACCAGCCTGTGCATTCACACAATCTGATCAGGGTTCCATTACCTTCTTACCGAATCGTTGACAGTGTAGAATACAGCAATGAACAGAAAAGACCCCAATCAAACTGTGTGGACGCAAAGGCTGACCTAGGTCTAAACAGTTTACGTAATGTCGATTTTCTTGTGTTTATCATTATATGAGCCAGCGCAAGACAAAACCTACAATAAGACCTGTGTGACCAGCAAAGACTCAGATCAGCCTGTACATCCAACCAGTATGGCAAAACTTCTCGCTCATCTCTCTTTGGATAGCCCAGAGGCTGTAAAAGGCATAAGCGATCAGCTAAGACTGATCAGATTGCGCGGATGCGCAGCCTGATCTGAGTCGTCGCTAGTCACACAAGTCTTATTGTAGGTTTTGTCGTGCGCTGGCTTGTATTTCTTTTCAGAACCACGGCTTTTGTCTTTAATAAACGAAGTTTCGAATATAGACACAGCTATTTTCGACCAGAACGAACATTCTATTACGTTTCTACGTTTCACAAATAAATGTTGCTAATGACTTAGTAACTCTGATAATTTAAAATAATTTTGATACATTGTTATCTGTGAATCTTTGAGCTAAAGAATTGCGCTACATTCCCGTTTTAAACTAATTGCCTGTTAGTAAAAAAACATGAAGGAATATACACAAATATGGATGACTGAATAGCATACAAAGTTGTATCTTTCCGTCAAAATCATTGGTTGTCTTTGCTTATTTACCAGTTTTTAATGTATTACTTGCAGATATCCAAAATAAATGCATCGTAATTACTGTAAAAATTCGACTATGCAGGCCTAAGATCTAGACAGGCCCAGATTAAATGCCGCATTCCGCGTACCGTGGGCCGCGGCATTCATCACGAAAACTTGCCTCTATAATGTTGACCCCCTTAAACCCCACTTTTATATCGTAAAACTGGGGTTTACAGGGGTATACATTATTTTTCGTATTTCTGCTCAAAAACATAGAGTGTGGGTACGCGTTAGAACCGCCTCACCGAGGCGGTTCTAACGGGTACCCACAATCTATGTTTTGAGCAGAGATGTGAAAATATCAGAATTTTTATCTGAAAATTTTCCTTTTTTGGTTGTTAAATTTTCAATATGTTTGAATAGGCGTGTTTTCGTAATGTGATCAGTTTCTACAATCTTTGCCACTCCTCCGCAGTTTATAGACGCATCAGCATGTAGTAAAACGGACTTGTTCAATTTTTAGAACTACTTAAGGCGTTCGAATATTTAAGGCATATAAGGTAATACAAACTATTAGGGATGGTTCTTCGGACAAGACTTTTCACATATAACCATCATTGGTACGCTAGGTTTAAGATTGAAAATATCTGTTTTACATCCGAGATGAGCTTCTAATAAATAACCTCAACATATGACGATTAAGAAAAAATATGAATATATTACGATTGAAAAAAAAATGTTTCTTGATTGGAGTGATGGTTTAGAAGTATACATTCTTATAGATGTGTTAACATAATATTAAAAATTTGAGACAAGTACTATCAAATGACAAACAGATGCCATTTGTTGTCAGACGCATATGCGCACTTTTCTACGACGGTCAGCAGAGTTCAGACATATGTGTCAAAGCTAAAATGTCATTGGTATCTTGAGTCCGTCATATTGTCTGGCCGGAATATAGCAGAAAATATAATTAAATATGATATGACTGGTATTTGCATTCCAGCTTCATTACAAGGACAAATATTGCTTCGATCATGACTCGTTCAAAACGTACGACAAGAGAATGTCATACAAAAAAGAAGAAAAGACATAAAATATACACTCCAGATTAGGCGTATGCGTCTGGCAAACGTCATCAACACACGCTCCATTAGTAGTAAAAATTCTAGGTAAGATAAAATTGCTTTTGTTTCTTTGGAAAGGTAAATCAATAGTTCATCTGTCATTACTGACAATGACCAATCTTAAACAAATGCGTGAAGTGTTATTGTTTGTACGTTGCTTATTCAGGTGATATGCGCTGTAAATTGGATTAAAGTGAGGAAGAGGCGCTCAGTCTCTCGTCCTGACCTGGTTGGATCTAGAGGTAGGCAGTATCAATACATCTGGAGCTAAGCCCGTTTATTACTTCGCCCCAGCTGCAGAAGCAGACATTATATACAGTAAAACCTGTGTAAGACAGCCACCTTTGAAATCGACCTTAGTGGTTGATGTGGAAAGGTGGTTGTCTTATAAAGGTACATGTCATGTAATTTTGCTAGCAAAATTACATGACATCTACCTTTATAAGACAAACAACTTTTTCCACTTCAACCACTCTTTAGTCAGTCTCGAAGGTGGCTCTCTTACACAGGTTTTACTGTATCTGGCACTGTTTGGAAAGGTACTATTTAAGTGAAGCGATACACCTACAAGAGAGCATTACGAAAACTCGCCTATTCAAATATATAGAAAATTTCATCTCCAAAAACTGAAAATTTTCTGATGAAAAACTCTGATATTTTTCATATTTCTGCTCAAAACATAGATTGTGGGTGTTGTTGTTGTTTTTGAGCAGAAATAAGAAAAATAATGTATACCCCTGTAAACCCCAGTTTTACTATATAAAAATGGGGTTTTAGGGGGTCAAAATTATATAGGCGTGTTTTCGTAATGTTACCCTTACCTATAAGCAGTTGTCGTCTTTCTGAAAAAGGCTACTCTGAAAGGGAAAAACAGATGTTATCCCGGGATCAGACTGTATTTCTGATAGAGTACTAAATTAAATTCTATTTGTTCATATACACTCACATAAATACATAAAAATCAAAATGCTAAGTTTATATGGTTTCTACCTGATCCTAAATTGGCTTCATACCATGCCCAGACCAAATCCGTTCTTCGTGATTGTGGCATTTCCAGGATAACTTCATTTATACGTTTGAAACAATATCAAAAACCAAATTTGTGCTAACGGTAACTGTCCAGGAGATGATGGCTAATTTACAACATACAAGTTATTTAGATTTAGAATATAGACACCAATTTCCTATAGCATCGGTATGCTGCTGGTATCAATGCAAAATGTATCTGTCAACATGCTCAGCTCTCTGACATAAAGTGAAATTCAACAATTCAGAATATCTCACTGCAATACCTTTTTTAAAGGTTAGAAGCATTATATTTTGCTGTATGCTGAATAAACTTTGTTTGTTTCGTTTGTTTGTGTGCTTTTGAAATTCGTATGATAACAGCTTTTAAATAGTCGACACACACATGTTTTTTTATTTGCTTAGTGATGTATCAATTTATGTAGACTTCTAGTCCTATTAATATGCAGTTAAACACATTTCCATCAATCTTTTGTAGGTTGGTGCCAAATGGTTCCAAACTCTCTGAAGTTTAAATCAGTAAACATGTCCAGGAAATACCTGTGCGGTCTTTTAGGAAACCACAAACGTTTATAGTTTAATTAATTAAGATTTACAAGTTACAATAATCTGTTAGTTTGTATTTAATGCTCCTTACAACATTATTACAGATTGTACTAATCATAGAAACATATCCCCGAGTTCTCTGATCTAATGTTGAAGAGTTCTCTGATCTAATGTTGACAGGATGGACTGTTTCTTTCATGTTAATGCATTAAATGGTATTATATTTAACACTGCGTCAGACAGAAATTTACTGAGCAGCAATTAGAGCTCTACGATCTGTGAAAACAATACTACAGGTCGATATTTGCTCAACAATGATTATCAGTTATATAAACCAAACAATGAGTATTATATGACGTTAAAATAGTTGTAATAATTAATATTATATGTCGTCAAATTGGGCATATATATGTGTTTTTCGCGTATGTCCACATGACTTAATTGTATGGTCCAATTTTGTTTCTTTTTTACTTTAAGAGGCACGGATACACTTTTAGGGCTGTGTCAGTTTGTGTTTGTCTTCTTTCTGGAAGCGGATCTAATCTAAAAGGAAATGTTTGCTCCTCTTGAGGGGGAGGAGGGGTGGGGGGTGGGGGCAAGTTTTGTTTTCTTTTAGAGCAGACCTCACACATATCCTAGATTAAAATTTAATTATAATTTCACGTAATAGCTAACGTGAGCACTAAGTACTCATGATGAGCTATTGTGATCGGTCAATGTCCATCGTCAGTCGTGCTTCGTCCGTCATGCGGCATCAACAATTGCTTTAAAGCTTACTCCCCTGGGCCAGTGGACTCGGAACTTGGTAAGAAGCATCGGAGTGACTTGTAGATCAAGAGTAGCTAAAATCGTTCCGATCGAAAATCCAACATGGCCGCATTGAAAATCTATTTATCGCTTCTTCTCCTGAACCAAAGGGCCAATTGACTCCAATCATGGTAGGAAGCATCGGGGTGACTTGTAGATCAAAAACAGTTAAAATCGTTCTGATCGGAAATCCAAGACGACCATCTTGAAAATCTATTTTTTGCTTCTTCTCCTGAACCAAAAGGCCAATTGAATCAAAACACGGTAGGAAGCATCGGGATGACTTGTAGATCAAAAATAGCTAAATCGTTCCGATCGGAAATCCAAGATGGCCAATTGCGACCATCTTGAAACTATATTTGCCGCTTCTTCTCCTGAACCAAAAGGCCAATTGACTTGAAACGTGGTAGGAAGCATCAGGGGACTTGTAGATTAAAATAGCTAAAAACGGTCCTATTGGAATTCTAGGATGGCGGCCATCTTGAAAATCTGTTTTTGCCTTCTTCACCTGAACCGAAAGGCCAGTTGACACGAAAATTGGTAGGAAGCATCGGGAAATGAAATCTATTTTTCGCTTCTTCTCATGACCGGAAAGGCCAATTGACTCGAAACCTGATAGAAAGCATCAAGGGGACTTGTAAATCAACAATAGCCAAAATCTTTCCGATCGGAAATCCAAAACGGCCGCCATGACAGCCATCTTGAAAATCTATTTTTCACTTCTTCTCATGAACCGAATGGCTAATTGACTTGAAACTTGGTAGGAAGCATCGGGGTGACTTGTAGATCAAAAATAGTTCAAATCGGAAATCCAAGATGGCGTCCATGGCGGCCATCTTGAAATCTGTTTTTCGCTTCTTCTCCTGAACCGAAAAGCCAATTGACTCGAAACTTGGTAGAAAGCATCGGGGTAACTTGTAGGTAAAGAAAGTAAAATTATTCTGATTGGAAATCCAAGATGGCAGCTTTGGGATGATGCGTAGATTAAAAATAGCTAATTTTTTTGCTGATCAGAAATCCAAGATGGTTGCCATAGCGGCCATCTTGAAAATCTATTTATTGCTTCTTCTCCTGAATCGAAAGCAAATTGACTCGAACTTGGTAGGAAGCATAGGGGTGACTGGTATCGCTTCTTCACCTGAACCGAAAGGCCAATTGACTTGAAACTTGGTAAGAATTATCGAGGTGACTTGTAGATCGAAACAAAAAGCTAAAATCGTTCCGATCGGAAATACAAGCTGGTTGCCACAGTTGCCATCTTGAAAAGCTATTTTGAACTTCTTCTCCTGAATAGAAAGGCCAGTTGGGTCGTAACTTGATAAGAAGTATCGGGGTGACTTGTAGATCAGAAGAAATAGCTAAAATCATTCTATCGGAAGTCCAAGATGGTCGCCCTAGCAGCCATGTTGAAAATCTATTGTTTATACAATCATCATGAATCTTGGTCAGAACATTTGCCTTGATCATGTATGGGTCAGGTAAGTGCTATGATACTCAGGTGAGCGTTACAGGGCCATCATTTTCATTTATAGATAGATTAAATGCTGTGTCATCCTTCTCAGCAATTCAAGCAATGCTAGACTTTGAAACTATGCATAGTCAGATTGTGTGTTTTATATTGTAGGAGGGGACTTGCAGTCCCTGTTTTTGATCTTTCCTCTGCTTATAGATCTTTCTCTATTTTCAAATTCAAAACAGTTTTACCAATAAGAGACATACTTTTTAATAGATTTGTTTTCAAATCTTGTACACAGATTAAAACTAACCTGTTGTGGTGGGATTAAGAACAAGTGACATTAGGTGACATCCACCCACTGCCTTAATACTTATATCAATAAACTTCTACCAGAGCTTACAATGCATTAACTTTCGCCAGGTCTCTAGGGAAGTGTTGAAAACCGAGGCCTCCGGCCTCGGTTTTCAAAACCTCCCTCGGGACATGGCGAATGTTAATGCATGAAAAGCCATGTTTGATCCCTATAATATATAATGTCCCTCATGACCCTCAATAGTATCTTAGTTTACAGCTTTAATGTTCGAGCTGAATAATCCCAAATACTTTAACCCATTGTAGTCAGAACACCCTTAAAAAGAGTAGTTGACAAACAGTGCAGACCCAATTCAGACGCCGCAGAACGCTATAGCTAATCAGGGTATCCACTGTTAGCAAACAGTTCAGTCATTTTTTCCTCGGAATATATAAATCACTTAGCAAAATAAGAGTATTCCAATACATAGTTTTGGAGAGTTTATTCAGTCTACAACGGGTTAATTTTCAATTCCATGGACATTTATTCCTAGAAAGCATGTATCGTGTACCTTTAGTATTTAGTGTAAATCCCGATCAGACATGGGGCCTCAACTGTTTGTCACTTATTCAGCAATTCTAAGACATCAACAGGTAGTCAAATGAGTTTGTTCATTTTGGGACACGTATGGTAACGAGTTTTTGTGTCCGAATACTTTGGGAAAATGCCCTAATGATAAAAGCACAGGTAGGATGATGTTACCATCAAAATAAGGCAGCAAAGACAACATCTAGAAGTCTATTTTTATCTCTTGCGGCGATCTTGTTTAGCCGAGTGGAACAGTTTGAGCAATTTTAGTGTAGCTGAAGCGGTTCTAACGAGTAACCACAACCTATGTTTTGAGCAGAAATATGAAAAAACATTAGGGCCCAGTTGTTCAAAGCTAACGACGTCGTTAGTTAACGATTCATTAAAATTTACATCGAGTGATACGCAAATATGCTGAAATTTTTTGCTGCAAACATGTGCGTAGCTTTTGCAGTGCAAAAGCTACTCACATTTTTTCAGCAAAAAATATCAGAATATTGTATATTGAATCTGCTCAAACAGTTAACGAAATGACCCTTAACGAGCTCGTTAAGCTAACGACGCTTTGAACAACTAGGCCCAGATTTTTTATCTGAAAATTTTCATTTTTTTTTTTCATTTATTTTTTGGTGGTGAAATTTTCGGTATATTTGAATAGGCTGATCTCGTAATAAGGATCCGTACTCTTTGCCACTCGCCTAAGCATTTTCAGACACAAGAAAAGGCAATAAAATAAACCTTCTTTGTTCTTTGTTTCAAGGGCACCATTTACAGACTTTATTGTTCAATTTTAGGACAAGTATGATAAGTTCAATTGTCCGAAATCTTAGGTAAATACGGCAGATAAAATATTCGCCAAAGATTAATATTGACATTATGCGTAATCCTTCTGGAAAAAGTGGCTTACAGGAAAGTCTAATGGACTAGTATTTATTATTAAATGGGCCACGTCAAGCGGAAAGTACCTCGAACATGCACAAAGCTCAGGTTAAGATCCTACAATTGCGCAAAGAATCATCAGGACTTTACTCTCCATATATATTGTAGTGTGCAATGATTCTGTTAGCGGACAGTGAAAACCCTAATCAGACTGCGCATCTGGGCCTTCGCTGTCCGCATATGCCCGAAGACATGCTTTCGCATGGCGAGGCTTAAATAATATTTGTGGTGAGAGTATTATCAATCATATCATTGGGGATTCGGAGTAGTTTTTCAATTTTACATTAAACAGTACTTAATGTGCTTGCATAGCATCAGAGACAGACAATCTTTCATAATACTAATATTTGTCTGGTGCTGTCCTTTGATTCTATTCTCTAGTGAACTGAGAGATATTATTTTGTATTGAAAGCTCACATCATTTATCTGTATTTAGATACTAACCATCGCCACACAGAAACACATCACGTGCGACTTGAAACAATCGTCGTAATCAACAGTTGTAAGCTTCACACAAATACAGCCCTTTTGGAGCAATGGACACACACATAAAACTAAAACCAGCTTATGTGTCAAGTTTTCTGGACAGCCTACCTAGTTTCGGTTAATAGGCCTCATCAGTGACTCGTTACGTCTCAAAATAGGGACAATGATTACAAGTGTTGTTAAGGGCACTAATGAAATAAAATTAGACAGCGCACGACACAACCAACAATAAGACCTGTGAGACCAGTAAAGATACAGATCAGCCTGTACATTCACACAGTATGCCAAGGGTTTTCGTTTATCCCTCCTTGGATATCCTGGAGGCTGTAAGTGGCCCATGTGACCAGCGAAGACTCTGATCAGACTGCAGGTCCATTTGTTTTCGCTGGTCGCACAAGTCTTATGGTAGGTTTTGTCGTGAGCTGGCTCATATGAGAACAGCGAAGGTACATATCGGTCTGTGCATCCACCGGCTTTAGCGGAGTTTGATTCAAACATCTGATTGACATTACGAAAACACACCTATTCAAAAACATTGAAAATCTCACCACCAAAAAACTGCAAGTTTTCAGATAAAAAATTCTGATATTATTTCATATTTCTATCTATGTTTTTGAGCAGACATAAGAAAAATAATGTATACCCCTGTGAACCCCATTTTTACTATATAAAAGTGGGGTTTAAGGGGGTCAAAATTATATAGGTATGTTTTCGTGATGATGAATAGCAAAGATTCTGACCGTACTTCGCCAAGACATTTGGTGAGACCAAGTTACCGTATTTACTCCTAGTTAGTCAGACTCGGCCACGAGATTATAAAACTGTTTTCATGCTCAACTCAGCTGAGCATAAAATTTGTTTTGTATATAAATCTTAAAATACTGACAAAATTTTGAAACTTGAGCAAGCTTAGCTGAGTTGAGCATGAAAAAAGTTTTAAATTTTTGGTATTTTTATTTTTATGACCAAGTGAAATTTCATGCTCAGTTGAGTTGAACATGAAAAAAGTTTTATAACCTCGGGGCTAGAACAAATAATGTAGTCCAAGGTCAGATGTCACAGAAATCAGTGTCTGATCACGGTTAACAGTGGTTACCATCCCTCCAGCAATTTTCAGAAAGCCAACAGGCAGTAAATGGAGATTGAAATAGAGTTTTTGTTTACCGATTTTTGGGCAGATCACAGGAGTATAGTAGAGAGTTGAGCTGTCCGAATAAATAGGGTAAAGACGGTATATGTTTGTAAGTTCACCGTTTTCGTCTTGAATTACCTTCAGCAAGTCATCAGTTACACAAACTCAAGAAAGAAAGAAACAAAGCAAGATAGACTGAAAGAAAGAAAGAACATGACAAAACAAACAAACAGCAAAGATACAAGAGAATGGAGGTAGCTACTAAGCAAACATATAACGCTGTCTCACCGCCGTAATGACGTCGTCATAACATTAAGGCGGTGCGGCGACGTCGATACGACTTTGTGCCAGTATTGTGTGTTTACTGGTTATTGAAAAAGGAAACCGTAATGTTAGCATCACAATATTCAAAGCTCGCTAAGTAGTCATGTTCTAGATTAAGCTTGTAACATGGCACTTTTCGTTATTTGATGATGATGATGAGTTCAGATTTAACGACGCATCAACCAATGAGGGTCATTAGCGTCTAAATGGTGTTCTGACTTGGTTTGGAATTGTATCGGTTATAATGATAAGTCATACATGCCTAAAATGTAAAACTAGAACGAAGTAAAAAAGAAATTAAAAGTATTATATTTTGTTAAAAAGATTGTTGTTTTTTAAAAACATTCCACAAATTATCTGCAAAGATCCGTACTAGCCGCACATTTTCACACATCATTGCTCGGCTTCCAGAAATTGTTTGAAATTCATGAACCGCAGAGCAGAATGTAGCTAGGGCATGGTGCAGCTGTACAAATCCTTAATAATAATAAAGCTGGTTTTGGCCTATGCTATTTGCATATGGAATTTGCATACAGAACGGCTCAGTTTCTTTAGAATCACTCATCACCCACAGCGTAATTTGACAGAAGAAGCCAACTTGAATCAACAGTTTCTTGCGCTTCTTAACCCACTATTGCCTGATGGACTCCTCTATCCAACTCTTTAGACAGGCCAATCTCCAATTAAAGGGGTGTCTGTAAAGGTTATTTTAGCCTTTTACAAATACTCCTCTATTTATTGCAAGCAGTGTAGACCCAGATCAGACGTCGCGTTCTGCATTCTGCGGCGTCTGATCTGGGTCTTCACTGTTTGTCATTGTCATTGTCCCTTTCATGGGACGCCAGGGACAAATAGGTTAGACGGATTTAAGAACATATTAAAACCGAAACCATCAGCTTTAAAATCCAAGAAACTGCGAATCATTTAGACAAATGAACAACAATTTGATCACATGGGACAGTTTTATCAAACTTTGGCAGGCCAAATCAAGTGGGAAAATTCATAATTAAAACACCACTAATTATTTCTAGCGTCAGCCTGCCCAAGTATTTCCTATGGGATAATATTTAGACACGATTCTCGAACAAACCTGCGATGTGGCAGATATGAACGAGATTAAGAAATAACGCAAATAGCACAGTAACACTTGAACTGAAAATAATTAAATGGCATTGCGTTTTGAACCTTACCAAACCAAAATGGTAATACGTTTAAGCAACAACTGAAGAAAAGGTACCTTTATATGTGTGCGCCCGTGGATGATTCAGATCAGTCTTTCCAATCACTCTGATGAGGGCTGTTTTTCAACATATTCTACAGTATCTATTGATAATGGGGATAAACAACGCATATGGTTAGACTGATCTGAATCATCATTTTCTGCATACACGATATGAGCCTTTTTTCTGATGCTACATCTTATGCTGAATTAAAACGCTTAAGACTAAATTATCAGACGAGAAAATGCTGCTGCTTTTCCTACTTTTCTAAAAAAAAATACGACCAGACATTTTATGTGAACTGTCTCCTACGAAGATGATTCGCATAAATTATTAAACCTTTTTCTCTAAACGTCACAAGAAAAAATATCATCGGCTCATATTTAAATTCAGTAGATTAAATTAAATACTCCAAACATTGACATTTGAAAATATTCTCTTATTTTCTCCAGAAAATAGGGATTGACATTGCAGTAAAATGTCTCCCTTTGGAGACGATTGTTTGAAGGGAAATGTCAAACCCTATTTCCCGAGAAGAAAATATATAGTAGTGACTCATTTCATTTGACGTTTGTTGAATGTACCTGCATTGTGCAAAAGATTAAGGACACAAAGTTGGCATGATCTATCACGTTCAATATAAAAAGAAAATACATAGAATCAGTCTCTTCTGCTTCTTTTACCGACCATTATGAAAACACTCATATTCAAATATATAGAAAACTTCACCGCCAAAAACTGAAAATTTTCATAAAAAACTCTGATAACGTGGATTGTGGGTACTCGTTAGAACCGCCTCGGGTACGCATAATTTATGTTTTTGAGCAGAAATAAGAAACATAATGTATACATACCCGTTGTAAACCCCAGGTTTTCAATATAAAAGTGGGGTTCAAAATTATATAGGCATGTTTTCGTGATATTGTTATTTATCCCGTCCAAAGCCTTTTAAAACTAGAATGATTGCTTTTAAATCGCACCTCTATATTTGCACTGCGATATCTAAAAGTACAGAGGATTCCCTGTTATCTGCAACATTGATACGTCAAACTACCGATTAAGACAAAGTAAATAAGCAACCAGATTGGTTTAGCCTGTGATATTTTCCTTACGTTTCCAGATCTTTTATCTTAAAATTGCTGTTATCTCAAACGAAAAATACTTGTCCTTTGGAGAATAGCTTATAGCTAATTCGAAGTTCGGAGTATCATATGATACTATACATATGCGCTTTGCATAGACAGTGGTTCGCAAAAACGAGAAGTGTACTTTGCAGGTTTACACAGCCAACTGCATAGACCTTCACAGGACTGTACTGTACGAATGCATCCCTTCGGATAAATGCCAACTATTTAAAAAAGAATTTACCCTTCTTTGGAAGGCAAACAGAAAGTCCAAAAGTTGTTGTCACCTTGTAAAATAACGGCTAAAAATATAATTTAAGTGCATCTACTCCACTTAACCCTTTCAGTCATGTAGACCGTCAGATATTCTTGCAAACAGCGTAGATCCAAATGAGACAGCGCATAAGGTGCAGTCTCATCAGGATATACACTGTTTACCATTCTGTTGATTTATAACTGTCACTCTTTTGGAAGCAATGGATGTGTCCAAAAGCAGAGATGAAAGAGTCTATTGCAGAAACTCAGGGTTGATATAATTAAATTGTTTTGTCATGGATCATTTTTCGAGCACCAATGGCGGTATCACATACCCAAGCCGTCCATTTGCAAACTCAGTAGACAGCTTTAATTGAAATGATACACTTTCAATTCTGTCACAATTTACTTGGGAGGAAATTCATCCCTTTTAGAGAAGACCTTTTTCACATTACGAAAACACGCCTATTCAAATATATAGAAATTTTCACCTCCAAAAACTGAAAATTATCAGATAAAAAATTCTGATATTTTTAAATTTTTGCTCAAAACATAGATTTTGGGTACTCGTTAGAACCGCCTCGCACTGGGATTTAAGGGGGTCAAAATTATATAGGCGTGTTTTCGTGATGGAAGGGACTTGATGTGTAGAAAAGTAAAACAAGAAGTCGCAAAAGTCTTCTGCCGTTTAAAAAGGGACAAAAACGTATCAAGCATACAAAATTCCCTTAAAATCAATTCTGTCACAATTTACTTGGGAGGAAATTCATCCCTTTTAGAGAAGACCTTTTTCACATTACGAAAACACGCCTATTCAAATATATAGAAATTTTCACCTCCAAAAACTGAAAATTATCAGATAAAAAATTCTGATATTTTTAAATTTTTGCTCAAAACATAGATTTTGGGTACTCGTTAGAACCGCCTCGCACTGGGATTTAAGGGGGTCAAAATTATATAGGCGTGTTTTCGTGATGGAAGGGACTTGATGTGTAGAAAAGTAAAACAAGAAGTCGCAAAAGTCTTCTGCCGTTTAAAAAGGGACAAAAACGTATCAAGCATACAAAATTCCCTTAAAATCAAGAATAATTAAAATTTATTAGACGAAATGTTAGAAATAAAACAAAGTGAAGAACTCACTTTGCTTTTCATGACATCTGAAATAAGAAAAAAGAGGCACATAGGTTTTAACAAGATCCCATTAAACATCAAACTTTCTTATTTATAGGTGGTAACAATTTATTTCAGATCTAAACTGGGAGCATTGGTTAATCGTTTTAGTTACAGGATGCTATTTGGACGCAAACGCATGCCTAAGGTTCA
This sequence comes from Anodontia alba, assembly GCA_964016985.1. Lineage (NCBI taxonomy): Eukaryota > Metazoa > Mollusca > Bivalvia > Lucinida > Lucinidae > Anodontia > Anodontia alba. Next base: position 63,178,177 of record OZ024822.1, on the reverse strand, counting down.
AATAAAACGTAACGTTAAGTATTTTGGTAATATTTTTCTTTAAATATTTTTCTTTATGTCTGTTTAAAGATCTATTTCTGGATAACCTTAGGAAGTATAGTAAATTGATTACTGTTATTAAGAATTTTACTTGTTCATCACGAAAACATACCTATAATATTTTGACCCCCTTAAACCCCACTTTTATATAGTAAAACTGGGATTTACAGGGGTATACATTATTTTTCTTATTTCTGCTCAAAAACATAGATTGTGGATACTCGTTAGAACCGCCTCGCCGAGGCGGTTCTAACGTGTACCCACAATCTATGTTTTGAGCAGAAATATGAAAAATATCAGAGTTTTTTATCTGAAAATTTTCAATTTTTGGAGGTGAAATTTTCTGTATATTTGAATAGGCGTATTTTCGAAATAATGGGCTGGCGTCACGCCAGAAGCACAGCATTTGAAATTAACAATAGTTTCAAAACCTAGTGAGATAGAACCACATATAAATGGTATCAACTACAAGACAAATTAACCGGTCTGGTGCGTTCGAAAGATGACCATTTAAAAGATTTAAACATTCAACACCAAACAACAGAACAAAACAAAATAACAAAATGATAATAACAAAATAAAATAAAGAAACAAAACCCTAAAATAAACACTAACAAGCAAAAACAAAACAAATCCCAAAGTCATTCAGATTGATTAACCTTTGCCTTGCTGAATAAATTAAGATGCCACGCCTACTTCTAATTTCCTGCCAATCAGATTATTTGATCTAGGGTTTTGATAGAAATTCACATATTTAATGACAAACTGTATATCCAGAGCAGTTCAGAAGCCAACTGATCTAGATCTCCACTGTTTGCTAAGATAGGGCATGTCGTTTTCAGCAAGAGAAGGGTTAATGCCAAGTATGCTGGCCGGTATGTACTACAGGGAAAAGCAACATTGATAAACATTGTACCTGAAATGAAAGACCTTATCAAACTATATTTTATCAAATTCAGACGAATAATAAGAACGTTATTGGGGTTTCAAGATTTCGAAATTGCTTTTATGATTGCAGTCATTTTGAATTACTATTGAGAAATTGTGACGTCACAAAGCCTTAATTTAATATGCAATGCCTTAATATACTATATGCAACAATATTTTACATGTTTATTCATGCATATTCTCTGATTGTTTATTGATTTTGCTAAAATACGCACTGTTTTATTTCATAAAGATTTTATTAACATGTAACTGATTTAAAATTTCATTAACTTTTTTCCGCCAGTGGCGAATTTTGTCGTCTGTTGATAACCTTTGCAAACAGTTTGGACCCAGATCAGGTCCGACAAAACGTTGGGCCTGATCTGTATCTAAACTGTTTGACACTCTGATGGTATTCCTAAATGTTTTTTTTTTTTTTTTTTTTTTTTTTTTTAAAGTTAATTAAAAATAATCCACAGACGACAAAAGCATGCACAATTACCCAGCATGCAAAGAGTTAGATATTCAAAATTGTGGCGTCCTTAACAACAGTTTTGAAATTTTGAAACGTCTTTAATTTTCTTAGTTTTAATCAGATGCATCAGATTGCATAGTGTGCAAAGAATTTTAACCGCTGCTGCAATCTTCATCAACATTGTGTTTTCCTTTAATGAAGACAGGGATAGAGAGAAAAGTAAATAAGTGAACTCATAAACTGATACAATCAGAAACACATCAAGCCTCAACACCGAACTGAAAGAAAAACCAATACAATTAATCAGCCATAAAATGAACAAATGGCAAGAATTGTTGGCAACTATTTCTGAAAAGGTTTCAACTCTGTTACCCAAACTTAACTAAATATATCTTAAACTTACATAATTGTTAAAACGGAAACATTAGAAAGTAAAACATTAAATTAATAGCAATTAAAAAAACAGTACAATTAACATATATTTGTTCGGTCCGTGTGGAGGTCTTCTAACTCGTCCATGAATCATTACGGACAACAAATAAATCGCAGATAAAGCCTACAAATAGGCAAAGATACGAATTAAATAGAAACAACGTGTTGAGACACTTGGAGGTTCCTGGGTTGTCAAACAACACAACTGGAATAAAAGATAACCACCAGTTGAACAACGGTGTGCCGAGAAAAAAGCATTAAAAGCTCCGGCCCAGCCCATGTAATGAATAGTTTTTAAGTTGGGGCCATCATAGAGACTGAACGAACCCCGGTCCACCGGCGTGCAATTAAAGAGGTAAGCAAAGTGGTACGGTGATTGGATTAATCGTTAAGAAAACAGACTGTTATATGACATCAATGTTATACCCCTTCCGTTTATATCATACGAATATTTTACTAAAATGATCAGAAAATTCAGTTTTTTTTTTAACTTATACACTATGTCACTATAAAATGCAAGTTCCGATTAGCCTTTCAGCAGAAGTTTTTTTTTTCGTTCGGTATCGTACTTAGAGACCAATTAATAGTGTCAACGATAAAACTTAGAAAAAACCTTCCTAAGTTTATGATACCGATACCCCTGTTGGAAAAGTTTGGCAGTCAACATTTTGTTACGAACAAAGAAGTCAGCCAAATGGCCCTCTTGCAAACCGAATTAGCTGATAAATGTAAACATCATTTGAGGAGGTACGAGGAACGACGCCATCTAAAAACGGGAAATGAACAATGTCAAAATCAAAATCATCGCGTTTGTCATAAATTTTAGACGAAACAAAACTGTTAGAACGTAAATAAATGCAAGTCTGAAAATCCGTCTTCCGTATTAGTAGAATTAGCTTTGTTCAGTTGCAGCTCAGTAGGATAAATTTGAGTAAACAGTCTGCTTCTGGGGTGATGGTAGAGCAGGTGGTGAGATATAGACACACTGGAGTGTCATATACACCGCAGTTACGTCCTGTCGATGTTAGATAGGGTAACGAGTGCCATACAATCTGACTGACCAATGCGGAAAACGGTGAGACAACCAGTGCGCTTGCTGACTGCACAGATATAATCATTTGCCATGAGACTGAAAGAACGTTCCTACTTGCTTCAATGCAACTAATGAATATGTTCATAACAACAACTGGACATACTAGCCTCTTCAGTGCAAAAAAGGTAAAAGAAAAGTCCAGGGAGTGTCACAATCACAAGCCGCCGCCCTTCCCAGACAACAAGAGGAAGGGGGAAACAGACATAAGCAAACAAGCGCAAATCGAAAAAAAGTACGAAAAGCACTAAAATTAGCTCTCTCTCCCCCGGCGCGGTAATCGCAATGCTAAAAGACTGAAAAACGCAAGAACAAAATAACACAAGGCAACACTAAAAACAAATCGTCTCGTAGAATAAACCACAAAGCAGCAAAAAGTAAGACTAACACCGGGACCACCGCCTTAGAACGGTCAGTAAAATAAATCACTCGGGGTATAAAGCACTTTTACAGCTGGCCAACTTCACCCTGGGTCCCGATGCTACCTTTAATACAGAAATACATAAAACATCGGTTCGCATAAAGGTTTCCAACTCAGTCAATGCATAAAAGCGAAAACATAAAAGTCAAATTAATCACTATAGTAAACAAAGACGAGTACTCATAAATAATTCTACTGTGTGCCAGAGTAAATGAAAGCCAATAGTTGAGCCATGGCGGGCCAAGCCAAAGACATGTCGTCAAACCCCAACTACTTTCATCTTCATTGCAACTGACTCTATTCATAACTTTACCCTGAAGACGACAGTTTTAAATTCAGTCTGGTCTAGTTGCTTTGTTGTATGATCAACAATTAAAATACTAATAGTTTTATTGAAAGCCGATGCTAGTTACTTCAATAATCTGTTAACAATTGAGATGAAAGGGCGAATATTAAGGGTTTGTACTTTTACCTTTACTGCAGCTGAGTCTGCTTATAACCGCGACCCGAAGATGAAATAAGAATAGCAGTACTAATAGCTGGATCTCTTTATAGCTGAAATCGACTTGAGGATGTCAATTAAACGACAGTTCTAGTCAGTCATTTCGGTCAAATCTGCTTGTAATTGAGACCGGAAGGCGTACAATTTAATTGTAATCAAATTTTAATGCTACATTCATTAATGGAGAAAGACCTCATGAAAATGTTGTGAAAATGTTGATGAAATTTTGAGTGGCTTTTGCATGTTTTCACAGGAAAGTTATGATAGTCCGTGAAAATTGACAAAACCATGAAAATTTCTGATGAATTAATCAGTAAAAATGCCGTTAAGATGTGCCACCTGAAAACCTGGTGACAAATCTGTAAGGAATCCATGAATCTCTGCTATGAAATTACTACGAATTTCAGAACATATAGTCATTATTAATGTAGACTATTAATGTATTTATCAGATGGTAGAAATTGGAGTTATTTCGCGTCCTAGGCCCAGTTGTTCAAAGCGTCGTTAGCTTAACGAGCTCGTTAAGGGTCATTACGTTAACTGTTTTAGTGGATTCAATATACAATATACTGATATTTTTTGCTGAAAAAATGTGAGTAGCTTTTGCACTGCAAAAGCTACTCACATTTTTTCAGCAAAAAATTCCAGCATATTTGCATATCACTCGATGTAAATTTTAACGATACGTTAACTAACGACATCGTTAGTTTCCAACAACTGGGCCCTTGTTTTCAGAACAGTTCTGTCTTTTGCGGTTCTCGAGATAATGATATCACAATTTTGATATATCAGTACAATAAAATTGTGAGTGTCTTCATGAGTTTTTCACAACATAATAGTCCCGTGAAAGTGACAGGGTCTTTTTTTCATGCATTTTGCACGATTTTTTATTTATTTTTTCTCACGGTCTAAAGTCACGAGATTTTCAAAGAACAATGAAACTTCACAGACATTTCACAGAATTTTCACGGTCTATTGTCACAGTAGTGATTTAAAGCAACAGGGTCGGGTCACACGTTCTTACAACATTAGTTACGACCCACCCGAAGTGCAGTACTAGTACTGTCATTTAACTTGAAACCAGAGGGCAAAATGATCAGATCTCAATAAAATATAGATGTTGTATTTAAAAAAAATGCGCAATACGTTTTTAAATATTGCATTTATGGAAAAAATATGTGCCTGATAACGTCGTGTATGGATAACGACTACCGACATCTCAAAAAGATTTCTGCCTCCTGCTGTGTCTAAGTAAAGCGGTGATCTTATGCATTTAATGCATTCAAGTTTGCCTGAAAATAATAGTTTCTCCAAGTTCCAACTAATCTGTTTATAACTGGGGACGGAGTACGAAGAACTGAAGGGAAGTGAAAGTAACTTCATTGCAGCTGGACCAGTTTATAACTGGTCGGAGGACATACAACTGATTGACAGTACTAGTAGCTTCATGAAGATCGAATCTAATTATGATTGGAATCAGAAGACGGACAATTAAATGGCGGTATTTTACGGTATTTTATAAAGCTATATACATACTGAGCAACTAAAATGTGCGATAAATTCCGAGGATCAAGCGCTTAGATCGCTTAGTTGTTATTACATGAAGATTCGGATACAACGGCGCGTCGCAAAAAAATGTCACACATTTGTACCGGCTGTTGATTTTAGATAATAACATGACTTGTTGAGGCCATAAACAAGTAAGAATAACGCAACATAGCTATAAATCTAACATAAAAGTGTTATTGCACTGATAATGGTGAATATTGCCCCTCGTTGGGACATCAAAGACGCAAACTCGCATCCTTTTTTTATCCAAATTTGAGACAATATTCATCAGTATCAGAACAATAACCCTATGTTGTTTAATTTAAAATCTTAAACATGTTTGAATAAGTGATAAATGATAATTCAGTCTTCAAAAGACTTTATCTAGCTTTACTCATATTTACGTTTTAACAATGTCACAAATCTTAAGACCATTACTAGAAGGACCTCCACTTAGGGACGTCTTTCAAAAACAGGCACTTTCTAACATGTTTATCATCACGTAAATATGCGTATATAATTTTTATCCTCTTAAACCCCATTTTTATATATAGTAAAACTGGGGTTTCATGCTGGACAAGCGCTCTTATAAAATTAAGTGGGGTTACCCTACCTCTTGACAAGATATAGGGGTATGATAAAGAAGTGGGGTTTTGAGGCTTCCTGCTGATAACATGTGGTTTTTATTATTTTCATCGAGTTCTTGCTCTGCAATATGCTGTGGTGGTCAGCTGCCTGGTCATTAATTTGTAATCAGATACCTCTCCTTTCTGCAATGACATCACAGTAGATATTTCAGTCTTTCTATTTTCACATTTAAAGTCAGTTTGAATGTTATAGGTAGAAAGAGGAGAAAAAGTTTATAGACTTTCGCTTTTTAATCGTCGAAATTGGTCAAGAAATAAAGTTTTGCACAGTTCGTATAGGTAATAAAATATGCAGTATTGGTTTCCTTGCTGCAGGAGTTAATTAGTTGTGTTACATAAGACTTGCATAATGATAAGATAAGAAAACATGGTTTACAGTTTTAAGAGGCTAGTCCATCATGACAGGGGTATACATTATTTTTCTTATTTCTACCCGTTAGAACCGCGATTCTAACGAGTACCCACAATCTATGTTTTGAGCAGAAATATGAAAAATATCAGAATTTCTTTTATCATTTTTGGAGGTAAATTTTTCAGTACGTTTGAATAGCCTTGTTTTCGTAACGGATATTAAAAAATGGCTGTTGTAAAGAGGTTGCAATGTATGATTGCTTGTTTACAAACAATAACGAAAGGCGAATATCAGTTTTATCATAAATATTCTACAAAACAGACCAAACCTAGCGGTGTAAACCTTGGTCAGACACCACAAAACACAGCGTGTGATCGGGAGCTTCAATGTATTCATCCTATAGGTGTTACATACATCAAGCAGTAGTAAAATGGACGTGTTCAGATGTTAGAGGTATGGTAAGAATGTAAGTTTTCCCAACTGTAAATGCGGTGCATATATATTTCTTTCTGTGGGCTATCATTACGAAAACACGCCTATTCAAATATACTGAAAACTTAACAACCAAAAAAGGGAAATTTTCCGATAAAAAATTCTGATATTTTTCATATTTCTGCTCAAAACATAGTTTGTGAGTACTCGTTAGAACAGCCTCGGCGAGGCGGTTCTAACGAGTACCACAATCTATGTTTTTGAGCAGAAATAAGAAAAATAATGTATACCCCTGTAAACCCCATTTTTACTATATAATAGTGGGGTTGAAGGGGGTCAAAATTATATAGGCATGTTTTCGTGATGAAATAGCGTTTGACTGTAATCGTCTTATCTTGTTTTGTTTTGATTTCCATTATCAGTCTCACATACGGTCGCATCAGTGTAATTTCGTTTTAAATTTTAATGAAAAAAGTAAATATACTTCGCACGTCGGTCAGTGTTTTTATTGTAGTCATGCAACTGATTATAGCATACCCCATTCGATCAGTTTACACAGATAAGAATCAGCAAAGTCAGTGATTAGGGTAACAAATAACCAACCACCAAGCCATGGTCAGAGGCTGAAACTTTTGCCATTTTCGCTTTTGTTAATGTGGTCTTTGCTTTCGAAGGACCCATTATTTTAGAATTTCATTTAGGTGAATCGATACACTGTAAAGATTATACTCAAAACTGAGTTTGAGTCTCTTTTCAAAGGGATACCATTCCTTCAGAAAAAAGTGTTCTGGGTATATAACTGTCTCCTTATCAGGGGAGTAAATCCCTTTTCCCTATTAAGACAGCCTCTTTAGAGAATGGATACAAATTAGTTTTTTTGTCAGAATCATGTAATTTAGAGCTGTACCCATTCACAATTATATGAAAAGATATACTTTCGTGGGAGCAACTTCGTCAAAATTCTTAAAAAGGGTTTACCCTAAAAGGAAAACAATGCTTGTCCGGGAAGCAAATAGTTTCCTTTTAGAGCAAACCCATTTTCAGAAGGGGGCTTGGTGTGCCGAGACTATCCATTCACCTGCAAGGCGCGAATCTCTCATTTTTCTATATTTTGCTTTCGTTTGTATTGCGAAAGTATCACATATTAAGACATATATTTCTTTGTCTTATCTTTCATACTATATATTTATGCGAGTTTATGAAACTAATAACAAGTAAATATATGTTAACATATGATAAACTACTTCACATTAACATATCGGCGTGGGTGTATTTATTTCATATCGCGAAAAGCGATCAGGCATTTAAACGAATGAACGGGAAACGACGTTAACGGTTATAACATAGGTACAATTTTCAGCAGACGACCTTTTGATTTTTTTTCTTATTTTTCTTAAAAAATAGGCTTTGACAATTCCGGGAATTTGTTGCATAAGTGAGATAATTTGCATAAACTGCCACCGCTTATTTTCTGGAATATATATATATATATATATATATATATATATATATATATATATATATATATATATATATATATATATATATATATATATATATATATATATATACATTGTTGTGTTTACGCGTATTGTTTACATTTCACATATATCTAAACACGATCAGTTATTAAGTCGCAGCGGGCTAGATAACATGGGCCCGAAAAGGGCACAATCTTTTATTCGTAAATTTTACATTTTTATGTCTTTTTTTAAAATAGAAAACCTCTGAAGAAGGCGAAAGCCGAAAGGCCTCAGGTAAACAAATTATTTGCACTGTTAATGATTAACTCTCAGCATATATATATATATATATATATATATATATATATATATATATATATAGAGAGAGAGAGAGAGAGAGAGAGAGAGAGAGTTACTTTGTCGTTTGCTGAATTAGCCCAGAGAGTGGTAAAGATTAGTATATTCCGAAACGGTGTGAATAAGCAATAAAAAGTAAACCAGAATGAGGTCAGTACTTCATTGTTTCTGTAATACGTCAGGTAAGCTGTAACATGTTTCGCTTATCATCCGCCTGTCCGTCTACCTGTCAACGTAAACAAGCATCTTTTGAGTGGGGGGGGGGGGGGGAGGGGGGTGAGGGGGGGGGTGTAATATAGATCAAGAAAAATCGAAATTCAGTTGATTGAGATTTTCAATCAGACTGTAAGAAACGTAACTGTTTAACAGCTGTATCATTTATAGGTGTATAATAAATCGCAGTCTCGTCAATCCTTACTACAAACCAATTTCAAGCTTTTTTTTTTGATCTGATGTAAGACTTTGGTAAGATGACCTCTGTTTCTTTAGACTTAAAGGGACATTATACACTTGGATGCTTTTCTGTCAGGGTTTACAAAGGAGACTACTTTTATAACAGTTTTCCTTCCTTGCACACCAAGCCTCTTCGTAAAAGGATTCTACTCAAAGCGAACAACATTATGAAAGACTAGCGTCCATTGAAAGTATATATATTCTAACAGAAGAGTCAGAATAGTACCAAGCAGCAATAAAGTGCTACAATTAGATACCAATAACAATAAGTGCTCCTATATTAGTATTTGGTTTTCAAAATTAGTTTCTAATCATATGGTTGGCTTAACAAATGTTTTTCAACAAGGCTTGTCGAGCCACGAGGTCTAATGCTAGTTTATTTACAAACTCAGGTGTTGTTTGTCATTCTTTAGAACACTTAAAAATGATTTTAATATGACAGGGTATAATTAGCTGATTATTTAACATACTGTTTGCTTCCTAGTTAGCCTGCTTAGTGGTTAGTGCTATGACGGTTTCTAACCTCGCTGTTTTCTTTAACTGCACGATGGTACATCGGCCCGCAGAAGCAGTGATGGCTCATTCTTTTGATTCAGTTTTCACTTTGTAGTCGAGCATTCGTCTTTGTTGTATCGTAGCATTGCAATTCATCTGACAAACTAAGGAATTCCTAACGCGGGCTGAACAATTATGTGTAGTTCGATTTGTTTCAAGAAAAGTTTAAGAGAAAAGTCCAGGGAGTGCCACAATCACAAACCGCAGCCCTTCCCAGACACCTAGAGGACGAGGAAACCGACAAAACCAAATAAGCACAAATCGAACAAACGTATGAAAAGCACTAAGATTAGCTCTCTCTTCCCCAAGCGAGGTAATCGCAATGCTAAAAGGACTGAAAAACACAAAAACAAAATAACACAAGGTAAATCAAGAAACAAAACTCCTCAAAATTAAGAGTCAAACAAACTAAGTTTGAGCTTTCTTTAAGTTTGCTTTTTATTATTCAAATACGATATTCCTTTTACAGGTTCTTTTAATTTGTTCGTTCTGTTTTAAGTGTCAGTTCATGTTATCTTTTCAGGTAATTCAACCCTTGTTCATTGTCTTGTGAAGGCTAAAGACAGATAAAGGCATTCGGGCTCGCTAAAGAAGAACGTCCACATCAAACTGGAGTCGAGCGCGACACATGTCAACATTTTGCAAGAATTGTTGCAGAACTCATTTCCCACTGCTTATGTAGTTCATGAAAGGGACCAGATACTGGTACACAGATTTTCTGCAGTATATTTTACAAAGAAGAAAACCTTTGTTTGCCTTCCTGTATACCAAACCTCTTCTGAAAAAAGACTGTTCTAAAAGGAAGGAATTTACTCTGAAAATGCCATCTTTGTAAAATGGTGGAAAAGTGAATGCAGATTCCGTAATCGACTCATTTTTATGTAAATCTCTATACGGGCGTGGGTGAAAAGTAGCCGGAAGGCGAATAAACTTCAGTTCTTTACTCGTACTTCAGTTCATTGTTAATTGAGTGGATACAGAAGAACTCCATTAGGACGCATGCCATACATAATATTGGCTCGCTGTTTTGCGTTTCAGTATTGTGTGATATCAGGACAAAAAGGATCTGAGTTTATGCATTATTTTATCTTTATACACTGACAAGCATGTACAATATTTGAAACGTATAAAATCAAGATAGGAATATACAAAAGGGATTCAGAAGGAAGTCTATTGGCTTTTATAGACCGGTTAAAAAAGGACCTTATAGCATTAGTTTCTTCCTTTGAAAGCCTACAGATTGCCTTATTCAAACAAAGTATCGCAGACAAGCCTGTGCATTTACATAAGTTGGTTATGATCATTCTCGTTCATGAACTACAAGATTAAAATATAAATTTTGCGATATGCGAACAGTGCGAGAAGATCCAGTTCTTAGCTTTCTCATGTCATACAACCATATTTGAACCATATGAGAAAATGTACGAGATGTAAACAGAGAAGACCAAGGTCTGTCTGTGTATTTGCCTGTCAGTCTTACAGGGCCTTTATCATTCGATGATTTTGTTCGTCGATATACAGTCAATCCAACGATTCTGAAAAGCGAAAGTTAAGGCACTAATTCAACTCCGCTGATGCACCTGTCCGTTTCATGGTTCGCATCTGGGATAAAGATCCTTTTCCTATGACAAGGCTCAAACGCTTTAATCCCATAAGCTTATTTCCCTTAACACTGCTAACTTATTTCCAGTTGACCGATAACACGGTCCCAATTGTAAGCAACATTGCCAAACATTGCTTTACTTGTAATGTCTTTAATCCTATTCAGTTCGCCTAATTACATCTGTACATAAAACTTCTGCTTTGCAGTTGTGACAATAAACGCGCTAGTTTGCACAGGAACATGCAATTTAACATCCTACAAAGACATTTCATTTCGTTATTTAATTAGCTGTTAGGATTAATTGGCCATAAAATGCTTATAATTCAATTACATGCAAGTAATAAAAATGGGTAGTTCCAGTTCAAACTAAACTCTTGGATCAATGTAATCTCAGCTGGGACGTATTGGGTGCAAACATGCAACATAACTGGATTAGAATACATCTGCAAGTAATGATTTGCCAGCCCAGTTCTGAACGATGAGTACCAATAAAGTGGTTTCAGCAAATTATTGCAATCCTCGCATGCACATTAACAACGTGGTTTTAGCAAATTATAGCAATTCTGAAACGTGTATATATAAAGTGGTTTTAGCAAATTATAACAGTTCTTGAATGTTTATCAATAAGATTGTTTTAGCAAATTATAGCAATGCTTGAAAATATTTCAATAAGTGGTTTCGCAAATTATTGCGATTCTTGTAGTCTAAAGTTGTCGTAACGCAATTCGTCTTTTTATATTTATAGATATAGTGTTGAATCGTGTAGAAATGGAATATCAGTTAGTAAACACATCTATGTAAAATATATTTTTAAGCCATAGTTCTAGATAAGGCATTGTTTTAAATCAAATAAATCATTACGAAAACAGCCTATTCAAATATACTGAAAATTAAACCACCAAAAAATGAAAATTTTCAGATAAAAATTCTGATATTTTTCATATTTCTACTCAAAATATAGATTAACCTCGGCGTGGCGGTTCTAACGAGTACATACAATCTATGGTTTTCAGCAGAAATAAGAAAAATAATGTATACCTTGAAAACCCCACTTTTGCTATATAAAAGTTGGGTTTAAGGGGGCCAACATTATATAGGCATGTTTTCGTGATAAAAATATTATGTTGATACCTTATATAGAGCTATGTATGACATATCCTTTTCAACATATATGTATTATATGGAAATGAGGACAGTTTTGGTTATCTAGCATATTGTAACAGACTGCCCCTTATTCTATGAACATCAAATGCAGAACACAGCCGTTTCTGGCAATTTAACATTGGCTCAAAGTGATCTTCCTGACGGGTGATGAAAAGTAAAGCCCGATGACAGTTTCAAATATAAGCTATCGGTAATTTCTCAACAACCCCACATAACATCGATGAATGGCAAAGTTTGATTAAATTGACCTGTTTAGACGAACCCATACTTCTGCGCAAACAGTCACTGTTTTCCATAATAATTCTGGTAGGGAACAATCTGTTCAATCAACTACATCACGAAAACACGCCTATATAATTTTGACCCCCTTAAACCCCACTTTTATATAATAAAACTGGGGTTTACAGGGGTAAACATTATTTTTCTTATTTCTGCGAGGCGGTTCTAACGAGTACCCACAATCTATGTTTTGAGCAGAAATATGAAAAATATCGAATTTTTATCTGAAAATTTTCATTTTTTTGGTGGTAAATTTTTCAGTATGTTTGAATAGGCATGTTTTCGTAATGAGCTATTCTTAATAAGCATTTTATCTCATTATTGTTCGAAGCATCATTCATGTAATTCCACAGTCATACAGAACCGTATAATTCACCGTCTTCACAGCCAGGAAGTGCAATTCTGTTGATAAGTCAGCTATTTTGATTTGCGCATTTGCTGGCCCGATGACCAGGATGCAGTGGGTCGGGCCTCAGAATCTATGACGGCTCCGACCTTAAGATTTTTAAGTAAGTCGGTTGGTGCCTGATGCTCTGGCTCTGGCCGGGAACACCGGAGTCCAACTGTTGGTTTTCTTTTGCTTCAGCATTTCAGTTATTTCTTGCTGTCGAGTCCTCGTCCTTGTTTCATCTCTGTATTCGTTTGATTTTTATGTTCTCGGAGCTGTTGCACTGATGAATTAGGAACTCTTAACGCGGACTGAATAAATGTCTTGTGTATAGCACGCTAGAAGTAAGGGCGAGAGTTGTGGCCATGTAAAATCAATTTAAGCACCCCCAGCCCTCCTAATAATATTTTTGCTGTCCGTTCAAAGGCGGTGCTTCTGCAGTGGTTTAGTTGTCAACCCAATCATTGTTGATGGCTATGCTTCACTCTTTAATTGCACGACGGCGGTTGGGGCCTCAGACTCAATGACGGCCTCTTCGTAAAACTTTAACCAGTGGGTTGGGGCTTGACGATATGTCTTTGGCTTGGCCTGCCGTGGTTCAACTATTGGTTTTCATTTACTCTGGCGTACAGTAGAGTTAGCCATGAGTACTCGTCTTTGTTTATTATAGTGATTAATTTGATTTTTATGTTTTCGCTTTGATGCATTGACTGAGTTGGGAGACTTTATGCGAACCAAATTTTTATGTAACCTCGTATTTCTGTATTAAGAGTAGCATCGGGACCCAGGATGAAGTTGGCTAGCTGTAAAAGTGCTTTAACCACCCCCCCCCGCGCCCCCCCCCCCCCCGGTGGTTTACTCTACTGACCGTTCTAAGGCGGTGGTCCCGGTGTGTTAGTCTTACTGTTTGTTGCTTTGTGGTTATTCTACGAGGCGATTTGTTTTATGTCTTACCTTGTGTCATTTTGTGATTTTCAGCCCTTCAGCATTGCGATTACCTCACTTTGGGAAGAGAGAGCTAATCTAAGTGCTTTTCGTACGTTTGTTCGATTTGTGCTTGTTTGGATTTGTCGGTTTCTTCTTCCTCGGTGTGTCTGGGAAGGGCTGCGGTTTGTTATTGTGGCACTCCCTGGACTTTTCTCTTACCTTTTCTTACCAAGTCCGTTCTAAGGCGGTGGTCCTGGTGTTAGTCTTACTCTTTGTTGCTTTGTGGTTTATTCTACAAGGCAATTTGTTTTAAGTCTTGTCTTGTGTTATTTTCTCCTTGTGTTTTCAGTCCTTTTATCATTGCGATTACCTCGCTTGGGGAAGAGAGAGCTAATCGTAGTGCTTTTCGTACGTTTGTTTGATTTGCGCTTGTTTGGTTCTGTCTGTTTCCTCTTCCTCTTGGTGTCTGGGAAGGGTTGCGGCTTGTGATTGTGGCACTCCCTGGATATTTCTCTTACCTTTTTTTTTTGCTATTTCTGTAATTGTATATAGTTGCATGTATGTCCCGAGGAAATGTTTTTTTTATGGAAAGAAACTGTCCTTTTGGCTTTCTGCTTGTAGTATTTTGATTGTGGTGCCGTTGCTTTAACTGCACCTTTCTTTCCCTTTGGTGTCTTGGACGGAAGGTTTTAGGTAAATGTATCGGTTCCTGGCCATTGCCTTCCTTTCTATTTCTTTTACATTTACATTTTATCCCATATTATCACACTCTGCATACCATAATCAAGAATTTGACCAACGCCGGTAGATATCCCCAACGCCGAGGATACAACCAATACCGGAGGAGCACGGTGAGTGTTCTCTGCTGATTTTATCTGGAATTATTTTCGTAGTTTTATGCTGGTTGTCGCACCTTCTTTAGCAGGGCGACTGAGGCGTGCAAGTTTCCGTCCGTTCATCCTTCCGTCCGTTCTTCCATCCGTCAGCATTTTTGTACCGATCGATTTGAAACTTTGCATGTGTTTTTTTCATGGTATGAGGATGTGCATGTGGTTTAGAAATAATTGTTAGATCATTTTTATCATTTTTTTCCACACTGTGAACTTAGTAATTTTTCACCTACAATATATAGACAGTGGGTACCTCTCGTGAGAACAACTCCCTAAACAGTTTTGTACCGACCGATCTGAAATTTGGATGTGTTTTCGTCATGGTAATATGTGCATGTGGTTTAGATATAATTGTTAGATCACTTTTTGTCACTTTTTCCACATTGTGAACTTAGTCATTTTTCGCCATTAATATATAGACAGTGGATCCCTCTTGTAAGCGGAACTCCTCTAATAGTTTTGTACCGATCGTTATGACACTTTGCATGTGTTTTCTTCATGGTATGAGGATATACATGTGGTTTGGATATAATTGTTAGAATGTTTTTTCACTTTTTTCTACATTTTAAACTTAGTCATTTTTCACTTTCAGTATATAGACAGTTGGTACCTCGTGAGCACAACTCCTTATACATTGTTATACCAATTCTTTTTAAAAACTTTGCACATGTTTTTCCAGAGTCTGCATAAGTGCATGTGGTTTGGATATAATTTTCAGATTTATTTTTGTCACTTTTTCCACTTTAACTTTGTCATCTTCTTACCTCAGATTTTATGGAATGAAAGTGTACAGACTGTGGTTACCTTTTGAGCGCAACTTCTCATGCATCATCATGATAATATGCATGTGTTTTTGATACATCTCCTATATTAATTTCTTCTACATCTGAAATAAACATTATTTTTTTTCGGGGAGTGGGGTTGGGGCCGGGGGTGGGTGGTTCGGGGTGGGGTGCAGATGCGACATCAACTGCACCGAAGTTCGATCTATATTTATTTCTTCTACACCTGAAATTAACATTACTTTTTTTCAGGGAGTGGCGGGGGGTGGGGGGGGGGGTTGTTGGGGGCGGGGGGGGGGGTGGGGCGGTGCAGATGCGAAATCAATTTCAACGAAGTTCGATCTATATTAAAGAAATTTTGATTCAAATTGTGTGTTAAGTGTTTGCCTGGAATACATATTGTATGTATGGTCGTTTGTATATGTCCCGAAATGTCGCTCAAAGCACAAATGTGCGTCTGCTAGTGTTGTTTTTCGTATTTAAGTGAGTTTATGTGACAAAAATTAGAGAATGAAACTGTAACTAAAATCGTCGTTTTTCTATCTAAAAACAAAAATTATTGACAGATATCATGGTAGATCTGCGTCTTCTTAAAACCATTTTATAGTACACCCTCAGCAGCGCTACATATGTGTCGGAGGATAACGCCTGAGTAGGATGCGAACAACACCTTAGGAAAGATTGAATAGATTCGGTCAACGCCGAGGCATATTCGTTATTCTAAGATGTTAAAAACATTTCGTATTTATTATGTCTACATGTTTGTCAGATCTTCCACCAGGATTGCAGTATTCAGGCAGTAAAGATTTGTTGTATATGAAAATATAGCTCAGTGGCGGTTTACAATATGCTTATGATACCAGTCCGTTATAAGCTAAGCTACTCACCCCCGCCCCCTCCCCTCACCTACACCAGACTCATGGGTTAGCAGTTTTTGACTGACACAATAATGTTTACATTGACTGTTCAGTGTTGTGGAGGGCTTTACCATAAGAATGTCATCTCAGTGCATGGTATATCACGGGGCTCTGCATTGAGAAAAACAATGCTATTCCACTGCTTCAAAGGTCGTTGTTACAAATGATTTGTGCATCTCCTAAATGGTCTACTGGCAGTAATTATTAGCGCGAAATAAGCGTACAAGTTTTCGTTCGTTCGTTTGTTGTGCAACGAAGTCCATCATAGCATAGAAAGTCTTCAGATAAAAAATCTGACATTTTTCATATTTCTGCTGAAAACATAGATTGTGGGTACTCGTTAGAAACGCCTAGCAGAAATAAGGAAAATAATGTATAACCCTGTAAACCCCAGTTTTACTATATAAAAGTGGGGTTTAAGGGGGGTCAAAATTATATAGGTCTGTTTTCGTGGGTTTGATAAAAATGCGATGAAGAGGTTTTATGCGACGGTTATCATCCTGCGGCGTCGGTCTAATCCAGACTGCATTTCACTCCGGCGTTGGCTTTGCCATGCCGTTTTACATCCACTGCTTTAAATCGACACTTTAAGGTTGACATTTAATAAGTAGTTGCGGTCATGGTACCAAAGCCGTAATCCAAACTCATAAATCCATAAACGAATGACGAATCAGAATGTTCAGACCAACAGACATGGACCCCAGAACAAAGGGTGTAATCAGGCGTCCGCGGATAGTAAGCATTACTTGGTAAGCAAGCTTCGCCCACCATGCCCATAGGCCTGAACGAAGGAAATATCGGTAGAAGCATATGTCCAGGATTTGGGAAGCCTACTTATGGCGCGTCACATATAAACTAAATGCATAAAGTTCAAAATATAATGAAGACGAAACACTATAATTTTCATTGCTGGTGTACATTTTTTAACATCTTCAATTTTCGTGCATCACAGGTGCCTAGGTGACTCTCTACCCTAAAAGCTAGAATTGGTCCACACTAATGAACATAATGGCTGCCAGAGCTAAAAATAGAAGTCTTTAAACTCCTCCAATATCACTAAGCGAATTTCAATCAAACTTTACAGAAATGTTGCCTGGGTGTCTCATTATCAAAATAGCTAAAATGGTTTTGCTCAAATGAACAAAATGGCTGTTAGAGGTAAAAACAGAAAAAAATCTTTAAATGAAAACTTCTCCTATATTAATGAGTCAATTTTAATCAAAATTCACAGGCATGGTGCCTATCTACCAAAATAGTTGACACGGTTTTGCTCCAATGAGCGAAATAGCTGCCAGAGCTAAAAAACAAACAAAAAAAAAACAAAAAAAAACCTTTCATTGATCACTCCTTCCATATCATTGGGCCAATTCAATCAAACTTCACAAGAATTGTGCCAAGGTGTCTCTCTACTAAAATAGCTAAAACGGTTTTGCTCATAATGGACAAAATGGCTGCCAGAGAAAAAAAGCTTTAAATTACAACTTCTCCTAAACCTTTTGACCAATTCCAATCAAACTTCACAAGAATGTTGCTAGGTCAAACGTCACAAGACTCTCAAGATAGCTTAAATAGTTCTGCTCCAATGAACAAGATGGCCACCAGAGCAAAAAAAAAAAAAAAAAAAAAAAAAACAAGAAAAAAAAAAAAAAAAAAAAAAAAAAAACACACAACAAAAAAACAAACAGTCTTTAAACGACAACTCCTCCACACTTTGGCCAATTTCAATCAAACATTAGAATGATTGTTTTGATGCTATTATGCTGCAGTTTTGACAAGGATCATGTGAAGTCGCTCAACATATTCATGTAAGCTTTAAAAGATTTCAACAATTGGTTCCAGAGATAGGCTAGGATTTTGTGAATATCAAGGTATAAAAATAACAAACATCAGAGGAATTCATGGAATAATTGTTGCAGACTTAATATTTTACTTGAAAGATAAAATGTGAAATAAGATACTTACTGAAGCATTAGTCCAGCAAATGGAAGTTTGTATAATTGGATGAGGCATATTCTAAAATAAGGTAAGAGAAAAGTCCAGGGAGTGCCACAATCACAAACCGCAGCCCTTCAAAGACACCAAGAGGAAGAGAAAACCGACAAAATCAAACAAGCACAAATCGACCAAACGTACGAAATGCACTAAGATTAGCTCTCTCTTCCCCAAGCGAGGTAATCGCAATGCTAAAAGGACTGAAAAACACAACAACAAAATAACACGAGGTAAGACATAAAACAAATCGCCTCGTAGAATAAACCACAAAGCAATAAAGAGTAAGACTAACATTGGGACCACCGCCTTAGAACCATTATACCTTAGAAACACACAGTTTATAGGCTTAGGTTCATACTTAATAGTATGATGCTTTAGCTGCATACTGAATTACCCCGCCTACTTTCATGATTTATTACTCTAGATCTGTGACTTACTCAGCCTTACTCTAGATCTGTGCTAGCATTGTGGTCACCGTCTTTAATAGCTGCCCACTTTGCTTTCCGTTTTACTAGTTGTGTTGTGATGCTAGCATTTTGGTTACCTTCAACAGCTGCCCATTTTGCTTTCTGTTTTATTAGTTGTGATGAAGAGTGACATCGGGACCCAGGGTGGAAGTCGGCTGTAAAAGTGCTTTAAACCCCTCGCCCCACGATGGTTTATTCTACTGACCGTTCTATGGAGGTGGTCTCGGTGTTGGCTTTACTCTTTGTTGCTTTGTGGTTTATTCTACACTGTTTTAAGTCTTGTCTTGTGTTACTTTTTTTATATTTTTCAGTCCTACTGCAAAACATATTGGCATCTTCAATTACAATGTAGACCCCAATGTACTACTGTTATCACTTTGTATTATGAAGGGACTTGGGGTACCTGTTACGTAGACTTGTTAATATAATAGACATCCTCCTCTGACACTTAGGGACAATGGAAACGCACCTTTATTTGTCGTCAACACTCACAGAACTTGTTAAAATAAATGCATTGAGACATAATCCAGGTTAATCTTAATTTCCATTTGATTTGATGACATTTTGCCACGTAATGCATTATTTTTTTTAAGATCAGTGTTTTTACCGTCAAATAGTTATTCCATGCGTATATGAAATGATTTAGAAGAATAAAAATGCTGTGGAAACTGGATAAATAATTAACAATTATGAAAATGTACTATCAGGTTTTAATAAGAAAGAAAGAAAACAAAAGAAAACAAACAACAACAAAAACGAACAACAACAAAAAAAAGTCAATAAAACAACAGGCACGCGTACGTACACATGTGGCACGCGCGCACACGCACGCACACACACACACACACACACACACTCTGCAAACACACTTCGTCTATGCTCTACTTTAAAAAAATGAAACTACTGGTATTATATACTGTATGTATCATATTTACCCTAAATAGTGTAACACTTCAACTCCTAGCCATACGTTTCCTAAACTTTGATCAAGTCCATTTTATTACCTATTTGAATGCATAAAAATCTACTGGCGTACAGTTGAGATCCTGGTCTGCGGTGTGTGTACAGGTTCTATACTGATTGTTTTAGTCTGTCTGTCCCAATACTTAAGGTTAAAACTTGTTACGTGAAAGCTTGTCGTGACTGGTTTAATAAAATAATAGGTTATTTTCCATTATTTCCTATTTCAGTGATACAGTTAACATGTTACCAACATTTGGCCTTATAAAATCTGCAATTGTCATATAAAACGCAATATGCTCTACAGGATGTGACCCGTGGAGCTATTGCTCTCACATTTCACACGTTACATTTGCATTTCTCAGCCAAGACATGTTTTCGAAGGCGAGCCCTCTGCTGAGGTTAGTTTATAAATGTAAGAAAATTCCTGCAAAATCAAATCTTTTAGAAGAATTCTAAAACATTAGCCGTTATAAAACGAAGGGATAAAACATGGATATTATGCAACAGACTGCTGCTTAGTTTTTAAAGCCAACCTTGTTTGATAGCTATGCTTTCCTCTTTAATTGCAATACATTTGGTTGGGTCTCAGACTGACGGTCCCGACCGACACCTTTTGGGTCAACCCAAATTATACATACGGCAGAATTTCGCTATTCTTTTCACTGTGACATCAGAGCGCTGTGTAAGGAGGGCTATCTGTAAAACCTGGACTGGGCTTCGAGCAGGGACATTGGCAAACAGTGCAGACACAAATCAGCGCCGCAGAACACGGTTTCTGATCAGGGTCTGCACTGTTTGCTTAAAATACAGGAAATTAAGGGTTAAATAAGTCCTCGTTCAGGACCATTTTCCTAGTCTACACTCAGAGACAATCGAGCCACCAGTGCTGTCTGTGCTTTGATTATTAGAGGGATGCCTGATGTTATAACTTTGTTCGGGCCCTCCCTGGTTCAGCTAATGGTTTCTGTTAGATCTGGTTCCCGGTATATGAGATTTTTGCCATCAGATTTCATCCTTGTTTCATCACAGTGATTCAATTTGATTTACATGTTGTTTTTTTTTCTGTGATGTTGCACTGATTGTAGTGTTCGGGAGCCTCTATGCGGGATGAACATACATTTTGTATTTTATACAACATTTGGACCAAGGGTGAAGGTTTGGTATGAGAAAAATCGATTATACCTCCTTGTAGGTTTTACTACTGACCGTTCAAAGGCCATCATACCCCTATATAGTTTTGACCCCCTTTAACCCCACTTCTATACAGTAAAACTGGTGTTTACAGGGGTATACATTATTCTTTTATTTCTACTCAAAATAAAGATTGTGGGTACTCGTTAGAACCGCCTCGTCGAGGCGGTTCTAACGAGTACCCACAATCTATATTTTGAGCAGAAATATAATAACTGCCAGAACCTTTTTATCTGAAAGTTTTCTTTTTTTTTTTTTTTGGTGGCAAAATTTTCAATATATTTGAACAGGCATGTTTTTGTAATGGGTGGTTCTTTTGATGGTTGTTCTTTGTGTGCCCTTGTGGCTTCTTACTGCGGTGCTTTTCTCATGTTATGTCCCGTTTGTTGTCTTATTGTTGTGTTTGGTGGATTCTGTCTGGCATTATGATCACCCCATTGGGGAAGAGGGACCTGGGTACTTTCAATTTCTTAAGTTTGTGGCATGAGATACCTTGACGATTTATTAAATATTGACAATATTTACATTGACCAAATGGTGGACCGGATATACCCTACAGAACTCCAATTAAATATAGCAAATTCTTCCGATACCGAGGCACCTTTTTTGGATTTGAATCTTTGTATATCTAATGGTACAGTTTCCACCAAAATTTATGATAAACGGGACGATTTTGTTGTGGATATAGTCAATTTTTGTCTTTAATGGATGGCGATGTCCCCCGGCGTACCTCATATGGGGTATACATATCTCAACTTATAAGATTCGCCAGAGCTTCTTCAAATCTTAATGACTTTAACTACCGTAATAAAGCCCTTACTGCCAAACTTCTTAGGCAGGGCTATCGTTATTTTAAACTTCGTAAGGCGTTTTCGAAATTTTATCGCAGACACAGTGCCTTGTTAGAAAAATATAGCGTCAGTCTGAAAACACTTCTGCAACAAGGTATATCGGAACCCGACTTTTACGGTGACTTAGTGTACAGATTTAGAAAAATTGTAGGTAAATCTAACTTTTCGGAGCAATTCAGAAAACTTATTAACCGTTATAAAAGAATTGGCTATAGCCTGGATATTATGCGGCTGACTGCATGCCTAGTTGTCAACCCAATCATTGTTGATGGCTATGCGTCACTCTTTAATTGCACGACGACGGTTCGGGCCTCAGACTCAATGACGGTCTCTTCGTAAAACTTTAACCAGTGGGTTGGGGCTTGACGATATGTCTTTGGCTTGGCCCGCCGTGGTTCAACTATTGGTTTTCATTTACTCTGGCATACAGTAGAATTAGCCATGAGTACTCGTTTTTGTTTATTATTTAATAGTGATTAATATGATTTTTATGGTTTCGCTTTGATGCATTGACTGAGTTGGGAGCCTTTATGCGAACCGAATTTTTATGTATTTATGTATTAAGAGTAGCATCGGGACCCAGGGTGAAGTTAGTTAGCTGTAATAGTGCTTTAAACCCCCTGGTGGTTTGCTCTGCCGACCGTTCTAAGGCGGTGGTCCCGGTGTTAGTCTTACTCCTTGTTGCTTTGTGGTTTATTCTACGAGGCGATTTGTTGTATGTCTTTCCGTGTGTCATTTTGTTCTTGTGTTTTTCAGTCCTTTTAGTATTGCGATTACCTCGCTTGGGGAAGAGAGAGCTAATCTTAGTGCTTTTCGTACGTTTGTTCGATTTGCGCTTGTTTAGATTTGTCGGTTTCCTTTTCCTCTTGGGGTCTGGGAAGGGCTGCGGTTTGTGATTGTGGCACTCCCTGGACTTTTCTCTTACTTTTTTTTACAGGGGTATACATTGTTTTCCTTATTTCTGCTCAAAACATAGATTGTGGGTACTCGTTAAAACCGCCTTGGGAAGGCGATATCCACAATCTATGTTTTGAGCAGATGAAACATATCAGGGTTTTTTTTTCTGAAAATTTTCGTTTTTTTTATGGTAAAAATTTCAGTATATTTGAATAGGCATGGTTTCGCAATGGTGATTTGTGCCTCTTACTAGAAACTTTCTGATCTATTTTCCAAAGTTTTTTTTATCGGCAACTGGCATGTATTCTTAGAACTTTGTACTCACATTTACTCTAACATGTCTTACTTCTATTTCTTGGTTCAAAGGTATTCAATACATTTGGCAGATGTTCCGCCGTTTTCACAATTAACATCAATCATCCTCTTTCCTTTCTTGTACACCAAGCCCCTTATTGAAGAGTTTTTACTCTAAATGGAAAGCATCTGCTTCATAAAATAATATGCAAAAAGGGCTGCAGAAATAATTCGATTCGCTTTACTGATATTTATCCTTCATTGCTGCTTCAATGAAGCTATCAAAACACTACAGATAATCCTTAAGTAAGCTAAAAGTGTTAGAAAAACTATCACATGCATTGGTAGATGTATGGGAAAAAACAAATGGCATTTTAATGAATAAATAGTAAAGGGCGAGATGTTGACTGAGTAAACGACTTTCAGCCCCCAGCCCCCCTCCCAGGACGCCCCGATCGTTAGTTTTTCTTTGCTAACATACCAAGTGGCATCGGGACCCAGGGTGAAGTTGGCTGGCCGTAAAAGTGCTTCAAACCCCTAGTGGTTTATTCTACTGACCGTTTTAAGGCGCTGGTCCCGGTGTTAGTCTTACTCTTTGTTGCTTTGTGGTTTATTCCACGAGGCGATTTGTTTTATGTCTTACCATGTGTTATTTTATTCTTGTGTTTTTCAGTCCTTTTAGCATTGCGATTACCTCGCTTGGGGGATGGGAGAGCTACACTTAGTGCTTTTCGTACGTTTGTTCGATTTGCGCTTGTTTGGTTTTGTCTGTTTCCTCTTCCTCTTGGTGTCTGGGAAGGGCTGTGTTTTGTTACTATGGCACTCCCTGGACTTTTCTTTTACCTTTTTTTCCCCTATATTGCAGATCTTTTTTATGTCAGTTATTGCAACTGTGTTTTTGTGTCTTTTCAATGGTTGTAACTCGACTCTTCTTTCGGTGCCTTGGAAAGCATGTGCATTTCTTGGGTAACTTCAATTATATTTCTACTGACGTAGCAGGTAACGCATTTTCAAATTTTAATTACTGCAAACCTTTGGTACCTAAATTGTCGGTTAATTATTGTCATCCTCCGCTACTTGAAAATTTGTTTCGTCTAAACTACGTTAGCTTTCCCGTGTTTGTCAATGGGCATGGTGTTGTGATTTTATAAAATGGAGGGGAACGGGTAAAAGTTTGGTTAATCTGCCAATATACACAAATTTATGCTAAACGAAGGGTTGATTTAAGTAAAAATAAACTAAATTAAAATTTAAAAACAGAGTGATCGTGCAATATTCGTCTAAGAACTGTATACCCCGGTTTTCATTCTGCAGTGAAACAGCTAGCCTGGTACCATATTTCCAACTTAACAAAGGTAAAATACTACTCCTTCACTATTTTTCTACACATATCATCTCCTATACCAGCCAGACACTCATAACTGATCAGCCAAATCAGAGATAGATATTCCATAAGAGATATTTTTGTAAAATATAAATAGTTTTTATTTTGATTCATATATCAATTTGACGGGAACCAGGTTATGAACCATTGATAACATATGTTTTGGATATTGGCTATTCGAACAAATATACACAATATATGTTTCTTGAAGTATTAAATATAATGTTCTTGAATAATTTCAGATTAACTGTCACCTCTTGAGCAAAGGTTCCGTGCTAGTAAAATTATTATAACGGTGTGTCGATAAAAACAGTTTGAGTGTACCAGATTACATAGACTCGCGAATGTAATGTGACTAATACCGATCACTTGAAATTCAGTCTAACACCATGTCTTATAGGCAGAAAATACTATCTCTATATGATATATTTTGTACATCAGAAGAAAGTTATCTTTACATTTACTTGTAATGACAGAAAGTATTGAAGACCACGTAATACACTTTCTTGCATGCATCACGAAACATTTTAGAAATGTCAGCTGGCATTATTTTTCAATTTTAACTTCGAATGAATTGCAAACTACAAAATCACTTTAGTTGCTTGATAATTGATTATATTTAATTGCTTGGACGCTATTTTAAGAATGGCTTGCTAAAGAGGCTTACACATAACGTGTTCCGTTTACTATAAAGTGGAATTGATAAATTTTAAAGGGTAGTAACGCTGTCAGTTTGGTTTTGCTTCCCTTTTGAAAAAGTGTCAACTCTAAAAGAAAGAAAAGATCCCCTTGGGAGCAATATGTTTTCTTTTGTGTAAACTTTGTTTCAGAAGGGTTCAAATATACAGGAAAGCACACAAAACACCACAAAAGTGGTTTCCCTTGTACAAGATGGTGGCAAATCTACCAAGTGTATACAATCTCCTCCAAGTGCTTGAAATAGATCTTTTCTTTTTTTTTTAATTAAATTAACCTTTTACTCTAACTGCCGGATTAAGTTTTATTGAAACTAAACATTTGCACATAAATTGTTTTTTTGCTAAAGATTAAACTGTTCTGAATTTAAATAAACTACTTCATTTAAGATTTTGCACAGATATTTTTGATTCCAGAACGAAAATAAAATTTGACCCAGTCCTGCTGAACATAAAAGAATTTTAACTGAACGATTTATATAAACGAAAAAGCAAATAAGCACGACGTCATTTAATAAGTTAATGTATTCTGTTACAGAACTTTATTTATCGAAACACAGCTACATGGCGTTGCTGACTTGTTTGTATGTTTGTTTTTGCACTATATTTCATTAATATAGTCAAACTGAGTCTGTTATTATCTATCATTTGTAGTTTTGTTTATTTATAGATCAGATATAAACCAAATAAATCATAAAAAAATATAGACGCATGGACTCACAGATCAGATTGCAACTGTAAATTGCCACAGCGATTGCACCATTACCATACTTAATGTTCTGCCGTAGTCAGTCAGCTAGTCATGTACTGAAGATACATCTATACCATTTATTAGATGTTTAGTCTTATCAGTCATATTGTTTTGAAAACATCAACTACTTTTGTTACCCCCTACCAAGATTGTTCAAGCCGTGATGAATTGTCAAAAACATTGCTGCCTGGTTTGGGGCTTATTGTCCCTATATATCTATACAGAAAACTAAAAAATCTTCTTGTAAGAAACAGAAGTTTTCTTTTGGGCACACTATATCAAGATTGTCCAAGCGGTTATGATTGGTCAGAAAAACATGGTCATCAGGGGCGACGTGGTAGGTGGGGGTTAGGGCAGGACTTTATTTTCCCAATATATTTATACGAAAACAACAACAACAACAACAACAACAACTAAAAAAAAAAAAAAAAAAAAAAAAAAACAAAAAAAAAAACACTGGACAGATTTCATTATAACTTTTTGCTTTGATAACCCCCTTACCAAGATTGTTTAAGCCGTCATGATTCATCACAAAACATAGCCATCATGACACTGGGCTTCTTTCCTCTATGTTACCATATTAAAACTTTAATATGTTTCTTGTTAGATTTCACGGAACAGATTTTAATATTATTTGGCAGAAGGATCTTTTTGGTAACCCATAGCAAGAATGTTTAAGTCAAAAACGCATCAATGCCACATATTTTTATGGATAGTGCTCATGCAATGATTTCTAGTGTCATTCTTTCCTCTACCGTTGATACAAGATCGACAGTAGTCATTTACTGCCTTGTAGCCCAATTAACACCCACTACACAAACAATTTGGGACAATGAGAATGTGAAACTCTGGTAAGCAATTCAGGGCCATTAGCCCCTCTTGTTGTATTGTAATCTTTAAGTATATTGAAAAATGACATGGACAAGCTGCACGCGTATGTATGTATGTATGTCTGTCTGTCTTCTGTCTGTCTGTCTGTATGTATGTATTTTTACTGATGTCTAAAAGTCACTTTAGGTGAATGGGTAAACTTGGTAGATTTTTCGCCATTTTTGACAAGGGAAAAGCTGCTATCTTATATATCATAATACCAATACCCTTCTGAAGAAGTCTTCTCTTTGCTCCCTTGGAAGCGGATGTTTCTATTAAATCAGACCCCTTTTTAGAAAAGGACAAAACAAGTTTGACAGAGTTTTCCTTCTTGGTAGTATAACAGTTTGCCTTAAATAAATAAACAGCGTCTTTCAGCAATCCTACCAACATCCAATGTATGAGCAGCGAATAGTTGGATTAATAATGACCCATAATCAGGTTAGAGTTGGTACGCAAGTTTCAATATCACTGCCATACGCACAAAACCATCAGCGAAGCATTTCCTTAATTGTCTGGATCCTTCTTCTGATCGGGTTGTTTGATGTTTTCGTTAGATCCGCACCATGCATGGTCTTTGGAGCATATGCGTACTTAGAATGCGAGACATCCTCCGCATCCGCGCACTCTGACCAGGGACTTTGCTACCGCTTATAAAATAATGATATTATAGCACATTTCCTACGTGATCTGTGTTCGTCTACTGAGTTAGTCTTAGGTTAAGCCATCTCAATGGCACCAAATGATATAAAGCAATTGAGGAAGATTTGGTTATTAAGTTCTGTATGTATTAAAAAGATTTTTGCTGATAGAATAAACGTAACCATGACATCTGTATTGAGCCAGATGTGCGTTTTTCTGAAATTTATCATCGTCAGTGGCATTAAAGCAAAAAAATGTTTAAAGTGCTGATGTTAGCAAGAACTATACATTCCCACGCAATCGCATATGAGCTTTCATGATCCGTGAAAAATAGCAACCGCAGACATTAGTTAGCTTGCGCAAGAGACGAGAAAAGAAATAGCTCTGACCAAGGCCATGTCAACTCCTCGAAGTGAACGGAAATAAAGCCAGTAATTTAAAAAAAAAATAAATGAAACACGAAATGATATATAGTGTTAACGTAATATGCTTCAGTACCTTTTCCCGCATTAGAAAAGTTGGCGTTTCTATATATATATAAAAAACAACAAAAACACTCAAACGCTTACAATTCGTCTTACTTCGTGTAATGGTAACAATGGTATTTTCTGTTGAAGATATTTCCTTATGTTATTATTTACATATCTTATTTTCCGAAAATAATATGTTGATAGACTTAAGGAACTGGATATTTGGTAGATTTCCCGCCATCGTTTACAAGAAAAACCAATTTTGTGACTTCCTGTTTGCTGTCTTGTGCAGCAAGCCTCTTCTAAAACGTTTACTCTAAAAAATAATTTGCTATCCTTGAAAAGGGAAACAAAGTAAAAGTGTGTGTGCAGAAGTCGCACTTGGCCCATTTAACGATGACGAGTTGTTCACACGTAACTGAGGTGGGGGGTAGGGTGGGGGGCCGGGGTTGCCATTTGTTACAGATGCAACAGTTGTCTTCTTCTGCTACTGAACTCTCACTCTCTGATGAAACGTCTGGTGTTATCAGCGCTATTGGTCCTCCCTGTTTGCTTGTACGTGATGTACTTGGATTCATTGGGGTTTGTTTGATATATTTTCTTTTGCTTCTTTTTCTTTCTTTACCTTTAGGATTCGTCTTTTTCGGGTTGATTTCTTGTTGTTTTGCAGTTTCTTTTTGTTTAGCTTGGATGGTCATGGTTTCAATATTGGATTTCTTCATCAAACTACCTGTTATAGCATAAGGTGGATTGAATTTTTTTTGTCTCTGCACAACTTGGGTGATCTTTCTGTCAGCAAAAACATTTTGAGTTTATCAGCATTTTCACTTCTTGGTATCGGTTTGGCAACAGACTGGTCATTAGCATTAGTCTCCTTATCATAAATGCCTTTGGTGCTTTCAGGGCTATTTGAACATTCTTTGGGTGTTTGTTGTGTTTCAGGTTTGTCACAAGGGGCACAAAAAGTTGTATTAGAATCAATGTCATCTGTTTTTTATACTCCGCCACACAATAGTGGCGGGGTATTATGGGTTCACGTTGGACGTTCGTGTGTCTGTCCGTCCGTCCGTTAGTCGTACGTCCGTCCGTCCGGTTTTCGTTTCCGGATGATAACTTGAGTAAACATCAATGGATTTTCACCAAACTTGGTATGTGCATTGATATTGTGGAGGTCTGGTTTGGGATTGCTAATGGGCAAATTTCGATAAATTCTTACGGAGCTACCTGCCCGAAACACGACCATATTTTCGTTTCCGGACGATAACTTAAGTAAATAATAAAGGATTTTAACCAAACTTGCTATATGCATTGACATTAAGAAGATCTGGTTTGGGATTGCTAATGGGCAAATTTCGTCAAATTTTTACTGAGTTATCTGCCCGAGACACGCCCGTATTTTCGTTTCCAGACGATAACTTGAGTAAATAACAAGAGATTTTAACCAAACTTGCTATATGCATTGACCCTAATGAGATCTGTTTTGGAGTTGCTAATGGGCAAATTTTGTCAACTTTTTACGGAGTTATCTGCCCGAGACACGCCCATATTTTCGTTTCCGGACGATAACTTGAGTAAATAACAAGGCCTTTAAACCAAACTTGCTATATGCATTGATATTATCAAGATCTGGTTTAGGATTGTTATCTGTCCATTGATATTATCAAGATCTGGTTTAGGATTGTTATCTGTCCCTCCGTCATTTTCTTTCCAGACATTTTCGCCAGAATAACTTTTAATACATAAACAAATAATTGCTATGGCGGGGTATTATGCTTGCGGTGCTTTTATTTCATATATTGTTACTGGAGCTACCTGAGATGGAAACTTTTCTGGGCATTGTAGGGATATATCCCAGATTTCCGAAAAGCTGAAACAATATTTTCTGGACTTAGGGCCTTCATAAAGTGTTTTGATGTCAACAGTGCAATTTCATACTTTGTTAAAGAAATGCCAGGATTATTTTGTAGATATGCATGGCATTCTCTGTTATTTAAACATTTCAGTGGGCCAAATACTACCACGGCAGGGGGTTGAATGATATGGCTGGTGTGGGGCGGAAGAAAAAATAGAATGATATTTCGCTGTTTTGCCCACTCTGTCAGGATTAGTGAAATATGGGACTTATGTCCATCATATAAAATCAGAGTGTTTTGGGCATTATTCGCTGTAACTTTCGCATGCTTATCCAAATGATTTGTTACATAATATTCAAATATACCCGTATTAGACCATCCGCTTTCTGACATTTTCCCCGCTGATCCAGATGGCGCTCCAGTTAAAAGATCATCAGAACATCTTTTGCCAGGAAATATGTAAAAAGGTGGAATGATTGCCAATTGCATTAGCCCCTGCAATTGTTGTCACAGTCGACGACCTTGCTGATGTCACTGCCTGTGGATAGCTTTCTACAGCACATGCTATCTTCGGCGGTGCATGCTCTCGTCTCATCTATATTAAAAATCCTCTCAGGAGCTTCCATTAAATCATTTTGCTGTAATACTGTCCCAAGTTCGCGGAAGTAGATGTCAATACTTTCTCTTGATGCACTTTTTGCCCTTGACATTAGAAGATTTTGAGGTTTCATACCTTTTAAATCTGGCCACGGTTTCATAAAGGCATGAAACCACATGCTGCTGAGACCTTTTTCAGATTTCAGATTTTTTTTTCCAAGCGACTGGCAAAATTCAGTAGCCATATATTGTATGTTGGTCTTTGTGTACCCATATCCGATATCCCCAATGTACTTTATATGGTCCACAATGTTTTTTTTTCTTCTTCCAAAGAAATAATACTATCTGGTCCAGGAGTGGCATCTAACGTGACACTACATCTAGTTCTGTCCGGTAAGGTTGACTCTGGTACAGAATAAACACGAGCAGCTTTATACACAGACATTCCCGATTTGATTGCCTCATATGCCCGTAGCAGGTACCCTTTTTTATAAGGCTTCCCTTTTCTGCACTTGGCTTCAATCTGAAAATGCAAATAACTAAGTGTTCCAAAAACATCTTACAGGCCCCGAGTTACATATTTATCGGTATATTATATAAAAATACTGTGCAGCTACAGTATCTTCTAAAATATTATGTAAAGAAAGTCTTCTGTAAGTCTCTAACCGTTTTTTTTTGTGTGTGTGTTTTTTAGTGTTTGTGTTGTGCTTGACGGTAGTGTTTCCTGGGTGTGATTGTGATATTTCCTGGATATCTTCATTTATTTATTTGCATAAACACTCTTTTGCATTTTAATACATTGTTTTATTCATTTTATGGCTCTTCACAGTGTTAATTTTGAAGATTCTACTCAATGGTGCACCATATGCAATAACAAGGCATTATTATGACTATTATGTGCTTCCGTATTTTTTACACTCAGTCGGGAATCATTTAGAACCGCTCCAGTGATTGTCATGTGATCAAAACAAGTTCATTTAAATCATGTAATATGCAGACGACCTGGAACTGTCATCGGAGGGAGATTTTTTATTTATTTTGAGCTGAAAATAAGCTTTTAGAGTGGGGCATGTAAACAGGTAGGTGAGAATTGTATTGTTTTGACTCTATGTAACTTTTGCCCATTTATAACTTACCTTCAAACGATACGTGACTTGTGAAGCATAGACTTCTAGGTCAAGGATGTTTCCAAAGAAAACATCGGTAGATGGCGCGGCAATTTACGAGGGTCCTGCAAAAAGTTTTGTCACTGGGTTCGGATTACTTCAGTGCTACGTTTTATCAAACATATTTTATTACAAACCTTCAAAGTATCCCCCCTTTACTGAAACACATTTTTGTAACTTTTTACCCAGTCGCGAAAAGCAGATAATAGTCTTCTTTTGGTATCTGTTGGAGACACTGATAAATAGCGCTGCCAAGAGAACTTCTAGACGTTTACTTATTTCTAGAAAGCATTTTCTTAAGCCTTGGAAATAAAAAGATAGTCACAGGGACTCAGGTCAGGTAAATAAGGTGGATGGTTTAAAACTTTCACCTTTTCAGAAGCCAAAAAAGACTTAACAACCTCACACTTGAAAGGAGGCGTTGTCATTTAAAAAGTGGTCGTTTCTTATTGTAACAAGTAAATTGGTCAGTGTATATGACTGCATCTATTTCAATTTGAAATAACTCGATCATTTGGAAAGCAATTTGCATGAAGTAAACGGGTACCGTTAGCTATTTAACACACCATTCAAGTGCAGCGACGCATTTTAAAATATACCCGGGATAAAACTAAAGAAACCTATTAGTGACAGAACTTTTTGCAGGACCCTCGTAGTTTGACGGAAAATACCGTTTGGCGCGAGATTAAGTAAAACGCGATAATACGAGTAAGATGCCATGCACACTACTAATTTTCAGCTAATCAGATTACCTGATCCAGGTTGTTGAAACAAATTCACATAATTAATGGCAAACAGTGCAGATCATATCGGTTGGCTTCTTCAAAAGCCAACTGATCTGGATCTACACTGTTTGGGAAGGCATATCCGGGTTCAGCAGGACAAGGGTTAATACTAGAATATTTGTACAAGACACTGCTTTCAAAAATATGTCACGTTTTGACTAACTTTCGATTTTATGAGGAGGCGACCTTTGTGACTGGCTGATTGAATTCTCTAATGATTTCTCCCATTACAGAGTGACTGAGAAAGCAAATGTGAAATATTACTTAAAACGATCCATGTTGGGAGGCACCATTAAATCGACTTGTGACGAAATGATGAAGCACAGTATCACGTTTTAACAATCATGTAATAAGTACAATACAAATGTGTCAATTTCCCTGAGCTTTGAGGATTGGATTAAAAAATAGTACAGCTAAATCAGTTTTAATTCTTAATTTGAATAAAAAGCAACAACAAAAAAAAAAACAATAACAAAACAAAAAAACAACAACAAAACAACAACAACAACAACACAATAACAACGGCAACAACATCAACAACAACGGCAACAACAACATCAACAACAATAACCCCCGAAAAGAAAAGAAAAAAAAGCAGACAACAACAACAACAACAACAACAACAACAACAACAACAACACACACAATCGAGATTTTTTTCCACGTTATAAAAATATTATACTTGGTTTGCAGGTTTTCAGCAAGTTTCAGTTCGTTCAAAATTCTGAAAAGTCACAATATTTATGTGAAGTGAAACACCAGTAACTAAAATTAATTGAGTACAGCAAGCAATTGTTTACTATAGTAGGCCAGACCAATGTTTTGTGGTTAATTTCAGGGGAACTATTTTGAGCAGAAAGCACAACAATAGGAAAGACAAATGGTTTCTAAAATGATATTGTCCATCAGAACAAACTTTTTTATTGCGAATAAAACGCCGAAGACACGCCTTTTTAAGTGTTATCGAAAGGAATGTAGTGCACAGTGGTGCTAAACCGTTCATGTATTAGTTTTGTTTTACAAAGGAAGGACAACCGACAGTTTTACGAGCTCTTTACCACATATACCTCTATAAGTACTGAGTTTTCTGTTTATAAATGGATCCAGTCCTTCATGCAAGTGTCTATTGTGGGTATTCATTGTACACTCTTTATTTAAAAGCAGAAAAAAATCGTTTGAGCCGCAACGTGAGAAAACGTACCTTCTGACATGTTTGCCCAAGAAAGACACAAATCAGCGTGCGAATCCGCGCAGTCTAATCAGAATCTTTGTTGTCTGCATGAAGAAACTTAGCATCCTTCGCTATACAAAAAAAAAAAAAAAAAAAAAAAAGCGCAAAGTGAAGATTCTGATCAGACTGTGTGAATGCACAGGCTGATCTGAATCTTCGCTCGGTGCGGTGTCCGGAAGGTACGTTTTGTGATGTTGCAGCTCAGTTAAAATACACCCTTTAAGAAATTTTATTAGGCGGAGTCTTTACTTGAAGTGGTTGTCAGTAATATGGAAAACTTGAAGTAGTTATAATAATCCTAATTACTGGGACATAAAGGTATAAGCAGACAGTGTATAGGACGTCTGGTCAGCGTCTACACCGTTTGTTACTTATTCAGCAATATTTAGGCACGTCAACCGGTAGTAAAATGGAGTTGTTCAAATTAGAAGTTAAATGGTAAGTAGTTTAGGTTCCTTAATATTGAGGATACATGTAAATACGGTTGGTCAAAAGGGGTTTCCTCTTCCTCTTGGGGTCTGGGAAGGGCTGCGGTTTGTGATTGTGGCCGCCCTGGACTTTTCTCTTCCTTTTTTTTTGCATAAAAGAGAAAACACAAAATTTTAGTAATTGAAGGTGGGATCAGATGTCTATTGTAGCATCTCTTACCTTGCTAGTTGCTCCCTTTATGATTCCAAAGCTCAACCCAGTAAAGAATCGAAAGGAAAGAAAACGTCTGAAGATAAGATACCATCGTGTTCATGATCCTTCTTGCTAAATCCAACTGTCGCTTACAGGGATTGATTGCATGTACACGATGCAGATTTTGCCCAAGTATTTACTAGGAGACAGTATTAGTGACTTCTTGTTTGTTTGTTTTTCTGCATGCCCATCTTTTACTGAAAAGGCTCTGTTTTAACAGGAAAGCGTTTGATCTCATGGAGACAACTGTTTGCCTTTTACTTTAGACACTTTTTGAAAGGAGAAGCAAAATAATTTGACAGTTGCCTGAAAGGGTATCACAAATAGTACAGATATCCAGGAACAGCCACAATACAGAAAATAGCCCACCAATGACACCATGAGGAAAAGCAAACAAACCAAGACGCACAGCACACTAAAATATACAGTTGACTCTCGTTATTTCGACCTCGCTTATCTCAAATAACCGCTTATCTCGAAGTGAAAATCTTGTTCTTGCCTAAATATGAAAATCTAACAACAGGTAAACAAATATTGTGGAAAAGAGGAGAAATTGCTCCTAATGAGCAATTTCTCCTCTTTTCCACAATATTTTCATTATATCTCTAACTTGAAGAGTCCAATTGCATATTTATTTGTTAAACGTGATTTTTCGAATTATTTTTCCTCAATTCTGCAAATCTGATATGTCGAGGTACGGATATGTCGAAGTATTTCAAGGGGTCCAATGGAATTCGAGATAACGAGAGTCGACTGTACTTGGAGGAAAAATAAGTATACATGTAACTCACTTTTGATTTTTCATCAGAAGTTTTCAAATCCATATAAATCGTTGGTGTTGTTGTAAGCAACAATCATTTAGGCATAACTTGCAATACTTTTCAGGAGATTCTATAAAAGTTTAAGGAAATGACATCGACTGAAACGAATAAGGGGTCTGAACCAATGTTTGTACATGAGTAGCTTCCCTTTAAACATGCAAGCTGGACATTGGAGATTACATTTATGAATTTTTAAGCATCGAGTTGATAGGAGGATAAAAATCCTATCACGGAGTACAGTGTCAAATTTCTATACCAAAAATATGGTGTATGTTTTTTTTTTTTTTTTTTTTTTTTTTTGTTTTTTTTTTTTTTCTTTTTACATTCCTCTTCTGGTAGAATGTACTGAGTTTCTGTGGGACGTTTATTGGCAATTTTATTTTAAATAAACGGCTTTAGGAGTTTTGATCTGAATTTGGCACAAATACGCTAAGCCAAGCAACACGGTTCCGAAAATTTCAGGTGAAACGTCCAACACCAATTGAGATATAGACTCTTTTAACTGCCTATGTTTTTCATTCAAAGGAAGATCATTTGAGACGGGTAGAAATTCAAGTAAGGTGTCGAATGGAGATTTCAGATTAAATAATGGTCTGGTGTTTCTCACAGACATTAGTACAAATCATTTTAAAATGCAAAATGCCACTTGTCTAAGCGAGCTATAACAGGAAATACTGTTTCTAATTAAGGGTCCGTAACTCCATGATTTAAGGATGCAAAATAATTGAACGTCTGATTTTGCATAGCTAACGTTTGACAAAAATGACCATGTAAACATTTTAGCGAAAATATTTTCATCAGCATGTATTCAAATATAAACACTGTATACGTTTTATTGCCTTTAGTATATAAATAGACATACCCAGGAAACGCCACAATCCCAAAACACAGCCTTTCCGCAGCATCAAAAGGAGGAGAATTTGCGTAGAACGATGACAAATGAATGATATTTGAATAAACTGTGTATCCGAAACAAATAAAAATGACAAAATATTTAGGAGAACAAAGGAGGTGGAGGTACTCGAATCAACAAGATTTTATGGATGTGGACATACCATTGTCCGAAGTTGGAGGGGCATATTGCTTTTTGGACGTCCGTCCGTCTGTTCATCACGCTTTTCTTGTGAGCAGGATATCTTGAAAACTATTTGAGCTAGGACCTTGAAGCTTGATGAGATTATGGGGGCTGGGGAGTAGATCACCTGATTAAAGTCTCATCAATTTTATGAAAGTTATCAGGGGCGTAGCAAAAACGGATTTATTGGCACGCTCACTCAAAAAAAATCTTGAAAACTTTGCAAGAATCGCCTCCAAAATAAGGGATACTTTTAAAGGAAAGAATTTGCTCCCAGAGGGAGAAGATTATTTCCTTAAGAGCAGCTCGTATGGTAAAGAGCAAAGTATTTTATGCCATTCCTATTCAGGCATTTGGGAAAAGGAAATACAATGTGCCATTTGGTTCCAATGATACCAGTTCGTTCATAAGGGTGTAAACAAATAAACTGCAAAATGTAGTCTTAATTAGAATTTTTCCCCACATTTTGCAGTTTTTACTTGTTTACACTCATATGAACGAACTGGTCTCATTGGAACCAAATGGCGCATTGGATTTCCTCTTTTCTAAATGCCTGAATAGGAATGGCATAAATAAATGCTATGCGTTATAGCAATATTTATGCGAGATGTTTTTTCCGATATCCTATTTTTCTTACGCTACGCCCATAGTTATGTTCCTTTTTGTCATTTTGTAGGGACAAGCGTATAGTTATAGGCATTAGTGTTTTACATACACTTACATACATTTATAGTTTGTAGATGAATAAATACACATTCAACGAGCTCATTCTGCCCTAAAGAATATTGAATCGATGTTATTTCAACGTTGTGTGCCTACTGGGCCCCTATCATCTCCAGAGAAGCTACTGTTTACGAGGAAGACATTACGAAAGCATGCCTATTCAAATATGCTCAAAATTTTACCACCAAAAAAAATGAAAAATTTCAGATAAAAAATTCTTATATTTTTCATATTTTTGCTAAAAACATAGATTGTGGGTACTCGTTAGAACCGCCTCGTCTAACGAGTACCCACAATCTATATTTTGAGCAGAAATAAGAAAAATAAAGTATACCCCTGTAAACCCTAGTTTTACTATATATAAGTGGGGTTTAAGGGGGTCAAAATTATATAGGCATGTTTTCGTGATGACTAGTTCTTCGTGAGAAGGGATTATATTCTAGAGAAAGGCATAATCGTTTCCGGTAGAGTGGGCCTCTCTTTGAAAGGTGAGGAAAAGGGCAAAAAGTGGGACAAACCTTGCCACCTTTGTATTAAAAGGAAACATGACGCATTTGATAGTTTTCTGCTATTTTTATAAAGGAAACAAGTTTTCTGACTTCTTATGTACAAGGGGAACACATTCTTTCCTTTAAGAGTAGACCGCTTTTCAGAAGGGAGTAAAATAATTTGACAATAACTTCACCTAGAGGCGTATCCATTCTTCTTTAAGTTTCGTCGCAATGCCAATCAAGTGTCCTTGATAAAATGCAGTCACTGCTTAGTAGGATATTTATATCCCTTGTTTATACTTGGCAGGTGAGTAATGAAAAGGCGCTATTGACGTATTTGCATTCTTTTTGTGACACGGTTGCCTTAGCAGCAGACAGATATACGTAAAATCTGATTGCAGATATTCTGGTTGTCTAGAATGCATTTCTTGTTACGGTTTATATAGTATTATTGCAAACCTTACGAAAACACGCCTATTCAAATATATAGAAAATTTCACCTCCAAAAACTTAACATTTTCAGATAAAAACTCTGATATTTTTAAAATTTCTGCTCAAAACTTAGATTGTGGGTACTCGTTAGAACCGCCTCGACGCGGCGGTTCTAACGAGTACCCACAATGTATGTTTTTGAGCAGAAATAAGAAAAATAATTTATAACCCTGTAAATCCCAGTTTTACTATATAAAAGTGGGGTTTAAGGGGGTCAAATCTATATAGGCATGTTTTCGTGATGAAAAAGCAGTGCCTAGGGCTAGTAACAGATGTGCATTAACTGGTGAAAAGCCATATTTTATGAAGGAAATTCATAAACTTTCAATATGCTCGTACAGGGAAGAAGAAACCTTACGAAGAGATGAAAGTTCATACGATTCAACTTAATGAAACGATCGTCATCATGATAAAAAGGTGCGAAATTGTCAATTTTCGTCAATCACGCGGTCGTTGTTCTCGCCATGTTCGCGTACTTTGAGCTGTCGTCACGAGATGTTTACTGCCTGACCCAGGGACTAGCATAACTGGTGGAAATTTGCATTTGTGAGACACTGGTGAACAGACTTAACAACTTGGCAAAAGATGTAACGCAAACTGCTGTAAATGTGTTAAGTTTTTGTGCAAGAATAGGTATCGAACTTAGTTTTTCAGTGCATTAACATTTGCTGGGCCCCTCAGAAGATGTTGAAAACCTCGGCATGCGGCCTCGGCTTTCAAAATCTCCCTCGGGACCTGGCGAATGTTAGTGCATGAAAACCATATTTGATTCCTATATTGTGTTTCCTAATAATTCGCGTGCATATGCACATGTTCAGAGTTATGCAAAGTTGCTGACCAAAAATGCATAGCATCACGAAAACACGCCAATATAGTTTTGATCCCCCTAATCCCCACTTTTGTACAGTAAAATTGGGGTTTACAGAGGCGGTTCTAACGGGTACTCACAATCTATGTTTTGAGCAGAAATATGAAAACTACCAGAATTTTTTCATTTGAAATTTTTCATTTTTAGTGGTAATAGTCTCAATATATTTGAATATGACTTGTGTTTTCGTAAAGAGAAAATAGAATTCATCGTTCGTTATTCTCTTTTCTAAATACAATTAAGATCTTAGCCAAAGTACAGCGTTCCCTAAACAATTGCCTATGCGCCCAGCGATGACTCAGATTAGACTGTACATTCTCGCAATCTGATCAGAGTGCTCGCAGGGCACTCTGTGTGTAAACAAGGATCATAAGCGTCTTCAGGCGGAGAGCGACGACTCTGATCAACCTACGCATGCCGATGCATAGGCTGATTTGAATATTCGTCGGTCGCACATGCAGTCTTGTCGAGCCCTGGCTTAATTATCTGGGACCAGTTCTTCAAAGCGTCGTTAGCTTAACGAGCTCGTTAAGGGTCATTTCGTTAACTGTTTTAGCAGATTCAATTTACAATATTCTGATATTTTTTTGCTGAAAAAAAAGATGAATAGTTTTTGCACTGCAAAAGCTACTCACATTTTTTCAGCAAAAACTTTCAGCATATTTGCGTATCACTCGATATAAATTTTAACGAATCGTTAACTAAGGACATCGTTAGTTTTGAACAACTGGGCCCAGGGCCCAATTGTTCAAAACTTACGATGTCGTTAGATAACGTATCGTGAAAACTTTGAATTTAGATCTGTTTTTTGAAAAACATTACTGACTCGCCACCTTGTCGCTGCGGTAGGATAGAAAATACACAACATTACTGCATTCATTGTAGATTTTATGAAGCCACGCGTGTCCTTCTTCTGAACTTTGTTGATATCTATCAGACTCCTTCACTCAGTCTACTCATCACGAAAACATGCCTATATAATGTTGACCCCCTTAAACCCCACTTTTATATAGTAAAACTGGGGTTTACAGGGGTGCCCATTATTTTTCTTATTTCTGCTCAAAAACATAGATTGTGGGTACTCGTTAGAACCGCCTCGCCGAGGCGATTCTAACGAGTACCCACACTCTGTGTTTCGAGCAGAAATATGAAAACTATCGGAATTTTTAACTGAAAATTTTCATTTTTTTGGTGGTAAAATTTTCAGTATATTTGAATAGGCTTGTTTTCGGAATGTATTGTACGGAGATTCGACGTTATCCCAAACGACAAATTATCTGATTTATTAACATGTGCACAGGTTTATACTAGAAATTAAACGTTTTTGAGTATATCACATGTGACATGCGTCGTGCTGTTTACTTACCTTTAGTGCCTAGGTCAATATGTGTGTCTGTGCCCCCATCCCTGACTCAAATGTACGTTTTTGGTATTTGCCTTATTTTATTTCATCTCTGTGTTTATTCAGTATATAAAAAAAGTTGTAAACCGCATCAAACTAAATATTTTAAGGATAAGAACCATATAAGCTTCTGCTTTCGTTCTGATCCTTTCAAAAATTACACATTATATATTGTGTACTGTATGTTGTATTGTAAACTTCTCTGAATAAAACATGTTTAAACTAAAACTTTGATCATTAAATATGGCAAATACGCTAATATTTTGTGCTGAAAATGTGAGTAGCTTTTGCATTTGCCAAAGCTACTCACAGTTTTTCAGCAAAAATACCTATGAATTAGATATTGTACTTACTAGAACAGTTTTCATTTTGACCACTAACGAGCTTGTTAAGCTAACGATGCTTTGAACAACTGGGCTCTGAGTAATAAGAAATAAAGACTCAGATAGTTTATTACAATATCATCTTAGTGTATAACATCACATACAAAATATAAATTTTACATATAAAATACACTAATCGATTCTATATACAGTAAAACCTGTGTAAGACAGCCACCTTTGAAATTGACCTTAGTGGTTGATGTGGAAAGGTGGTTGTCTTATAAAGGTACATGTCATGTAATTTTGCTAGCAAAATTACATGACATGTACCTTTATAAGACAGACAACTTTTTCCACATCAACCACTATTTAAAGTCAATCTCGAAGGTGGCTCTCTTACACAGGTTTTACTGTAGAAGTATAAGAGACTGTCATTGTGCAGTGTAATCACGTACAAAATCTATTTCAAAATGTGTATGCTGCTGTAAATTATACAAGACAAAATATTAAGACTTAAACGTCTAAGTACCGGCGCAAATTTTGTTCATGTTTACATAGAGATATGGGACAAGGGTATACTAAAGTTCAATAAATTTTCAGTATAACAGGTAAAATCGAACAACAATGTGATTCTTTAACTTTCGCTGCCACAGGCGATAATAATAGGCTTTTGCAAACATCTTAGATCCAGATGAGACGGCTCATATGAGCCGTCTCATCTGGATCTAGGCTGTTTGACATTCAGTCTTTCAACTTTATGTATAAACTTCTTTTCAAGCGACAGTTTGTTAAAAAGGAAATATGGCACCGAAAGAGTTAATGTTTGCTTTTATTAAGCTTTATGAAGTTTCTTGATTGGAATGAAAATAAAATAGACATTAATCTGCTGATAACACAGTTTGTTTTAAGATTTTTTACATTTGCCGGGATCGTCACAAACCGACGTCCCGGCAAATATAAAACATCCTTAGTGAGCTAATCGAATAATCTAGCATATATAAAAATCCAAAGCTATATTAAGAGACCGGCGCGATTCCCGTCCTGGTCAACAAGAGTATCTTGCAAATTCCTTATTTCTAAATCACCCTTCCTAGTCGCTTTGTATTGACTGTTCCTAGGTGGTTCCTCTGTTGTACTTATTCTTTGTTCGTGCGGCGGTGGTTTCATATCTGGCGGGTTTTTTTGGTCATTGTCTCTTGCTAATTTCTCATGGTTTCAGTGCTTCCGGAAGACTGTACCTAGTATATGTGACATTTCCTGGGTATCTCCACTTATATTTTGCCATTGCAGAAGGGCGGCAAAACAGTGTTTGCCTCCGTGAAAGTGTACCCAGCAGGCGCACAACGTCAGGACGTTGAATCAACGTTGAACCGACGTCATTTCAATGTTGAGTGCTCGCTAGGTAACTATCCACAGAAATAGTTTCCTATAGGTAAGAAATAAAACAAATCTATTTTAATTACAACAAACAAACCAAGTGTTAAGACCGATTCTCTTTATTAAATATATTACTTTCCGCTTTGTTTGCTTTTTTTTCTTCCATTTACCTTTTATCTGCTAAAGCACATTTTATCTTTATCTCTTAACAGCTGTCATTTTTAGCTAATCTGTTAAACCCCAGATGCACACCCGTGAGAGGATAACGTGTGGCCTGGGAAATTGCAATACCCTTGAGGAACAAATCTTTTATTACAAAATGATAATATGATGGTTTAAAAGCAGAATAATTGGTTGTTTTTTTTTTATGTAATAACCATTCCATTTACTTGTTCGTTAAAAACTAAAAGCTTTATTCCAATACAAACTTTTTATTGTTTTGTTGATAGCATTAGCAAAAGCCGAAGGATAATAACGCGATAAGTAACTTGTGCCAGACATAAACAAGAAAACATTACCCTAAAATATCTAGAAATCAATGTTTTCTGTTTCCAGTAAAGCAACCTTTAAAAAAGCTACTGATCTTCAAGTTCTGAGTAGCTTCGCCGTCTTATTAC
Organism: Anodontia alba; assembly: GCA_964016985.1. Lineage (NCBI taxonomy): Eukaryota > Metazoa > Mollusca > Bivalvia > Lucinida > Lucinidae > Anodontia > Anodontia alba. The sequence goes on along the minus strand of OZ024822.1, from coordinate 63,135,565 downwards.
TATTCCCAAAAGAAGAGAGTTCGCAAATGATTTAACTGAATACAAATACGATAAAATCGCACGAAGTCTGTTCAATTTATGTGCTTATGTCTGGTGTTTTAAAAGCCACACGATTTTTTCTCACTTAGATCGTCGACAGTACGTACATGTACTAGTGATAAGTAAAGCTGGCAACACTAGGTGTCAAAATATTTACTAATAACGTTTACTGTATTACAATTACAGTAAAATATGTCATCACAAAAACATGCCTATATAATGTTGACCTCCTTAAACCCCACTTTTATATAGTAAAACTGGGGTTTACAGGGGTAATATACGGTCAGTAGGAAAACTACTGGGGAGGGAGGGGGCTTAAACTAATTTTACTCGCGCGAAACTTTACCCTTAATTCTGATTTATTTTATTACGGTTACAGTAAAACACTGATGGCTGGTTTAAAGTGTGGCTCATTAGATCCCGAGTTTTAGTCCCTAGAAAAGTTTTCAGTGTCTCGAACTATAGTGTCTAGAACTAATTTCCATGGTCCCAAAGGTGTTCGAACCATTTAAGTTCGACTGTAATAATAATTCGCTTCATTTTTTTTTTTGTTTACAAATAAAACTAAAGGCAACATTTTTAAGCATTGTTCAGAAACTCAACATTACAGAGACAGACATACCTTAAGCATAGGCCAGGTAAGAAGGGTATTAGGTATTACTAAATAGTTTTCATATCTATCCACGAAAACATATTTTGTAGCTACGAGTTCATCAGAAACGCCTCGGCAAAGCACTTTGACAACGTATGTGTTCCTGGAGCAATATGAAAAAGAGATATCAATACAGTCAAAACCTGTGTTAACCAAGTAGCTAAGAAAAAACCAAAACAGAGGTTGCCTAAGACAGGTGTTTGCTAAATACAGACAAATTTGCACGTGTTTTCCCTGTGTATGACCTAAAATTGAGGTGATTACTCAGTACAGGTGGTTTTAAGACAGTTTTGACGGGTACACATCATTTTCTATAAGATTACATGTGCTTCCATCGAAGTCTCAGATCAGTCTGGGCATCCGCGCAGAGTGATCTGAATCTTCGCAGGCACTCTGTTAGAACCAAGAATCCAAAACGTCTTCAGACGGCTGATCTGAGTCTTCGCTGGGCCACATGCAATTTTGAAGGAACCGTTCACACTCCATGCACGCATTACGAAAACACGCCTATTCAAATATATTAAAAAATTCACCACCAACAACTGAAAGTTTGCAGATTAAAATTCTGAAAATTTCCATATTTCTGCTCAAAATATAGATTGAGGGTACTTGTTAGAACCGCCTCGCCGAGGCGGTTCTAACGAGTACCTACAATCTATGCTTTGAGCAAGAAATAAGAAAAATAATGTATACCCCTGTTAACCCCAGTTTTATTGTATAAAAGTGGGGTTTGGAGGAGGGGGGTGGGGGGGGGGGTCAAACTTATATAGGTATGTTTTCGCGATGGAAATGTGAGAAAATGTACCTTCTGAGGAATGCGCCTAAGAAAGACTCAAATCAGCCTGCCATTTGTGCAGTCTGATGAAAATATTTGTCGTCCGCAGCAAGAAACTTTGAATCCTTGGCTAAGCAAATTGCATTCACATAATATTCTGATCAGGCTGCGAGAATGCGCAGGCTGATCTGCATCTTGGCACTGTGCACATATTTGAAGGACATTTTCTCACATTAAGGCGAATTTGTTTTGTAATTTTGCAGACCTGCAGGGAAAACAATGCAGAGCCAGATCAACCTACTACTCAGTCTTATCACATGATTTGATCAGTGGCGGCACAGACCAGATTGTGTAATTATTTATTTTATTAAGCTAATATTCTCATCACGCGTATGCAACAACCATAGTCTTGTTTTCATCGAAAGCATATAACAAGTATTTTGTAGTTTGCTTCAAGAACTGGCGACACATTGTCATTATTTTTTGTTATACCGCCCTCATGTATATGACGACCAAGAACAGTCAATGAGTACAAAACATTTTCCGAACACAAAATTCAATCACAAACATTACGAAAACACGCCTATTCAAATATATAGAACATTTCACCTCCAAAAACTGAAAATTTTCAGAAAAAAATCTCTGATATTTTTCATATTTCTACTCAAAACACAGATTTTGGGTACTCGTTAGAACCGCCTCGCCGAGGCGGTTCTAACGAGTACCCACAATCTATGTCTTTGAGCAGAAATAAAAAAATAATGTATACCCCTGTAAACCCCAGTTTTACTATATAAAAGTGGGGTTTAAGGGGGTCAAAATTATATAGGTATGTTTTCGTGATGTAACTGTTAACATTGTTTCATTTATTTCCTCACACCGCCCTCATATATATGGCGCCCAACAACAGCCAATATGTACAAAATAATATTCGACTGGATTAGGCTGACCTCGATATGGTACATTGTGCCATGGTGGTCATCTTGGCTGTCAGATCAGATTGCCTTTAACAATCCAGAATTTGATATTGTTTGAAGACTTTCAACATTGCCACCATGGCGCGATCTTGGATATTGGAACTGAATGATTGTACAATTCTGAATGGTCATGTATCCCCGATGCCTTTCAACAAGTTTCGGCTCAATCTGACCTATGGTTTGCGAGGAGACGTGGTTTGAAGAATTTCAGTGTGGCCGCAATATTAGAACAGAACGATTTTAGCAATTCTGCATTTCCATAACACCACATTGCCTGCCATAAAGTTTAAGCTCAATCAGACTTACCGTTCGGGAGCAGATTAGAAGCTCTTCAGGGTGGCTGCCATGGTGGCCATCTTAGATATCAGAACGGAATCATTTTAGTAATTCTAAATCTCCATAATGCCCCAATGTCTTGCACTAAGTTTCCACTCCCTCCAACTTACAGTTCGGGAGCAGATAACAACTGACGACTTTCAAGATGGCCGCCACGGCGGCAATCATGGCTATCATTCCGATGGAGATGTCTTAAGTTACTGACGGACATACAGATGAGGGACGGACCATGGTCAACAGACCACGGCATAAGCTGAGCTAGAGCAAAGCGCCAGGTGAGCTAACAATTGAAGATCTTCATGATGACTGCTGTGACGGCCACCGTGGATATCGTAGACCATCTTAGATATCGGAACAGATCTATTTTAGCAATTCTTGATCTCTATGTCGCTTCGATGCATCCCATCAAGTTTGGGCTCAATCCTCATTACGTTTTGGGAGATGTCGTTTGAAGAATTTCAAGGTGGCCACAATGGCGGCCATCTATGATGTCAGAATGGAACTTAGCAGTTCTGAATCTCCATGTCTTCTAAATGCCTCCCATCAAGTTTAAGCTTAATCCATCCGACTTACCGTTCGGAAGCAGACGTCGTTTCAAGATTTTCAAGATGGCCACCATGGCAGCCATCTTAGATATCGGAACGGAATGATTTGAGTAATATAAAATCTCCAATGCCTCTCACCAAGTTTGGGCTCAATCTCACTTAGGTTTCGGGAGCAGATGTGGTTTCAAGAGTTTCATAACGGATCGATTTTAGTAATTCTGAATCTCCATGTCGCTCCGATGCTTTCCAACAAGTTTTGGCTTAATCCAACTTACGATTTGGAAGGAGATGGCGTTTGAAGAATTTCCAGATGACCACCATGACGGCCATCTTGGATATCGGAACGAAACGCTTTTAGCAATTCTGAATCTCTATGGCGCTCTGATGCCTCCCATCAAGTTTCGGCTCAATCGGCTGACGGTATTAGAGGATCTATCGTCTGAAGAATTTCAAGATGACCGCCATGGCGGCCATCTTGGATATCGGAACAGAACGATTTTAGCAATTCTGAATATCTATGTTGCCACAATGTCTCCGACTAAGTTTCAATTCAATCCAACTTATGATTCTGGAGATGTAAAAAAATGTGAAAGCTAACGACGGACGACGGATAACGGACTGACGACGGACAGACGGACGATGAACAACAGGCCATGGCATAAGCTGACCTGGAGCAAAACTCCAGGTGCGCTAATTATCATGAAATATCAAGTCTTGTTTTCTAGGAAAATTAAAAAAAATATCGTCAATGTGTTGTCTGCTGAACTGGTCCAGGGAGTAGTAAACTTTAAGGTTAAAGTGTGTCAAATTCCACTGACCATAGGATTAAAGTTATGCAGACCCTGTTTCGTACGTCGCGTTCTCGAGTTTGCAATAACGTAACTTTATACTGGTCGTACGGTATTTACCCTAAATATATGAACAATAATTCCTTGTCGTACTAATCCTTAAAGTTGAACAAGTCCATTTGGTTATCAAAGGATAAGTCTTAAAAGTGACAAAATAATACCTAACAGTGTAGACTGATATAATGCTGTTGTTCGTTTGACCTGGGCCCGATATGATTGCTCAGGCATGTTGAGGTGAAATATTGTAAGTCAAGCACCTGTCTTTTAATCTGTCAACTGACCTACACTGAAAACTAATAACAGTAATTAAATCGTGTTTCGAAGATAGAAATTTTACTGGTTCAATGCAATACAGGTTATTCACCTGCACTATGAACTCTCAAATGAACGCACAAAATAATATGAACACGCATGATTCTATTTTTTTTTCAAAATAGAATGTTCGCGATAAAAATTTGTAACCAGTTATAAAAATTAAACCGTGCAAAGAAGTCAGAAATTCTTACTGGTTTAATGCAAAACAGATTATACACTATCAACTTTCAGATGAATTCACAAAATGATATTAAACACGCATGATGTTATTTTTCAAAATAGGATGTTCGCCATCCGGCTTCGCCATAACTTAAAAAATAGTGCTTATCAAAGTTGCAGTCGACGGCATTTTGATTCTCCTGTATTTTCTTTTTTCAGAGAAGACAAGGCTCGGCGATTCATATGACATGCCAAGTCTTATTTGCACGAAACTATAACAATAAAAATCGAATGTCGTCTGCTAAAGTTTTGTTTAGCGATATAAGGGTGGATCTATTAAAGAATTTCCGTATTAACTTTACGCGTATGGTGGAAAACTAAGATGCGCTACATTACGAGCATATTAAATCTGAACCTAGTCGATAGCATCCTATATCCGAAGTTTTATCATATTTATTTCATAGTTCCGGACTCCTGCAACAGACGAACCGCCTTTGAATGGTCAGCAAAAAAAAAAAAAAAAAAAAAAAAAAACAACAAAAAAAAAACAAAAAAAAAACAACAACTGCGGAGCTGAAACTAGTTTTACTGGGGCGAAACCTCGCCTTAAATTCTGATGCAGCGTCGAATTACAAATACACGGTCGGTCTACCCCAGTCAGCATTCTACGTAAATCTATATCGGGCCGTCATCGGCCCGTCAGGGTAGCTGACGGGCCGATGACGGCCCGATGTAGATTTACGTAGAATGCTAGCTGGGACGTAGGGTTATCCTGCTTTATAAGTTAAACGTCTCAATAAAACACACTCTATGATATAATGTTTTGTTTCTGTACCATGTACGTATAAAGCATATTGAACCGCAACGAGAGACATTGTACCTTTGGACATATTTGTCCAGCAAAGAGAGAGATCGGCCTGTGGCTCCACGTAATCCCATCACGAAAACATACCTATATATTTTTGACCCCCTTAAACCCCACTTTTATATAGTAAAACTGGGGCTTACAGGGGTATACATTATTTTTCTTATTTGTGCTCAAATCATAGATTGTGGGTACTCGTTAGAACCGCCTCGCCGAGGCGGTTCTAACGAGTACCCACAATCTATTGTTTGAGCAGGAATATGAAAAATATTAGAAATTTTTATCTAAAAATTTTCCTTTTTAGGTTATAAAATTTTCAATATATTTGAATAGGCGTGTCTTCGTAATGCTGCCTGAAGAAAACTTAAACTCTTTGCTTTCAGACTGCGCAGTCATCGCAGGGCGTAATGTCAAAAGGTACATGATGCGCAACGCACGAAAAAGGCACTTATGCAATATGCGGACAACGCAGGTCCAGATCAGCCTGCGCATAAGCGCAGGCTTATCAGGGCCTTCATTGTCCGATTACATAATCAATGGATACTGAAGTATATGTCGACGAATAGAGAATGCTCAGATCAGACTGCACAGGTGCGCGCGGTGATCTGGTACTACGTTGCCCGCAAAAATACATAAAGGCATGCGTTGCGCATCACATTTTCGTACTGACGTTGCGGTTCATCAAAAATTTTGAGCAAAATGTCTTTCTCACTGTAAAAAAATAAATAATAAAAACTCGGTGGAGAAAGCCACATTACCATACACTGTAAGTAGTGTGTAAGTTGTTGACAGATTCCGCGGGTTTAGGAAATGTAATTTACTTCCTCCATTTAATAATCTTCCTCGATGATGCTTGCCATCATTGCAATAATTCAATGAAGTCATTCAACTGAATGGAAACGAAATAAGATTTGACATGATCGTCAGTTTTATCAATTCCAGTCATACGTTATTAATTTAGGCAAATAACTTTAGCAATGGAAAACTTCCTGAACATTTACAATCAGGAATATTTCAACACGCAAGGTAGCAAAGGACCAATAAGGCCTATAGGATATGTACATAAGGACAGAAAATGCCAAAACTGCATTTTTACACGGTTTTCAAAAATGCAAGTTACTAGTTATTTAGTAAATGAAGCATACTTTCTTACAATAAACGTCAAAAAAGATTGCCTTTGGAAACAAAGAAAACACTACGGATCAGAAAATAGGAGTCTCGGCTTTATTGAGACTCTTTATAAGTAGTAATGAAGTTTGCAACACTGCTTATGCCATCTAGTGTATACATGAGCAGAATTCCATTTTCAAATGAACCATAATGTGCCCGATGATCCCAAAGGAAATGAAATATAATCTGCACTATGGTGATGTACGGGGAGATGTTCTATTGCCGCCGACTTTCTAATTGTGCTTACAATTAAAACAAGAAAACAGCAGTGAATGGCAATCAGCCTGGTATTTATTAACTCACTGGACAGCCCATGTAGAGGTCACAGACTGGCACATTGGAAATAAACATAAGTAAAAATACCAAGGAAATGGCACAATCACAACGTACAGTCTTACCGGGGCACGAAAAGAAGCAAAGGCAAGGAACAAACAACGCCATCACAAATGCCGCATACGAAATCACCAACGAATGCACAAAGAAGAACCACCTTGGAACGGAAACGGTCCGTGGAAAACTACTTGGAAGCTAAAACCAGTCTTACTCTCGCGAAACCTCGCCTGAATTCTGATGTAGCTCTATAAAGAAGTCCTCTACTTCATCAGTAAAACCCTATAATGAAACAAAATAAAGGGTTCAATGGCGATCTGGAGCTAGAACATAAAAAATCATAAATGGAACCGTGATGGGTCCGACCATAGACAGGAGTCCTTAGACTGAGTCCCAGGAGTGAGCATTGTCATAGAAAGGATTTATGGCTCTACAGTATGTGTAGAGCCATTAGGTTTCATGCTTAATCACAAAAATACGCCTATATAATTTTGACCCCTTAAACCCCACTTTTATATAGAAAAACTGGGGTTTACAGGGGTAAACATTATTTTACTTCTGCTCAAAAACATAGATTGTGGGTACTCGTTAGAACCGTCTCACCAAGGCGGTTCTAACTAGTATCCACAATCTATATTTTGAGTAGAAAAATGAAAAATATCAGAAGTTTTATCTGAAAATAATCATTTTTGGTGGTAAAAGTTTCAGTATATTTGAATAGGCATGTTTTTTGTAATGTAATTATTGTAAGTAAATGACCATTAGCAATTTCACAGATGTTTCTTTTCGCAGAAAATAGGATTTGACATTTCATGCAAATTTACTTTATTGGAGACAGCTTGAATGAAATGTTAAATCCTGTTTGCTGCGCTAAAAAAGATATATAACATCATTTTGTCATCTGCTGAATTTTCCAAGCGAGTAGTAAAGATTAATGATTGAACATTCCACCAAATGCATATCTATGAAGGTTCGAACATTACTTATTAGTTCTCGAAAAGGAACAGTGGTGTCATCTTTGTCTTTCACATATCAGAGGTTTTCATTGGCAGCAAGCATGTTTAGTGTTTCTCGAAAATGAAACTTTTGTATAGGTCTTCAGAGAGTCAATTCCTTTATTTTCTTTCCACATTGCATGGCTTCATTGAAGCCTCCTCTTAAAACTTTTATCACATATTTTTATATCTTTTTCTGTGTGACTTGAAATAAAATTTTTCTTTAATGTATCCGATCGATTTCGATATAGAAAATACGAGTTGTTATCATCTTTCTCTTATGATTTTATTGACCGGCACGCGCATCGCGCCGGTCTCTTAATATAGCTTTGGAGTTTTACATATGGGAGACTATTCGATTAGTTCACTAAGGACGTTTTATATTTGCCAGAATGATCCCGGCAAATATAAAAAAAATCTTAAAACAAACTGTGTTATGAGCAGATTAATGTCTATTCTATTTCATTTCAATCAAGAAATTTCATAAAGCTTAATAAAAGCAAACATAAACGCTTTTGGTGCCAAATTTCAGACGATACTTATCGTCTGCTTTTTTTTCTTTTTAACAAATATCGCTTGAAAGAACGTAGATCCAGATGAGACGGCTCATATCTCATCTGGATCTATGCTGTTTCCAAAGTCTATTATTATCGCCTGTGGCAGTGAAAGTTAAACAAGAAATATCTTTAAAAAAGATAAACGGCGTACGAGGTACTGGAATATGAATATTGAAACAACTTAGTGGTTCAATATGAAAAGAAGAAGGCCTTTAAAATATAAACTTTATTACGAATTCAAACAGAATCAAGAAAGTTTTAATACTGTATAACATTGTATATATTGCAAGGGTTGGGAGGAAAGAGAGTGTACTCAGATGTGTAAATATCTGTGCTAAATAATGAAAAGCAATTTAGTATATAAATGTAAAGCATATAATTTTGTGTGTTAATTTGTATACTATACTAGTATTTGAAAATTCCTTGCCAACCATGCACCTTTTTGATAAAGAGTAAGCAAAGTGTAATACTGGCCATGAAGATTGGCATAAATTGGAAAAAACATACATTATGTATTTAATTTGTAATAAGAGGGTGATGATGGCCCTTGATTGCTCACGTGGGAAGCAGATTTTTTAGCCTGGCGGAAGGATATTTCCAAAGTTTTCTGCATATATATATATATATATATATATATATATATATATATATATATATATATATATATATATATATATATATATATATATATATATATATATATATATATATATATATATACCAGATCCTGCCCTTTGTTGGTGATTTATTTTTGTTTTTGGTGATACAAATTAATTTGAAAAAAATTGATGGATGGTCAATCCAGTAATGTTTGTGAGTATTATTGAAATCTAATTAGTTATAATACATATATATATATATATATATATATATATATATATATATATATATATATATATATATATATATATATATATATATATATATATATATATACAAATAATTTGAACAAATTTGATAGACATTCACCTATGGAACATTTGTACAAAATTTTTGAAATTGGACCATAGATTGCGCAGAAGAAGAACTGTCAAGTTTACTCTACATATATAATGAAAAATAACCACGCCAACTGGAAGCGATATTTTGAGACAGAACAAAATTCTTTTAACAAGATTTAAAAACCTTCTATTGAAGAAACATTTCCGTGAAAAACAAATCCAACCAGCCCGTACTAGATTTGGTTGCTATAGCAACAAGAGGGATAACTCTATTCATAAAGTTTGAACAATCATTCGGCCCTCCAACACATTGGGCGAGTTCAGCTGAAACTCAAGTCGACTCGATGAACGCGGTTTACAGCAAAAAAAGTAAGAGAAACGCTCAGAGTTCTTACTCGAATTACGTCACTTCACCTTTGACATTAACTCAAATCGAACCCTGCTTTCACGCCGGGTTAATCGAGTGTCAAAATGGCGGCTGGTGGTGGGGAAAAGAACAACAGGTAAGCAAAAGAGCGAGAAAAATAGTTTATTTTAGTTTGCACTTATATATTTGCAGCGCACAAGCAGTAACTACAAATTTTGCAATATGTTTCTGTATGAAATCGCCTTCTTCCTTCAAAAGTTCTGTCAAAGTCACTAAACCAAGCATTTCACTGGAGGCCGCCATGTTGTAGAGTACTGGATTGAAGAGTTCGTCGTTTTGCTGACTCGATGCGTGCGCATCTGTATCAAGTTCTAAAAACAGTTCAAGAGTTTACTCGAGTGTTTCAGATGAACTTGACCATTGATTTTTCAGACGTAGGAAACACGTGACCAAATGACTAGGTGCACAGAGTTTGTTACTATTTTTAGCTCCGCTTCAGGTAGGATGTTTTGGATTTCTCGATTTATACCTGATGTTTTTTTTTTTTTCAAGTAAAGCACAGAGTTCGCGGAAAATCAAGCTCTTTCTCATGGTGTCAGTGCTATTCTGCAATCTCGTCTGATTCTCGAGAACATTCGGAGAATGTTTTTCGTCAAAATCAACGTACATTGTCCCGGTGACCCAGATTGACACCAAAAACATTCTTCAAATGTTCTCGAGAATTAGACCAGATCGCAGAATAGCGCTTAACCACCAGAAAGAGCTTGATTTTCCGCGTACTCTGCGCTTTATTTAAACAAATTCCGTTCGGTATGAGAAGAGATATTCTAAAAAATCCTACCTGAAGCGGAGGCTAAAAATAATTATATTTCTTCTTCGTGTCGTTTACGCTCCGATGCAATAGGCCGCTTACATTGCGAATAAAAAAAGGGTTGTTCAACAAATCTATTTCCTAGTTAAGAATGAACAATATTTTTTATGTTGCCAATATTTCTACCAAGCTTAAGGCATAGTTCCTGTTTATTCATTATATAAAATTAAACAATGCGATTTTACATCCCTTTTTGCACATAATACAAGGCACGTTTGGGCCGCTTACATTAAACATTTAGTTACACTGTACAGAATTAAAAGATCGTCTATAATCATTTATTTCATTGCAACTATTTTATTGGTATTATTTAAATTATGGGTATTTTTTCCATTGTTTAACATCTGCATTGCCATACTGTACAACTTTAAATAGATAAATGTCATAATTAAGTGATTGTTCAGTCACGAATATATTCGTCAAAGATCGGTAAATTCTATACTTACCCCTACTTGTTTGCAGAAGTTTACACATTTTTAACAATCGCAAATTACTATTTATTCATTCGAGACTAATACCAATAAGTATGTCAAAAGCCAGCTTAAACAGCTACGCCGAAAAATCACATTGTTTTTCTTTTTTTACCTGTTACATTGAAAATTTATTAAACTTTAGGTATACTAAAGTTAAATAAATTTAAACAAACCTTGTCCCATATCTCTATATAAACATGAACAAAATTTGCGCCGGTACTTAGACGTTTACGTCTAAATACTTTATCTTGTTATTGTTGTGCCATCACTATAATCGTAGACAGGGCGTATTTTTTTAATCAAGTGATGAAAACGGAGTCTAAAAGTTTAGATAGGCATTATATTTGTGTTTTATTTAACAACAAAAATGTAAATGAGGTTTTAAATAATTACATCTGCTTATCAAGAACTTCATGTCAGTAGCTTTATTTAATATACAACATTAATGGATTGCACCTTGTAAACCTAGTGTAATAGCCATACAATGATGGCTACTGTCGTATCATATGACACAGTCTATTTATTTAAAAACAGTATTTATTGAAAATTGACCTTGTAGTTACAGGACGCAATAGTAAATGCAATACTACTACATGGGAAATTAAGTTCAGCAAAATAAGATATATTAGATTTTATTCTGTTTCTTGTACTATACTTTGTTAGTATCACTGTTAAAAAGATAAAAGGCTTGAAGTTAACTGGAACTGATACACTTCTAAGGGAGGTAACTCAAATTGGTTTGCCTCCCTTCAGAAAAATTAGTAACGTATTTAAGATAGGAAATTGGATGTACAGGAACCAAACAGGAAGCCACAAAAGTTGTCTCTTTTGTGAGTATAACGAGTCCCCTTAAGTAATTTTAATGGCAAATTACGTTAAATTACGTCTAGTATAAAGATAATCAATCTATTTTCAATCCGTTTTCCCAAGCCTGTCTCTAGGCATCTCCATTTTTAATTTTATCGAACCAAAGAGGAATATTCTGCTGAGTGTTCAGTTAAGGTGTTTAAATGAAGAGTAGAATCTGTGGAGTCAAAAATATATGTTTGTGAAATCTAGCACAAGGGATATAACGGTATAGTTGGATGTTCTAACACATTTTCATTGTACCCCCGCTATTCAAAAATGGTGGAAGGCATTAAGTTTTACCTCTGTCCGTCTGTCCGTCTGTTCGTGCATTCGTGTCCGGCCAATAACTCCTAAAAAGGTAAGAGAAAGGTCCAGGGAGTACCACAATTACAAACCGCAGCCCTTCCCAGACACCAGGAGGAAGAGGAAACAGACACATCCAAACAAGCACAAATCGAACAAACGTACGAAAAACACTAAGATTAGCTCTCTCTTCCCCAAACGAGGTAATCGCAATGCTAAAAGGACTGAAAAACACAAGAATAAAATAACACAAGATAAGTCTCTGAAATGTTTATCCAGCATGCTAAGCGTTAACAAAAGGTAAGAGAAAAGTCCAGGGAGTGCCACAATTACAAACCGCAGCCCTTCCCAGACACCAAGAGGAAGAGGAAACCGACAAATCCAAACAAGCACAAATCGAACAAGCGTACGAAAAGCACTAAGATTAGCTCTCTCTTCCCCAAGCGAGGTAATGGCAATGCTAAAAAGACTGAAAAATACAAGAACAAAATGACATAAGGCAAGACATAAAAAAATCGCCTCGTAGAATAAACCACAAAGCAACAACACCAGGACCACCAGCAGAGTAAACAACAGGGGGTTTAAAGCACTTTTACAGCTAGCCAACTTTACCCTAGGTCCCGAAGCTACTCTTAATACACAAATACATAAAAATTCGGTTCGCATAAAGGCTCCCAACTCAGTCAATGCATCAAAGCGAAAACATAAAAATCAAATTAATCACTATAATAAACAAAGATGAGTACTCATGGCTAATTCTACTGTTGCAAAACACATACATAAACTGCTTAATAGAAGCGCTTAGTATGAGGACCATGACCTGAAAATCTACATATAATCTTACTGCTACATGTATGTCCAAGGACGAAATTATACAAAACCACCATACGATGATGCTGACTTTCGGAATATCCGCACGCCCCCCCCCACCCCCACCACAGAGGAAGATATTGACCTTCCCAAACTGTACTGGATTCCTAAACCTCACAAGAATCCGTACAAGCAGAGATATATTGCGGGTTCAGCTAAGTGCTCAACCAAGCCTTTTTCTCACATTCTAACACGAATCCTAACCGCAGTTAAAGAAGGCCTTCAAAAGTATTGTGACACTGCATATCGAGGGTTGAGCGAAAGACTAGCGTAAGTCAGATGGTTGTTTTTCCCCAAACCTAATCTCCTCACCATAAAGGCGTTATGAAGATTACAACATTTCTTTCTGTAAACAATGAAAATTTAGGTGCCATTGCTCGTATGAGCAATGGCACCTAAATTTGCATTGTTTACAAAGGGGTCCAAGTTGCCCCTAAACAAGGGTTTCAAAAATATGTTTGAGTTACCATAGTCTTGCGCTCAACCCTCGATATGCCAGAAGTGGTGTTAATCAGATGTGGATCCTGAAAAACTCCAAAGAGCTTTTAGAAAACTAAAAGGCACAATCTCTTCATTCCGTCAACAGTATAAGATCTTTCGATTTCTCTTCTCTTTACACTACTATTCTTCATGATAAATTGCAATCTAAATTAAAGGAAATTATCAACCAGTGTTTCTTCCACAAGAAAAGTAACCGTCGATTTCAGTATGTTATCATTGGCTACAAAGACACATACTTCGTTCGGGATCACTCTGATGCGCCACAAAAATGCTCAGATGCAGATGTCATAAAGATGCTGGAATATCTAATCGACAGTATTTTTGAGGAGTTTGGCGGTCGGATATTTCAACAAACAATCGGGACACCGATGGGTACTAACTGTGCACAGTTACTTCCTGACTTGTTTTTATACTCGTATGAGGCGGAGTTTGTACAAAGTCTCCTTCAAGCAAGCAAGAAACAACTCGCACAACAATTCAATTTCACCTACAGATAAATAGATGATGTATTGTCTCTGAAAAAAACAACAACACAAAATTTGCAGAGTATTTGGAATTCCTCTATCCGAGTGAACTTGAAATAAAGGAAACAACGGAGACTGCAGCCTCCTCCTCATACTTGGATTGTTATCTCTACATTGACGATGGAACGCTTACTACTAGGCTTTACGGCAAACGGGATGGCTTCAATTTTCCCATTGTTAACTTTCCATTCCTGAGCAGTAATATCCCTTTTGCACCGGCATACAGCGTTAACGTTTCACAGTTAATCCGTTATGCCAGAGCCTGGTCAAATTATCAAGACATCATGGAGCATGGGAAAGTGCTCACTACAAAGTTGTTGAGCCAGGGATATCGAAAGAAGTTCTATGGGAGACATCATGATCTGATCAATCCCTACAATGTGGCAGTTTCCAGAATTGTTTCTGACGTTTTTGCCAGTGACGCGCCATAAGTAGACTTCCCAAATCCCGGACATACGCTTCTACCGATATTTTCTTCGTTCAGGCCTGTGGGCATGGTGGGCGAAGCTTACTTACCAAGTTATGCTTACTATCTGCGGGCGCCTGATTACACCCTTTATTCTGGGGTCCATGTATGTTGGTCTGAACATTCTGATTCGTCATTCGTGTACGGATTTATGAGTTTGGATTATGGCTTAGGTACCATGACCGCAACTACTTTTAAAACAAAGTCTATTGTGAAAATCATGTTGCATGAAATGACAGTCAAACACAATTTCTGCAAAGTTGCAGTGTCATTATGATACATATACACTTGCAGGAAAAGCAACTCAAACTTATTGTTTGATTCCGTTTCATAAAAGAGTCTACTCTTATTGTTTGATTCCCTTTTTTAAAAGAGTCTACCCTCAAAGGAAAGATTTTTTTCAGAAGAGGCGTGGTATGAAGAAAACAAACAGGATGTCACAAAAGTTGTTTCTTTTGTAAAATAGGGAAGATGTTCCATGTGTACCTAGTCCCCTTAACGCGGCCATCTAGCTTGCACTCGACCTACCGCATTCGATCTACTTACTCTACACACCCCTATAAGCACACAGTTAAGCAATTACTTAGTCTTCAGATTGCAGCCCGTGTCCTTTTACCTTCCCTTTTCTAAAAGCATTTGTTGTTGATACTCATTTGAATTGGTCCGACTTATCGATGCAGATCAAATGAATACCAACAAAACATGCTTTTAGAAATTAACCAAAATAGAATAAAAAGCATGTGCATCATAAAATAATTTTAAAATAATCCTTTCATGAAATATTCAGCTGAATGTTTTTATTTCTCTCACGCGTGCCTTAATGTTAGGTTATGTTACTTAATGTTTTTTAGTAATTTTGAAAAACAAAATCAAGTGCACAGTGTGGTAATTAGTTCGAATACGGCAAATTAAAATCATTAGTATTATCAGTAGCATAATCTGCAAATTTATTTCATCCTACTAGGATCAAGATAGTGTAATGCAGTTCTGTCGGTGCTTTGAAATCTGTAGAATAATGTGTAATGTCGATACAATAGAATGATTGATTAGTACAATGGCAGCAAAACTAATTAATCAAAGTCTGTCCGTGCAAATACGTAATTTAGCGCTCAGCGTGCTGATATTAAAACTTTTAGAAGAATAATATATATTTGAAATACATGTAGCTTTCTTTTGTCAATCAGATGAGAAATCATGCAACCTGTCATTTGATGAAATGTTTAACCATATTTTCTAGGACAGTAGAACATCAACCATTTGTCGTCTGCTGAATTCTCTCAATCTGTTAAAGGTTCAAGGAAAATCGTACACTTTCAGCAGAAGCAATTGTTAAAGTTTGCTTCCTTTCTGGAAGAGGTCCTATACTTAAAAGCCAACATTTACCTCCCCCTCCCCACCCAGCCCTTGTGAGCAAATTCGTTCCTTTCCGACCAGTCACCTTTTCGGAAGGAGTTTGATGTGTAAGAAAGCAAATAGATCACAAAATGCGTCTCCCTTGTAAAAACAGTGACCACTATACTAAGCCTAGCCAATACCTTTAAACAGTTATGCGCTAGACAAATATGTTCCGACCAATTCAAGGACTCACCACCTGTGCTGTATTCATTGTCGAAAGCTATTGAGTGTAAATAAAAGTGAAACTATCTAAATTATACAAAAAACTGAGATAAAAGAATATCAAACAGACCAGTTTGCACTTTGAAGCGTTTTTGTGATTGAGATTTTTGGCATGCGCACTTCATTGCACAAGACTTTCATTATCTCCTTTTCGTCGTCTCCAAATCGTTGAAAAATTGTTGAAAAAAGATATCACCTATTCGCCGTCTTCCTTAAACGTTTTATTACAGCCTGTACCTATTACTCATTGAACATATCAAGTGGCATTAATATAAAATATTTCGCTTCTTTGCCACAGGGGCTGCTCCTTAATGGTCCAGTGAAAGCCTGATCAGACTGCGCGAATGTACATGCTGATATAAATATTCCTTGAGCGCACATGTCCGAAGGTACATTTTTTCACGTTGCAGTATGGATTATGATACTTTGTCGTGTACAACGTTCTTTCTCAATTTCATTGGACATTGCTTCCAAGCCAATAACGTACAAGATGTTCCACAATGTCAAATAAACCGTCTTGGCGATGTTTACTTCTAGAAAGGTCACAGCTGGAACCCAAATTTTATATTGGTTGACGAAACGGACAGAAACAACCTTTAAATAGTTTAGATTGTGTCAACTCAAAGGACACTTTCAAGAACAACTCTGATATTCTACCGAAAATAGCGTTTACGTTTATTTAAATCGCCCCATTTCGTTCCCAAAGTGACAACTGAAATGAAATGCCAACTCTGCCCCCTATTTGTCAAGAAAAGCAAAAATTACAGTCGACTTTCGTTATCTCGAATTCCAAGGGACGCATTGAAACACTTCCGAGATATCCGTACCTCGACATATCAGAGTTGAGAGAGTGAGGAAAACAAATAAATTGAACAACCACATTTATCAAATCAATATGTAATTTGACTCCTGAAGTTAAAAATATATATATATATATATATATATATATATATATATATATATGTACATATATATATATTTATATTTATATAATAATGTGGAAAAAAAGAGAAATTTATCCTTAGAAGCAATTTCTCCGCTTTTCCACATTATTATAGTTTCATGTAAAAACAGGGACCAGATTTTCACTTCGAGATAAGCGGTGATTCGAAATAAGCGAGTTCGAGATAACAAGGTTCTACTGTATTTTGAAATATCTACTGACATTAAAATCGAGTATGAAAACAATGCCACAAAAGCATGTTAGACATTAACAGTGAACCCTCGTTACAACGACAGCATTTGTTGGCAAAGACGTTGCCATTAAAATGAATTTGTTGTTGTACAGAATGCTAAATGTTCAGATTGATATATAAGAAGGGTCTTTTTTTGTTCTTATTTCCTTATAGAACATACGTTTTGGATATTTGTTAGAATCGCCGCCTCAATGAGGCGATTGTAAAAATATCCAAAACAAATGTTTCTTTAAAGTATTAAATACAAACTTCTTGCATAATTTGTAACTAATTTATACCTTACATGTACAAGCTAAGGTTTCGTGGCAGTCAAATTGTCATTATAACGAATTTTATCGTTGTATCGAGTGTAGGTAAGGATTGTCTGTACATGAAAACAACGAAAGAAATGAGACCCTCAAAATAGAGAACAGTCTGATATAGAACCGGCGTATGAAATAGATAATAGATAAAAGGATACCCAGGAACGGCAACAAGCAAGGATAAAAGCCCTGCAAGGCACTGAATGACAAAAGAATGACAAAAAACAAATCCTAGAACAGCACGCCAACCAATAGAAATGAACACAACAAAGTGGGAAATGCAACAGAAATACCACCTTGAAGCGGCCAACAAGCACTCGGTCCTCGCCCTTAATCTTACTCATATATTTGTTCACTCTGTGTAGGGGTTCTTATCAATAGATTAACACGGAAACCATCACGAAACATACCTATATAATTTTGACTCCCTTAAACCCCATTTTTATATAGTAAAACTGGGGTTTACAGGGGTATACATTATTTTTCTTATTTCTGCTCAAAAACATAGATTGTGGGTACTCGTTAGAACCGCCTCGACGAGGCGGTTCTAACGAGTACCCACAATCTATCTTTTGAGCAGAAATATGAAAAAATATTAGATTTTTTATCCGAGAACTTTCAGTTTTTGGTGGTGAAATTTTCAGTTTATTTGAATAGGCGTGTTTTCGTAATGATATAAACTACATCGGCATAATGCCCATTACGCACATAACGCATGTGCGTAACATGCTTAAGAAAAAAATTTTATTATAAAATGGCATTCACGTAAAATATTTTGCCATTTTATCATAAAGGCTGCTGTAAAAAGAAAAAGCAGTCCCTGTGTTAAAGAGGCTGTATATCTGTGGCATTTCCCGCTTCATTTTGTTCATTCCCTATTGGGTAGCTTACCTTTAAGAGTAGCCCCTATTTAGGAATCGATTAAAGGCATGGTTTCCAAGGTTTTCCTGGGTGTGTGTAAAAATAATTCCGTTCTGGCTAGGCCACTGAAAGAACCACGGTGAGCCCGACCATAGAAAAGTAAAGTCAGGCACAAGCCATTTTATAAACGGTAAGGATTGGATTACTTGCATCCGCGCATCCGATCGGATAGTAGGCTGGTCGCAATCATAATGTATGTTCCATAAAATTTTATTAGCGGAGAGACCCTGATCAAAGTACGTGGATGTGTAGCCTGATCTGAGTGGAGAAGCTGTATAGTCGTCATTTCTACTCATTCAGACTGACAAATACATGAGGAATAAAGATCGTATTATAAATGGAATAACTAGTTTACTAGGGAAGAACTCTAATACGGTTAAGACGTCTTTGCAACCTTTTTCTTTTTAATAATCTTTATGAATAATGCATGAGATGATAAAATGTTTTTCCTTACATATCTTTCTAAAGCAAACTATAAACACCAGCTTTCAGCAGCTACGTACAAACGAATGCCACAAGACATGTTGTCTTTTTGTAATTTGTTTTGACAGTACAAAACAAACAAGTAGGAAGAATTATTATGCTATAGAGATATAAATCTTTTTTATTGCCACATTTGTAAATATTGCCTTGAAATGGATCATTTTTGTAGTAATTGTAGGCTGAGTTTTATTAAACTTGATCGTATAAAGAAAGTAAAAATGGTGAGATAACAAACTCAATTACTGCTTTCATATTACAAAACATATGGACCACGCTATGTATTTACGTGCCTAATATGAGCTTAACTTTACCTAATTTAGTGCCACAGAAGCCTTTCTTTCTGTTATTTAATCTTCATCAATGTGGCTAAACTCCAAAAGTTTGGAAATGAAACGTATGATGCTCTTGGCAAAGCATATGTGGACAGTAAAGGCCCTGGTCATAACGCGCAGTACCTTCTCTGCGCGCCTACAGAATCATTTAAATACTGAAAATGCATAGAAATACCTACATCTGCTCGTTTGGAATATGTAATGTTGGTAACAATTTCAAGGCAGTTTATATATTTGAGAACAATTTTGTGTACTTGATGGCCTTTGGCTGCCATCAAATTACCTAGGTAACACTAAATAGTACGACTCGGAAAACCTCCGGTTCGGGTTTGTCTAACGTTTCAGCAAGTTCATATGACTATCTGCGAGCATGCTTCGTGTCATTTTAGTGTTATTTGTAGGCCATGTTCTGGGGTTGTTGTTCGTCCAGGACATTTCGACTCTCTAAGATGTCTTCACCAAGAGTTATACGCTGCAGACAATGCTTATGGTTATCACTGAATAAAAGTAAAATAAGACGAAACCGAACACACACACACACACACACACACACACACACACACACACACACACACACACACACACACACTAATCCTAGCTTATTTCGACGCTTGTTCAAATTAAGATTTCGCAGTATCAAAATTTATATCAAGTCATCAGACATTGAACTCAAAAATAAAGATTTTAAACTTGTGACTGAAGGAAGCGCTTTCAAATTGGCTCACGGACAGTCATTTGATACATTAATATGGATTAAGTGACTTGGTGATGGTCATGCGTGGAAGCTACCAAAGCCCGAATTCAGTATCACTTGACCTGCTCTACTTTATCTCC
Source organism: Anodontia alba (assembly GCA_964016985.1). Classification (NCBI taxonomy): domain Eukaryota; kingdom Metazoa; phylum Mollusca; class Bivalvia; order Lucinida; family Lucinidae; genus Anodontia; species Anodontia alba. Next base: position 63,115,152 of record OZ024822.1, on the reverse strand, counting down.
CCTATATGACATTCGTTTTTGCATAAAACGGACTAGAAGTAGTAATAAAGAAGTTAATGTTGCCATTTCAAACAATGAAGAGCTCCATGTGAAAAAATAATGCAGGTTTTAAAGGTAGATAGTTGAGCTACTTCTAACCCGAAACATCTTCCACCCCCTCACCACATATAAAAACCAATAGGTCAGACCCTGAAATGAAAATGTCCGCGAGCCACAAGTTACCACTTGAAGAGCGTTATCGAATTTTACGAGGTATTGATTTCTTGAGACGGTCTAAAATTATAAACTCATCAATTCGGTGTTAAGATCTGATCCTACATGTGTAAATATAACAAAATTTACTACCTTAAAATCCGTTCCCCGTGTTCGATTTATAACCTTTATGAAACTGTATTCGCAAAAGTTAGACAATAATTTGCAAGTCCAAAGTAAATTTGACAATTATATTTATAATTAGCACAATAATATTGCAATCCAGGGATACAGATATAAATAATTCATTTGACTTTCTTCTGAATCTCGTTCGAATGACATTTGTAGTTATTATATTGGCATGTATGTATAAAATTTTTGTGTTATACAAAGAAATAAAGTTTAAACCAAAGAACAAGAGTGGCTTTATTTTCAGTGACATACAACATATGCATGATTTTAAATATCCTACAGGTTGTTTCGTATGTAATGTCAAGTCCAAGTTTCTGGCAAAATAAAAAAAAAAAACAACATTGCGCATCTGTATTATGTTAAAAGTTAATGTACTGTCTAAATGTAAGTCGTAGGCCCGGATGAAAAGAGCCGTGTCAAGTAAAATGTTTTAAACAAATACATAAAGCACACAGTCATATCACTCCCTGCATTGGTATTGTTTCATCAGAGAGTTTGCCTGCCTTCGCGACGTTCTGCAGTATCCATTGACTCTGTTAGCGGACAGAAAATGCTCTGATTACTAGATGACAGCAAAGATGGATGCCGTCGTTGTCAAAATCTAATTCAAAGACACCTTTTCGCCGGTCACGGCCAAATTTATGTGTGAAAGAAACCTTTAGCTGCAGAGAATAATAAGCAGCTCAGCTCCATAGTTCTTATTTAAGTAGATTCTTGACATATGTCTTGTATAATTCAATTAAATCATCTAGAACGCACTAAAACCAAAATGAACTTATTCCAAGGGAATTGATTTATAAAGAATACAACCTATGCATACACAACAATTTGCAACAGACACATTAGCTGCTTTGCCTTACGCAAAATAATTGAAAACAAACCCTTGCCTCGGGCTAAAATAAATACAGTCGAACTTCGATGGCTCGAACCCCTTTTGGGACCATGAAAATTTGTTCGAGACAGCGGTTGTTCGAGACACGGAAGGTTACTATTAGTGCCACACCAGGAGGTATAATGGAGATAATTGTGGGATATCTTTTCGGTGTTCTAGTAGAGGTGGCGATTCTAATGAGTGCACACACAGCATACATTTACAAGATAAAAGAAGGAAATCTCCCTAAATTATCCGTATGTCGTATTTGGAGGAAATCCCTGCGGACTCAAGAACGTGTTCGACTCATCCATGGTAAACGAGCCATCGGGGTTCGAGCCATTGAAGTTCTACTGTAAGCCGAAACGTGAGAAAACGCATCTTCGGACATATGCGCTCAGCAAACATTCAAATCAATCGCGCAGTCTGATCAGAATATTTACTGGATGCATTGGATGACCAAGAAAGCAAAGTTTCTTCATTTGGACAACGAAGACTCTAATCAGATTGCGCGGATGCACAGGTGATCTAAATCTGCGTCGGGCGCACATGTATGAAGGTACGTTTTCTGTTGTTGCCGCTCAAATGATGTGAGTTAGCAATAACTGCCTCTTTTGCCATTTAGACGACGTAGAATGTAGGACATATATTTATTTATTCATCCATTATGCTTTACAACATAGGGTTTGCAAATTGTTTAAGTAGTTGCGGTCATGGTACCAAAGCCGTAATCCAAAATCATAAATCCATAAACGAATGACGAATCAGAATGTTCAGACCAACAGACATGGACCCCAGAACAAAGGGTGTAATCAGGCGTCCGCGGATAGTAAGCATTACTTGGTAAGCAAGCTTCGCCCACCATGCCCATGGGCCTGAACGAAGGAAATATAGGTAGAAGCGTATGTCCGGGATTTGGGAAGTCTACTTATGGCGCGTCACTGGCAAAAACATCAGAAACAATTCTGGACACTGCCACATTGTAGGGATTGACTAGATCATGATGTCTCCCATAGAACTTCTTAAGTGTTGCTACCAGTTTGGTTTTTTGATACCCCTGGCTCAACAACTTTTGAGTGAGCACTTTCCCACGCTCCATGAAGTCCTGATAATTTGAACAAGTTCTGGCATAACGGATTAACTGTGAAACGTAAACGCCGTATGCTGGTGCAGAAGGGATATTACTGCTCAGGAAAGGAAAGTTAACGATGGGAAAATTGAAGTCATCCCGTTTGTCGTAAAGCCTAGTAGTAAGCTTTCCGTTGTCGATGTAGAGATAACAATCCAAGTATGAGGAGGAGGCTGAAGTCTCCGTTGTTTCCTTTATTTCAAGTTCACGTGGGTAGATGAATTCTAAATACTCTGCAAATTTTGTGTTTTTCAGAGACAATACATCATCTATATATCTGTAGGTGAAATTGAATTGTTGTGCGAGGTGTTTCTTGCCTGCTTGGAGGAGACTTTGTACAAACTCCGCCTCGTACGAGTATAAAAACAAGTCGGCAAGTAACGGTGCACAATTAGTACCCATCGGTATGCCGATTGTTTGTTGAAATAGCCGACCGCCGAACTCCACAAAAATATTGTCGATTAGATATTCCAGCATCTTAATGACATCTGCATCTGAGTATTTTTGTGGTGCATCAGAGTGATCCCGAATGAAGTATGTGTCTTTGTAGCCAATGACAACATACTGAAATCGACGGTTACCATTCTTGTGGAAGAAACACTGGTTGATAATTGCCTTTAATTTAGATTTCAATTTATCATGAGGAATAGTAGTGTAAAGAGTAGAGAAATCGAAAGATTTTATACTGTAGACGGAATGAAGAGATTGTGCCTTTAGGTTTTCTAAGAGCTCTTTGGAGTTTTTCAGGATCCACATCTGATTAACACCACTTCTGGCATATGCAGTGTCACAATACTTCTGAAGGCCTTCTTTAACTGCGGTTAGTATTCGTGTTAGAATCTGAGAAAGAGGCTTGGTTGAGCACTTAGCTGAACCAGCAATATATCTCTGCATGTACGGATTCTTGTGAAGTTTAGGAATCCAGTATAGTTTGGGAAGGTCAATATCTTCCTCTGGGAGGGAAATTCCAAATGTCAGCATCACCGAATGGTGGTTTTGTAGAATTTCTTCCTTGGACATAGCAGTAAGATTATATGTAGGGTTTCCGGTCATGGTACTCATACCAAGCTCTTCCATTAAGCAGTTTATATAGTGTGTTTTGCAAACAAACACAATGTTAACGGAATCGAAGCTGTTTTTCATAACTAATTCTGTTTTATAATCCAATTTTGTAGTAGCTAGCTGTTTAATTACTCAAAAGGCCGCCGTTTTCGCAGAAACAAATGTCCCAAAACAAAATAAGCACCGCAGGTGAAAGATAAAATTATTTATATTACACAGCCTGAACATCTTGTTAGTACGTACTTTTAGTTACAATATCATTTAATCATTCACATGTATCTACGAGGGTCATGCAAAAAGTTCTGTCACTAATAGGCTTCCTTGGTTTTATCCCAGGTATATTTTAAAATGCTTCACTGCACTTGAGTGGTGTGTTGAATAGCTAACGATACCCGTTTATTTCGTTCAAATTGCTTTCCAACTGACCGAGTTATTTCAAATTGAAATAGATGCAGTCATATACATTGACCAATTTAGTTGTTACAATAAGAAACGACCAAGCAAAGGATGGTCAGGAGTCCACCTTTTACATGACAACGCCTCCTCTCATAAGTGTGAGGTTGTTAAGTCTTTTTTGGCTTCTGAAAAGGTGAAAGTTTTAAACCATCCACCTTATTCACCTGACCTGAGTCCCTGCGACTTCTTTTTATTTGCAAGACTTAAGAAAATGCTTTCTGGAAATAAGTATACGTTTAGAAGTTCTCTTGACAGCGCTATTTATCAGTGTCTCCAAAAGATACCAAAAGAAGACTATTTTATCTGCTTTTCGCGACTGGGTGAAAAGGTTACAGAAATGTGTTTCAGTAAATGGGGAATACTTTGAAGGTTTGTAATAAATATATATTTGATAAAATGTAGCACTGAAGTAATCCGAACCCAGTGACAAAACGTTTTGCAGGACCCTCGTATCATGCTACTTTATACACAGTTTGTCATTGATATAGCCATGATGGTCTAGATGACGCTTTATCATCAATAGGAAACTGCCGAAGTTAGTTTGATATCAGAGCAATGTCGGAATCCGTGTCACAAGTCTCCAAAAGTCGTGATCATGCTTGGACAAATTTGCACTTAAGAAATTACACGATGGTCCAATCATCCAACGTCATCCTGTTTTCATATGCATGTTTTTAACGCTTAGCATGCTTGATAAAACATTCAGAGGACGACATTTTAAAACAGGTTTCTTATTTTTCCCAGAAGAAAGGATTTGACAAATTGCTTGAAATATCAGATCTTGTTTTTTTGTAAACCAAGAAGTAAATAATAGACTCAGGAACTGATACAATCAAATCCACATTAAGACTGTCAATTTGTCGTCCGCTGAATTTGCCCACAGAGCGGTAAAGGTCAAACAGTATCGTCTGCGACACTTGTGTGGACGGATGCACCTAAAAGAAAATCCATACCGAAAGTAAAGAGCCAACACCTGTAGTTTTCTATAAATCTAGAGGGTTCGGCAATATAGTGAATTCAAAGTCTGTATTGTTTGTGAAGGCACGAAGGTACTCTTTAGAAAACAGTTTCATTGATGCCACGCGAAAGAAGACACGGTGCGACAGGTCCAATGCTCTGCATTTGAGCAATAAATTCAAATTCTACAATATATTCAGCTTTCCGCTAGTGATGTTTCCATGAGGGTCTAGTTATGCCGTGTTTGTGTTTCTTTCCCTTTGATGTCTCTGATGGGAGTTGTGGGATAATTGTCGGTTCCTGGTCATTGCCTTTCCTTCTATTATACCGGAATTGTGAGATAGTGCTGCTAACCGAAAACATAGGACAGATGTGAAACATGGGACAAATTATCATTTCTATGAAAGAGTTCAGGCTTCTTATAGTGTGCTGAATACAAACGTCAACAGTGTCCCTGTACTAGCATGTGTATTTCAACATCGCGAGAAATTCAGAAAAACTCTAAATTTCAAAACAACATTACTGTTTTGCTATTGTTTCTTCAATATTTCTCAAAACTTTCGGAAACGACTATAAGCGCTTCGAACAAGTTCAGGAGGTTTGATCCATGATCCATTTTAAAGGACTGGCACTATCTAACTTGTTTTGTCTTACTTCATGAAAGGCATCTACTCTAAAAAGAAATGATTGCCTAGTCCTTTGCGATCATTGAGCCTATTGCGAGAACATTTATATGACTGGCCGAGACAAGCTAGTCTGGCCGCGGAAATCTGAGACTGTATTTCTTTTTAGTTATGTGTGTGTTCATTGCTCTCATTCCTTTCAGAATCTATTCATAACAAAAAACATAATAGTTTTTTTACCCAATGCTATTTATTGTATTTTTTATGTTCCATAATACAACAGAGTCGTATACAAACGCTTTACAAATATCGTAACACATTTATGACATCTAATTATAGTTTTTCGATTCTGCTTAATATAAATTTGTGATAATGTATTGATCGAACCGATGAACGTTAAAGGTGTTTTTGATTTATGTTTTCATTCACTGAAACGGATAATTTGCACTACGCTTGACAGTAGCGCGTTTCAGTCTATCTAAATATTTCACGCTCACAGACGCAAACAAAAGCAATATTTAGGAACATTTGGGAGCAAATATTATCGATGGCGACTGAAGCATAGATAACCAAGTCATATCTGCATCCAAGCGCTTTACACAGAATAACTCTTAGATGAATGATTACGAAATAGGGCCATAAAACCCATTTTATTGACAATTTTGGAAATGAACTATGTGAATGAATCATGTAAATTGCATTTTTATACAATTTCATATAAAACAGGGCCATTTAATCAAATCAGTTTGTATGGGAATTAATAGAATTCTGCTTGTTGCGGATTTGTTTCTGTCTGACGTTCCACACATCTGGAGTTGTCAAATTATTTTATGTCCAATACATTAAATTGCATTGGAATTTCGAAATCACTTCAGGCAATATTTCAATTAACGGCTGTCAAATTTGTCACAGTCGCATTGGTTTTCTTTTGTGTCGTAAATATTAAGACACCTTAGCTCCTTACCATACTGGTACTAGCATTTGTACAGGTTCATGTTACCATCAGCTGATACAGTAAAATGATGGACAGTGTAGCAAACAGTATTTATATTTTATAGTGGTGACATTTGGTACCTGTGCTGTCCAATTAAGGGTATAAAAAATTAAGCAATATTTTGATAATAGGTAATTTGATATGTAATTGAAAATAATTGACCAGTGTTCACTTTTAGAGATAGCTTAAACATATAACTGCTCTTCATACCTCACCCTAAAAGCCTTCGCATTGATAATATTCCTGAAACGTAACAGTAACTTTGTGTCAAACATGCCTTCCCCTAAATCGCCTGTCTGAAAGAATAAGTCAGTTAGAATAGATTGATGGTTGAAAATTTTAGATCAATCACATCAAGAATTACTAGAAATACAAAAAGTGTTCACCGGAGGAAATGATCCTGACATATGAGGCTATAAAAAAGGTAAGGGAAAAGTCCAGGAAGTGCCACAATCACAAACCGCAGCCCTTCCCAGACACCAAGAGGAAGAGGAAACAGACAAAACCAAACAGGCAGAAATCAAACAAACGTACGAAAAGCACTTAGATAAGCTCTCTCTTCCCCAAGCGAAGTAATTACAATGCTAAAAAGACTGAAAAACACAAGAACAAAATAACACAAGGTAAGACATAAAGCAAATCGCCTCGTAAAAAAGAGTAAGACTAACACCGGGATCACCGCCTTAGAACGATCAGTAGAATAAACCACCGGGGGTTTAAAGCACTTTCACAGCTAGCCAACTTCACCCTGGGTCCCGATGCTACTCTTAATACAGGAATACATGAAAATTCGGTTCGCATAAATGCTCCCAACTCAGTCAATGCATCAAAGCGAAAACATAAAAATCAAATTAATCACAATGATAAACAAAGACGAGTACTCATGGATAATTCCACTGTATGCCAGAGTAAATGAAAACCAATAACTGAACCACGGCGGGACAAGCCAAAGACATATCGTCAAGCTCCAACCCACTGGTCAAAGTTTTACGAAGAGGCCGTCGTTGAGTCTGAGGCCCGAACCGCCGTCGTGCAATTAAAGAGTGAAGCATAACCATCAACAATGATTGGGTTGACAACTAGGCATGCAGTCTGCCGCATAATATCCAGGCTATAACCAATTCTTTTATAACGGTTAATTAGTTATCTGAATTTCTCCGAAAAATTAGATATTCCCACAATTTTTCTAAATCTTTACACTAAGTAACCGTAAAATTCTGGTTCCGATATACCTTGTTGCAGAAGTGTTTTCAGACTGACGCTATATTTTTCTACCAAGGCACTGTGTCTGTGATAAAATTTCGAAAACGCCTTACGAAGTTTAAAATTACGATAGCCCTGCCGAAGAAGTTTGGCAGTAAGGGCTTAATTACTGCAGTTAAAGTCACTAAGATTTGAAATGGCTCTGGCAAATCTAATATGTTGAGATATGTATATCCCATATGAGGTACGCCGGGGGACATCGCCATCCAGAGAAGGGAAATTGGCTATAACAAAATCAAAGTCGTCCCGTTTATCATAAAATTTGGTGGAAACTATACCATTTGATATACATTGATTCATATCCAAAAACGGTGACGCGGTATCTTAAGAATTGGCTCTATTTAATTGTAGTTATAAACCAAAAGATGTGTCAGTACTAAGGGCTTCACTTCAGTACAGAGTTCCAGTCCAGACACTAAGAGATCGAGCCAAGAGAAATAATAATCCACACACCCTGCATTTAGTGAGTGAGACTGCGTTTATCCTAGAGGAGGAACTGATCCTGATAGAAACTATTGAAGCGATGGCAGAACTTGATTATGGTCATAGCAATTTGCAGCTACAGCACCTTGCTGGTGGTAAATAAGCATATGCAGTAGGGAGAAGACCTTCAAGTAAAGCTGTTAAAAACTATTGGTTTATAGTGTCCTGATTCGGTGGCGTGACGCATTATTTGTCTTTGTCTCATATCACTAGAAAGCAACCTCATTTGTATCAGCTGAGGTTTCTGACAGCTAAAATGAAAACCTTCAGAAAAAGTTAGAGAAGTACGAGTTACAAAACAAGCCACAGTTTATCTCAAACCTAGATGAGACTGGTATCCAACCAGAGCACAGACCGCCAAATGTGATTGCCCCTGTAAATAGAGGACCAAAAGCAGCCATTATATCACCTAAATCAACCATAACTACTCTGATTACTTGCACCAATGCTGTTTGAAATGCTTTACCACCTTATTTTGTTTTCAGAGGAAAACTATTCAATCCGGCATGAATGATCGACACCTGGAGACAAGGGAGTTTTATTAGACTATGGATGGTTAGATAGTTAAGTCTTCAGGAAGTATCTGGAGTACATTTCTAGACACATGTCCGTAGGGGTAGTGACGACAATCAACCAATTTTGCTTTTGTAAGATTGTCGTTCTTCACAGGTTTCGACAACTAATTAAATGGGGCAAACACTCATGACCTGAGCTTGTTTGTGCTGCCGGTCCACACTTCGCATTTGTTACAGCCACTTGACGTAGCTGTGTTTGGACCTTTAAAGAGGTACTTCTACGTTAAATATGCTGTTTACATGGAATCAAATATCGGGCAGTCAATCTGAAGGTTTAAGATGTGCGAAATGGCATGTAAGGCTTGGTGCAGATTATATTAAATTTCCTTTGGAATCATTGAGCCCATTGTGCTATCTTTGAAAACGGAGTTCTGCTCATGTATACGCTAGAGGGCATAAACAATGTTGCAACCTTCATTATTGCTTATGAAGAGTCTTAATAAAACGTACTCCCATTTTTTTATGTTTCCAAAGGCAATCTTTTAGACGTTCATTATACAAAAACTGTGATTCCAGTAAATAGCATTTCTTGTTTAAAAAATCTAAAATTTACCTATGCTTAGGCTGTCATAAGAGAACAACTATTTCAAAGTGAAGTTTTAGAGACGATGAACCTCTCAAACAGTTCAAGCCATCCAGTCAAGAAAAGAGGCAATTATAGCATATTTACAGGAGAAAAGGGAGAACCAATCAATGCACATTTGCAAATGTTCTGCAACATAATCACATTCAACACAAGAGCCATCGAATTTGAAACCTAAGCCAGGGGCCAGGCTATTACAGTAGCACCTTTCAGCACAGAATTTGCAAATCACCAGATAGAAAAGGAGAAAGTTAAACCATCAAACAGTGAACATTCAAATTAGAGAAAACAGCCTTATCCGTGTCAAAGAAAAGTTCTAAAACAAGCCAAGTAAACCCATTCAAGAAGAACTTGTCTACAGAATGCTATAAACTACACAATAGCCTTCCCCATCTACCAGCGGCCTTTACACGCAGAACAGTAATAAAGAACAACCTTTGAGCAGCGATTCTGAAATGTACACAGATGGCGAATATGATGAACCTGAGCGTTGCTGTTTTTGTAAAAACGTTTCGCCAGCAAATCTAAACAACCGTTATATCTGAAATTAGTTAACCACGGTCACTGTGACAAGTATGGACATTAGGTACGCCTAATCTTCAGTAAAAAAAGACAGTTTGTACGCCTCATCTTTAGTAAAACAAGAGACAGTTTTGGTAGCTTCTTGTGCTGTCATTGTCATCAACAGACTTTCAAAAAAGATATCTGGTAATAAATATGTTACGTTCTGACTGTTACCAAGGTTAACTTTTAAAGTTTAAAGAGTTAACTTTAATTAGTACAATTATCATCTGATCATTTTTGAGTGGGTGATAAATATATGAATGTGGCCTTGACATGGTGAGTGACATGGTAGTCGCTAACCAATAATAAAGGCTTTTAGAAAACACTCATCTATTCACTGAACATTGTTATTTGCAGGATCTGATGCAGGGGGTATCACCCTATATTGATACCGATTGCATCATGTGTTAAAGCAGTATGTGCGAAGTACATAGCAGTTTTGCAGCACATTGTGTTCATATTCAGCAGTATATTAGCATCATTTTGATTTACAACAACAACAATTTTAATTCACTAACTTTTGTTAAACAGTGAAGATAAAATGATACAACTTAAGATTACAGTAGTGAATCATCACAATTCATTTCACATATAAGGTGTCAGTTCCAACTCACGAGTACACAGTCCAAGTCTGCTCTTTGAAAGGTGCTTAAATTCACTCAGTTTCCCTTTGGAGGTCCCCAAGAAAACAACAGCCAACCATATGCACGGATCAAATGGGAAGCTTCTAAAAGATTCAGATCAGTGACTCAAATGCACTTTCGGGTATAATTTTTGCATGAAATCGTTTTTGTTTTCTGCTGGTTGTTTATTTTATACTTAATATTGACACAAAATATTAACTAATTATATCGAAGCTCACTTTTGCTAAAGCGCATGCGGATACATTGTAATTAACATGCACGAATTGGTGAGAAAACGGCATAAAGTTGTCCTTACAGTAATATCACTACTACTACTAATAATAAAAAAATAAAATAATAATAATAATAATAATAATACCGTAATAACAACAAAAGTAGTGTTTTGTTTTGCAGTTACTTTGTTTCTTTTGAGAAAATCACACACACACACACACACACGCACACACACACACACACACACACACACACACACACACACACACACATTGTGCTATTTATATCAAAACTTTGTCTGATTAGTGCGGCAGATGTTTCTTAAAGCTTATGAACCGAGGTTAATCGAACTAGACTTCTGTCGACCTTAAAAAGTTCTTTTGGTATCTAGATACAACATCTAGATACAACATATGCGGGAAAGGATGGTTTATTACAGTAAATATGAAAGATGAACGCACTGTATTTCAAATAATTAAAAAAAAATTTTGAAACCAATGTGCGGCAGATGAAAGCCAACCCAGAGTTAAATACCATTTATCAAATAATGCACAAAAAATTCGTCTGTGCAACGTATTCCAAATATGCGTGTCGTTTATTTAACGTATGCATGTGGCATATTTCTGGTATGTGTGTGACATTTTCCTCGTATGTGTGTAACATATATTCTACCTTAGTGTGCAGCATATATTCTACATATGCGTGCAGCATATTTTTCGTAATTTTGTAGCATATTCCATGTATATGTGTAGCATATTCAACGTATGTGTGTGTAGCATATTCCATGTATGTGTTTAGCACGCATGTGTGCAACATATTCCACTAATGTGTACAACATATTCTACGTATATGTGCAGCATTGTCTACGTATGAGTGTAGCATATTCCACATATGTGTGTAGCATATTCCACATATGTGTTTAGCATAGCAAATTCCATGTACGTCTGTAGCAAACCCAAGAAAATGTAAGAAAAAGTACATTTACCTGTGTCCATGAACGCTCATTTATCTTGGGTCAGGGTTAAAGCGAATGCATCTTATGTTAGACCTAAATATTTATAACTATAACTAACATGAAATAGCTACGTATGGGCTTGTTTTTGTCATTTACAAAGAAAACGAAACATTGTGAAAGCAAACAAACCGTGTAAAATCTTCAGTATTTGCAAATGAAACCTTGATATTTGCAACGGCTTGTTAAATCGCGAAAGGAAACATTTGACCTTTCTCTTTGATTGAAGTGTTAATAACAATGCTGAGGAAAAGTTTGATTTGAAGTCGATAACAAAAGGAAGAAATCTTTCTTATCTCGTGCAAATCCATTTATGTTTTCGTTAATAAACGATTTCAAATTTTACGTAAGCGTTAAATAAACCTATTATATGTTATTCTAAATTCTGACGGTATCAATTTTAATTTCGAGGGCCATTCAATAAGTCGTATTGATCTCCGTGATATACACTTACAACGATTGGATTGCGGCTGGTTTCGAAGAATTTTAAATAAAGAAAGCACAAAAGATCTCGATATCTAATGCGAGTCTACAAAATAAACACTTTTGTATTAGCCCACACAATTAAAAGACCAATATCAAAATTCAACTAAAGGAGACGATACATTCTGTTACTTTACATTATCAGACATTTTATAAAAGGAAATTTATGGAGAGACTCAATCAAACCGATTCTCCAATTTTCGTGATTTTGTGTGTTTTTTGTTTCCAAAGGCAATCCTTTTTGACTTTTGTTTTACTTTTGTAACTTCCTGTTTGCCTTCCTGCACACTGAGTTTCCTCTGAAAAAGACTCCACTCTGAAAGGAAATAAGTTGCTCCTTCTTTTCTTTGAGAGTAGTCACCTTTCTAGAAAAGAGGCTAAAACAAATTCGACGGACTCGCTTCCTTGAAATAAAAGTCAAAAAGGAGGATTGCCTTTGGAAGCAAAGAACACACAAAATCAGGAAAAGCGGAGACTCGGTTTAATTGAGTCTCTTCATATGCAACACTGTAGTTTGCGAGGCTGCATACGCCCCTTAGCGCCGGCTTAAGCGGTATTAGATTTTCAAAATAACCAGGCTGGGCTCAATGATCCCAAAGGAAATAAAACATAACCTACACTATAATGATGTACGTGGAGGCTTTTTACGGCTGCCATACGGACAAGATTAGCTAAAAAGTATATTCATTTCCGTTTTCTGTAGTCAACGTACCTTTTTCTACATATATGCTTCACTCCAGAATATGCCAACTACGTCTCACAGTTCATCCCATGAGCAAGGGCTCGACGTATGCACGAATACTTTATCTGGAGCAGCAAGCAGTTAACTTAAAAGCTTGTGATACAAAACTCCTGCCTCACTTGGAGGAATTCCATGGGCAAGATAGTGAGCTTATCAATAAATGCAATTTATTCTGTTATACAATCCTTTACCGTCGTATTTGTCTCTCAGTAGTAGCTACAATCCTTTCAGAATTCCACTTTCAGTCGGACATTGTCGACTGAAGCATAAAACTATCGATGAAACAAGAACTATTGTGTATTCCTTACCTTCAGATGTTGAAGATTCGGGATTCCCCCGAGCTTCTTGTTACACAATATAACTGAACCTGAGTTTTGAATCAGTATCGACTTCTGGTACACTCGCTTGTCTTTCCGCAGATAATGACCTTAATACATACATATGGAAATATAAATAGCTCCTGCGAAATAGTTGCGGATGAAAAGGTATCTATGTGAGGAGACAAAATAAGTTTTTCAGAGGCCACAACTTTTTTAGTTTTGTTTTGCCTCCCTTCTTAAAAGAAAAAAGGGATTTGTTTCCCTTGACAGCAGAGTCTGTCGTGTTAGAGTAGTCTCCTTTTCAGAAAAAGCCTGTGTGCAGGAAAGCAAACAGGAAGTTACAAAAATTGTCTAGGGTCCAAAACTTACAGCGAGGCTGATTTACTCATCCATTTGTTACAAATTAATCTATGATAAACACGTCACGTGTATGTTGTGTATTTCTAAACCTCTATATTTGAATTGGCATCTAGATTTTTTTTCATGCGTTTCTGAATATTGCAGCAGCAAATTATGTATAAAATAGAAAGATACGTGCAAACTTGTGGGAGTTGCCCTAAATATTTAGACAGTGAGACCTAAACAAATAGTATAGGTCCAGGTCAGACGACATAATACGTATGCGTCTACTACATTGTTTGCCACTGATCAAATTGTTGTCCTTTTTTTTTATACAAATCAATAGGTAGCATAAAGCATTGTTTAACCCATTTAATTATATCGTCCCATAAAAAGGGACATGGACAAACAGTGTAGACCCATGTCAGACGCTACAGAACGCGGCATCTGATGAGGGTTTACACTGTTTGCATTTTCAAGAGGAGTTTCTATAAAACATGGTAATAATGAAAACCAATCTAACACCCCTTCTAAAGGAAATGGACCTGTCCAAAGAAATGCGGTAGAAGAGTCCACTCGGCATAAATGTGTTGTTCTAAGATATGTATAATAAGGGTTAAGGTGTCAGTAAATACGATACTTCGATTGTGTCTTTCAGCTGTAAGTTTTATTGTTCAGAACTCTTCTTCTTTGATTAGAAAATAAAATACATGCTCACAAAAATAGCAAAGCACCTTATAAGAGCCATTGTGTTAAAGAATAAAACTTAAAGCATTGACTTTCATCGAAAACTAGGATCAACCTGCGCATCCGTACAGTCTTATCAGAGTCTTCGCCGGGTTCTCGTTTGATAACAATGGCTCCAAGCTCAGACGGGAAGCAAAGATTCTGATCAGACTACGCGGATGCGTATGCTGATCGCTTTCGCGCACATCTATATTAACACATTACTGCTTATAATAACAGTAATTTTCGCTAAATGACTAACTGCGTGATGTAAAAAGAGTGTTTATATAGTATATGAGAACAGGTACATTACGAAAACAAGGCAACTCAAAGCTATTAAAATTTCATCCCCAAAAAACTGAAAGTTTTCAGATAAAAAATCTAATATTTTTCATATATCTGCTCAAAACATAGATTGTAGGTACTCGTTAGAACCACCTCGTCGATATTGAAATTTCATCACCAAAACTGAAAGTTTTCAGATAAAAATTCTGATATTTTTCATAAATCTGCTCAAACCATAGATTGTGGGTACTCGTTAGAACCGCGAGGCGGTTCTAACGAGTACCCAAAATCTATTTTTTTTTGAGCAGAAATATATATATATATATATATATATATATATATATATATATATATATATATATATATATATATATATATATATATATATATAATGTCTACCCCTGTAAACCCCAGTTTTACTATATAAAAGTGGAGTTTAAGGGGGTAAGCCGGTACATCTGAACAGACTGAGCATCTATTTCTCTGGTCACGGTATGTTATTAAGCGGTCACCCATTCCGTAAACGGACAACGGAGACTGTCGTATGCGAAAGGGTTTCCTTTGCATACCATACTCTCGCAGGCTAAATAGACTGTCGGGATGTGCAAAAGGGACACTTTCTCATATGACAGTTCAGTCAGTTAACGACGAATGACAGTTTGTCTCGTAGTATAGACGTTTACATGGTCAAAACAAGACCACAAGTTTAATGACCTAACATCCTTGATGCACAATAACATATTGCTACAGACATTAGGGTGTTTATTTCACACAATCGTCGTCAGGTTCGGAATTATTCTGCATCCATATTACGAGGCAGAAAAACAATAACATTGCAGACAATGAACAAATAAGAAAATATCAAAGTGACCTTTACCGCTCTCTAGGCTATTCATCAGATGACAAATTAGAAGGAATTTCTAGTTCCCATTGAAAAAAAAATTGACGATTATGCAATGTGTTTCCTTCTACAAAAACAATTACAGTCGACCCTCGTTATCTCGACCTCGCTTATCTCGAATAACCGCATATATCGAAATGAAATTCGGGTCCCTGTTTTAACATGGAAATCTAAGAACAGGTAATAAAATATTGTGGAAAAGAGGAGAAATTGCTCCTGAGGAGCAATGTCTCCTCTTTCCCACATTATTTTATGTACATTTCTAACTTCAGGAGTCAAATTACATATTTATTTGTTAAATGTGGTTGTTCGATTTATTGTTTTCCTCACATCCGCCACTCTGATATGTCGAGGTACGGATATCTAAAAGTATTTCACAGAGTCCCTTGGAATTCGAGATAACGAGAGTCGACTGTAGTATGAAATGTCAAACTCTTGTTTTCTAGAAGATAAAACGAAAAATATTTTAATATGTGGTCTGCTGAAAATTTTATTAAGCACGCTTATAGTTAAAACTTACCATGACCGGTGCAAACCTAAATAGATGTTTCTGTTCCTGTGATTCTTGTATTTCGTTTCTTCGGTATCTACCCAAGCACTGAAAGCATTTGTGCTTATTTCTTGATGCCTAAAGAAGGTTGTGGTTTGTGATTGTAGGGTTTCCTAAGTAATTTCTATACTATATTCGTTTTCATACATAGCACTATTGCAGCTGCGATAATGCTGCAGGAAAAGTAGAACAAGCAAGTTTTAGCATACAATCGAACTTCAAAGGCTCGAATATCTTTGGGACCATGGAAATTTGTTCGAGAGATGGGTAGTTCGAGCCAATTAGATTTAATCATGGCGCCAGGTCAGGAAGCAAATGGCGATAATTTATGGAAATGTCTTCAACAAAATAATGGTATGTTGCGTGTACTCATTAGAATCGCCTCGATGAGGCGATTCTAATGAGTACACACAACATACAATTTCGTAATAAAATAAGAAAATTTCCCTCAATATTTGTTTTCTTGAGCTATCGGAAAAAATCCGTAGGGACTCAAAAATAAGTTCGAATAAGGCATGCTAAATGAGCCATCGGTGTTCGAGCCATTGAAGTTCGACTGTATTTCAAAACATATCACAATGCCTGTATGTCTAGCTGTTTTTTACCGCCTCGGTCGTCGAGTTCTCAAGTAATGGACACATTGTCACGGAAAAATACTCTTAGCTGAGAAGAAGGCTACACTTAAATGAAAGAAATTGCTCGCATATTTAGTAGTACCCTTTCAGGAGGAACATATATACCAGGTAAGCATGGGTACACTTCTATAGGAGACTACTCTAACTTGACAATGTTTTTGCCCTTCTTTAAGGTTGTTACTTAGAAAAGGAATGATTGAGTTACAATGAGAAAAAAAAAACTTCATGTACCAGGGAAGCATGGATACACTTCCAAAGGAAGATTTCACGTTTCAGGACAAGCAAAACTCTTTTTTTTTCTGCTGAAGTGGTGTCTGTCTGCAGATGATATCTGTGTCTTACTCATGTATCTATTTACCCCGAGATTAATAATGCTCTCTCTCTTGTTCGTCTGTCATTACTGACAATGACCAATCCTAATCAACTGTGTGATGTGTTTTTATTTGTGTGTTCTAAGATGGCTGATGAGACCAATCTTAGCTCTAAACTTCCTGTTGCAGATAGAACAAGAGTATGAGGAAGAAAGCTCTGTTGGTGATACCTTAGCTCTGGCTTTCCGCTGTGCACGTTTCTGCTCGGCTTCGCTGATTCTTTTTGCTTCGTATTCACCAGCTCCCCTTTTTATGAGGCCTCGCCACTTTGTACGATCTTGTGCAATCTGTTCCCTTGAATCTGTTGGTATGTTGAAGTCAATAAGGGAAGCTTTGAGGGTGTCCTTGTATCGCTTCTTCTGACCACCATGGGAGCGTTTGCCTACTTGAAGTTCTCCATAGAGGATTTTCTTTGGCAAACGTTCATCAGGCATTCTGGTTACATGGCCTGTCTACTTCATCAGGCATTCTGGTAACATGGCCTGTCTATCTTAACTGTGCCAATTTCAGAAGAGTATGTATGCTCTGCATCCCTTCCCTTTTCAGGACTTCTGTTTCTGGAATCCTGTCTTGCCACTTGATCTTTAGAAGTTTTCTAAGACAGCTTGTATGGAAGTGGTTCAGTCTGTTGGCATGCCGTTGGTAAACTGTCCAAGTTTCGCATGCTTATAATAGTGTTGGCAGCACTACCGATCTATATACTTTCAGTTTTGTGTCAAGTCTGATTCCACTTCGGTCCCAAATACTTCCGCGTAGCCGGCCAAATGCTGCACTAGCTTTGGCAATTCTAGCATTGACTGCATCATCAATGTGCACAACTCTAGACAATGTGCTTCCAAGGTAGGTGAACTTGTCTACCACTTGCAGTCGTTGACCTTTCACTGTGATGATAGGCTCCTTGTAAGGCTTTCCAGGTGCTGGCTGATATACTACCTCAGTCTTTTTGATGCTGATTGTGAGAGTATAGCTGTCACATGAATCAGATACTTGATCAACACCTTTTTGCATTTTCTCTTCTGTTGGAGCACCCTTTGCCATGTCATTAGCAAAGAGGAACTCGTCTAGCACCTCTGTCTGCACCTTAGATTTAGCTTGCAACAATCTTACGTTGAAAAGTTTCCCATCAAAGCGATACCTAATAGCTATACCATTGTCACCATCTTGGAAAGCATCTGTAAGCATGGCAGAAAACATCATGCTGAACAGTGTTGAAGCTAGTACACAGCCTTGCTTAACACCATTTGTCACAGGAAATGAATCAGAAAACTCGCCATTATTTTGGACCCTTGCAAGCATACCATCATGGAACTGACGCACCATTGCTATGAATCTGGCAGGACAACCAAACTTTGCCATAATTTTCCAAAGTCCCTCACGACTGACTGTTTCAAATGCTTTGGTAAGGTCGACAAAGGTCATGTAGAGGTCCAAATTCTGTTCCTGGCATTTTTTTTGAAGCTGTCGTGCTGTGAAGATCGTCTATTGTTCCTCTGCTTTTCCTGAATCCACACTGGCTTTCTGGTAGAAGCCCTGACTGTTTCAGGTGTTCATTCAATCGGTTTAGTAGAACCCTAGCAAAACTCTTCCCAGCAATTGACAATAAAGAGATGCCTCGATGATTGTCACAGACTTGAGGATTCCCTTTCCTTTTGAATAGGTGGATAATTGTTGCGTCCTTGAATTCTTGAAGGATGGCTTCTTTTCTCCACATACTTTGAAATAACTCTGTCAATTTCTCTGCAACTGGAGGACCTCCTGCTTTGTAAATCTCTGCAGGTATTGCATCTGATCCTGGAGCCTTGCCAGATGACAGGAGTTTTATTGCTTTCACTGTTTCAGAGACGGTTGGGTGCTCATCAAGCAGCGGGTTACATTCCACCTGTGGTAGTCTGTTGATAGCTTCATCATTGAAAGATGATGGCCTATTAAGGACACCATCAAAGTGTTCAGCCCATCTTTTCAAGATAGCTTCTTTATCAGTCAGAAGACTAGTTCCATCTGCACTAAGGAGTGGGGGTGGTTTCTGAGCTCTGGGGACCATATACTGTCTTGAGTGCATCAAAGAATTTTTTCATGTCCTTTCTGTCTGCAAAGGACTGGATTTCATCAGCCTTTTTTCTCGGCCAGGAGTCTTGCATATCTCTGAGCCTCGTCTGAACTGTCTTGCATATGTTTGAATAGGCAGTCTTGCTAGATACTGAGCTGGTATTTCTGAGGTAAGCTTTGTGTTTTTGGTGTTTCTCTTCAAGGAGTCCCTGAATTTCTTTGTCATTCTCATCAAACCAATCTTGGTGTTTGCGAGATACTGGTCTTAGGAAATCCATTGTTGAAGAGTGAACGGTCCAGCTCTCATCTACATCTTCTGAACTGTGTTCCAGTGCATCTAAACGGCTGCAGAGATCGTTGACGAATGCTTGCCTCTTGCTGTCTTGTTTCAGCTTGGAGACATCTAATTTCTTTGGCACCTTCTTGCCTTGTGGTCGTCGTACAGGCTGAATGCGCAGGTTGAGTTTGCTGACAACAAGCCTGTGATCTGTCCAACAGTCTGCATCACACATAGTTTTAGTCACTCTGATTAATAATGCTATCGTTTTTGTGAAGAATATTCCAGCTCATCACGAAAACATGCCTATATAATTTTGACCCACTTAAACCCAACTTTTATAGAGTAAAACTGGGGTTTGCAAGATTATACATTATTTTTCTTATTTCTATCCTAAAACATAGATTGTGAGTACCCGTTACAACCGCTTCATCTCTAATTTCTGATCAAAAACATAGAATGTGGGTTCTAGTACCACAATCTATGTTTTGAGCAGAAATATAAAAAAATTCAGATTTTTTTTTATCTGAAAATTTTCAGTTTTAGGTGGTGAAATTTTCAATATATATATTTGAATTGGCGTTGTTTTCGTAATGAGCCACACAAAGTTGAAACAACGTCGATAAAACGTTGATTCAGCACCAAGAGATGTTAAATGTAAATTAAAGTTAAATCGACGTTGTTTCAACGTTGTGTTCGAGATGGGATATAGCTTTGTCTAGAGCTCTGGCTAAGAATTGTACACTATGTATCATTATGGAATCACGCCTATTCAAATATATTGAGAATTTTACAACCAAAAAAAATGACAAATTTCAGATGAAAAATTCTGGTAATTTCCATATGTCTGCTCAAAACATGATTGTAGGTACTCGTTAGAACCACCTCGGCGATTGTTTTTGAGCAGAAATAAGAAAAATAATGTATACTCCTGTAAACAAAATATACATTTATTTAGTAAATACATATTTCAAACACCGTAAAGTATACAGAAAACATTCAGACCAGGCGAGGCGGTTCTTACGAGTACATATTTCAAACACCGTAAAGTATACAGAAAACATTCAGACCAGGCGAGGCGGTTCTTACGAGTACCCACAATCTTTGTTTTTTGAGAAATAAGAAAAATAATGTATACTCCTGTAAACAAAATATACATTTATTTAGTAAATACATATTTCAAACACCGTTAAGTATACAGAAAACATTCAGACCAGGAGAGGCGGTTCTTACGAGTACCCACAATCTATGCTTTTGAGCAGAAATAAGAAAAATAATGTATACTCCTGTAAACCCCACTTCTACTACATGAAAGCTAGGTTTAAGGGTGTCAAAATTATAAAGGCATGTTTTCGTGATGTATGTCTCCTTTGCATGATAAGGACGATGATTAGAGTACTATTTAAATTGACATAAATTGCTTTTATTTAACGAAAGTCGTCTGAGGCTCATAATAAAGCAAATAGCATATTTTTAAAGGAGGGTGGGGTTATATTTCTTGTAGCCGTTTAAACTGGTCTGAGTTTTTTCTGTATACTTAACAGTGTTTGAAATATATATTTACTAAATAAATGTATATTTTGTTCTTCTTTATCAAAATATAGAAACTCTCAGTGCAAAGTAATAATTTACTTATATTTGGGAGGGTGCTAAAATTTTGTGAAGATTTAAATTGTTTTTGAACTTGTTTTCTTTCTGACCGCTTTTTGATTGCTCCTCTTATAATCAACTTTCTAGAATGGCAATATAATTATCTTATCAGAATGACGGCGTTAAAAGATTGCACAGAATTACAGCTAGTGGAAGGAAGGCGTGGGTTGGAAGGGAAGCATTAGTTGATGTGAGTTGACATCTGTTCTATTTGAAACAATGGAACATATAAAGGTCATATCGACATTTATTTAACGACGTTTGAGGATTACGTACAAAATTTAGTCATGTGACGGTAAACTGCCTAATCGGATGAGTTCTTATGCCATTCGCTTTAACAGATTTTAAAGAGCTACTTGTTTCCTGCTTGATATCTGAAGATCCTGGCCAGAGATCAGTCAGACAGATTTTTCTCTGAGCATACAACACAATTAAACGATACGGAATAGCATTTTACTGCATTTTATTTACAGATATATTCTTTTACATTACGAAAACACGCCTATTCAAATATATAGTAAGTTTCACCTCCAAAAATTGAAAATTTTCAGATAAAAAACTCTGATATTTTTATATTTCTGCTCAAAACATTTATTGTGGGTAATCGTTTGAGCCGCCTCGGCGAGGCGGTTCTAACGAGTACCACAATTTATGTATTTGAGCAGAAATAAGAAAAATAATGTAAACCCCTGTAAACTCCTGTTTTACTATATAAAAGTGGGGTTTAAGGAGGTCAATATTATATAGACATATTTTCGTGATGAGGCCATTTGGAGCTTACAAACATGAATTAATCTGTTTTTGTCATCACAGTAAGTTTAAGTAGAAAGTTCTTGTTTTATAATAATAATAATAATACTAAGAAAAAGAAGAAGAAGAAGAAGAAAAACAAAAAAAAAAACAAAGAAAAAAAAACAATACAAAAAAACAAAAAAAAAAACAATACAAAAAAACAACAACAACAAAAAAACAGCATACTGACTGGAAGGATAAGTACATGTTAAGGTGAATTCGAAGTAATCAGTACAACAGCAACAACAGGATAAGCATTAACAATAATTCACGACAGTATTCTCCTATTGCAGCCAGCTACACTATATTGTTCTATTTGGAAATTACATCGGCGATTGAAACTATTATAAGCAGTGTTCATGTATTTGAATGCTGTTTTCCTGATTTGGTCTGGCCAATTTAAGATAGAACACATATGTATCCATTTTATGGCGCAGACAAAATCGGATCGCATTTAATTCAAAATAAATCGAAATCGGATGAAAACAAGAAAATTTCAAAATTGCCTTTATGGTCACCTCAATTTTGAATATATAATGACATTATGACGTCAAAATGCCTTACGTGAATAGTTGCATCAATATGTCATAATTTGAGGAATATTTACTGACCATGAGGTAGGACGGGGCCCCCAGATTTAGCTTTAGAATTGCAGTATCTCACGCATGACATAATGGTCGGTAAACATTCATCCGTTATATCTCTATCATCACGAAAACATGCCTAGATAATTTTGACCCCCTTAAACCCCACTTTTATGTAGTAAAACTGGGGTTTACAGGAGTATACATTATATATCTTATTTCTGCTCAAAATCATAGATTGTGGGAACCGAAGCGGTTCTAACGAGTACACACAACGTATGTTTTGAGCAGAAATATGAAAACGACCAGAGTTTTTTATCTGAAAATTTTCAGTTTTTTTGAGGTGACATTTTCTATATATTTGAATAGGAGTGTTTTCGTAATGGCAGTAAAACTTCAATGACTCAAACACCGATGGCTCGTTCAAACATTTTTGAGTTCATAGGAAATTCCTCCGAACGCTGAAGGAAACAAATAGTTAGTAATGTTTTAAGGAAATTTACTAATGTTATCATAAAATGTTTGTTGTGAGTACTCATCATTAAAATTATCTTATCTCTGGCTTCTAAAAAGAATAATTGACTATAAAGAAGAAAGGTGTCATTTGGTAATTTCACTGACCAAGTCTTGTCTGTATTTATGTGCATACTAAATTTTATCAAAATATTCCATTTGGTTGAAGACATACGGCCATTTCCCTATTTTTACATATTCCGCCTTGGGTTAGCCTAGGACAATAAAAAAATGGCATTTGGCAAACCCTGGAATTGTTGGCACTACTTTGTACCAAAACTACTGAACCATTCCTAACAGTTTAAGAGTTATGGCTATTTTTTGCTAACTGAGGACGGATGGACAGACTCATATATCGATTATAAAGTAAAAGTCCGAAAGCTAACCTAATTGTCGGCCAGTCGACTTTTTTTGCAGCCCGTACAATTTCAGTGTTTAGGTTGGTCATGTTTCAAAAGAATTCCTCTCTTTAAGAATTTATTCGCTTTTACTATAGCTTGTGTAAATAGCTGCGTGGTGGCCGTAAAACGTCTCCCGGTTTCCATTAAACGACCTTTATATTTTCTGGTCCTTTTAGACTGCTGGGCTGATTTAGATTTATTTGAAAATAGAACACGCACAATCATGAGGCGGTTCTAACGAGTACCCACAATCTATGTTTTGAGCAGAAATATGAAAAATTACACAGTTTTTTTTTTATCTGAAAAATTTCAGTTTTTGGAGGTGAAATTTTCTATATATTTGAATAGGCGTGTTTCCGTAATGAGAACCGAATCTGCTCTTTTCGTATATTAAGATTTTTTCCCAACGAATTCTTCCTTTCAGAAAAGTTTTATATCATAATAATTATGCCATAAGCATACAACTAATGTCTTTGAAACAAAACATTACGAAAACACGCCGATTCAAATATATAGAAAATTTCACCTCCAATAACTGAAAATTTTCAAGTAAAAAAATCTGATATTTTTCATATTTCTGCTCAAAACAAAGATTGTGGGTACTCGTTAGAACCGCCTCGGCAAGGCGGTTCTAACGAGTACCCACAATATATGTTTTCATGCAAAACTAAGAAAAATAATGTATGCCCTGTAAACCCCCGTTTTACTACATAAAAGTGGGGTTTAAGGGGGTCAAAATTATATAGGCATGTTTTCGTGATGAGATGTGGAGCCTTAGATGCAAAGTTTAACGTGAAATCGTGAAACAGTGAAGAGTCAGATCTTATCAGGGTCTTATACTTTTCAAAGATCACACCAAAGCTAGCATTCTGCTTACATCTATATCGGAACGTTATCAGGAGTCCTGTCGGACAGATAACGGTCCGATATAGATTTAAGAAGAATGCTAGCTGGGGCTGATCAGTCAGTAGATACTTAGGAGTGGCTAGGATGCTCGCATCTGAGACTTAGCTTTTAGCGCGTGCATAGGACTTTTTTGTAAACTATAAGACTCGCTCTTTTGCGACCAATGCAGTGTACGTATAAATAATGTGAATACGCAATAACCTTAATACCTTTCTTGAGAGAAAAATTTCCCTGACAAACCCAGTTTAGAAAATTGCCGTTCTATTGACCTGTATTATTGCATAAAAAGCAGAACCGCACGTTATTAACAGCCGTTCATTAACCGGCGAAAAGCCGTGTATTAACAAGGCAATTCACGCGCTGTTAATGCACGGCTACACAACTTTCAATATGATCGTACCGGGGCCACAGATTTGCTGCCGTCACGAGAGGTGTACTGCCCGGCCTTAGAACGAGCATAGTCAGTGGAAATTATGTTCGCGAGACATTGGTGAAAAGGCGAAACAAAATAGTGCAAAAAATAACGCGAAATGTAGCAATTGTTTTCAGTTATTTTTATGCAATAATAGCGATCGAACATGGTTTTTCACCGCATTAACATTCGCCAGGTCCCTTGGGAGGTGTTGAAAACCGCGGCCTTCGGCCTCGGTTTTCAACACCTCCCACGGGACCTGGCGAATGTTAATGCATGAAAAACCATGTTTGATCCCTATAATATTATACTCCCCGTTACATGTATGCTCTCTCTTTGATTCTGTTCTGTTCGACGGGTATTCATTATTTTTTATGTAAATGTGACCTACCAAGTGACTAAATACTGGTGCAAGTTCAATGGCAAAAATATATAAAATACCCGGTTGTATGTATGCTCTCCCTATTTCTGCGACTGATTTTTCATTATGTATGTAAATGTGACTTTAGATTTTTGAAACCTTCCAGATTTTATTTTACTTCAATGCAGCTGGTGTAAAGTGTCGTGTGGCGGCCGTAACATCACGAAAACATGCCTGTATAGATTTACCTCCACACCCGCCCCCCTTAAACCCCACTTTTATATAGTAAACTGGGGTTTACAGAGGTATACATTAGTTTTCTTATTTTTGCTCGAAAATAGATTTAGGTACTCGTGAGAACCGGCTCGCCGAGGCTTAAACTAGTATCATAACCTGTAAAAGATCCATTCTTTCTGCATAACGAAAACACCTATTCAAATATACTAAAAAAATCACCACCAAAAACTGAAAGTTTTCAGATAAAAGACGGTTTAAAGGAGTACCCACAATCTATGATTTTGAGCAGCAAAAAGAAAAATAATATATACCCCTGTAAACGCCAGTTTAACTTGATAAAAGTGGGGTTAAGGGGCTAAAATTATAAAGGTAGGTTTATGTGATGTGTAAAACTCTTGTCAAGACTATCCTATGAAGCTATCGTATGTCTTTGTAATCATATAAGAAATTAAAACAAGAATAGTTCGTCAGTTTGCACGTATTGTCTTCGAGAAATATGAGTTATTGCGAACACTGGCCGAAATCAGTGTTTATACAATTCAGAGAATTATGCGCCGGATTACTTGTAGTATATTCCTATTTTATCCCCAAAGTAATTCCTGATTAAATTGCACTTGTGTTCGACCGACCTCGTCAAGATGGTCTTATTGATCGCAGTGATAAATTTCATTTTCATCATCAATTTTATTTGCTAAGACCAAGACGAATAGATAACTAGTAGTTACCGGCGTTTTGTCTCTCATATAAAACAGATGGGATGAACCCACAATCAATCAAAGCCAAATAAGTGATTTGTAGTCATTGGACTGTTTGTCAACGGCTACTGAATACAAAACATCATTTCGGCTTCTGGTAACGAAATGGAATGTCTCCGCTAATAAAATAGGCTGAAATAACAGAATCACTGAAATTAAGACGATACTTGGTCAAGTCTGATTTCTGTGACAGCAGGAATAAAACCGCAGCTACGAGGTGAATCGCTGTATAATGAAAACGTGTATGTAGTTTTTTTTTCTGTCACAAAGTCTCCTAATATTATTACCATCAAATGTAGATATGACATTTGGCCTTTTAATTTATTTTCAAAACATTATGTACGTCAGATTTTCATGGTAACCAATGATGTAATCTCCGGAACACATTGACGTTATGAATTATAGTTGATGTCATTTGGAAAAGATAGTGTGAAAATATAAAATCCAAGAACCCTATAGTTTTTAATGAATCATCTAAATTAATTTCCCATTTAAAAGAGAGAGAGAGAGAGAGAGAGAGAGAGAGAGAGAGAGAGAGAGAGAGAGAGAGAGAGAGAGAAACCCAACAGAAACCAAAAACAAACAAAAAACAAACAAACAAACAAAAAAAAAAAAAAATGTATTCCAACATTTAAGAATATAAAGCAATGCTATCTCAAAATGCTATTTTCCCTAAATCTACGTAGAATGTATATATCCCAGCGGGCACACAATGTTGAAATAACGTCAATATAACGTTGATTTAACGTCGTGTTGGACATTGAATCAACGTTGAATCGTCTTAGTTTCATTGTTGAGCGCTTTCTCGGCCGTATTAGGCCTTATCCGGAAAATAACTATTTTGAAACCGCTGCACCGAGGATATGGAAACTTCAGGAATTTGATGGCCTTCTTACAAATGAGAAATACAAACAAAATGAACTTGATATCTTAAGTAGATCCAGAGATGGGCGTGCAACAGATATACACAACTTATAATATAATACTGTAATTGTACCTAGGTGGGGGTACAAATGAGCAACTTTCTCATATCTTATTGTTCTGGGCTGCTATATAACATAATGCATAAAATTATTATTTTTAATACAAATACCATGCTAGTTTGTGGACTAGTGCCTGGCTAGTAGGAATGCACTACGTGTGTCAGATGTGCAGTTTTCGATTTGTTAATGGAAATATAAACAGTTTTCTCTCATATGACTATATTTGAAAATAACAGATTTTAAACAGTCCTGTCCTACTACCCCAATTTGATATTTACTTGTTATTTTCAGACTTGTCTGGTCTTATCAATTGCTATCAAACGATAGAAGACTGAAAGCCTTTTTCTCAAAGGTTTCATAATTTGCATTTTCAGGAGTAGGTCTATTGCTATGATGGCTATGGTATTTTGCATTTTCGGACATACATATTGCAAAGAATTGCCAGCCCGTACTACTCATGTTTATCAAAATTACTGCAAGTATGAGGACATAAATGCCTGCGCAAACAGTATAAGATCATATCAGATACCACAGAACGTAGTGGCGCCCGATAGGATCAACACTCCTCATTACGAAAACACGCCTATTCAAATATATAGAAAATTTCACCTCCAAAAACTGAAAAATTTTCAGATAAAAAACTCTGATATTTTTCATATTTCTGCTCAAAACATAGATTGTGGGTACTCGTTAGAACCCACAATTTATGTTTTGAGCAGAAATAAGAAAAATAAGGTTTATCCCTGTAAACCCCAGTTTTACTTTATAAAAGTGGGGTTTAAGGGGGTCAAAATTATATAGGTATGTTTTCGTGATGTTGCCACATGTCCAGCAGCATATGTCTGAAGGTACGTGTTCTCACATTGCGGTTAATTTGCATTTTTGATGTTTTTACTATCAGGAAAGAATACCAATTCTAGTTTGTTTTCTGAATAAATAATCATCAAGAATCTAAAAGAATTGTCAAGCGCATTTTCTCACAACTGTAAACAATAAAATATTGACAATGCATTAAAAGCATTATAAATTTCGTCACGCAATATTCGCACATTGAAACCTAAGTATAAACAGATGAATGATTACTGACTATTATGTCATACAGGGAATACTGAAATTTCAAATTAAATCTACAACTGTTGCATTTCGGACCTTTAGTTTGCCATGGAAACCAACTAACGTGCTCCGGCACAAAACGATGTGACCCAAATTACCTTTACTCACGCTACACTAACCTTTGTCATGCTGAATAAATATGCTACGCACACTTCCAGTTTTTAACCAATCAGATTACTTGATCCAGTTTAATGATACAAATTCACATACTTAATGGCAAACAGTGCAGATCCGTTGGCTTCTTCAGAAGCCATTTGATCTGGATCTACACTGTTTGTAAAGACAGGGTATATCCTGGCTCAGCAGGACTAGGGTTAAATAATACCCTAGTTCAATAGGCTTCATGCTTTATTTGAAAACGCCGTTTCCATGTGCGCGGGCTCTCGAACAGACAGAGCTACCATCTCATTTGTGACATTAGTGATCAATATAGCCTATTATCAAGTTAACTAAATTAAGCTAAGAATACAAGGCTGCAATAACAACCCACTCCAAAAATACCGAAATAAAATCGAACAATGCATACTGCAGGAATAAGACCACATCCCGTGTTTCCATAAACCGCGACACCACCACTCAACAAACATGCATATATAGATTCAGACACCAGAAAACCTTCACTTTTCACTTTAAATGTCTGCTTACTAATGATCAAAACAATGTTTGGCACTCGTATTTCATTACTAACTGGAAGCTGCACAGCATATGCATGTCTTTCTCTAGCAATCAGTATTACTATGGACGACAGAAAAAAAAGAAGAGAATAGAGTTGAAAGTATGTGAGCATTTCTTTTTATGCTTATGTTTAAACCTTAGATTATTTAGGAAACTGAAATTATTTTACTTACCCTCTGGAGCCTAAATTTGCATAAGCACATTAGAGAAATTCCGAAGCCGAACGCGTAAACTTAAATATGTCGACCAGTAAGCCACCGCACGATAAAATGTACAAGAAGACCTGTGTGACCAGCAAAGACGTAGATCAACCTGTACATCCACCAGTTAAGGCACGGCTTCTCGCTCATCCCGTTTTGGGGATGGTCGGGTAGTGCGAAGGTGCCGTATATCCTGCGTAACCGGGGCGTCCAACTGATATTGGCTTGCAGAGCCTGCTAGCCTTGTAGCTGGTGAGGCTGGAGGGGGGGGGGGGGTATTTTTTTACTTCTTTTTATTCACTTTCATTCCTGTTCCTCTTTCTTTTCTGCCCTCTCTTTCATTTTCTCTACTTTCTCTTCTATCTCTTTTCTCCCTTTACTTGGAGACGACACAAAATGTCCCAGAAGGGTTGACGTGTCGTTAAACCCCAACACAATTAATCATTCCGCTTTGGATAACTTGGAGGCTGTAGGAGGCACATACGATCAGCAAAGACTCTGATCAGACTGTGCGGATGCGCAGGTTGTTTTGAGTATTCGCTGATCGCATAAGTCTTATAGTAGGTTTTGTCGTGCGCTGGTTCTAATAATAAATGCAGAAATCTCTAATGCATTCCTTATTTTTCACAGAAAAAAAGATTTAGCAATTCATTTAAATCGTTTCTGAAGGAAACAAATTGAGTGAAATGTCAAACTTTATTTTCCGCGAACAAAAACAAGAACAAAAAAACCCAAAAAAAAAACAACAACAAAAAAACCCCAAACAAACAAACAAACAAACAACAACAACAACAACACTTATTCATATTTAATGAGTAAACCTACAAAGTACTTTATATATATATATATATATATATATATATATATATATATATATATAGTCTTAGCCTAAGAATTATTTTGTTCGTCATATATATATATATATATATATATATATATATATATATATATATATATATATATATATATATATATATGACGAACAAAATAATTTTTAGGCTAAGAATATATATATATATATATATGACGAACAAAATAATTCTTAGGCTAAGACATTTTATAACCTTACATTCCATGTAGTACATGCCAAAACTTTTCGATTTATAAATTTGCCAATTTGATTGTTAAAGGAAAAGGACACTGCATTATTGTTTATCTCAAACAAACCAAATCAGAAAACCTATATTGTGTGATAAGAAAGTTATGCTAATTTTGTTTTCAAAAATTCTGAGTTTGGTATTGGACTGTGAATAAAAATGACGTCATAAACTACTATTCAGAACGACGCAAAATGGAAATGCGTGACGAAAACTAATGCCCACTAAACTCTTTGTGTTAAATGCAATGGAAATGCACCTCACATTAACCCTACGGAGATCATGATTGCAATCAAATTAAATTCTCAAACTTTAGTCATGTGAATAACATTTTAAAAGGGTTACCCTTTAAGCAAAAGCAACCATTTTGCGATGTTTGAAGCAATATCTTCCAGTCTGCTGGCCCAGTTGACATGAGCCGTTCACGGAACACAAATGCTTGTTAAAGCCTTTAGTTTTTAGTGCACATACATGCTGGTGTCTATTTTCCTGTACCAAAACAGAGTTTGAAATGACTATTGGCGTAATTTCTCTAAATTTTTATACATTCTATCCGTTTACTGTATTTTATCCTGCCACCTAATTAAGTCAGTTAAATTTACAGGACGGTAGTCGGCCTCAGACTAAATGCCGGCTTCCTTCTTAATGTGTTACAGAAGTTGGAGACTGACTATGTGCATAGTTCACTTTGATGTTTCCCTGATGAGGCAGGGGATCCCAGTGTGGACCGAACATATGCTTGTTGTTTGGAGCTGCATAAGAACTGAAGACAGACTTATGCGGGTAATTTGATTTAGGCCTGTAATATTTTTTTTACTGATTCTAAGGCGGTTCCTTGGTTCATCATGAAAACACGCCTATATAATTTTGACCCCCTTAAACCCCATTGTTATATAGTAAATCTGGGGTTTACATGGGTATTCATTATATTTCTTATTTCTGCTAACGAGTACCCACAATCTTGTTTTAAGCAGACATGTGAAAAATACCAGAATTTTTTATCTGAAAATTTTCATTTTTTGGTGGTAAAATTTTCAGTATATTTGAATAGATGTGTTTTCGTTATGTGCAGTTCTTCTGTACTCGTACATTACTGGTTTCGTATGCGGTGTTTGTTTTGTCGTTGTTTGTTCCTCATCTAATATTCCTTTAGTGCTCGAGGAGGCAGTGCTTCGTGATTGTGGTATTTTCTTTCTGGTTGTCTTCATTTACAGTTTACTCTCTGGTAATGTGTCCACAAAGTGTGGACTGAATGATAATTATTGAACCCCTTATCAAATGATAGGAGCAGTTTGATCTGGTTGTACACTGTTGACCAGGGCTTGTCAGTCAGAAAGGTTACATGTATACGGTATGTCATAACGGTTGAGCAGAATAAGAAGCACGTAGATGGTATAACACTATATATTGTGACCTGCAACAAACATGCTCATTCCTAGCATTTCTGTCATTGAATCGTGATCGTTGACTTGGAGGATAGCCCAAGAGGTCTGTAAATGACGAACATCAGAATTAAAAACATGTTCAGAAAAGAAGTTCACTTTTAATATGGCAAACCCAAATGAAATCCTGTCCAACCACAATTGCTTGAAGTTTATCTTTAATACTGTTCTGGTACATGCAATCAAATTGTTTAGCTTTTATTTTGCCACTATATATCTGAAGTGTTTTGCAGTGCGCGTCGCAAGAGTGATATAAAAACTAATTTCCACCAAAAAAGATTTATTCCAGGTTTTCTATTCAATTAGATACACAAAATATTGATGAAGCGTAGATTTAACTTTGCTCATTTAAGCTTTTAATTCAGTTTTTCCTTCAAATCGGCAGTCATCCAATATTTTTCAATCCATTCTAAAATTCTTTAGTATGCCTGGCATTTAATTTTCTTCGAAAGACAACCGAAAGAGACGAGATTTATTGGAAAACAACTTGTATGCGACCACCAGAAAGCAGAAGTTCAGATACTAGAGCGCTTTAATGCAGTTTGGTCAGAGTATGTGGTGATCTTTGTAAGCGCTTGTTTTTGCCAATGGTACTGTATAGCCAAATACCAAATATATGTGTACCGTCTCGAGCTATTTGTTGTTAGCTGGCGACTTATTTGTTTTTCACGCATAGCGACTCGGAAAAGACACATTGATTACATTCTGTACTTTTCTCTCACCAGTGCAAATCTCTGAAACATTCAAGAGCTTTTATTATTTTAAGTAACATTATCGTATTTTCCATCTTCTTTTCGGACAGGCAGGGTGCAGCAAACAATGTAGACCAGATTAAACGCCACAGAACGCGGCGTCTGATCTGGATCTATGATGTTTGTTACCAATATAGCAGTTTTAGATACATCAGCAGGTTTTACATGTAAAATGGACTAATGGTAAGTGCCGTGTGGCAGCCGTAAAACGTCATCTTGTACTTCAACATACTGCAGTTTATATTATTATTTCACTTGTAATCACTAAGCCCATTCTTAGATGAAGAGAAAATCAAGTTCCGTCTGTGTGACGAGTACAAGCTTATTTGGATATTCAAGCCAAAGACATATCATCAAGCCCCAACCCACTAGTTAAAGTTTTACGAAGAGGCCGTCATCGGGTCTGAGGCCCGAACCGTGCAATTAAAGAGTGAAGCTTAGCCATCAACAATGATTGGGTTGATAACTAGACATGCAGTCTGCCGCATAATATCCAGGCTTATAGCCAATTCTTTTATAACGGTTAATTAGTTTTCTTAATTGCTCCAAAAAGGTATATTTTCCCATATTTTTTTTCTAAATATGTACATTAAATTCTGGTTCCGATATACCTTGTTGCAGAAGTATTTTCAGACTGACTCCCAAGGCACTGTGTCTGCGATAAAAAGTTTCAGAACGCCTTACGAAGTTTAAAATAACGATAGCCCTGCCGAAGAAGTTTGGAAGTAAGGGCTTTATTACGGCAGTTTTAGTCACTAAGATTTCAAGAAGCTCTGGCGAATCTAATAAGTTGATATATATATCCAATATGAGCTACGCCGGGGATATCGCCATCCAGGAAAGGAAAATTGACTATATCAAAATCCAAATCGTCTCGTTTATCATACATTTTGATAGAAACTATACCATTAGATATACATAGATTCAAGTCCAAAAAGGTGCCTCGGTATCGGAGGAATTGGCTTTTATTTAATTGGAGAACAGTAGAGTATATGCGGTCCACCATTTGGTCAAAGTAAATATTGTCAATATTTAATAAGTTATCAAGGTATTTGGAAGTGGAATTGAAAGCCTAAATAATGTCAGCCTGATTTTCCCGAAAGAGAGACTTCATGAAATCTCTTTCATAACAAAAAAAGGAACAAATCTACAACAAAAGGAGCATAATTTGTTCCCATCGGAGTACCAGTAGTTTTGCCCTATAAAGTTTAGTTCCAAATCTAATAAAAATGTTATCCAAAAGATAAACAAGGGCATCACAGACTTTTTGACAAGACCATAAATTGTAATTATTGTATACATCAGAGATGAAAAAAGCACATTCTTCGTTGCAAGCCAAATATTGGGTATTCTCCCGCCTAAACATTCGGTTAATTAAATCAATGAGTTTATGTTTAATAAGATGATGAGGTTATGTAGTATACAGTGTAGAAAAATCATATGTAGAAAATTAAGAAGCCTTTAAAGTTTTTAGATTTAAATTTATTGAGAACTTCATTGGAATTTTTAATTGAGTTCAAGTTCTTGTATTAAAGTATTGATATAATGAAGTCGTCACACAACAACAATATTATTTATCAGCTGGAGCCAAAACATACATCCTATGAAATTCTTGGATACCTTGTTTTAAATATCGAAAAGATAATTTAGGCTTAGGAGAGAGAAGATCAAGGTTATTAGAGTAAAAAACACGTTCATCAATGATCTTAAAATATAATTTCCAATTATTTTAAAGCATTAGACCCAGCTAATCTTAGTGCTTTTCGTTCGTTTGTTCGATTTGCGCTTGTTTGGTTTTGTCTGTTTCCTCTTCTTCTTCGTGTCCGGGCTTTAAACCCCCCCCCCCCCCCCCCACGCATGTTTATCTGCTGAACGTCTAGGGCGGTGGTCTCGGTGTTAGTCTTACTCTTTGTTGCTTTGTGGTTTATTCTACCAGGCGGTTTGTTTTATGTCTTACCTTGTGTCATTTTGTTCTTGTGTTTTTCAGTCCTTTTAGCATTACGATTACCTCGCTTGGGGAGAGAGAGCCAATCTTAGTGCTTTTCGTACGTTTGTTCGATTTGAGCTTATTTGGATTTGTCGGTTTCCTCTTCCTCTTGCTGTTTGTGATTGTGGCATTTCCCTGGACTTTTCTCTTACTTTTTTTGTGATTGTGGCACTCCCTGAACTTTTCTTTTACCTTTATTTTTCAGCACGCTCCCGTTTACACCAACGCGTACAATAATCATTTAAAGCACTAGCAATTGTTTCCCGACATTTATTGAAATCAAAGTCGGCTGGGAATCTATATTTAGGTCATTTTGAAATAACTGAACGGATTCGTGAATCAGATATAATCTTCAAATTACCAGTAAGAATTATGACGCGCTAGTTGATAACACAATTTAGAATCTTTACAATCTCAAGAATCAGGGGAACTGGTTTCAGTATCAAGATCAGAAACTAATTTATTGAAATTAAGTATAGTACTACGGATAGGTTTGTTATTTTTTGTAACAGATAATAGGAGATTCCGTGGTTTCGAAATATGAAGGTATAGATGATATAACATTATCATCTCGAAATATGCTAGGTAAGTGAATTCTGAAAAAGTGGTTGATTTTAGAACCAATGTAAGGACGAAGAACATGTTGAGTATAACATCTAGTAAGGAGATCTGCTTCTTACAGACCATGCTTTCTATCATAAAATTTATTCGCCTCATCACCAAACTTACATAATGAAGAAATTGACAGTGAAGCCAGTTTAGAAAGCATTTGATGACGTCTAGAATTTAAGAGGATATTTAAATCGAACAGAGTTAAGGCAGTTTTATAGTTTCGTTTAAAATTCCCATTTTGCTCTTACTCGTACCATGGTATCGTTTCTTACGCTCGTAGTATCTTAACATTGAAATCCGGCATTTTAGAAATATTAAACCACCGGGGGGGGGGGGGGGGGGGGAGGGGGGAGGGGAGGGGCGGTGGAGGCCGTGGGGGGGGGTGGATGGGGGAGGGTTAAACCACTTTTACAGCCGACTAACTTCACCTTGGGTCCCAATGCCACTTTAAATCACAACTAGTAAAACAGAAAGCAAAATGGGCAAATACTGAAGGTGACCAAAATGCTAGCATAAAAACACAACTAGTAAAACAGAAAGCAAAGTGGGCAGTTATTGAAGACGGTGACCACAATGCTAGCATCATAACACATATAGAAAAAAAAACAACAGAAAACAATGCGGAACCACAAAGCTACAAAGAACTACAAAGAGTAAGAACAACACCGGGACCACCGCCTTAGAAAGGTCAGTAGAATAAACTATCGGGGGTATGTTTAGGTAGATTTTCCGAATTGTGCAATTTTTCGACCAGCCTGTCTAGATTCCTTTTTAGCAAACTATTTACTGCATAAATTTGTCTGAATGTGTTTAATAACGAACATTTTCCTCATTCTCCATATCATATGGTGAAATGTGGCAACGCCATGTCGTACATAATCTGGATAAGGATAAGAGGGATATCAAGAGGAATGGTTTTCGGATTCCTCAGAAATATGTTGGTTCCCATCAGAAGCACCTCTGCAAGGTGCTTCTAATGAGTACTCACCATATTTTTTTTTTATTTGCGGAGAAAGTAGGAAGGCGCTTAAACTGAATAAACACAACGTATGTTTTGTAGAGAAATGAGATTATATAAATATTTTGGTTGACTTATCTAGGGCGACAGATAAAAGTATAATTTCGCTTAGGCGTGTTAATATAAAGAGAAGTTTGGGAAGCTACTGGCAAAATATGCAAGAATGTTTGTTTTTTTTTGCTGCCGCGATAAAAAGATCAGTTTTCTTGTAGCACGGCCTGTTTCACCAACGCCATTTATCATGTACAAGTATATTCCATTTTGTTGCGCTAATAACGTTGTCCTTAAGATTACTTTTGTTTTCTCCGAATGTTTTATTTGTCAGGAGAGAAGCTCTAGTTTCACCGCCAGACAATTTTATAGACCTAAAAGATTTTTTTTTGGTTTTATTTATGGATAAAATATTCAGTGTGTGTAGCTCTGTTCTTAAAGTAGTCAAAACCAAGCTTATGGGTGATCTGCAATATCAGACACTTCTGCTTAACCCATTGTAAACTGAATAGACTCCTCCACACTATATATTGGAAGAGTCCAGTTTGAATTTTAGATACGCCCGGCTATGAGTTTTTAGACATTCCTAGAGAAAAATGGCAAAATGTTTTGAAAACAGTGGAGACCCTGATCAGACGCAGCGTTCTGTGGCGTCTGATCTGGACCTGCACTGTTTGCCAGTTACCCTTTTAGGGGTCTCCCGTCTACAATGGGCTAATAGGCTGCTGTGCTTCCTGGAAGAAAGTACATGTAGTTGATGAGGTAATGGATGTGCACTGCTGCCTGACATCAGGGCCCAGTTGTTCAAAGCTAACGACGTCGTTAGTTAACGATTCGTTAAAATTTACATCGAATGATACGCAAATATGCTGAAATGTTTTGCTGAAAAAATGTGAGTAGCTTTTGCAGTGCAAAAGCTACTCACATTTTTTCAGCAAAAAATTTCAGAAAATTGTATATTGAATCTGCTAAAATAGTTAATGAAATGGCCCTTAACGAGCTCGTTAAGCTAACGACGCTTTGAACAACCGGTCCCAGATCTTCAAAATTTTTGCTTAACCTATACAACTTTCTAGATGATATTTTTCTCTTTTTTTTCCAGAAAACATGGGTTGACATTCGAATGAAATATTAAACTATTAAACGTGTTGTCTGTGAAAAGTAAAAAAATATTTCAGTATGTTGTCTGCCGAAAATTTAACGTAGAGTGCTTAGCGTTAAAGACGTTTTGGTTTAGTTATGTTCAGCAAAATATCTCCACTATTCGAGATTATTACTCTTCTCAGATATTGATGTTATTAGTGTCTTATCGAGACTTTGCGAGAAATAGATCGACGAGGCCATTTAATCTTGGTGGTCTTTTGAGGCAACGAAATGTCGATATATAAACATTCCCTGTGTTTATGTATTTTGACAGGACATAAAAACATATACTTGTATATTTTCTGTTTTGTTTTGTTCATTAATCGAGTCATACACCATCTATTAATGCTTATTTTCTGAAGTCAGAGAGACAGGCACGTCAACATTATCGAAGTTCCGTGAAGCTGGTTGCATTGACTATGAAGTCCGTTTTAGCGACTTTTGAAGCGGATTACGTACATTGAGAGGTACATTTCTCCATCACAGGAAACACGTCCTCAGATCTGTAGAAATAATTTGTACACGCGGTTTACTTTAGGTAATGTTTAGTACACTTTTAACTGTACAAGTACACCTGATTATTGCATATAACATTTAAAGTTATTTTTATTATTAAGAAATCATTAGTATTACCATTGATAAGAAAGTCAAGACCCATTAAATCCTTAAGCCAGTAATATATATTTTACAGGTTCGGGTACTAGTTGGGGAATCGAAACGTTATAATGCAATAGACACAAACAAATAAAGTTTTATCTTAAACAGGAAAATAATTTAGTTAAGTAGTTAAGACTAAATAAGCCACCTGATAAAAAAAAAAAAAAAAAAAAAAAAAAAAAAAAAAAATGAAATGGCATGTATCTCCAAGCGAAGACAGATCAACCTGGGCATCCGCCTAATCTGACCTTAGTCTTCGCTAGCCGCGCACCCATTTTGTTTGTTTTGTCATGCAGTGGCTCGAGTAATACTAGCACTATATTACTGCCTTATTAGATAAGGTGGCATACAGATAAACAGGTATTTCACTTGTTGCTAATATTTAATATTATTTATTGCCGGCCTCGATGGCTCAGTCGGATGCGCGTCCGACTGGTGATCAGGAGGTCGCGGGTTCGATCCCCGACGGATCGGCAACGTTCTTTCATGGAGATTGATCATGAAATATTTTCTACGGTCATTCTCTACCTTCCGCTGATTCAAGAAGGGCAATTGTCAATTTCTGGCGAAAGAATGTGAACAAACTGCTTAACCACTGAGAGAACTAAACCTGCCCAGTAAAAGTGTGGTTAGGTATAATGACCGCGCTCGACATGGCCCTATTGGGGTGACTGGGCCGTAAAACCTCGACACAAACAAACAAATCTTATTTAAAACTATGATTTATTCATCATTATCATCATCATCGTCATATTATTATTAGCGCTGAATAAAATCATTTTATGACTGAATGTTGCATACCGTGGTAGAAATATTAGCCTTGCTAGCTAAACGACATATTAAAAAAATATTTCTTTTCATTTTACATAATACTGGCTTTGATTTGATTTTATATTGATTCATATTTGCATTGTCTATTTTGTTTCACAAACAATTAACTTGCAAAGAGAATACCCTTCAGATACCCCTATAACAAGTGATGTTTATGCAGATCAGAATCATAATCTATCTATTGTCTCTTATCTCAGCAGACAGATTCGGGAAGGGTCATATAACCATTATCATTGGTACCAAAAATAGTCAGGGCCCAGTTGTTCAAAGCTAACGATGTCGTTAGTTAACGATTCGTTAAAATTTTAATTGAGTGATACGCAAATATGCTGAAATTTTTGCAGTGCAAAAGCTACTCACATTTTTTCAGCAAAAAACATCAGAAAATTGTATATTGAATCCGCTAAAACGGTTAACGAAATGACCCTTAACGAGCTCGTTAAGCTAACGACGCTTTGA
This sequence comes from Anodontia alba, assembly GCA_964016985.1. Taxonomy (NCBI): domain Eukaryota; kingdom Metazoa; phylum Mollusca; class Bivalvia; order Lucinida; family Lucinidae; genus Anodontia; species Anodontia alba. The sequence goes on along the minus strand of OZ024822.1, from coordinate 63,076,093 downwards.
ACAACTGGGCCCAGAATGATATGTGTATTTGCGTATTTACATACAAACCATCAGAACGACCTTCGTCAATATTTGGTCACATGATATTTAGCTAATGATAGTAAAGACCATATTTTACACACTGTGACGTCACAGGGAGAGAGCAGATGCTACAAGGAATACAAGAGGACACAACGGTTGTTTCTAAATCGAGAGTCTTTTACGAAAAAATCTCTCCCTTCTGAAAGATAATAAAATACCTTTCATGAGATTATGGTTTGTTTACTGTACTTACATTGCAATAGCGGAAAAAAGTAAGCGTCGCAATAAAAATAAATAAACAAATAAATAAAATAAATAAATAAAACTCCAGTTCATGTAGCATTACGAAAACACACTTATTCAAATATATAGAAAATTTCTCCTCCAAAAATTTTAAATTTTCAGATAAAAAACTGTGCCATTTTTTCATATTTTTCATATTTCTGCTCAAAATATAGATTGTGGGTACTTGTTAGAACCGCCTCGCGTATTTCTGCTCAAAACATAGATTGTGGGTACTTGTTAGAACCGCCTCGGCCAGGCGGTTTTAACGAGTACCCACAATCTATGTTTTGAGCAGAAATAAGAAAAATAATCTATACCCCTGCAAACCCCAGTTTTACATTATAAAAGTAGGGTTTAAGCGGGCCAATAGGCATGTTTTCGTGATGGCCTGTGCCAACAACAGTCTCAGATGTGTGAAAACTATTCGCACTATACATTTCCAATTTCATTCGTAAACGTGGGCTTCGAAACAGGAAGACAAATTAACCGCACATATGCGTATGTTTAGATGATTGTTCGCTGCTCGCGAATGGCATTAGATAGTTTGTCCCATGTCACAGCCGAACCATCGGTATTAAAGGTTGTACTTTCAATTTCATAGAAAAAAGAAACAAATGAGTCCAAGTATCGCTTTTCAGGAAAGAAAGCACCTTGTTTTGCATTTATTTAACGCTGACATTTTTCATATTTCTGCTCAAAAACATAGATTACGGGTACTCATAAGAACCGCCTCGTGAGGCGGTTCTAACGTGTACCCACAATCTATGCTTTGAGCAGAAATATGAAAAATGTCAGAATTTTTATCTGAAAACTTTCAGTATATGGTGGTGAAATTCTCAATATATTTGAATATGAGTGTTTTCTTTATGGGCTTGATTATAAAAAACAAAACAAAAAACGACATTACAAACGGTACTTCATTGACGATTGAAAGAACAAACCAGAAAAAAAATGCAATAGAAATACCGCTTTCAAACAGTCTACGGCATAGCTGTGGGGGGCTTAAACCTTGGTTTACTGGCGCCCAAACCGACCCCTCAGTTCCGAAGCAGTAGGCCTACCTTCCTTCCAACTAGAAGGCAGCCAAAACACAAAATAATAAAAATGCAATCAAAGCACTGAGTGTACTGATAGAGGCAAACAAGATGCTTTGAATGTTATTGAGATTTTTTTGTTTTCCTCAAAAACAATTGTCCTGCTGTCTTCTGAATGTTACTATAATTTGTACTTCGTGAGCGAATCGTGGAGGCATTTATCAAGCTGTGAAGATGTTTCAAAATGGGCACGCGCATGAAATCAAATAACAGTGATCATATGACCATCAGAGGGAAAACAAAATTATAGGCTATGTGAAAATTAAAATGCGTAGGGATTCTTGAAATGCATTTTACATATCATAAATTTATCATATTCCCTAAATTTAAGAAACAAACATCGATCGAAGTACCACAGTACTAATATTAAGCTCATTTTCAAAATATGAAAATTTTACGACAGGTTTCTGCTTGCCGATGACAGTTTAGACCTATTTGAATGTCCCAGGATACATAACCTTTTTAAAATAAGATGAGCCGAAATGGTCTGATGGTTTTGCGTAGGAATGCCTACAATATTATGGTACCGCATTTCTTTAAATATTCATTGAAGTACTTACATTCAGCTCAATTTTCAAAGTATGACAATTTGACTATCACTTTTGTGCTTATCGATGACAGTTCGGAGCTATTATTAACACGCAGAGATATAGTCTTTTTGACTTAGCTTGGGAATAAGGACAGCCAAAATGGAACACTGTGGGGCTTGCCCCCGCCCCCCCCCCACCCCGACCTATCCCATCCACCCCCACCACCATCCCATTACTAAAACACACCTATTCAAATATATACTTGAAAATGTCACCTCCAAAAACTGAAAATTTTCAGATATAAAACTCTGATATTTTTCTCATTTCTGCTTAAAACATAGATTGTGGGTACTCGTTAGAACCGCCTCGCCGGGTATTCGTTAGAACCACCTCGGTGAGGCGGTTCTAACGAGTATCCACAATCTATGTTTTTGAGCAGAATTAAGAAAAATAATGTATACCCATGTAAACCCCAGTTTTACTATTAAAAATGGGATTTAAGGAGGTTAACATTATATAGGCGAGTTTTCGTGATGCGTCCAAAAAATGATAATGATGCCCAGGAAGTGCCACAATCACAGAACATGACAACAAGAGGAAAAGTAAAAAAAACTATGACGAATAGCACAAACATAACAAAATTAACAACAATAATAGTAAAGGAACCAGCCTTGTATCTTTCGTCCCACACAACTATAGCACATTAAACAGGACAAAACAGAAAATAACAAAGCCCTTAAAGAGTATTTAACACCCTAGAACGTCAGTAGTATAAGCCACCGTGGTAGTGTTGGTTACAGGCACCAGCTCTCCCCCAAGGTTCGCATAAATCTGCATTTTTTTCTTATCGATTAACCCATTGTAGGCTAAATGAACTCCCCCACATTCCATATTGGAAGATTCTTATTTTGATTTTAGGTATGTCGGGCTATGTAATTTAGATACTCCTAGAGAGAAATGGTTGAACTATTTGCAAACAGTGGAGACCCTGATCAAACGCCGCGTTCTATGGCGCCAGATCTTGGTCTGGTTTGCCAAACACTCTTTTAGGGCTCTCCAGACTACAATGGGTTAGTAATCATTGTTCTGGAAAAAAAAATAAAATCAACAAAACTACTGATTTTTTTAAAGCAAGTAATATTAAGGCGCGGGCTAGGATAGGCCTTTTACTTTGTTCACTTTTTTTCCTCTGTTCAGAAATAAAGCCTTCTGTTTTTTGTTACATCTATGGTCATTTCACCTTTCTGTTCGGATTTCCTGGAGAAGGCTAACTGTTATAGCCGCATGTATTATTTATGACGGAATGTTTGCATGTTATTATCTACTTGTGCTCAAAACCAGCTGGAATGATTGGAAATATTTTAGAGAGAGAGAGAGAGAGAGAGAGAGAGAGAGAGATAGAGAGAGAGCTGCAAAAACAAGTAAATAATGAAAATGTGAATACGTGAGATTTGTCACCCAGTTTATAAGTATACCGGCTACATTTGATATATACCGTATTTAAGTATTTACCCTACTTATTCGCACACCTTCTCTCCTAACCCTATTTGTTCAAAATAATATTTGAACAAGTGCATTTTGTTACCAGTTCATGTATTTTAAAATTACTGGATGGGTGGCGAACAGTGTAGCCCCTGATCAGGCCCCGCTTGGTGTCTACAATGTTTGCTGAGGCTGTCTGTATGAATACTTCGACTAAATACGGTACGCTGTCTCGATGAGATACTTATGTCTGAAAAATTAAAAACACATTCTTTCATAGATATAGCTCGAACAAGGTTCGGTCTAGAGACAATCAATATCAGCTAGATAATAAACTATTCTAATATCAAGACTTGTGATCCATTTTAATGTTGTTGTTGTTCCGTTGGTGACGGCTCGCTCACATATTCCGCAGTGCTTCGAACGCCGCGCCTAAGAATATTGATGTTAAGAATTAAAGCTGTTTGCACTGAAAAGTTTCGTAATAAACTATCAGGTGGTTTCCGATAAGAAATCAGATAATTATTATATAAATGACAGGTACAGGCACATTAACCATGGTTGACAAAGTGCGGATATCTAGCTACTGGTAGCTTTTGTTTGTTTGAGTTCTTGTTAAACGACAACCTTGTTGGTCACTTTCTGTTGTCTTAAATGAGAATGGGCGAAAAGGGATTGAAGATTTAGTAGATGAGAACACTACGAATCATATCTATTTAACTTTGACCCCCTTAAACACCACTTTTATATAGTAAAACTGGAGTTTACAGGGGTATACATTATTTTTCTTATTTCTGCTCAAAAACATAGATTGTGGGTACTCGTTAGAACCGCCTCGGCGAGGCGGTTCTAACGAGTACCCACAATCTTTGTTTTGATCAGAAATATGTAAAATATAGGAAATTTTTATCTGAAAATTTTCATTTTTTGGTGGAAAAATTTTCAGTATAATTGAATAGGCATGTTTTCGTAACGAGAAAGGGAGAAACACAGCAGGACAAGGGAAAAGCGAATGTAGAAACAGAAGAAATACTAACATGCTTCCATCCCTCGCATCCTGAAATTACAGCCTGCCTTTACCACCTATCACCCAAGTTACTAGTGAAATTGGGTTTACTTCTGACTTTTACAAAATCTGTTAACGTTTTTATAAAAGCATCGTATCAATGTAAATAAAAGCTTTTACTATTGTTGCTCCAGAAGAAATATGTGGTGGCGTCACGTAAGTAACATGTGTTGTAAAATGAATCATGTCAAATCACTAAAGAAGGACCCTTATTGCATATGAGGACATCGAACTTCTGGCCAGGGGCTTCGTGGCTGGCTTACCGAATCAGTTGGTATTGTAGACTATAACCATGAACAAAGGAGGGCCTGATCAAACCCTGCCTGCAGATGCTTTGGCTAACCTACCCCTTTGCACAAATATACTTTATAACAGTTAAGTCGACAGTAGCAAACGCACCACAGCCTGTCTTTTGCTTTTACAGTTAAACATCATATTTTGCTCGCAATTGCCATCTGTTTCTAAATTTATGTGCCGCTTGGTGCCTCTACGACAAAGCTGCTGGTAACTTTGGGCAGGAAATGGGTTCGCCCTTTATATCTTTGGTTGGGTAAAATTTTACAAATTCTCGACATAACTGAAATAAAATTGACCAGGACGTTAACCATCAACTCAATGCTTCTTCCTAAATATCTTATTCTTTCTACCACGCTAGTTCACGGCGTTCATACAAAATCGCATTAACGTCAACGCTTCCACAGTGCCTTCAGCAGCTGAAACTTCTGAGGATAGTGTCCTAAGATTTGTGACATTTATCAAGTCTAGAGATTAATCTCCCTGTGGCACCCTTTGATGAATGAATGTCATTGAGCCGTCTCATGACAAAAACAACAAAATGGCATGTGCGCACAACGAAGACTCAGATCAGCCTGGGCATTCGCTCAGTCTGATCAGAGTCTTCGCTGTCCGCATGATAAAACCTTGGGTCTTTAGCTACTTATTGAGCGCACAGCAAAGACTGGTCATACTGGGCGGATGCGCAGGCTGATCCGAGTCTTGGCTGGGTGCTCCTCCGTTTTGATGGTTTTATACTGAGATGACTCATTTGAAGTGACACCGTAACCATTTCGGATTCTGATCAGGTTCAGTAAATTATTAGATTGGCTGATGAATAGCCCAGTCATTGAACACGTTGCATGTTTAATATATTCTTAGCGCATTAATACCCGGATGTTCTTCTTCTTTGTTTTTTGACTTGACACTTCCATCATACGTCGTAAGGTTTCTTGAACTATTTTATCCTTAAATTACTAAACAAGATTGTAGCAGACGATATTCTATATTTTTATTATTATTTTCAGAAATATGTATCAGCAATTAATGTGAATCGTCGGCTAGGCAGACAATTCACATGAAATATCAAGCCTAATTTCCTCTGAAACCATATATCAAAGTGTCGTCTGCTAAATGTGTGGTTATCGCTTTAACGGTTAGAATAAAAATTGCTACAGTAATCGTAAATAACCAATGGCATGGCAAACAGAGCAGACGCTGAAACCCATTGCATTAAATATGACGACTGACTGACCCAGGTGATGTCAATTTTTGCGTTAATGGGTTAGTGTGTTTCAGTTTCATGGTTTGATTGCGTGTGCACTTTAAGTAATTTCGACTTTGAAATGACAGGTTTCACACAATATTCAATTTTCTGTCTGAGTTACAAAATAGATATGCAAGTATGATTAAGACAAAAGCCAGTCCTAGCAAGAATAGTGTATTTATCCTAAGTATTGGAATAGATAGGCGTGAGCAAATACTTATTCCAAGTATTCGGCTGGACAGGCGCGAGCACATATTTACCCTAAGTATTGGACTGGATAGGCGTGAGAACATATTTACCCTAACTGTTGGGGTGGACAGGCGTGAGCAAATAATTACCCTAAGTATTGGGATAGACAGGCGTGAACAAATATTTACCCTACGTGTTGGGATGAACAAGCGTGAGTAAATATTTATTCCAAGTATCGTAATGGACAGGCGTGAGCAAATAGTTATTCCAAGTATCGGGAAGGACAGGCGTGAACAAATATTTACCCTAACTATTGGGATGGACAGGCGTGAGCAAATATTTATTCCAAGTATCGTAATGGACAGGCGTGAGCAAATAGTTATTCCAAGTATCGGGAAGGACAGGCGTGAGCAAATATTTACCCTAACTATTGGGATGGACAGGCGTGAGCAAATATTTATTCCAAGTATCGTAATGGACAGGCGTGAGCAAATAGTTATTCCAAGTATCGTAATGGACAGGCGTGAGCAAATAGTTATTCCAAGTATCGGGAAGGACAGGCGTGAGCAAAAATTTACCCTAACTATTGGGATGGACAGGCGTGAGCAAATAGTTATTCCAAGTATCGGGATGGACAGGCGTGAGAAAATATTTACCCTAACTATTGGGATGGACAGGCGTGAGCAAATATTTATTCCAAGTATCGTAATGGACAGGCGTGAGCAAATAGTTATTCCAAGTATCGTAATGGACAGGCGTGAGCAAATAGTTATTCCAAGTATCGGGATGGACAGGCGTGAGAAAATATTTAATCTGTTTTGGGATAGGCAGGCGTGAGCAAATACTTCCCCTAAATATTGGGATGGACGGGCGTAAGCGCAAATATTTACTCTAAGTATTTGGATGGACAGGCGTGAGCAAATATTAACCCTAAGTTTCGGGATGGACATGCTTGAGCAAATAATTTCCCTAACATTTTATAGAAGCAAACATTTTAGAGCAAGATTAGACGACGCAGAGTGCGGCGACTGATCAAGCTCCATAAAGTTTGCCACTGATACAGTAATTTTATACATACCAGCAAGAAGTACAATTGGCTTGTTAAAATTTAGGATAATTATGGCAATGGTTTAAAGAGATCCAGTATTTAGCCTATATACGGTAAAAGAGACAGACCTATATATAATATTTACCCTTAGTATTTGGATGGACAGGCGTGAGCAAATATTAACCCTAAGTTTTGGGATGGACATGCTTGAGTAAATAATTCCCCTAAGTATTGGTATAGAAACAAACATTTTAGAGCAAGATCTGACGACGCAGAGTGCGGCGATTGATCAAGCTCCATAAAGTTTGCCACTGATACAGTAATTTTAGACATACCTACAAGTAGTATAATTGGCTTGTTCAAATTTAGGATACTTATGGCAATGGTTTAAAGCCTCCCAATATTTAGCCTATTATCGGTATAAGACAGACAGGGCTGAGCAAACAGTGTAGATCCAGATCAGACGCAGTAGAACGCGGTATCTGATCAGGATCTACACTGTTTGCCACTTATTCAAGATTTTGTACCTATTGACAGGTAGTGAAAATCGACTTCTTCCAATTTAGGACACGTATAGTAAGGGTAGGTACGGTATTGAATTTGGGAGAAATAATAGGATTCTTGTGCTATACAACATTGTGTTACTGCTTATAAGACGTACTGGATATACGTTACATATTTCGGGACAGTTTTTCTCCTATCATATTTCTTCTTACCCTGCTTGTCATAAAATTTGACAGTCCAGTTTACAATGGAGGCAATTTGCATGAAATATCAAATTCTGTTTTCTGGAAAAAATTAGAAAAACATCACATCAATTTTTCGTCTGCTAAAATTGCCATGTTAGAACTAAAGGTTCAGTATACTTGCAAGAATAATGTCTTTAGGAACATGGAACACACGCCCTCCAAGGCAATGAACATGGATTGAATGACATAAACTAAATCATAAAAGCCCAGAACCAGAATTTTACGGTGACTTAGTGTACAGATTTAAAAAAATTGTAGGTAAATCTAACTTTTCGGAGCTATTCAGAAAACTTATTAACCGTTATTAAAGAAATTGCTATAGCCTTGATATTATGCGGCAGACTGCATGCCCAGTTGTCAATCCAATCATTGTTGATCGACGATATGTCTTTGGCTTGGCCCGCCGTGGTTCAACTATTGGTTTTCATTTACTCTGGCATACAGTAGAATTAGCCATGAGTACTCGTCTTTGTTTATTATAGTGATTAATTTGATTTTTATGTTTTCGCTTCGATGCATGGATTGAGTTGGGAGCCTTTATGCGAACCGAATTTTTATGTATTTCTGTATTAAGAGTAGCATCGGACCCAGGGTGAATTTGGCTAGGTGTAAAAGTGCTTTAAACCCCTCGGTGGTTTACTCGTCTGGCCGTTCTAAGGCGGTGGTCCCGGTATTAGTCTTACTCTTTGGTGCTTTGTGGTTTATTCTGCGAGGCGATTTGTTGTATGTCTTACCTTGTGCCAGTTTGTTCTTGTGTTTTTCAGTCCTTTTAGCATTGCGATTACCTCGCTTGCGGAAGAGAGGGCTAATCTTAGTGCTTTTCGTATGTTAGATTGATTTGTGCTTGTTTGGATTTGTCGGTTTCCTCTTCCTCTTGATGTCTGGGAAGGGCTGCGGTTTGTGATTGTGGCACTCCCTGGACTTTTCTCTTACCTTTTTTATCAACCAGCACCTGGCAAGCCTTACAAGGAGCCAACCATTACAGTGAAAGGTCAAAGATTGCATTGCAAAGACAAGTTTACCTACCTTGGAAGCACATTATCAAGAGTCGTGCATATTGATGATTTAGTCAATGCCAGGATTGCAAAAACTAGTGCAGCATTTGACCGACTACGTGGTAGTGTTTGGGATCGAAGTTTAATCAGGCTTGACACAAAGCTGAAAGTCTACAAAGCTGTGGTGCTGCCAACACTATTGTATGCATGCGAAACGTAAACAGTGTACCAACGGCACACCAAAAGACTGAATCACTTCTATACAGGCTGCTTTAGAAAACGTTTAAAGATTAAGTTGCAAGACAGGATTCCAGACACAGAAGTCCTGAAAAGGGCAGGGATGCAGAGTATACATATTCTTCTGAAACTGGCACAATTGAGATGGACAGGCCATGTTACCAAGATGCATGAGGAACGTTTGCCAAAGAAAAACCTCTATAAAGAACTAGAAATGTGCAAACGCTCCCATGGTGGTCAGAAGAAGCGATACAAAGACACCCTTAAAGTCTCCCTCAAGGATTTCAACATACCAATAGAGTCATAGGAACATATTGCACAGGACCGAGCAAAGTGGCGAGGCCTCATTTGAAGAGGTGCTAGTGAATATGAGGCAAAATGAATCAGCGAAGCTAAGCAGAAACATGCACAGCGCAAAGCCAGAGCTAAGGCATCACCAACAAAGCTGTCTTGCTCTGATCTCTGTTGTTCCATTTGCAACAGACAGTTTAGAGCTAGAATTGGTCTAATCAGCCATCTTAGAACACACAAACAGTAGCATTTCTCGCATGTGATTAAGATTGGTCATTGTCAGTAATGACATACGAACTATTATTATATTGGACGGGCAGGCCGGAGCAGACGGTGCCGATCTATATCAGACAACGTAAAACACAGCGTCTGCATCGAACAGAGTCTGCACTGTCTGCACTGTTCGTCAATCATTCAACAGTTTAAACATGCAACAGGCAATAAAATGTGCGTGTTCAATTTTTTTTTGAAAAACAAAAAAAAAAAAAATATATGTATATATATATATATAGCAAGGAGTTAAGGTGTCCAAATACTTAAGGTAAATACATCAGTATATTGATCGGCAGAGTGTCCGCAAAGTATGCAGGAATAATGCATTACAAAAACACGCCTATTCAAATACATAAAAAAAATTTACCTCAAAAAAGCTAAACTTTTCAGATAAAAAAAACTCTAATATTTTTCATATTTCTGCTCAAATCATAGATTGTGGGTACTCGTTAGAACCGCCTCGGCGAGGCGGTTCTAACGACTACCCACAATCTATGTTTTGAACAGAAATAAGAAAAATAATGTATACCCCTGTAAACCCCAGTTTTACTACATAAAAGTGGGGTTTAAGGGAGTCAAAATTATATAGGCATGTTTTCGTGATGGCAAATTCAAATCGTAGGCGATTCACACGAAACTAAGAAACAATTACTGAGCAGACAGTTGAATTTGTTCGTGGCCATACTCAGCTCCGTGTCAATCCCAGCTAGCATTCTACGTATACTTAAATTATATTGGACCATTATCAGCTATGCATAAATACCATCTGCTAAATCAAACTTGTATATTGTCGTCGAATCAGCTCTTTTGAATGACTCAGCCCATTTGTGTAACAGTGAAAAAGAGCTCTACTTAAACCTTGAGTAGAATGCGTGAGCAGTGAGGTAATTTTACGAATGCCATGCATTGTCAATAAAACCGAGAGTATTATTTTCGATTCATTAATGTGTTCCTTGCTTAAACATTCTCTTTAAAGTACATGTCCAGCGTCCTATAAAAGGGAAATAGTCAAAAACAAACAAACCAAAAAAAAAAAAAAAAAAAAAAAATGAAAAAATGAATTTCTAGAAAAAAGTATATATTAAAAAAACTAAAGAGACATCCCTGATGCTGAAAATGGATCGGTTCAAAGCGTTACAGTAGAAGACTCCACTCGGCATAATTGGGTAAGCTTTACCACAAGTAGTGTTAAGTATAGTTCTGTGCCGTAAAAATTCTTCCTGTGCACCAGCATAGTGTAGAAGTTACCATCACGAAAACACGCCTATATAATTTTGACCCCCTTCTTAAACCCCATTTTTATATGGTAAAACTGGGGTTTACAGGGGTATTCGTTATTTTTCTTGTTTCTGCTCAGAAACATAGATTGTTGGTGCTCGTTAGAACCGCCTCGCCTTTGTATCTAAAGTTTTTCATTTTGTGGTAGTGAAATTTTCAGTATATTTGAATAGGCGTGCTTTCGTAATGCTTTCAGGAGGGCGTGAGCAGTGTTGCATTTTACTGTTCATGAAAACATTCAGTTAACATGTCTGCTTTTCAGTCCATTTATGTGGTCCTTGCTTCAAAAGAGTCTCTCTTTACAGAACAAGGAAACGGTACATTACGAAAACACGACTATTCAAATGTATAGAAAATTTCACTTCCAAAACTGAAATTTCAGATAAAAAACTGATGTTTTTCATATTTCTTCTCGAAACACAGATTGTGGGTGGGTATTCATTAGAACAGCCTCGGCGAGGCGGTTCTAACGAGCACCCACAATCTATGATTTTGAGCAGAAATAAGAAAAATAATGTATACCCATCTAAACCCCAATTTTACCCTATTAAAGTGGGGTTTAAGGAGGTCAAAATTATGTAGGCATGATTGCGTAATGAGTGTTGCAATTTCTTGTTCATGAACAGATTCAGTGAACATGTCTGCTATTTACAGTCCATTTATGTGGTCCTTTCTTCAAAAGAGTCCCGTTTTACAGAACAAGGAAACGGTAATTATGAAGAAAATAAGCGTGGATACTCTCTTTCCTTATCGCTTGTTCACCGTATTGTAAAGGAAGTTTCATATTTACCTTAAACAGTCAAACACTTCAGCACTTGGCAACGCGTGTTTTGAGCTTAGAACTACAATTTCCCAGATATGACTATCCATGTCAGAAGCCGTACTTGATGTGTACAGTTTGCATATGCCCGACAAACAAGCTTTGTCATGACGTAGTTAGTTTTATAACCCATTAAACCTCTAAGATCTAACCAAACCTATAGCAGGCAGCACGTTTGAATCATTGTTTTCTTCTGAAATAATAAATAAATAAAAAAAAAAAAAAAAAAAAAAAAAAAAAAAAAGGAGGCATTATACGCCCCGTGGCAAGTAATAAGATGTAGTACATATACTGACTCCTGTACAATTCAGTACTCCAGATTTAAACTGTAAGTGGAGTTAATTGGAAAAAAAAAAAAAAAAAAAAAAAAAAAAAATGAAAAATCAAAGGGGCATATCTCTGCTAATATTTGGTGGACTGTAACCTTAAACAAAATGCGCTGCTTCACATCATGGTCTAACTATAAACCAAGTTTCAGCTTGATCTGATGTAAACTGTAAGAGTTAGCCGGAAATGAAGAAGTTTACGGACGGACGGACGCCAGACCCCGTCACATAATCCGTCCCGTTTTTCAAATGGGCGTATAAAAAATATAAAACAAAAATACAAAAGAAATGAGCACACTTCTTTTAGATATGCTTCTATTCACGTATCTCTTACAGACGTCCAGCATTATATTCGGAATTGGTTAGCCACTTATTCGAATTATAACGTCTTGTTACTTTCATTGCTTTATACATTCATCACGAAAACATGCCTATATAATGTTGACCCCCTTAAATCCCACTTTTATGTAGTGAAACTGGGGTTTACAGGGGTATACATTATTTTACTTATTTCTGCTCGTAAACTTAGATTGTGGATACTCGTTAGAACCGCCTCGCCGGGTCGGTTCTAACGAGTACCCACAATCTATGTTTTGAGCAGAAATATGAAAAATATCCGAATTTTTATCTGACAATTTTCATTTTTTGGTAGTAAACTTTTCAGTATATTTCAATAGGCATGTTTTCGTAATGTCTTTAATTGTCTACGTTGCTCACATTGGCTTCATTACTTACACCGGATGACAGCTTCCTTTGGGGACTATTAAGTTACATGGCGAAGAGTTATGGAACGTATCACCTCTCAAACTGACGCTACAAATTGATCTCCTTAGGACCGTGATATATTTCTTGATTCAAAAGCACTGATACATCTGTCAAAATGTTCTGAATCTGTTCACATTTAGCACTCGATCGTCTCTTGCCTATCGATTTACATCATCAGAAAAGTATTTATGTATTTACCAGTCGAATATAAACATTATCTTATCACGTAGTTTGCGTCATTTGTAACGTAGATCTTAATATAAGGAAGTATCAATGAAATTGGCAATTTCATCCCAAATGACTTTCGTGCGATTATCTTACAATTTCTCTGCTTATTGCATTAATTCGGACCGCATTAGCGGAAGAAAGTTAACGAACAGTAAAATGTTCAGTCAGTGTGTCTTTACTGGAAGAAAATACTATTTTGTAAAGTTTTGACAGAACCTTAAATATTTAAATAATTCATCAAGAAAACATGCCCTTATAATTTTGACCGCATTAAACACCATTTTTATATAGTAAAACTGGGGTTTACAGGGGTATATATTATATTTCTTATTTCTGCTCGGCGAGGCGGTTCTAACGATTACCAATAATCTATTTTTTGAGCAGAAATATGAAAAATTATCAGTGTTTTTATCTGTAAATATCAGTTTTTGGAGGCAAAATTTTCTATATATTTGAATAGGCGTGTTTTCGTAATGTGAAGATATTTACCTGTGCAAAGAGTGTATACACAGACAAAACGGCTCTCTAAATGTATTCGATAATGATACGTACGGTAACGAGTTAGCGTCCGAAGCTAAGAGTGCAGACCACACAGAGAACGGCGTCTGATCAGGGTCTTGTTCTCGTTCAGCCCTCTTTAGATAGCATAGCGGCTGTGGAAATCACAAGCGGTCAGCCTGATCTGAGTCTTCGCTGGTCACACAAGTCTTATTGTAGATTTTGTCGTGCGCTGGCTCATATATTGATTCTTGTATTTAATGTAAACAGTGTAGACCCTGATCGGACGCCGCTTTCTGTGCCTACACTGCTTGCATCTTGTTCGTCTGTCATTACTGACAATGACCAATTCTAATCAACTGTGTGATGTGTTATTATTTGTGTGTTCTAAGATAGCTGATGAGACCAATCTTAGCTCTAAACTGCCTGTTGCAGATAGAACAAGAGAGGTCTGAGGAAGAAAGTTCTGTTGGTGATGCCTTAGCTCTGGCTTTCCGCTGTGCACGTTTCTGCTCGGCTTCGCTGATTCTTTTTGCTTCGTATTCACCAGCTCCCCTTTTTACGAGGCCTCGCCACTTTGTACGATCTTGTGCAATCTGTTCCCATGACTCAGTTGGCATGTTGAAGTCTTTAAGGGAGGCTTTGAGGGTGTCCTTGTATCGCTTCTTCTGAGCATCATGGAAGCGTTTTCCTACTTGGAGTTCTCCATAGAGGATTTTCTTTGGCTTGAGTTCATCAGGCATTCTGGTAACATGGCCTGTCCATCTTAACTGTGCCAATTTCAGAAGAGTATGTATACTCTGCGTCCCTACCCTTTTCAGGACTTCTGTGTCTGGAATCCTGTCTTGCCACTTGATCTTTAGACGTTTTCTAAGACAGCTTGTATGGAAGTGGTTCAGTCTTTTAACATGCCGTTGGTAAACTGTCCAAGTTCCGCATGCGTATAATAGTGTTGGCAGCACTACCGATCTATATACTTTCAGCTTTGTGTCAAGTCTGATTCCACTTCGGCCCCAAATACTTCCACGTAGCCGGCCAAATGCTGCACTAGCTTTGGCAATTCTAGCATTGACTTCATCATCAATGTGCACAACTCTAGACAATGTGCTTCCACTGCTTGCAAATGTTTCAGTCAAGGGATGCTTGGAATTAATAGGTTAATCAATCTATACCCTTAAAAGAACTCTTCTATCATGAACATCATCGGAAGGGTTCATTATCTATTTAACGGGAAGTTTTATAGAAATCGCTCAACGTGTACTGCTATAATAGCGATTTGCTAAAATAATGACAAATAGTGCTGATCCTGATCAAATCCCACATAATGTGACGTCTGAACTAGGTCTGCACTGTTTGCCAAGGTCCCATTTTGGGGCTGCTACCTCGGGAGGGGGAGGGGGAGGTAATTTCCTATATATGACATAATATGGATGTGCGTGCCGAATGGCCCCCTTTTTCAGCACTGCCAAAAAGTATTTTTCTTGATTCGTATGTGAAAGGCCCCACTTTTCGGATATCCCGGTAAATGCGTATATTTTTTTCGCTCAGCGCTGCTTGTTCTCTTGGTATTCAATGAATTGACTGGTATATTTGTATAACTACCAGCAATAAATGGGTATAAAAATCAAAGGGCAGTATATGAATAGGTAAAAAATTCAGACGATCAAGTACATGAATGGGTCCGTTTTTTTTAAAGGCCAGGTATATCAAAGGGTAGATTTTGAAATACTGGCTCGCACACCCGTACCACATTTACCCAGAAAGTTACCACCCCACCCCCACTCAACCCCGGCTGCTACTTATCCACTTAAAATATTCTGAGTAGCATATATATTTTTTTTAATTTACAGAGACTGGCTGCCACCTGCACCCAACAAAGCAGTCGGAAGTTTGAAATAGAAGTTATTTTTACAGTTCATTTGAAAAGTGGATTAGTCTTCGCAGGGGGGAAACCGCGTATATATCAGATTTAGAAGTAGTTGCGGTCATAGTACCTAAGCCATAATCCAAACTCATAAATCCATTTACGAATGACGAATCAGAATGTTCAGACCAACGGACATAGACCCCAGAACAAAGGGTGTAATCAGGCGTCCGCGGATAGTAAGCATTACTTGGTAAGCAAGCTTCGCCCACCATGCCCATGGGCCTGAACGAAGGAAATGTCGTTAGAAGCGTATGTCCGGGATACGGGAAGTCTACTTATTGCGCGTCATTGGCAAAAACATCAGAAACAGTTCTGGAAACTGCCACATTTAGAAATCCGGTTATGCAAAAAGAGATATTAGACGATTTTGATATATGCGTGTTGAAGCTGTTTCTTTAATTTGATGCCGATGACAGTTATTTTCTTAAGTAAAAGTGAATGTTAGCTACTGAGGGGCTTGGAGTTATTTTATGAAGTACCAGTGAATGTTAGCTACAGAGGGACTTGGATGTATTTGCCAATTCTGGTGATACAAGAACTAGAAAATGACTGTGAACACTGATAAAACAAACTTTATAGAGTTTAAAAAGGGAAGGAATTTACTATGAAATTTATCACGTAGCTTTCACCGAACGAACTGCTGTTAAAACGGCTATTCAGTTTCTTTTCATGCATTTAGGGATTTACTATGAAAATTATCACCTAGCTTTCACCGAACGAACTGCTGTTAAAACGGCTATTCAATTTCTTTTCATGCATTTAACAATAACTTGCAGGCGGGTCATTTAATGAATAAATTTTAAAAAGATTGACCCTTGAGAGCAATGAACACACACACACACACGCATGCACGCACGCACGCAGTGGGGTGGAATATTCTAAAGTGCCCATAAAATCAGGGCCAGACTAGTTAGTTTCGGCCAATTAAGCAGTATTAGTGACCCTCACATAAAGTTTAAATAATATCTGGAATGGACTCAATGATCACAAAAGATGAGGTTACACATGAAGCAGCGCTTATTCGATACCCCAGCATAAAGCATAAAACCTTTTCTAACAAAATATCAGTTTCAAAGTGCCGGCGTGACCTTGAAAATAAAGTCAAGGTCACCAGAATCTAATAAAATTATTAAGCAAGACAGACAGGTAAAATAACAGCAACAACAACTTATCAATATCAACATTCATGCAAAATATTGCAAGATTCCTAAAACTATTAAGCAAGAGACACAGGAAAAACAAATGTGTTACTGACATTAAAAAATTTAAAAGGGGAATAACTATAACAGTATTGATCCCTTGAACCTTCCTTTTCTGTAGCAACAACATCTGATGAATATGAACAGTTATGCAAAATGTGTTAAGATTCCTAATAACTCGCGGTTCTAACGAGTACCCACAGTCTATGTTTTGAGCAGAACTATGAAAAATATTAGAAGTTTTATCTGAAAATGTTCATTTTTTGGTGGTAAAATTCTCAGTATATTTGAATAGGCGCGTTTTCGTAATGCTATAACGTTACGTCAATAAAACGAATGGAACAACAACGTTATAGAAGATGTGTATTCTGTTCGACACTGTAAGTGAAAACTCTACTAAGAAAATATAATGTATGACATATGAAAACAGCGTAAGCCAAGATGCTTGCTGCTTGGACCGACAGTATACAAGCATCTAATACCACAACTTGTAAGGAGAACTTCTCGGACATGTCCGACATTTTGAGCCAACCTCAAGGGAAATATATATTGTAGCGTGTGCAAACTATACAGATCTAGAAAATTCTGCGTATATGTAAAACTGTCCGACGACATTAAACTTCTGGTCTGAAAAGAAAAGGCGAGAGAAAAGTCCAGGGAGTGCCACAATTACAAACCTTAGCCCTTTCCAGACACCAAGAGGAAGAGAAAACCAGTAAAACCAAACAAGCACAAATCGAACAAACGTACGAAAAGCACTTTCTCTTCCCCAAGCGAGGTAATCGCAATGCTAAAAGGACTGAAAAACACAAGAACAAAATAACACAAGGTTAAGACATAAAACAAACCACAAAGCAACAAAAAGTTACACTAACACCGGGACCACCGCCTTAGAACGGTCAGCAGTGTCAACCACCGTGGGGTTTAAAGCACTTTTACGGCTAGCCAACTTCACCCTGGGTCCCGATGCCACTCTTAATCACAACTAGTAACACAGAAAGCAAAATGGGCAGCTGTTGAAGGTGACTGAAGTTACAAGCCCCCCCCCCCCCCCCCCCCCGAGGTCGGCAACATTCTTTCGTGGAGATTGATCATGAAATATTTTCTACGGTCATTCTCTCCCTTCCGCTGATTCAAGAAGGG
Organism: Anodontia alba; assembly: GCA_964016985.1. Lineage (NCBI taxonomy): Eukaryota > Metazoa > Mollusca > Bivalvia > Lucinida > Lucinidae > Anodontia > Anodontia alba. The sequence goes on along the minus strand of OZ024822.1, from coordinate 63,058,109 downwards.
CAGTTGTCAGTTTCTGGCGAAAGAATGTGCACAATACTGGTTAACCGCTTAGAGGACTAAACCTACCCAGTAAACGTGTGGTTAGGTGAACTGACCGCGCTCGACATGACTCCATTGGGTTGACTGGGCCGTAAAACCTCAACACAAACAATACAGTTTGATCTATATTGGCGAACGGTTAGAAATAAATACACTTCATGAGATCACCGAACAAGTTTACATTTTGATCTATATTAGCGAATGTTTAGAAATAGACAAACTTTATGTGTTTGGCATTTTCATTATGCTTTACTATTTAAAATCAATTTTGGTATCAACGCTGATCACGCGCGGACACTGGAGCGTTCAAGTTTTACGCCGTAATTCAACAGATGAAAAAAAAACAAGTTCATATCTCAATCACAGCTAAAAAGCAGTGTATAGCTTCATTTCTTTGAGAAAAAAAATCTTTGCTGTTGTAATCGGCCTCTAATATTACAATCTTGTCGCCTAGTATATACGTATTTACTAACAAGTGGAATAGTGGAAAACCTAGCACCGATCCTACGTACATCAAATAGTATTCCGCTCATGATTATTTGTCTTTATCATTATGTGTACATCGGACATGTGCAATATCTGAAGCAGTCACATAGTTTGTAGAAAGTAAATATTTGATTGCAGCATTAAAAATGTTCCTGCTGTAAAAATCAGACTCCCCCCTGCCCACTTTCCCAGGTAATAAGGTATATACTATAGCAGAACTTGATGCCGCGGTAAACATCGGCCGTCGTTCAGGAGAAAATCTCACTTACCCCCGTTCTTGGAATTGTCCTTTGATCTGGATATTTGCCCCCGCCTAGGGACCTTTTTTTGTTTTGATACGACAACATACCCTCGCGAGGATAACGTGCAGGTAGATTACGACTTACTGTCACGGCACAAAAGTTTAAGAAAAAGAACAGAACAGATGATAGGGTTAATTGTATAAGACGAAATAAAAGCAGGATAACAACACTTTCGTAATGGTCAAGTGACCGAACTGCCACACTGAACAAATCCAGAGTAGGCAGTAGTACTATCTGTGCTGGGAGTTAGTTCCAATAAGCAATAGTTGAGGGAAAGAAAGAGAATCTATAATAATTAACCGTAGTATGAATCTGTCGTGATGCAAGGGGGTGCCGAGTGTGTCGTGCCGATCTAGTGAGTTGTTCAAAGTATGGTGGAGTAGGTATCGCAACCAGGCCATGTATGTTTTATCCATACATAAGTATGACCTTGGCATCCACTCTCCGCTGTTCCAGCGTTCTTAGGTTTAATTGATTTTGGAGTTAGTAAAACTTTGATAAGGTGAGTAAGTGCTGGTAGTCCAGCAAATTTCTTTGTAGCACTTCTACATTATTAATGTCTTTTTTAGTTTACGGACTCCAAACAGGCGACGCATATTCGACCTGCAGTCTGACAGTGGTTTTATAGGCTGCTTCGCGTATACAAGGATGTTTTGTTTTGATATTTCTTTTAAGAAAACAAAGACGCTTTGAAGCATTAACTGTGACGCGGTTGATATGAGTATAAAAATTTAAGTATGATTAGATATCAACGCCCAGATATCGGGCGTGGTCTACAGAGCCAAGGACCTGCCCGTACATAGTGTAAGCTTGATGGGCTAACGAGACCTGGATATGTGCAAGAACTGACACTTGGACGGACTATATTCCATATTCCATGCCTATTCCCAATCCTGGGGTTTATTGAGGTCATTCTGTTGGGCATCTGAATCTTCTTGCCATTGAATGCCAAGTCAGCTGCTGTATCGTCCTCATATAGACGGACATGGGAATGTATACTGTCGGGCTGGTCATTTATATATAACAAAAATATTATCGGACCCAGGACTGACCATTGTGGAACCCCGGATGAGAGGAGAAGCTCGTTAGAAGTTTCGCCATCTAGGACTACACACTGCATTCTACCAATTAAGAAGGATTCAATCCACCCTAGTGTCTTGCCCTGAACACAATATTTTTATTTTGCCGAGAAGTTGGGAGTGATTTACCTTGTCGAAGGCCCTGCTGAAATCGAGCCATATTAAGTTTGTCTATTTTACCTAAAGTCATATTTCTAGCAAGGTCCTCAACTAGCTAGATAAGCTGCATTTCACTGACTGTTGTTTTGATTTAAATGTTTGCACATGTTTGAAGCGACTATATATTCCATTGTTTTGCACAATATACAAGTTAGGGATATCGGTCGGTACTAGGCCGGATTTGTCTTATCACATTTTTGAAGAGAATGAAAACTTGGGCCTCTTTCCAGTCAGAAGGAACGACACATATATCCAATTTTAGAAAATTATGGTAACCACATGTGCAAATATCTGGTTGAGTTCCTTCAGACCTGATAAAATCCGGGCCAGTTGCTCTTGACACATTCAGGTTTGAAAGGAGGATAGCTACTCCTGCTGGAAAAAATATCGATGTCAGGCACAGTTGAGAACTTGCAGCTAATGCGTTCATGTAGGGGATTTATCAGAGAAGCAGTGCCACTAAGGAAATTACTGTTGCATAATTTAGCAAGATTAAGTGATGATCTGATGAAAAAAAAAACAAAAAAAAACAAAAAAACAACAACAACAAAAAAAACAAAACAAAACAAAACAAAAACAAAACAAAACAAAACAAAAAAAAAAACACAAAAAAAAAAACACAAAAAAAAAACAACAGCAGCAACAACAAATAAACAAACAAACAGGTTGATCTGTGAATTAAGAAAATTAGTCTGCTCTACATTACTTGTATAGACTGTTTCTCCTTTCCTCAGAACAGCTATGTCTTGTGCATATACACCTGAGCTCTTTAGGAAACCGAATAACTTCTACCTGCAAAAAGTCTAAAGTAATTGCTTCTTGATTCAGTACAAGAATCCAGGTAGTTGTCATAGACAAATTCTTTAGTTTGACATCATGCTTGCTATTCAGGAATGCTCTTCTGTCCTTGGGGTCATTTGATCTCTTAAATCAGGTATACAACCGGTCTCTGGATCTGAGTCTATAATACAACCGACCATCGCTCTATGTCTGTAATATCATACATTATATATTTTTCCTATAAATGCTTTTGTGACGAACATGCATCAATAATGCATCAAAAAATGTTCTGACCTGCTGTTGTTTGTTGTTTGTTTAAATCTTAAATCATAACTATTTCTTAATTTTAATATCCGTACGATCTGGTAAATTCATTGTATATAATAAGTGCGCTTATCATCACGAAAACACGCCTATATAATTTTTACCCCCTTAAACCCCACTTTTATATAGTAAAACTGGGGTTTCCAGGGGTATACATTATTTTTCTTATTTCTGCTCAAAACATAGATTGTGTGGGTACTCGTTAGAACCGCCTCGGCGAGGCGGTTCTAACGAGTACCCACAATCTATGTTTTGAGCAGATATATGAAAAGATATCAAAGTTTTTATCTGAAAATGTTCAGTTTTTGGAGGTGAAATTTTCAATATATTTGAATAGGCATTTTTTCGTAATGTACAACGAAAAGAGCACTCTATCCGACATGTAATATAGAGTAATCTAGTAACACTGTTCCATGGAACTCCCATATCGAGTGGCTCAGTGGTTATAACGGTTATATCGGAAAGGCTTGGCGGCAGCGTTGGTTCGAAGCCAGACTCTGACCAGGCTACTCAACTACTTATCTATATACCGCAAAAACCTTAAAGTTGATAGATAACATGAATAGTATAGCCAGTCATAGTCCTATTGAAAACATTTTCTGTGTAAAATTCAAAATGATAATAGTGGTTGTGTTTTCACCCAGACTGGAGCACATTAAACCCACTGAAATTATGTGTGTGTTGTTAATGAATGAGAACTAAACCAATTATTTGTCGTCTGCTGGGTTCACCGTCAGCGATAAAAAGAAAACATTTGAGTGCGGCTATAGTTATTTTTTGCATACAGTTAGAATTACAATTAAGTAGATAATCTGATAAGCCGCAAGGAACACTCCCTTTCGTGAATGTATGGTGAATACTGAAATCAATGAGCTGACTGTGTGGATATTGGCCTTTGTCTTGGTTCTTCGCTTACTGTCATTGAATACTTTAGAATGTATAAACACAAACCGACATCTCTGTCGTCAGACTGCGCCTATGCTGTTCACAAAATACATGAAGGCGTTTTACTCATGTTGTGGATCACCCTTAAAGGTCAATTAAGGGGACTGGATACAGATGGTAGTTTTTCACACTCTTTTACAAGGTAGACTATGTTGAGACTTCCTCTTTGCTTTCCTTTTGCGCCAGTCCACTTCTAAAATAGGTTATTTTTTTTTCTTTTTCTTTTTTGTTTGCGCAGACTGCTCGGAAGGATAATATGATGTGACAGATAAAAATGAAAGAATGGCATAATAATATAACATACAACTTTTATTTGTTAAACATTTATTAATTGTTTTTTATACCCCGCCACACAATAGTGGCGGGGTATTATGGTTTCACGTTGGACGTCCGTGTATCTGTCCGTCCGTCGTACGTCCGTCCGTTTTTCGTTTTCGGATGCTAACTTGAGTAAACATCAATGGATTTTCAGCAAACTTGGTATGTGCATTGATATTATAGAGATCTAATTTGGGATTGCTAATGGGCAAATTTCGTCAATTTTTTACAGAGTTATCTGCCAGAGAAACGCCCATATTTTCGTTTCCGGACGATAACGAGTAAATAACAAGGGATTTTAACCAAACTTTCTATATGCATTGACATTAAGGACATCTGGTTTGGAATTGCTAATGGGAAAATTTCGTCAAACTTGTACGGAGTTATCTGCCCGAAACACGCCCATATTTTCGTTTCCGGACGATAACTTGAGTAAATAACAAGGGATTTTAACCAAATTTGGTATATGCATTGACATTAAGGAGATCTGTTTTGGAATTGCTAATGGGCACATTTCGTCAAATTGTTACGGAGTTATCTGCCCGAGACACGCCCATATTTTCGTTTCCGGACGATAACTTGAGTAAATAACAACGCCTTTTAACCAAACTTGCTATATGCATTGATACTATCTAAATCTGGTTTGGGTTTTATATACATGTACTTAAGAGCAAATTCTATCCATTTAGAATAGACTATTTTTCAGAAGCGACGAAAAAATCTTTTACAAGTGTAGCCATTCCCGATAAATAAAACGTTAATAAATGCTATATGAAATCATCTTTTAAAGTGTTAAATTGGTTTGAAAATGTCAATATTCGAAGGGCCTGCTCAGACATTTCGTCACTCGTCATAGATATTTGAAGGGTTACTACATTACAGTAAAGTACTTTGCAAGACTTCTGGACAACATCACGAAAACATGCCTATACAATTTTAACCCCCTTAAACCCCACTTTCATACAGTAAAACCGGGGTCGAGGCGGTTCCAACGGGTACCCACAATCTATGTTTTGAGCAGAAATATGAAAAATATCAGAATTTTTTTATCTGAAAAAGTTCATTTTTAGTGGTAAAATTTTCAGTATATTTGAATAGGCATGTTTTCGTAATGAAGGTCAACTCAGCATGTGTATGGGAAATATATTGCCGAATGAAGTCGACGCACTAAATAAACCCAAGTAATACTAAGCCTACTACGTATGGGACCTGAGCAAACAGGGTAGACCTCGACCAGACTTACGTTAGATATAAAAACTTCATAATCATAGCAAAAAATGAACAAGACTCCCTTTTTATTGAAAATGGACCTGTGCAGAGTGAATTGGGCATTATGTGGCTTAGGAATTATGTATAAGATGAAACAAAAACAACTAAAGTGTCAAGTTTTCTAGCCCAAACTAGCTAGTTTTTGGTCAGTTGGGCTTCATCAATGACCCTCATATAAATTTTCAAAATTTCTAAAAATCATGGATTAAAATCTAGTAGTATCGAACATGTAAATTAGGTCTTAAACTCAGGTCTTAAACTCATAAATGATATATATATATATATATATATATATATATATATATATATATATATATATATATATATATATATATATATATATATAAATATATATATATATATATTTCGTCTATATGCATTTGCCATTTTGATCTTGGGGTGATAAGTTTGTACTTTTCACATATTCGTACATGCTTTAATATTATATGAAATTATTTATATAATTTCAGGTAAGAATATTTTATATCACTGGATATTTTTGTAGACGATTTGGTATATTTCAAAATTACAGTTTGTTGTTCTATTTGACATAATGGAGCTATAAGTGTGCACGAGTGTAGCTATAAGGTTGAACGCGTGCAAAACGTGGTCCCCGAGTTCACCAATTCGTTCTTAATATTGGCATAGAAATATTCAACATCACTGACTGAATGGTTTAATTAAATTGTTTATAACGTCAGAAAAAACATCTATTTAGCTGCTAATGAGCTATTTGAATGCCATTGTCTAGTGCGCCAAGAGACACTTTTGTCTATTAATGTATTCAGTGGCGTCGCGTTCAAACTTGGGTATTAACGTTATTCCATATATGTAAAATTAATCTTTCAAAGTTTACTGTGCATAAAAGATAAAAGAAAATAAATTGCAAATTTCTTTCAGTGTGACAGCTCACAAATCCATCGCCAGTAATCATAGTATAGTAAACAATAAAAGTTAACCCTTATAGCGTTTTCTCTATAGAACACCCCAAAACAATAAAGTCGTCTGCTATAACTTGGAATGGTGTTTTACGTGTTAATGTGTCTGTCTGCTAGTTACTTAACTTTTTCGAAAGTAGTGACTAGAAAGAAATAACAGATATCTTAATGTCGTACTGGGAGACAATACAATTGCCTTTTATAACGTTAAACACACTTATGTGAGTGTATAGGTCTTAACCCAAGTAGCAGATAAGATACATTTCACCAAACATATTCAGATACTCATACTCAGATATTTTCTATTACGGAGGTGCGCCTCTAATGAGTACACATAACATATGTTGTCATTGAGAAATAAGAACAACTCGAATGTGGATATATCCTTTATCAAAAACTCTTATCCGCGTCATTTTCATTATATAAATAAAAATTTCATTTTTCTATTCTCCGTAAAAGAACAAATAAGACTTTACAGTTTAGAACGCATATGGTAAGAAAATAACACGTTTAGTGTGAATACGGTAGATCAATAATACCAATACAGCTGTACTGAATTACTCAAGTTATTCGTTTTGCTTATTCGAAGATGTAGTAGCGTTATCGGATGACAGATTCCAGGTTCGATACGCTGAAGCTTTGAGCTGTATAAAATGAAAGGTTACTCAGAGAGGCTTCTATCACAAAGCAATACTTTCTAACGTACAGGTAGTAGGCGTTAGATTACAAGTATATGCAATATGTAGCCCCATATTCCATAATATATATATAGTGAAAACAGGGGTTACCTGGGGACTACATTACTAGGCCAGTTTGGACATGTTTCAGATTTTGAGAGTTAACAAACACAGAAGTGTTTGTAAGTCTGATTTTTAAGACTAATTATAAAGCAGATTTATATCTATAATAATGATAGGATATAAGGCGAATACTTTACAACATGCTTAGTTAACAACCCCACTTTTATTGCACTAGAGTGGGTCGGTAAATCTGGTGCCTCCTCATGAAAACATATAATATGAAAATTATCAGATTTTTTACCTGAAAACATTCAATTTTAGGTGGTGAAATTTTCTACGTATTTGAATAGGCATGTTTTCGTAATGCTGATCATATTCCAATGGTTAGGCTCAGAGTGGTTCTTCTGGTGGTTTTCTTTCACTCTGATTTTTAGTTTGAAACTCAATTATGATCTTTGATTTATCAGGCTGGTGTACGTTAATTCTATAAATTTTGTTTATGTTGATCCACTAATCAGTCCGCAAATCCCTACGCAGACGCCACAGTTTTGTATAATTGGAATTTCTTCGAGATTATGGCGAGCATGACTACTTATTTAAATCCCCCCGATGCCACTCACTTCGGCCAACAGTCATGCTGTTGACAGATCCTATGTAGTGCTATTGATGTGGTTCCACTTTCTACAAGTATGTTCAATTTTTTTTTAAAAGTGTGGTCTGTTTGTGCTATCGCCTTAGTTCTCAATCCCGTAAAGGGACTTGATACATTTGATAGTTTTTCCATTATTTTTGGTGACCCTGTTGGCCTTTCTGTACTCTAAGTCCTTTCTGAAATGGAGTTCAAGTCTATCACGAAGGAATTTACTTTAGGTTAAACCCATTTTCAGAAAGGAGGTCTATCATTAGAGGTTTCATCCCCTCAAAGTGTATCCATTCCCCTGAAAACTCCCTTGTTCTTCATTTCCTTGGGAGAGCTTTGTACCTTGACTGAGACATTTTCTCGGTATCTACTTCTATTTTGCTTTCAATATATTTAAATATTCAAATTTTGTGTAACAGTTATATCTTGTAGATTTTTCTTCTTATTAGAATGGAACTATACAATTATTGCCCTTGTGCGAGGATAATATGATGATTTGTTCACCCGAGGTAGGTAATGTTACCCAAGGGCTTTCCCGAGGATAACTTTAACTGTCGAGAGTGAACAAATCATCATATTACCCTCGTACAAGGGCAACAATTGCTTTATCATATCAAAGTCTTACAATTTCAACTGCACTGACAGCAGTGACGTCACCTAAGGGTATTACCTACGATAATATTGCAAGTAAACCTGATAAAATGCGCTTACCAAAGTGTCGTCGAAAGGTAATATTATTTGCGAGGGTAATATTAAAGGGTAACATTGCAGAGTACTGCCCAAGCACATGATATGCTCTCGAGCAACTGATTTCTAATATAAGTTATGGATACTAATGAGGTACGAATATTATTATCTTCTAGAATGACTACAACAGAACTCGGACCAGATACGTGGAGGATGGGGCTTGATTATTTAGTTAATCAGGCGGCGGACTTCATTCAAGCGTTGCCAGTCCTTGTGCAATTGCTAGCTTTACTTATTCTAAAAATAAAGCCTTATTGGAGTTGTACTTGTCTTTGCTAGAATATATGAACCACTGTAATACGAGTTTATTTTGGCGTCTAATCCTTCTTAGCGATCTGGTATGTCAATTATGATACAATACAATTACTGTATTTGTGCTGTTACGCTGACAAATGAGCCGAGCAACAGCATTTCGTACAACTGCATGTACGCCCAGCGAAGACTCAGATCAGCCTGTGCATCCAGGCTGACAAGAGTATTTGCTGCTCGACCGAAGACGCATTGAACCTTAGCTATCCATAAAGTACCGGCAACACGCATGCGCAGACTGATCTGAGTCCTCGCTGGGAGTACAAGCAATTTTGTAGAAAATACTGTGTCCCGGCTCAAATGACATCGGTTTTGCTATGAGGAAAGTGCTTATTCTGAAGAGTTTTGGACGTTGAATGAGCTGATGTGATTGTCCGACGGCCAGTTACGAATAATGGATTCATACATTGATAACAAAAGGAAAGTAAGGTACATGTAGAAAAAAAATAGCATCAATAGTTTCAGGGAGAAGGCAACTGTGTCAAAATGGTGTTGCCTCTCTTCTTAAAAGGCTCCATTCTAAAAGGAAAGAAGTTATTTACTTAGGGGAAAAATTTCGTTTGAATTTAGAGCGGACCTCTTTTCAGATTGGAATTCTATTTATGAAAGCAAAGGAAGTCTCAAAAGTCGTCACCCTTGCAATGGCAGAAAACATACGGAGAGTATCCAGTCACTTTGATATGCATTTATCTATCTCTCTATGCTAATTACCCAATTCTTCCTGTTTTGGATACACATAAGATGGGTATTGGTGAAGCTATGGAACCTCGGAAGTATTCATTTCACAACGTCAGATGACGTACTTTCGGTCATATGCGACCAGCGAAGATTCAAATCAGCCGGTGCCTTCACGGAGAATGACCAGAATCTTCAGTAGGCATATATTGGATAGACAAAGATGCAAAAGGTCTTGTCATTACGAAAACATGCCTATTCAAATATACTGAAAATTTTACCAGCAAAAACTGAAAATGTTCAGATAAAAATTCTGATATTTTTTTCATATTTCTGCTCAAAACATAGATTGTGGGTACTCGTTAGAACCGCCTCGGCGAGGCGGTTCTAACGAGTATCCACAATCTATGTTTTGAGCAGAAATAAGAAAAATAATATATACCCCTGTAAACCCCAGTTTTACTATATAAAAGCGGGGTTTAAGGGGGTCAAAATTATATAGGCATGTTTTCGTGATGGATGCGGGCAACGAAGACGGGCAACGTGATAAAAACGAAGACTCTGATCAGACTCCATGGATGCTCGGGCTGATTTGAGTGTTTATAGAGTGCACATGCCAGAAGGTACGTTTTCGAACGCGGAGGCAAAAGCATGTTAATGTAATGGAGGCGCGTTATGCTAGAACCACAATTGGGCAGGCTAGACCTTATACATCCCCAGTATGGTCAGCACACGCGTTTTGTCCTCTAAAGGCAAAACATTTTCAGTCGAACTGCATAACCAAGAACAGACTGTATGCAGTCCGTTCTTATCATATGCACTTCGAATGAGAGGTTCATTCATTAATATTATTTTGCTCTGTTTCCAACGTGTTTAAAACAACCAACGATTAAGAGCCCCAGTAGTTTTCTGCTGACCATCTCAAGACGGTTTCCTATGTTCGTGCGTTGTTGTTTCATACGCACGAACACATCATTACTCCAAAATAAAAAATGGCGATCGTTTTGTCATTGTTTGTTTATCATTTCTTCTGGTGGTGCCTCGGGAAGGCTGTGCTTTGTGATTTTGACATTGCCTTGGGATATATATATATATATATATATATATATATATATATATATATATATATATATATATATATATATATATATATATATATATATATATATATACACTATGCCACTTTGTGGAACTGTTCCTCCTCGGGACTCGGATAAGGAATCAGAAGATCAAAGTGGGCTATTTCATTTTGTCCGCTGTGCTATCTCTTTCACCGTTACATAAACATAATCTGTTTTTTTCTTTTTCCATATGCTGGACTCATAAAACACCATATCGATACATTTATTGCATAACCTTCTCTTACCCCATTTGAAGGAATTGAGCTATATTTATTGCATACCTTTCTCTAGTGCTAGAGGAATGCCAGAGACTTCACAGTACTATGGTTGGAGACTAGTACTGCTGTCCAATCCTTCATGGAGAACTTAGTTTAACCAGCTATTAAGGCATTGAAGCAAAGAATGTCTGTGGGTAGATAACATAGTATTACCATCAGCAGTAGTTCAAGCTAGCTAGAGAAAGAGAAAATATTAATGTCACATCATTAATCCGCAATAAGAAATGGACAATAGGCAAACGATAGACCCCATGGACTCAGTCAATGGTGTTTACTCCTTTTAAAAAGGAAAAGTTACTGTTGGACCGGAATTGTCATTCCTCCAGTTGCACGAGTAATCCAGTCAAAATACTTATAATTGAAATAATCCTCAACAGGTTCGTCTCAGGCAGAATATATAATAGCTAAAGAACGTCTTCTGACCGATGCCTTAGCAACTCATGAAGAGAACTGGACGCAATGTAATTGTATGCATCCGATTTGCACACATTAGAGAAAAGAATAAGCTAGTTACCAGGCTGTCTCTAAGAAGAAAAGACAGACAGAAAAACAAGTTACAAGCAAGATTAGAAATAGGGCAGATTCTGCTTTGCAAACTTATAAAAAAGCAGTGAAAGGTTAAAGGGGGCGACAAGATTAAAGGGCTGAAGTTAATCTCTAATTATATTTTGCTTTATGCCACCGTTCCCGGTTTGATTATCACTGGATATAAACAGAAACAAGAAGATTGTCAAGAAGTCATGATCTTTATTGCTGACGTAATATGAATAAATATAAATAATTTCATATGATATTAAAGCATGTACGAATACGTGAAAAGTACAAACTTATCACTCCAAGCTCAAAAGAGCAAATGCACTGGTCTTTCTCTAAATTATCTTTAAATACACAGGAGCATTAAAAGATAATTGATAGAAATAAACATGTAAACAATATTACGTCAGAGAGTACAGATCAATACCAATACACATCATGTTTCTTTGTCTTGCAGTGTCATAACTCTTTAAAATACAAACTAACTAATTTTACAATCTCAAATAGTTACCAAATCGTCTACAATAAATGACCAATGATATAAAATATTCTTACCTGAAATTATATTAATAATTTCACATAATATTAAAGCGTGTACGAATACGTGAAAAGTACAAACTTATCACCCCAATCTCAAAATGGCAAATGCACTGGAGCATGGAGTCCGGGCATGCATATTAGGTGTAGTGTTAAGGCCATAAATGAATAAACTGTGCATGCATTGTAAGTAGTAGAGACCAGGACATGGGACTATTGGAGGGAAGGTGAAGGAATAGGGATTAGACCGCAAATAAGGTTAAAGAATAGAATAGACTATAAAACAACAATAAGGACTGTGTTGTAACTTATTCCATCAAACTAACCTCGACATATGACATTTACTTGAGGGACTCGCGAAACAGTCGGTATCTAAGTTTTCAGAAACACCTTAGAGAGCTTTCAAAGGTGAAAGTGTAAGCTTTACTTGCTGGCTATGAAAAAAAAGAAGAAAAAAGCCTATATATATATATATATATATATATATATATATATATATATATATATATTATTTTGTTTTACAGAAACTAAGACAAAATGTTTCCAAGACAATTTGATTGAAATGTGAAGCCCTATTATCCGTAAAAGACACATATCACGCATTTTCATTTATGGTATTTTATAAAGAGTGCTGCCGAAGCTTAAGCTATAAATAAGACGCAACACGTAATGCAATATTAGTAATAAAAGTTGACCGCTTTTCGTAACAATCCGATAATCGTGATAAAAACAGGTTATAAATAATTGGATCAAAAGTACTCATTTAAAGCTATATATATCTGAAAAGTTTCGACCAATCTTGAAATCCAGATTTCTGTAGATATATATCATCCGATATTTATTCGACATATCATGTTCAAGGCGGAGAAACCCTACAAAAGCCGTGGTTGCAAAATAATCACATTTTGAAATACTGGAAGCTTTAGAATAGAGAGGATCTGCACATCAACCCATTATTGCCTAATAGATTCTTCTACCTTGCTATTTCAACAGTTCCATTTCTAGTTTAAGAGGTGGCTAATATTATTTTAGTCAAAGATCCTGTATTTCATGCAAACAGTGTTTGCTCTGATCATATGTCACATTTTGTGGTATCTGATCTCGGTCTATACTGTTTGCGAATGTCCCTTTAATGTGACATTGGGCGTAAATGGATTAAGTCTGTCCTACGTGACCGAGATAAAGAAAGTGCTCACGTTGTCAATAAATAAAGTGTGTTAGGATCTAACAAAAATAAGTCAAGCCGGTGTGTTACGTTTGTTGAGTGGGGTTAGGCAAAACATGTTATTTTGCATGTTATGATGTAGAGATATTGATATTGATAGCAGAAGTTTCTTCTTTTGCGCTTTCTATAGTCAGAATGCAATTGCGAATTACGACGAATAAACTTACGTGCTAATAAGGGGGAATAGATATATGGTCGGTGGCAGGAAAATTATTTAGCACCCTTTTGAAAAGGTCTACTCAAAAAGGAAGACAATTTTCTTTTAGAGTAGATCCATTTTAAGAAGGGAAACGATATGCAGGAAAGCAAACAGGTTAAAAACATAATGTTGTCTCTCTTGTAAAATATGGCGGAAAAGAGTACCAAATGTATAAAGTCCCTTTAATATCTTAACAGAAGATTAAATGTGAGGTTTCGATTGAGTGAATTTAGCCGATTTAGCCGAAGTATTTGTTCCTTATGACCGTTACAAGTCGGTTTCTCTGTTGCAGTTCTTTTCTGTTTGTATGTTTCTTTTTATTTATTTTTTCAATATTCTCGTTGTTTTGTATTGTCATGGTTTGTTCCTGATCATATCTGCTTTTGGAGCCTCGAAAAGATAGTGTTTTGTGTAATTATGACTTTTCCTGGGTAAAATAATTTATAATAAACGTCAAAAACGATTGCCTTTGAAAACAAATAGAATAGAAAATGGGAGTCTCGGTTTTATTCAGACTCTTCAGAAGCAGTAATGAAGTTTGCAACACTGCATACGCCCTCTAGCGTATACATAAGCAGACCTCCATTTTCAAATATACTACAATGGGCCCAATGATCCCAAAGGAAATGAAATATAATTTGCACTATGGAGAAGTACGGGGAGACGTTCTACCGCCGCCATACGGCACTGACACCAGTCGCATTGTAGTACAATAAACGTCAAGAAAGATTGACCTAAAATAAACGTCAAGAAAGAACACTCTACAGATTAGAAAAATGGAAGTATCGGGTTTTATTTAGACCCTTCATAAGCAGTAATGCAGTTTGCAACACACCGCTTACGCCCTCTAGTGTATACATAAGCAGAACTCTATTTTCAAATATACCACAATAGGCCGAATGATCCCAAAGGAAATGAAATATAATCTGCACTGTGGTGAAGTACGGGGAGACATTGTACCACTGACACCAGCTGCAATGTAATTGCCTTTGGAAACAAAGAAGTTTGTTGAAATTACGTGCTTATTACTTAACACAACAGCTATATAATTATCTATGAGCGAAACATAAGCCAATCTATACAACTACAACTACATGCTTATTACGTGATACAAGCGTCAATTTGTTGAACAACGCCCGGTGTAACAGGCCGGGTGAAGAAACAGACCGGTCCATTTCTTCTCGCCCCCCTCCCGCCCGGTCCGTTTGTCTCTCCGTCTCCCCCATCCCCCGCCCCCATCAAGGACTTTATTTAGCATGACCGTGCACTAGATATATATGCAATAAATGGCAGTAAATCATTAAATATGATAATTTAGATTAGCTAGAACAATTTATCATTATAGCAAAACATATTCACCGGGTGGGGGAAGAAACTGACTAGTTGGTTTCTTCCCCTCCACCCATCTCCCCTCCCTTGACTTTTTTCAGCATAAGGGTGAACTAGTTAAATATGTGCAATAAATGGCGGTTAATCGTTACATATGATAATTTAAATAGCTACATGTATAACAATTTATCATTACCGCAAAGCACCTTGACTGATGTGTATTTGGGGGTGCGGGGGGAGCGGGGGGGGGGGGGGAAGAAACTGACTAGTTGGTTTCTCCCCCACCCCAATTCACCCTCCCCCGACATTTTTCAGCATAAGGGTGAACTAGTTAAACATGTGCAATAAATGTCGGTTAAATCCATGATGCGGGGGTGGGGTGGGGATGGGGGGAAGGAGTAAACAATGTCGTACTTTACCACCTCTTGCTACTTCAGAAGACTATTTTATTTGATACCACCATATTTGACTCATATAAAATCGGTTGAGCCTGTGCTGAAAAAAACTCAAGGGGCGAGGGGAGAAACGGATTAAGGGGGTGGGGAAGGAACCAACCGGTCTACATGTATTTCTTCCCCCGGGGGAAGAAACCAACCGGTTAGTTTCTTGCCCGGGGAAACAAAACAAGCGGTCCGTTTTTGATATATATATATATATATATATATATATATATATATATATATATATATATATATATATATATATATATATATATATATATATATATCGTTTTTTAACTAAGAGGACCATATGGTAGATAAGTATCAGTATGCTTAATATGTTATCCTCTTTAAATAAAAACATTATTATTATTATTATTATTATTATTATGTTTTGAGCAGAAATAAGAAAAATAATGTATACCCCTGTAAACCCCAGTTTTACTATATAAAAGTGGGGTTTAAGGGGGTCAAAATAATATAGGCATGTTTTCGTGATGAGTACGTGACAATCGTAAAATTGCGTACTTGTTACGGGAAATACAAGAGCCAATCAATACAATAACATGCATGTTACACGAAACAAGAGCCAGTTAATACGTGTTTGTTACAAATAACAAGGGTCAGTCCATATAATTACGTGCGGGTTAAAAAAGAAAAGAATATTTTGAAATGTGAAAAAAAAAAAAAAAAAGAAAAAAGAAAAAACACTGTCAGAAGCAGCAGCAATAGCAACAAAAACAAAACAAAATAAAACAAAAATTAAGATTCAACAGCAGCATGAAAATAATGTGAGTGATAAACATACATCAGCAATCTGACACACATATCGCCGTATTTATACTCTAAGTATTTATGCAGACAGGCCTGAGTAAACGGTGTAGACCCAGATTTGACGCCACATAACATGGCATCTGACTAGCAGGTACACTGTTTTGATTCCATTTTATGGACGTCAGAACGAGAGCTTGGCGTTCTTGAATAACTAATAAATGCAACAGAACATCTTGTTATCCATACACATGTCTGCACAAACCTTTATCTAAACCTGGCCCCGAGGTTATAAAACTTTTTTTTTTCATGCTGAACTCAGCTGAGCAAAGTTTTTATAATCTTTGGGTCTTAACTGAAGGCTCTGGCTCTACTTTTTTAGAGTTGATAACTCTGAATTCTTACTGAAGCATTTCTCCTTAGAAATGATAAAAACATAATAAATGCAAAGCTTTTAGACATACATTATCAAAAGTAGGCTAGTATTTCTTGAATAAATGCCAGGGAAGATCCTGTGTCAAATATACATGTCTGCACATTCGTCTGTCTAAACCTGTATTAAGGTTCTGCATCACGAAAACATACCTATATAATTTTGACCCCCTTAAACCCCACTTTTATATAGTAAAACTGGGGTTTACAGGGGTATACATTATTTTCCTTATTTCTGCTCAAAAACATAGATTGTGGGTACTCGTTAAAACCGCCTCGATGAGGCGGTTCTAACGAGTACCCACAATCTATGTTTTGAGCAGAAACATGAAAAATATCAGAATTTTTTATCTGAAAATTTTCATTTTTTGGTGGTAAAATTTTCAGTATATTTGAATAGGCATGTTTTCGTAATGGTCTGTCCTTTTCATACGTTTCATATTTCTAACTTCTTACTGAATAAGTTTTCTTAAGAATGGTAGAACTTCCATAATAAAGGGAAACCTTTTAGACACACTTCAATGAAAATGTGCTCAAATTAAGAAGCATCATCACATCACGAAAACATGCCTATATAATTTTGACCCCCTTAAACCCCACTTTTATATAGTTTAACTGGGGTTTACAGGGGTATACATTATTTTCTTATTTCTGCTCAAAAAATAGATTGTGGGTACTCGTTAGAACCGCCTCGGCGAGGCGGTTCTTACGAGTGCCCACAACCTCGTGGAGCGCTGTGGTGCAGTGGTAAAGCGTCGGACTCGAGACCGAGAGGTACCGGGTTCGATCCCCACTAACTGCAAGTGTTGTTTCCTTGAGCAAGAGACTTTATCCACATTGCTTAGTACTGGTTTCTACCCAGGAAAAAAGAGGGCCACATGGAAGATTAGTACTAGATTACTAAATGTGTTACCCTCTATAAATAAAGTCGATTATTATTATTATTATTATTATTATTATCTTTGTTTTGAGCAGAAATATGAAAAATATAGGAATTTTTTATCTGAAAATTTTCATTTTTTGGTGGTAAAATTTTCAGTATGTTTGAATAGGCATGTTTTCGTAATGAATTGTAATTGTTCTGAAATGATGTTTCTTAAGATATGCATGAACATGACGATAAAACAGATCATATGTCATCAAGTGAACGTCCTCGTATTTTCCGCACCCCCATCAGTCCCTCTTTTTATTATATATAGTGGTCAGTTGCAGGGGTTCCTGAATAAAATCTCAGAATCAATTTCTGCAACAGTTTTGTTTATTTAACTATCTATTGAAAAGGGATTAAGCCTAATTTTGCGCAAGTACATTAGAGAGAATTTGAGTTTGAACGTTAATTTTTATGATTCAAAATAAAAGCGTTCAAAATAAGTTTGTATTTTTCAAAGAAAATAAGACTTATCATTCAAATTATCTCGGAATCATTGAAATTGTCTCCAAAGAGGAGATAATTTAATGAAAATGCCATCTTATTTTATGTGGAAAATGAAACAAGAATCACTATTTTTCATCCGATAATTTCTCTAATAGGGTTCTGAAACTTAAAATGTACATGGGATGGAACACGTGCTGTAAACTAATTGATTCGAGCTTAATTGAATCTGAAATGCATCACGAAAACACGCCTATATAATTTTGACCCCCTTAAACCCCACTTTTATATAGTAAAACTGGGGTTTACAGGGGTATACATTATTTTTCTTATTTCTGCTCAAAACACAGATTGTAGGTACTCGTTGGAACCGACTCGGCGAGGTGGTTCTAACGAGTACTCACAATCTATGTTTTGAGCAGAAATATGAAAAATATCAGAGTTTTTTTTATCTGAATATTTTCATTTTTTTGGTGGTAAATTTTTCAGTATTTTTTGAATAGGCATGTTTTCGTAATGGTAAGTTTCAGATAAGTTGCCATACTTAACTGATTATGATGCATCAGTATAAGGACGATATACATAGTCTAAGGACAAAAACGTATTTACCCTAAATATTTGGATAACTTAACGTTTATCCCTTTCAATCCCCAGTTTAAAAAAAAAGGACTCTTCCATCTTGGATTTTTGACATTTATTTTCAAAATAGAGAAATCAGCCAAAATATTAAATTACATGGCAAACAGTGTAGGGTCTGATGAGTCGTTTTATTTAGATCTACACAGCTTGCATATGTGTGCTTTTGTCTTCAGGGATGGAAGGGTCAAACACACGTTCTAAGAATACCTGTTGATCGATGTATCCAAACTCTGCTGGATGAGTGACAAATAGTTTACACCTTGATCACATTACGAAAACATGCCTATTCAAATGTACTGAAAATTATACAACCAAAAAAAAAAAAAAAAAAAGGAAAAGTTTTAAATAAAAATTTCTGATATTTTTCATATTTCTTTCTTTCAAAGCAGAAATAAGAAAAATAATGTATACCCCTGTAACCCGAGTTTTACTATATAAAAGTAGGGTTTAAGGGGGTCAAAATTGTATAGGCATAGTTTCTTGATGAGAGGCCACAATCTGTGGCTTAGGTCAAATCTCGCACCGTAATGTGCTTTACGTATTTGATATACAGCACGTACTAATTTTTGAGAACAGTTTTGATTAGAGTGCTCAGATCGATTACTTAGGAGGTGACAGTTACGTTAGACATCCCTTGTGAAACTTTTTCCTGTATTAAGAGTAGCATCGGGACCCAGGGTGAAGTTAGCTAGCTGTAAAAGTGCTTTAAACCCCACGGTGGTTTGCTCTACTGACCGTTCTAAGGCGGTGGTCCCGGTGTTAGTCTTACTCTTTGTTGCTTTGTGGTTTATTCTACGAGGCGATTTGTTGTATGTCTTTCTGTGTGTCATTTTGTTCTTGTGTTTATCAGTCCTTTTAGTATTGCGATTACCTCGCTTGGGGAAGAGAGAGCTAATCTTGATGCTTTTCGTGCGTTTGTTCGGTTTGTGCTTGTTTGGATTTGTCGGTTTTCTTTTCCTCTTGGGGCCTGGGAAGGGCTGCGGTTTGTGATTGTGGCACTCCCTGGACTTTTCTCTTACCTTTTTTTGAAGTACGTATATAAGCCAGATTATTACGAGCATGGTATGCGAATAGCTGTCATACCGAAATTCCCTTTTCTCATTGTGCTGTTTAAATCAATAAAATAATCATTTGAGTTTTTCCAACTAGTCCCATATAATTTCGGCTCTCATTCGTTAAGTAAATATTTACTGCAACATTTAGACTGTGGGGATCCATAGCATATTTGTTATTGTCAGTATCGTGTGGGATACTTCAAAGAGGTATTTGAAATATGAATACCATGATATTTGCATTTCTTTTAAAAACAGGTTTCGTGAATTCAAATGACAGAAACAAATTGTCAGTAGGTTGATGCAACATTTAAGAGAATAACTGCATTACCCGTCATCACGAAAACACACCTATAAAATTCTGACCCCTTAAACCCCACTTTTATATAGTAAAACCGGGGTTCACAGGGGTATACATTTTTTTCTCATTTTGCTAAAAAACACAGATTGTGGGTACTCGTTAGAACCGCCTCGCCGTGGCGGTTCTAACGAGTACCCACAATCTATGTTTTGAGCAGATATATGAAAATATCAGCATTTTTTTTGTCTAAAAATTTTACTTTTTTTGCTGTAAAATTTTCATTATATTTGAATAGACGTGGTTTCGTAATGTTGACAGAAAGACACTTTGCAAATTACCAGAAAATGTTCCGATAAATCATCACGAAAACATACCTATATAATTTTGACCCCATTTAACCCCATTTTTATATAGTAAAACTGGGGTTTGCAGGGGTATACATTTTTTTTAATTCTGCTCTAAAACAGATTGTGGGTACTCGTTAGAACCACCGCCTATATGTTTTTAGCAGAAATAAAATATCAGAATTTTTTATCTGAAAATTTTCATTTTTTTTGGTGGTGAAATTTTCAACATATATAATAGGCGTGTTTTCGTAATGTAAAAATAATTATACAATCAATCATGTTAAGGTACTTTTGAAAATATCTCCGCATATGGCTACTGAAATAACTTAAACCATGAATCACGCGATGTAAAAAGATGGACATTTTCAAATCATTATGTTATAAAGCGAATGCAATTAAAGAAAAGAAACTTATACCCATAACGAAAACATGCCTATATAATTTTGACCCCCTTAAACCCCATTTTTATATAGGAAAACTGGGGTTTACAGGGGTATGCATTATTTTTCGTATTTCAGCTAAAAAATATAAATTGTGATACTCATTATAAACGCCTTGTCGAGGTGGTTCTAATGAGTACAACAATATATGTTTTTTTTGTTTCAGAAATATGAAAAATATCAGAAGATTTTATCTGAAAATATTCATTTTTTGGTGGTAAAATTTTCAGTATATTTGAAGAGGCATGTTTTCGTAATAATTGTGTCCATTCAGGTGTCTTTGAAAATAAAGTTCTGATAATGTAGAGGGCGTTGGCAGTGTTGCAAACTTCATTACTGCTTATGAAGAGTCTCAATAAAACCGAGACTCCCATTTTTCTAATCGGTAATGTGCTGTTCGTTTCCAAAGCCAATCTTTTTGACGTTTATTTTATTAAGTACAAAAGGTCGTAGACCCAATGTGTGGACAGTGTTATACACTGAATACCAGTTAACACGGTCAGTAGTGTATGTATCATACATGTATCTCCTCAGGTTCATCATAATATATAGTGAAACCAGTGATATACAAGGCGTCTACTTTCAGAGTCTTAAAGTTTTTTTAACTCTTTCACTGCCACAGGCGATAATATTAGGCTTTTGCAAACAGCATAGATCCAGATGAGACGGCTCATAATGAGCCATCTCATCTGGATCTACGCTGTTTGACATTCAGTCTTTGAACTTCAAATATGAACTTTTTTTCCAAGCATTAGTTTTAAAAAAAAGCAGACGGCAAATGTCGTCTGAAATTTGGCACCGAAAGAGTTAAACAGTTTTTCAGTTTGATTTTAACTTCTAGCAAGCCGTTTTACTAGATACATCTTTCTTAATGCGCTTCTACACGAAAACATGCCTATATAATTTTGATCCCCTTAAGCCCCACTTTTATATAGTAAAACTGGGGTTTACAGGGGTATACATTATTTTTTTTATTTCTGCTCAAAAACATCGATTGTGGGTACTCGTTAGAACCACCTCGCCGAGGCGGTTCTAACGAGTACCTACAATCTATGTTTTGAGCAGAAATATGAAAAATATCAGATTTTTTTATCTGAAAATTTTCAGTTTTTTGGAATTAAAAGTTTCCATATATTTGAATAGGCGTGTTTTCATAATGAATTACCGAATTCTTCTTTACTTCCTATAGTATACAGTGCAAATGCAATTGCTTACAAAGCTTTACATAAGAAGCGTATCAAGCTATTTTTTTCTTCTTGTTTCTAAAATTAAAACTTACATTTTCGAAAATACCCAGATAAACTTTACGTAAGAAGAAGAACAATGGGTACTTGTCAGATGTGTACAAACCACATATGTCTTTGTGGTGAAAAGAAAATACATAATAATCTCTATTGTTTTATGATTAAAATGGCTTTCTTAGGCTTGGTTAGGAGGTGCAGGAGGTGTACATTGTATACAGAAATGGTAATGTGATAAATAAATATACACGTCAGGCAGCGAGACCGCACTATGATCTAGCGTCCTTACTTCATGTTGATATGCTCTATAATATTCTATAAATGAACAACTGAAACTCTGAATACGAGGATCGTGCAAAAAGTTCTGTCACTAATAGGCTTCCTTGGTTTTGCCCCAGGTATATTTTAAAATGCTTCACTGCACTTAAATGGTGTGTTGAATTGCTAACGATACCCGTTTATTTCGTGCAAATTGCTTTCCAACTGACCGAGTTATTTCAATTGAAATAGACGCAGACATATACACTGACTAATTTACTTGTTACATTGGATCATGGACCAGGAGACTGAAATTCGTAGCTATATTAAATGCCGCATTAGGCTTAATATAGATTCAAAGCAGATATTTAATGAATTGTGTGGTATATATGGACCTCAGAACATTTCAATGTGCACAGTTTTAGGTGGGTTAAGGCTTTTAAAGCTGGAAAATTTTCTGTTGAAGATGATACCCGTCCTGGAACCCACTGTTACCAAGCCTAACATCGCTGCTGTAAAGATTGTGGTCGAACAGGATGCGCAATTGTCTGTCAAAGATATAACTAGTTGTACTGGCATATCAGAAGGCAGTGTACAAACAATTCTGAAAAAGCGTTTGGACCTGAGAAAGGTTTGCACTAGGTGGGTACCTCTCACTGAGGAGCAAAAGACACAACGCCTTAAATGCATCACAACGCCTTAAATGTGCCCGGGAACTTTTGACAACATACAAAGGCTGTAATAGTCGGGTTATTTCTAACTTGCTAACAGGTGATGAAACCTGGGTGCACATGTTTGAGCCACAGAGAAGGGCTGATAATAAGTAATGGAAGCGAAAAGATAAAAAACGCCCATGTATTGCCAAGAGAACCATAAGTATGGAAAAGATGTTGCACGCAGTTTTCTTTAATTCAAGTGGACCAGTCGTTCAAGTGCCTTGTCCATCTGGTCATACAGTCACTGGCCGATTCTACAAAAATTCTATACTGAAGAAATTGAAAGAGTTTTACAATAAGAAACTACCAAGCAAAGGATGGTCAGGAGTCCACCTTTTACATGACACGCCTCCTCTCATATGTGTGAGGTTGTTAAGTCTTTTTTGGCTTCTGAAAAGGTGAAGGTTTTAAACTATCCACCTTATTCACCTGACCTGAGTCCCTGTGACTTCTTTTTATTTCCAAGGCTTAAGAAAATGCTTTCTGGAAATAAGTATACGTCTAGAAGTTTTCTTGGCAGCGCTATTTATCAGTGTCTCCAACAGATACCAAAAGAAGACTATTTCTCTGCTTTTCGCGACTGGGTAAAAAGGTTACAAAAATTTGTTTTAGTAAAGGGGGAATACTTTGAAGGTTTGTAATAAAAATTTGTTGATAAAACGTAGCACTGAAGTAATCCAAACCCAGTGAAAAAAACTTATTCAGGGCCCATATACTATGAGAATGCATATAAATTGGCTGTTATTTGCCGTCTAGATCAATGTCTACGAACGTCTTGGAAGTTCATTGTAACCACGCTACGTCATAATTATTTTTTTCATTTTTATCGATCGTCACGATTACTTATAATCAAAACAGTGCACGTGTTTTTGTCCCTTCACTCAGGATAATTTTCATGAACAGGATACACAAAAAAGCATCCAATGTTTCACAGAACGCTATATTTCATGTGAATACATTTCCTACTAAACGCAATGTCAGATAATTTTGTATGCATAGTTAATCTTGTAGAGATAACGTTTCATTAGTTAGGATTTGTGAAGACACGGTTTTGCTGAAATTTTTCATTACGAAAACAAGCCTATTTAAATATACTGAAAATTTTACCACCAAAAAATGAAAACTCAGATAAAAAAATCTGGTATTTTTCATATTTCTGCTCAAAATAAATACTGTGAGTACTCGTTAGAACCGCCTCGCCGAGGCGGTTCTAACGAGTACCCATAATCTATATTTTTGAGCAGAAATAAGAAAAAAATGTATACCCCTGTCACCCCCAGTTTACTATATAAAAGCGGGAGTTTAGGGGTTCAACATTATATAGGCATGTTTTCGTGATGGTTACAAAGCTGTGGTCAGATCAGAACATTTGCAGCATTATGGGTTTAAAAATTCACATTCTTTATATGTGATGAAAAACGAAAAAAAAAAAAAAAAAAAAAAGTCTAAGCGTGGATAACGTTTTGATGTGTATAACAATGTCTGCCTCCAGAAGATAGCTACAAAACTGATTTCAAGCTTTTATTGACAGGTATCAAAAGAAGCTTTTCGAAACATGCTGATTACTTGCATCCCTGACGCCGGAGGAGCTCATAATTTTGTCTTTACTCTTTTTTAACGTTAACATTGCTGTCACATAAAACCGACGTTGAAGAACTTAAATACGATACTAAAACACATAATAAGAATTTAGTACATAATAAAATAAAGAAAATGATCCAGGAAATAAATAAAAGTTATATACCGTGACTTTAGGCGGCAGAATTGCAAGTGAGAGTATAGATGAAAAGACGTCAAAGAATGGTTACGGAGTCACGAAGACTGTGGCATGAGAAAGTTGCTATGTCCATAAGTTTTCACAGATGAAAAAACAAGGCAACAAAGGTTGTTGTCTGGGTCGCAGATATTTCTGTCATTTGGGAGTCATTGACTCCCATGGCACACGTTTAAATAACTGAATAAAACAGTATAAACAGAACAGCGTCGAAAACAGAACAGACAAAACGGATAGAATGTGTAGAATGGACAAACAAATAATAGAGCAGACAAAGATAGAGCAACTGCAACAGAAGTATCGCTTAGACACTATCAAAAGTATAAATGTGGAGGAGTGCAGCTTATACCAGGTTTTACGGACAACGTCACACTTCGCCCCAAATCCTAATACAATTTCATCTAATATTACTGTTCAGTACTTTCTTTTTCTGAAGAGGTACTTTCCCCTGTCACTTCCTTATTCTATGCTGACCTAAGTTCAGAAATATTCACATTATTCGCCATGCTTCTGAGTTGTGTTGAAAATTGCATTTGTGCCACGACTTTGCACAGTTGTCACTCGGTAATCGAGAAAATGATTTGGATAATTTTGCAGTTTTTATTTACATGTAGACAATCCTTTCCATACATATATACAGAGGAAGTTTTACTTAGAAGAAGAAGAAGAAGAAGAAGAAGAAGAGAGAGAGAGAGAGAGAGAGAGAGAGAGAGAGAGAGAAGTTGTTGAGTTCCAACCCAACAACATATTTTCAGCTTAGTATTCTGGAGTGATGTGATCCTTGTGGACGAATTCTGTGTGATGGCTTGCGCATCTCTCCTTCTTTTGGTGCCTTGGGAAGACTGTGCTTCGTGCTTGTGACATTTTCTGGGTATTTTCACTTATATTTTTGATACAACTGGGTCTGTTCTTGGGTTGTTATGACTAAATACATAATTCCCAACTCCCGCTTGCAACTTTAAGAAGACCTGATCTTTTACATATAATGTACGAGTCCAATAATTTCAAAGAACTAGAAAATTTAATAATATAAGCATTATATCGAAGACGGGGCGACACATATATTGTTATAACAATACAAAACATCACTTCTTCAAGAACGGAACGAACCAACGAAGGCACACCACGAAATTAATATCACCGTGAAACGATCAAAAGTATAACGGTTAGGCAAATGTGCGTGGGAGAGTGATTAAATTTGCCGTCAACATGGTGACTATGCACATGACGGATTTGTTCTTTAAATGTATACATTTATTCCTACGTGACTCGGTTGATTTATAGATCTTAACTCTAAAACCATCGATCATAACTGCAGCAGACGACATTTTGTTTCATCAGAGTAAGTAAGATTTGACATTTCATGTGACGATTTACAGAAAATGCCAAGTTTTATATTCACTGAAAAATAATTTAAGAAAATACGAATGTCGTCTGCTACAAATCTGCTTGTCGCTTTAAGGGTCAATACGGTTGTATTATACTCAGCTAGAGGGATACATTTTCTAGATAGTTATATTTTTACCTTATGATGTTAGCCCAGTCATTATTTTGCTTTAAATAAGAACGCCCTATTTACTATTATTTTAAAACTCCCAGGCATTATATAACTTACATTGATACGATGTTAATAAATTGTATTTAAATACACGTGTTTCTTTTTGCACGATGAGGACAACAATGTGCAGTGCAAACCTAAAATCAACCAATCAATCAATCAATCAATCAATTATTAGTCAATCACTCATTCAGTCAATGATGTCGTGGAAATACATGGAACAAAAAAGTTAAGAGAAAAGTCCAGGGAGTGCCACAATCACAAACCGCAGCCCTCTCCAGACACCAAGTGGAAGAGGAAACCAACAAAACCAAACAATCACAAATCGAACAGACATCCGAAAATCATAAATAACAAATCACAAATTAAATACAATTCCAAGATATATGTTTTTTTTATCATATGACGTCGCTATTAATCAGTGGATGACGTCATGTCATAAAAATGATATGACCAGACGTTATACAACTCTTGGTTACTGGCGCATAACGCCATTACACTGTTCGTGGCAACGTTATGTTTTCTGCTGAAAAACGGTTCAACTTGTACGGCCATAAATAACGAGCTTACAGTTTAATAGTCATATGACGTGTATGATAAACAGAGATTTACATTCGTGGTCATTTCATATGGAATTTATGAAACTCGCAGAAGGCTCGTTTCATATATTTCATATGAAATAACCACTCATGTAAGAGCCTCTATCTAGATACATACATACATACACACATACATACATACATACATACATACATACATTACATACATACATACATACATACATACATACATACATATATATATATATATATATATATATATATATATATATATATATATATATATATATATATATATATATATATATATATATATATATATTAATAAACCAATGCAATATTTTAAGCCACAAAAAAAACAAAAAAAAAAAAAACAAAAAAAAAAAACAAAAAAAAACATCACGATAAGATGCCTATATAATTTTGATCCCCTTTAACCCCACTTTTATATTGTAAAACTGGGGTTCACGGGGATATACATTATTTTTTCTTATTTTTGCTAAAAAATAGATTGCGGGTACCCGTTAGAACAACCTCGCCGAGGCGGTTCTAACGAGTAACCACAATCTATGTTTTGAGCAAAGTATGAAAAATATCATAATTTTTAACGAAAATTATCAGTTTTTGGAGGTGAAATTCTCAATATATTTGAATAGGCGTTTTTCGTAGTGAAAAGATGTCAGGAACGGTCACAATCACGGAACATAGCAGTCTTAACCTGTTATGCCTAGCGTCCTATGAGTATCAAAGGGACATTGACAAAACTGTGTAGATCCACATCGGACGCCGCAGAGCGCGGTTCTACACTGTTTGCATTAAATACAGGAATTTATATAAAAATGGATAAAATTAAACTAATCAGACATCCATTCACTTGGAAATGGATCTGTCCAACGTGTTTAGGTATAAGAGTCCACTAAGCATAAATGGGTTAAGAACCGATAACGGTTTAATTACATGAAATGACATCACAAAATCAGCGCTTAGTTTGAAACTGAAAGATCAAATGAGGATGAACAACAATTTAGGCTACTCAAAGTAAGCCACAGTCAGTGAATACAGCCATCTCTAGCCATCAAAAGAACAAAAGACAAGAACTTATACACGATAACAGGTTTCATACGCACTAGTTACGTATAACCAGTTACTAACTTGAATATGAGATAAAAGTTTTAACTGAAACGTGTTGACTGTACATAAAATCAGAGATTTTCGGGGAAAAGACTACATTTCAGTTAAATTGTCTCCGAAGAAAACACTCATTTTATCTCATAATTTAACCTATAGTGTTCTAAAACTCAAATGTATATGAAACGGAAGGCTATTGCATCGTCCTCCACTTCCCATTACGAAAACACGCCTATTCAAATATACTGAAAATTTTACCACCAAAAAATGAAAATTTTCAGATAAAAATTCTGATAGTTTTTCCTATTTCTGCTCAAAACATAGATTGTGGGTACTCGTTAGAACCGCCTCGGCGAGGCGGTTCTAACGAGTACCCACAATCTATGTTTTGAGCAGAAATAAGAAAAATAATGTATACCCCTGTAAACCCAAGTTTTACTATATAAAAGTGGGGTTTAAGGGGGTCAACATTATATAGGCATGTTTTCGTGATGCAAA
The DNA here is from genome assembly GCA_964016985.1 of Anodontia alba. Lineage (NCBI taxonomy): Eukaryota > Metazoa > Mollusca > Bivalvia > Lucinida > Lucinidae > Anodontia > Anodontia alba. The sequence continues at coordinate 63,029,609 of OZ024822.1, read as the reverse complement.
CACATACGGAGAGTCGGAGAGTCGTTCTGCGTAAATCTTGTTCATTACTCTATAAGCAATGTGTCCAAATGTTATTAAGTCTATAACTCTGCAAAGGCTGCTTGAAATAATTATAGATTTAATAATGTTTGGGCAATCCGCTGATGGAAAACTAGAATTTCATGAGGTATACAGAATTCATTATAGAAACTGACTTTTTTATTAGCAATAAAGAAGTCTAAATTAACGTTTACGTTCGAATATACCTACATTATACGGTATAAAATAAGTGTTCCCTCTGACACAGCTCTCTGTCTGATATGTCATTTCGTATTTTGTGTTTAAATGGAAACATTCAAGCTACATTCGCACAAATTGTCGAAGTAATCAATCATTGTGCTTTTAGACGTCTGCATGAGTAAGATTGCAGAAGCCAAGAGAGCCACAGAGAAATTTTAAACATAGAAAATTTAAAATTTAAAAGTGTTTATGGAAGACGTTTAACGCTTTGCTGGGTAAATATTTCAGTTGGCGATATTTTAAAACACTTTTACATATGTGTTTTCCTTTCTTTATAAAACACAGGCTGATAATTCATGCAAAAATGTATCATTATGAGATAATTTGCATGGACTTTTAAACCACTTTTTTTCTAGGAAAAACTCAGAAAATGCTTCAAAATGTCGTCTGCTGAATTGGCACAAAGAGAACACAATTTTAAAGCTCTGATCTCAACCCCGTTGTATATACATCACGAAAACATGCCTATATAATTTTTACCCCCTTAAACCCCACTTTTAACCAGTAAAACTGGGGTTTACAGGGGTATACATTATTTTTTTATTATTTCTGCTCAAAAACATAGATTGTGGGTACTCGTTAGAACCGCCTCTGCGGGGCGGTTCTAACGAGTACCCGCAATCTATGTTTTAAGCAGAAATATGGAAAATATCAAAAAAATTTTATCTGAAAATTTTCATTTTTTGGTGGTAAAATTTTCAATATAAATTTGAATAGGCGTGTTTTCGTAAGGAAGTGAATTGATGCACTTTTTGCAATTCTGTCAAAATCAATGTTGCACTCTCCCAACCACCACAAATGTCCCCTTCTGAAAGGGGTTTCCTCTAAAAGGAAAAAGAGAATGAGCCTGCTCCAAATGATTTCAATGACCCCAAAAGTTCAGAAAATATAAACTATAATAAAGTGCGAACTTGATATGGCATGATATCTTCAGAAACACTGGTGTTATATGACTTTAAAATTATAGAAAGACGAGCGGATATTTGAATAAGTGAAATAACTTACAAAATTCAGTGGCGTAACCCTGCAGCAATATAGTATCAACTGACGCGTATAGTTTCATGACGTAGGACGAAGTATAGATACATGTTATTTTTTAACAATTTAGTCTTAGGAAATTCGATGCCAATGTTTGCTAAACATCACGAAAACATACCTATATAATTTTGACCCCCTTAAACCCCACTTTTATATAGTAAAACTGGGGTTTGCAGGGGTACACCTTATTTTTCTTATTTCTGCTCAAAAACATAGATTGTGGGTACTTGTTAGAACCGCCTCGCCGAGGCGGTTCTAACGAGTACCCACAATCTATGTTTTTAGCACAAATATGAAAAATATCAGAATATTTTATCTAAAAATTTTCATTTTTTGGTGGTAAAATTTTCGGTATATTTGAATAGGCATGTTTTCATAATGAACTGTGATGGAATTGGATACCAAAGTAGATATAAAGAAACCTATATATAAAAGAGACCAAAAAGAACATCATAAAGTTGTCCAACGTTATTAATGTTAAATACACAATTTGGATTGCATAACACCCTAATGACTTTAAGCAGATTAGAGATAAGAAATCCTGGGTGACATGTTTCCCGTATAGATAGGGGCCTGATAAGGGGTAATTAGATTTGATACCAAAGTTTATGATAAAGACATAGAAACAGTTAAGGTGGGCAATTTGGTGATAATTTTCACATTGTTTACATATCTGGTTGTTACTAATTAGAATCGCCTTGCTAATACAGTTCTAATGCATACCCACAACATACTTTATGAAAAACTACTGCTAATCGTGCCTATATGCTATTTTATCATCAATTGCCCTGTCTATCTGCTTCTTAGGATCAAATACAGAAAACGAGTAAGATAGAATTTATTTATTTATTTATTTATTGAAAAAAAAGAGAGAAGCTTTATGGTATAAATTACACATTTTAAATTGTCTAAGACCTTTCTGACATATTCTTCATGTATTGTTTTACTGAAGTAGAAATCACTGTACATATTGTGTCTAAATGCCTTATATTTTAAAGCTTACCATACAAGCTGTGCTTGCCAACAACAGTTGAACACAAAATACAAGTTACCACTAGCAATATAATCCCAGTGGCACAGTAGCACAGACTGTATTCATTTAACCATACTTTCCAATCTGTGTTGTTCTCTCGTTCTGATGCAAGGAATATTTCCCAAAGAGAAAGGTAACTAAATGTAAATCCCATCTTTTTGAACGTGTTATTAATTTAGGATTTTTTTGGATGGGGTAAACAGGACTGAATTATCTCCCCGTATTAATAAACCACAAGCAAAAATTTTCCTATCTGCTATGATACAGACATCGGACTCCCAGAATATGTAATAAAAACCTGAATTTTGTAAGTCTGGTCTCCAAAACCTGAGCCAATTAGGGAAAATCCTCGCCTTACTGCAATATCTCCTTGTTTCTGTGTTGAACCGTGTCACCATCACAAAAGACTTTGTATTTAGCTCTTACAGCTACAAGAAACAACTAGCTTTTTTTCGAAGATTCGACACACTATAACGATTTATAATACGAATCTGCGCAGTCGGAGCGTCGTTGATGGGCGCCCTCCAGAAGGACAAGGATACAATGTTTCTTCAGCTGAACAGTAAAACCTCTGTCCAGACAGTCTTCACTGAGTGCCCATATAAAGATTCATTACCTGATACTGCAACTCAGTTTTATATGTTAGTTTCTAAAATACAGTCGACTCTCGTTATCTCGAACTCGCTTATCTCGAATTACCGCTTATCTCGAAGTGAAAATCTGGCCCTTGTTTTAACAAAGAGAGCTACCAAAAGGCAACAAAATATTGTGGAAAAGAGGAGAAATTGCTCCTTAGATATAAAGAAACCTATATATAAAAGAGACCAAAAAGAACATCATAAAGTTGTCCAACGTTATTAATGTTAAATACACAATTTGGATTGCATAACACCCTAATGACTTTAAGCAGATTAGAGATAAGAAATCCTGGGTGACATGTTTCCCGTATAGATAGGGGCCTGATAAGGGGTAATTAGATTTGATACCAAAGTTTATGATAAAGACATAGAAACAGTTAAGGTGGGCAATTTGGTGATAATTTTCACATTGTTTACATATCTGGTTGTTACTAATTAGAATCGCCTTGCTAATACAGTTCTAATGCATACCCACAACATACTTTATGAAAAACTACTGCTAATCGTGCCTATATGCTAATTTATCATCAATTGCCCTGTCTATCTGCTTCTTAGGATCAAATACAGAAAACGAGTAAGATAGAATTTATTTATTTATTTATTTATTGAAAAAAAAGAGAGAAGCTTTATGGTATAAATTACACATTTTAAATTGTCTAAGACCTTTCTGACATATTCTTCATGTATTGTTTTACTGAAGTAGAAATCACTGTACATATTGTGTCTAAATGCCTTATATTTTAAAGCTTACCATACAAGCTGTGCTTGCCAACAACAGTTGAACACAAAATACAAGTTACCACTAGCAATATAATCCCAGTGGCACAGCAGCACAGACTGTATTCATTTAACCATACTTTCCAATCTGTGTTGTTCTCTCGTTCTGATGCAAGGAATATTTCCCAAAGAGAAAGGTAACTAAATGTAAATCCCATCTTTTTGAACGTGTTATTAATTTAGGATTTTTTTGGATGGGGTAAACAGGACTGAATTATCTCCCCGTATTAATAAACCACAAGCAAAAATTTTCCTATCTGCTATGATACAGACATCGGACTCCCAGAATATGTAATAAAAACCTGAATTTTGTAAGTCTGGTCTCCAAAACCTGAGCCAATTAGGGAAAATCCTCGCCTTACTGCAATATCTCCTTGTTTCTGTGTTGAACCGTGTCACCATCACAAAAGACTTTGTATTTAGCTCTTACAGCTACAAGAAACAACTAGCTTTTTTTCGAAGATTCGACACACTATAACGATTTATAATACGAATCTGCGCAGTCGGAGCGTCGTTGATGGGCGCCCTCCAGAAGGACAAGGATACAATGTTTCTTCAGCTGAACAGTAAAACCTCTGTCCAGACAGTCTTCACTGAGTGCCCATATAAAGATTCATTACCTGATACTGCAACTCAGTTTTATATGTTAGTTTCTAAAATACAGTCGACTCTCGTTATCTCGAACTCGCTTATCTCGAATTACCGCTTATCTCGAAGTGAAAATCTGGCCCCTGTTTTAACAAAGAGAGCTACCAAAAGGCAACAAAATATTGTGGAAAAGAGGAGAAATTGCTCCTTAGGAGCAATTTCTCCTCTTTTCCACAATATTTTCAATATATCTCTTAACTTAGGAGTCAAATTGCATATTCATTCTGTTTAGGGTGTTTGTTCGATTAATTATTTTACTCAGTTCCGCAAATCTGATATGTCGAAGTACGGATATCTCGAAGTGTTTCATAGAGTCCCTCGGAGGAGAGTCGCCTGTAATGCTTACTCGTCCATTATTTCCACAGGCAAACGAACAGTGTACGCAAAAAAGAAATGGAGCTGAAATTGAATTTTGTCAAGGATGCATTAGCTATATGTATGTGCATCTGCTGATGAATTTAATTAATTTGCGAAATTTTATGGCATCACTTCCAGCTGTTTCACTGGCCTACTGTTGGAGTAAATTTCTCGTCTTTTTCAGCCATAAAAAATATACCTTCTGACATGTGCGTCCAACGAGAACTCAAATTAGACAGCCTCTCTGCGCAGTCTGATCAGAGTCTTCGTTGTCCGCATGAAGAAACTTTATATCCTCTGCTATCCAAAATGCACAATGAAGACTCTGACTAAAGTGTGCGAATGTGCAGGTTGATCTGAATCTCTGCAGGGTGCACATGTCCAAATGTGCTTTTTATGACGTGTCGGCTCATCTTGTTTACATACATGCAACTGACTTTTTTCTGTTTGATTATATAAGAACGACACAAAACGTTGAATTACATACGCTTAAAGATTAGCTGCGATGATGCATACCAATCTATGCATAAAAAAATAACATTTTTCTCAGTTCTGGTGCAGTCAATTTTTACTGCAATATCGTTACGGAATGAAGCTCTTGGTGGAAGTACAGTACGTATGTTTAACAGGCTGTAAGGTATTTAAGATGAATGGAGTGCAAATTCATCGGCTGCAACTCTGTCATAATGTTTTGCCTTTCTATGGAAAAGGGTCTTTTTAAAAGGAAAATAATTTGCTTCCCATAGGAGCTAATTCCATCACGAAAACACGCCTATACAATTTCGATTCCCTTTAACCCCACTTTTATATAGTAAAACTGGGGTTTACAGGGGTATACACTATTTTTCTTAATTTGCTAAAAAACATGGACCATGGTACTCATTAGCGGCGGTTCTATCGAGAACCCACAATCTCAGTTTTGAACAAAAATATGAAAAAATACCAGAACTTTCTACCTGAAAAGGTAGTAAAATTTTCAATATATTAGAGCAGGCGTTTTTTTGCAATGATTTTTTTTTTTATGTAAACCCTTTTTCGGAAAAAAGACTGGTGTGCAGTCAAAAGTTACAAAAGTAATTTTTTTCTTGTCAAGATGGCTGAAAACTTACTAAGTGTATGCAGCCTCTCCTTAAAATTGATGAATTACGTCAGCTCCGTCAGCTTTGGGCACCATCACGAAAACATACCTATATAATTTTGACCCCCTTAAACCCCACTTTTATATAGTAAAACTGGGGTTTACAGGGGTATACATTATTTTTCTTATTTCTGCTCAAAAACATAGATTGTGGGTACTCGTTAGAACCGCCTTGTCGAGGCGGTTCTAACGAGTACCCACAATCTATATTTTGAGCAGAAATATGAAAAATATCAGAATTTTTTACCTAAAAATTTTCAATTTTTGGTGGGAAAATTTTCAATAAATTTGAATACGCGTGCTTTCGTAATGGCATCTGCTAACACTAGACTTCGTCAGCACACATTCGCTCTTGGGCACACGCAGTTAGTCTTTTCAATGATTTAGCCCTAAGAAGTGCAATCCCATAAATAGACCGCATGTGTGCGCATACGCGCAACTTGGTCTAAGCATGCGTATTTGTCAAATGCCCGCGAACAGGTTGCATCCTGGCACATTGTATAAGCCAGCATTATGGCAGTGGCCAAGTTCTTACACAGTGTATATCATTTTAGTAAAGTATCAAACAAAATGCTGGAGCAAGAGTGCCAACCAAGGTCAAGCTGCTCTTTGCAAATTAACTTGATAGTTTAGACATATCAGCGGGAGGTCAAATGCGGTAAGAGTTTCATATTAAAGGGATCGGCCACGCAGTCGGATCAGTGCCTCATCTGTTTTTCAATGTATGCTATAGTATACAGTATTTCTTTTAGCGTACAACACTGTCCCTGGTGAAGGTTTGCGTATGAGCAGGCTGGTATAGGCCTTCACTGTTTGTATATGATATAAGTAAACATTTCAAATGATGAATGTAAACACCATCACTCACATGCAGGTTACATTTTCTTCATTTCTACATTTTGCGTTGACGCTCACGCAAAATGTAGAAATTTCTACATTTACACAGCAACACAGGTGGGTAACTAACTTACATTGAACCACAAGGCCTGTACTAGTATTTAGCCGCAAAGGATTTACATTCGTTTACTTTTCTCTTAACTCTATTTGAATAAAGCATATTATCACTTTTTGCAATGAACTGGGGCTGTAGGATACCACTGCATTTGGCACCTGCTTTAGTCTTTAATTTACATGGATTTTTGCTGTTAAAATATTTGAGTAGAATTTCTTTCGGAATGCGGATATAATCAGGCACTGTGTACTGTAGTTACCCTATGAATTGTTACAAAAATATCTCAGCAAACAGTGTAGATTCAGATTAGTCACCGCGGAACGCTACTCTTCCATCAGTTTTAGAAACATCAACTGGCGACCGAATACTCGTGAATAGTATACGGCATGTCCATAGTGCCGCCCTATACTCCTCTCGTGCTAAAATATTAAAAGTATAGTAGGGTGTCCGAATGTTTAGAGTAAATATAGTAACATAGTCATATCGCCAGGGCCGAGCGAAAATGAGTCTTCGAGCATGCGCAAAATGCTAAAATTCAGTCATCCCACGCATGCGCAAAGTCTCATCAAGAAATTTGCTCACCATTGATGCATTTTATAGTGTCTAGTGAGTCTGTTAGCGGACAGCGAAGGGCCTGATCAGACTGCGCGGATGCGCAGGCTGATCTGGGCCTTTGTTGTCCATATATGCCCGAAGACACGTTTTCGAATGGCGGGGCAAATATAATGTAGCCGTTCGTAAAACATCAGTGTTAGAAAACCGATAACAGATGGAATTCGAACATCAGATCTTCGAATCAATCACAAGCTGTGAAGGCATCCACTGAGCCTGATTTTTTCTCCTTCTAAATCAAAACAAATTCCAATGTCGGCACTGTTTCAAAAATTCAGACTTTTCGACCATAAACTCTCTTGTTCAGGTTTTTCTCTTTACTCAAATTCTTCTGATACAGTAGGATATGGTAGAAAATCTTAAGGCTGATTAGAGTACACGAAGCCCACCCGCATACTAGTAATGTTCATTAGTAAGATAGCACATAAAAAGCTATTTGTCCTCCCACACCCACCCCACCTCCCTTCTAATGACATTAAGGAGAAATATACATTCAAGTGAGATGATTCTGTCAAATTGTTTTTATCGCCTTCCAAAAAGTAATCTACATTTTCAGAAGTGTATTGATGGCAGTAAACCAAAAGATGTCTCCCTTTGCGGATTGTCGAAACGTCCACCAAGTGTATCCAGTCCCTTATATCGTCTGATTATGGTCTACACTGTTTGCATTACGTTCAGACATTTCTACAAATTGTGGTTATAATAAAGACTAACCAGACACCCCCTATATTGGAAACGAACCTGTCCAAAGAGTTTATGTAGAAGAATCTTCTCGGTATAAATGGGTTAATCCATTGCATCATTTATATGCAATAAAATATGATTAAACTATAGTGGTTTAACCTTCGGATAAACATAATCCATAGCATAATTGAAGGGGATATCATTGCCTCCGCTCAAAATATAAATGATGATGTTTTACATTTCAATGACAGAGCGAGGTTAACTGATAAAAGGATCCGGATTGAAGAAAAAAATAATTATGAAAACAAACGGGACGAAGCCCTTTCTGTAAGGTAAATTATACAGGGGTGTACTTACTCTATTACTTTATTTTTTGCATCCAATATATAATTCAGAATAATTCACTAGAATAAAATATATACAATCAAATACAATCAAAATATACTTGCACAAGATTTTATAGAAATAACCAGTTTGACTACAGAAACGAAAGGAATATTTTTCCCAAGCAAGGGATAGTATTATCAGTTATCTAATACACTGATCATATAGAGAAGGCTTCATGTGAATATGAAACATTTAGATTTGCTGCTGCAAGGAAATGAAAACTAATGCATGAGTTGTAGAACCGCCTTCAAATTTCGTAGTTTATTTTAGATAACCATATCAACAGTCTAGTGGTCATTTCCAAGTATTTTGATACAGTCTGAAAACAAGACCTATAAGAGGCCAGTGTGGAAGCTTTTAAAAATCAGTTTCGACCGGAGCAAACAGACAGAAACTACACGAGCACTAAAAAGAAAGCTACTGGCAGCGAGAGACACAGCCACTAAAAGTACTGGAGATTCTGCTGTATTAAAACAATACAGTTTAGTGACTTTACTTAGTAGAGTCCTACAAATACATTTGATACCTTGTTTATTAAGGGGCATTAATGGTCTTTACGTGGAATAGGGGCGGTAAATTTGTGAAACTTGTTTTACCTCCTACTAGAAAGGAACCTACTCTAAAGAGGTATAATTTGCCGTTGATAAAAAATGTTGGAGGAGTAGAAGTTGCGGACATACGATTTAGAAAACAATGTTAGTCGAAAAGGACTGTAGCTGCGCCAAAATGTCTTTGTCCAAAATCCAAATGCACATGCACATCTTCATGTCATGAAAATAAAAGTGTAGCAAGAGGCAGAAAAAAGTTTTGCAGATGGAAATTCTAACTTTTAAATTCGAAAAAGGCCATGCCGCTGTCAAAACTGATCGGAACCAAAAATCCAAAATGATACACACATCCTCATGTCAAGGTAAGAAAACCTGCAGCGTTTCATAAAAATCTAATAAAAGTTGTAAGATGAGTTACAGATACAAAGTTTGAACGGACGGACGGACGGACGCACGGACGATGGTCATTTCTGTGGTTGCCTCCTTCTACCACGGGTGATCATTGTGAACTGCAATTAAACAAAGACAGAATATTCGCCAAATTGGCTGAGTTATGCATACTCTCGTATACCCCAGGTTTCATTTCATATTTCAGGGGAAAACTAGCCTTACCGTTCCAAGGAGGCTCCTCAGTTACAATTCTTTGTTTGTGCGTCTTTGGCGTCATAGATTTTTGTATATATTATGTTCCACATGTCACCGTCTTTTGGTGCCTCGGGAAGGCTGTGCTTCGTGATGGTGACATTTCCTGGATATCTACAATTACATGTAAACGTTTATGTAACGGTTCAATTACCGCCTAAATCCAGTGTTATTATATTAGTAACGCTTTGTCTTGATATGTGTCTTAATTTGGTCAAAATTATATCAAAGTATAGCTCCCTTTTCCCTGTCTGTTTTCTGAAAAAAAAAAAATCTCTCTGAAAAAATAAAAACAACAAAAACTATTCTGAGTTTGGGCATGTCGATTGTTTCAAACAATTAAAAATCAAAACGCTAATTGACAAACTGTGTAGATCCAGATAAGACAGCACGGTACGAGTCGTCTAATGTGGACACCCTGTTTGCAAAGGTACTTGTGTTGGTCTATATGGATGAAAGTGTTAAAGGGAAGGGAAACACTGATAACGATTGTACCTAAAATGAAAAACCTTAATAAAGCATCAGTTGATCAGATGCCGATAAATATATATTAAGACTGTGATTGGACTTTAATGATTCAAAACCTATTTTTATTTTTGATTATTTAATGAGAATTTCTGGTATCATACAGCCGTACTGAAATATGCAAAACCAAAATAATATGTGCAACAAGATCTTGCCTCTTTATTTGTGTATATAGCTTCTTCTCTGGATGTTTATTGATTGTGCTTTCAGAAAAAGGATTTCATTTAATAGTTTGAAATTTTTAGAACCATCATTGATTATTCAAAATAGTGACGCCTTAAGAACCGTTTTGAAAAAAAATGAACATCATTCACTTTCTTAGTTTTTATCCGATTTTGATCAAATTTACACTAAAGTCATGGTTTATCAAGATATTTCATCCATGATACATTCTTAACCTACGTTGCCTTTCCTTTAAAAATAAATAATTCTTATGCATCGATGAACTATTTAAAATAAACATGTTACTTTGAGATAGATTTCTTGTTATGAAAGCCGTATTAGTTTATAGTGTGTCAGTATTGAAATACAATCAGTAACCCAGGATGTAACAACTAGAATGCTGATTGGTCAATGTCGATTTCCAATCGAGCGAAGTAATTTTACCTAAACTTTGATGTCATGCCATTGTGGAAAAGTGCCACCGAGCGTCCACAAATGGCATGAATCCAGGCGTGTTACAGAAGTAGAGGTCCGGAAAATTGCAGAACAAAACAAAAAATCGCTGAAATTGTTTGATAAATAAAATGTACAATAGTAATTAAAAATATATTTCCAATTCTATATGAGCCGCACCAAGCAAAATGTGTGCCTTAGGGCATGCACGGACAGCAACTGCCCAGATCAGACTGCGCGGATGCGCAGTCTGCGCAGTCTTTTTAGAACATTCATTGTCAGATGCCAGAATCATTGGGTACCATAGAATGTATCATTGGAGAGCAAAGTCCCGTCTAAGACCTTGTGCTTACTCAGGCTGATTTGAATCTGCGCATTTACCTCATGCTCCATCACGAGAACATGCCTGTATAATTTTGACCCCCTTATACCCCACTTTTATATAGTAAAACTGGGGTTTAAAGGGGTATACATTATTTCTTTTATTTCTGCTGAAAAACATAGATTGTGGGTACTCGTTAGAACCGCCTCTCCGAGACGGTTCTAACGAGTACCCACTATGTATGTTTTGAGCAGAAATGTGAAAAATATCAGAATTTTTTTTATCTAAAAATTTTCATTTTTTGGTAGTAAATTTTCAGTATATTTGAATAGGTCTATTTTCATAATGCGAAGGCACTTTGTTGTTTGTCGTTATAAAAGTATTGACTATAGCCTAGATATTATGCGGCAGACTGCATGCCTAGTTGTCAACCCAATCATTGTTGATGGCTATGCTTCACTCTTATATTGCGCGGCGGCGGTTCGGGCCTCAGACTCAATGACGGCCTCTTCATAAAACTTTAACCGGTGGGTAGGGGCTTGACGATATGTCTTTGGCTTGGCCCGCTGTGGTTCAACTATTGGTTTTCATTTACTCTGGCATACAGTAGAATGAACCATGAGTACTCGTCTTTGTTTATAAAAGTGATTAATTTAATTTTTATGTTTTCGCTTTGATGCATTGATTGAGTTGGGAGCCTTTATGCGAACCGAATTTGTATGTATTTCTGTATTAAGAGTAGCATCGGGACCCAGGGTAAAGTCGGCTAGTTGTAAAAGTGCTTTAAAACCCCCCGGTGGTTTACTCTACTGACCGTTCTAAGGCGGTGGTCCCGGTTTTAGTCTTACTCTTTGTTGCTTTGTGGTTTATTCTACGAGGCGATTGGTTTTATGTCTTACCTTGTGTCATTTTGTTCTTGTGTTTTTCAGTCCTTTTAGCATTGCGATTACCTCGCTTTGGGAAGAGAGAGCTTATCTTAGTGCCTTTCGTATGTTTGTTCGATTTGTGCTTGTTTGGATTTGTCGGTTTCTCTTCCTCTTGGTGTCTGGGAAGGGCTGCGGTTTGTGATTGTGGCACTCCCTGGACTTTTCCCATACCTTTTTTGACACAGCCCATATAGAATCTATGACTCCTACGTGCGATGCAGAACGAGGTCGAGGGATTGTCTTTTGTTTGTCCTTGATATAACTACCATAAAGTAGAAATTCTCGTATTGACAGCGTACACAATTTATAAAGAATATAACAGATCACAGCTGTAGGAACAATTCTTAATTAAGACTACGCGTAACTTGATATTTTTTTTGCGAAAGTAAAAGACAATAAAAAGGTAACACTGAAATATAAGAAAAACTAACAAAGATCTGAGTAGGCGTATAGAAATTGTATATAATGCTGGTTGCAATCACAAATCCCAGATATAGTCTCAGCCTTATCCCTTACCAAAACGCACGTTTATGTCTTTGCTTTCTGCAGATTGTGTTTACAACAGGTATTTAGACAGAACTAGGAATCTGATCAGACTTTCCACTGTTTTCACTATTCCAGACATATCAACTACTAGAAAAATGGACTTTTTCAAAGTTAGGGCATCCATCTATACATCCATCCATAGTGTAGTGTCTAAGTTTCTGCTCAGCCAAGAGGCGGTTCTAACGAGTACCCACAATCTATGTTTTGTGCAGAAATAAGAAAAAATATTTATACCCCTGTAAACCTCAGTTTTACTATATAAAAGTGGCGTTTAAGGGGGTCAAAATTATACAGGCATCATCTCGTGATAGAGCATGACGAAAATGTGCGGATTCAAATCATTCTGAGTAAGCACAAGGTCTTAGACGGGACTTTGCTCTCCAATGATATATTCTATGGTACCCAATGATTCTGGCATCTGACAACGAATGTTCTAAACAGACTGCGCATCTGATCTGGGCAATTGCTATTATATAGACGTGTTTTCGTGATGAGACAGCAAACACGAACGTCACAAATCACCGAATGTTTTTGCTCTTAGAGTAGATTCCTTTTCAGAAAAAACGCAAAAACGACCGTCACAAATCATATTTTGTCACAGTCATCTCCCTTGTAAAAATGAAGGACAACTACCAACTATATCCATTCGTCTTAACCCTTTCACCCCTGAGTTTCTGATATGGAATATTCTATCTTCGAATTTGGTCACCCTTATCAATGTAAGTCGGGGTGCAAGTCAAAAAATGAAATTGAATGGCAAACAGTGTAGATCCTGATTAGATGGTTCGTTACCGTCTTATCAGGATCTTCACTGTTTGCAAAGATATCTGGGCCCAGTTGTTCAAAACTAACGATGTAGTTAGTTAACGATTCGTTAAAATTTTAATCAAGTGAAATTTTTTGCTGAAAAAATGTGAGTAGCTTTTGCAGTGCAAAAGCTACTCACATTTTTTCAGCAAAAAATATCAGAACATTGTATATTGAATCCGCTAAAACAGTTAACGAAATGACCCTTAACGAGCTCGTTAAGCTAACGACGCTTTGAACAACTGGGCCCTGGTTTGGTTTGCAGGGCTGATAGGGTTAGATCTCATTGATAATCATGGTTTACATGTGTACGCACAGAACATTATCGTTTACTTATAAACCGTATCTTTTCCGCACAGGAAAACATCGTCCAACAACAAATCCCAACACTTTCCGCATAATAAAAGATTGTCTTCTAATAAACCGCAATATTACCCACATAGGAAAAGATCGTTTACTAATAAACCGCAACATTTTCCCCACATAAAACGATCGTTCATTAATGAAACGCAACACTTTCCGCACAAGAAAAGATTGTCACTTGCATCACTATCTGCATATGAAAAGATTCACCACCATCCCCCCCCCCCCCCGACCCCCCTCCACCTCCGCACTAATAAAATGCAAACGAGTGTCTACTTGTCCTACTGAATAAATTAAGATGCCACACCCACTTCTAATTGTCAGATTACAGATTACTTGATCCATGTTGTTGATACAAATTCACATACTTTAATGCCAAACAGTGTAGATCATGATCAGTTGACGTCTGAAGAAGCCAACTGATCTGGATCTACACTGTTTGTAAAGGCAGGGCATATCCGGGTTCAGCAGGGCAAGGGTTTAACCGCAACACTTTCCACACATGAACAGAGCTGCGTTCAGTAAAGCGAGTGTTTTTCAAAAACAATTTTGCATCTTCTGAACGATTATTGTAAGGCCATCTCATGTATCCTTCATTTCGAGAGTAGCCGTTATTTCCGTATACGGGAGACTTGATGTTAGATCAAATAAATTATATCAATAATTATCATTTTATTATAGAATCAAATAAATAAAATCAACGCAGTAAAAGTTCTCTTATTTTGGTTATAAACAAGCATTCATACATTTTATTTGCATAGGCCGCCAACTTGATAGTGCCAAAAGACAGCTTGAGAATAGTTTTAGGGTGTTTGCTGCCCTCCGCCGAAAACTGTCACAACTTATCGGAAAGTTTGCTTTTGTTTCGCAAGTAACCACGAACGTTTCGGTTAGCTGAACGCAATCTAGGTCCTCCACTAATAAATCGCAACAGTTCCGCACACGTTATGATAACACACCTCTGCAACGTGTACATTTCTTGGCCATTGCTCTAGAAAAGTAAATCCACACACACACAAAAATATTTTTTTCTTATTTCTTCATAGAATATACAACAACGAAAAAATATACAGTCGACTCTCAATATCTCGAATTCAAAGGGACTCCCTGAAATACTTCGAGATATCCGTACCTCGACATATCAGATTTTCAGAATTGAGAAGAAAAAAAATAATCCGCACAACCACATTTAACAAATATATATGTAATTTGACTCCTGAAGTTAGAGAAATATTGAAAATATTGTGGAAAAGAGGAGAAACTGCTCCTTAGGAGCAATTTCTCCTCTTCTCCACAATATTTTTACCTGTTGTTATTTTCATGTTTAGGCACCGACCAGATTTTTACTTCGAGATAAGCGGTTATTCGAGGTAAGCGAGGCCGAGATAAAGGAAGTCAGCTATATTGTGTGCACAACACTCATTAGAAACGTATCTGTGAGGCGTTTCTAATGAGTACCCACGATATATTTATATTTACCTTGTTATCGCTCATATCTAGAACTGTATAAGTTATTGCGGTTTCACCATATTAGATGCGAGATGA
Organism: Anodontia alba; assembly: GCA_964016985.1. NCBI lineage: Eukaryota > Metazoa > Mollusca > Bivalvia > Lucinida > Lucinidae > Anodontia > Anodontia alba. The sequence continues at coordinate 63,014,227 of OZ024822.1, read as the reverse complement.
GGAAAATTATGGTTATTTAATACATTAACATTGAATTGTGCAAAAAAAATGGTTCATTACGAAAACACGCCTATTAAAATATATACAGAAAATTTCACTTCCAAAAACTGAAAATTTTCAAATAAAAAACTATATTTTTTCATATTTCTGCTCAAAACATAGATTGTTGGTACTCGTTAGAACAGCCTCGGTGAGGCGGTTCTAACGAGTACCAACAATCTATGATTTTGAGTAGAAATAAGAAAAATAAAGTATACCCCTGTAAACCCCAGTTTTACTATATAAAAGTGGGGTTTAAGGGGTCAAAATTATATAGGTATGTTTTCGTGATGACAAGAATTAATAAACAAATTAAACAGCTGATTAACACCGCAAATTCTCAACATCTGCATTATATTTTAGACCCCTGTAAACTCTTTTGTCACAACATAAAAATGGGGAACACAGGGTTGCGCAATATATACATTTGTATATTGACCACACATAATTTGTTTGAAGTGCAAGATATAATCTGTCGATTCGCAATGTACGTTCAGTGATATTGCCAGTGAAGAATGCAGATTTTCAATTTGATTTTCGTTTGACATTGCTCTTTAAAATTGTCAATCATTTTTTTGCTCTCCACTGACAGTCATCTGAAATGTTGTCAAGCTATTTCAGAATTCTTAGCTCCGTTTGACATGTAATTTCTATAAGAGACATACATCAAACGATATATCGATTGAACCGTTTTTCACACCAGAAAGATTCACTCACACGTCAACTGGAAAAGTAATCTTCAAAAGAATGATTGCGACAGATCACAAGATTACATACGTTTATTCAATAACTTCTTTTAGGACATGTCAGCTCCGATTCTTCCATTTCTTTTACTTGGATGCACCAAACAAAAACATACCTTATCGCATTTGCGCATCCTGGCCGGTGTGCGCATTTACAGACCCGTCGGGACTCACACATTTTGCATAGTATAAAGTTATAATGTGGAATGAGATTATGTATATATAGAGAATGTAAAACATCATGGCAAAATGCTCAAGAGTATAGGCCGATTCGAATTTATTTAAATTGTGACATAAGATTGCTTTTTCGCTTGCGTCGGCTTAACAGAATTAGATAACAGGGAAATATGAGATCACCTCGAATTGTCATTTAGCTGGGTTTGGTATGACACGTGCTATGACAATATCTATGACAAAAACGATAACTCACCGCAGTACCAAGATTTCCCGGAATTGTAGCATGAGCTGACCAACTGACTTGAAATAAATATTTATAAGCGTGATGAAGGGATGATAACTGTAAAGACATGTCGGACCATAGCCAGGTTCCGAGGTTATAAAACAACCGTTTTCATGCTCAACTCAGCTGAGCATGCATTTTTCTCTGCTAATAAGTATGAAAATACCAAAAATAGTTAGCATTTTCATATTTATTAGCAGAGAAATTTTCATGCTCAATTGTGTTTAGCAATATTACGAAGACGTCTATATAATATTGATCCCCTTAAACCCAACTTTTATATAGTAAAACTGGGGTTTACAGGGGTATACATTATTTTTTCTTATTTCTGCTCAAAACATAGATTGTGGTACTTGTTAGAACCGCCTCGCCGAGGCGGTTCTAACGAGTACCCACAATCTAGGTTTTGAACAGAAACAGGAAAAATATCAAAGGTTTTTATCTGATTTTTTTTTTTCAGTTTTTAGAGGTGAATTTTTCTAAATACTTGAATAGGCATGTTTTCGTAATGAAGAAAGAATTTGGAATTGTTAATAAGTTGAGATTTATTAGCATGACAAATTTCATGCTCAGCTGACTTGAGCATGAAAAAATGTAACCTCGGGGCCAGATGTATACAAGAGTTAAGATATATCAGCCGCAGCACAGCATTTTCTACAAGATTGTGCTGTCTGATCAGAGTATTTGCTCTCCGTCTGAACACAGTTTGGATCCTTGGCTAAATATAGAGTGCCCAGACTTCAGGCTGATCCAAATCGTCACTGTGCGCACAAGCTGTCATATAGGGAGTTCTGTGCTCCGGTTCACAAAGCATGATTCTGAATCATCAGACTTCTTGTATATATACTACCGCAATAACCACAAGTATTGGGACAGACAGGCCTGAACAAACAGTGTAGACCCAGATCAGACGCCACAGAACGCGGCGTCTGATCAGGGTCTACACTATTCGCCACCCATCCAGCAATATTTTAGACACATCAGTAGGTAGCAGAACAGTCCATTTTTGAATTTCAGTAGAAGTATAGTAAGGGGGCGTCCCAATACTTAGGATAAATACGATATACTTTACCAAGAAATGCTGATACTCAAGTATTGAGTAAACGCACTTCATTTTGTTTTAGTATGGTGCATAAACGTAGAAAGCTACTTTAATCTTCACTATGAACTGGACACATTCAGCAGACGAGAAACTGATGACAGTTCTTATTTTTTTCCCAGAAAAAAAAATGCCATTTCATGAAAATTGTCTTCTTTTGGAAATGTCAAAACATACTTCACTAAGAAAAATAAGAAATATATTTTAAAATGTCTGCTGAATTTTTTACCAAACTTGCTAAACGTAATTGTAGCTTCAGACCTGTTGTTTTTTTTTTTTTTTTTTTTTTTTTTTTTTAAGACGCAAATTTAGTGCAGCTCGGCAATAAGCCCTTTTATCGCATTAGCAACATCAAACAGAAAGTTGACGTCATTTGAAGGATTGCAAATGCCTCAGAGTTGCAGAGAAGTGCGCTGTATCCGATATCCGATATCAAGAAATCACTTCAAAGCCGTAGAAACAAGCACAAACTGACAATTTTCTTTAAGATTTTGAATGGTTTTACTCCAAATTATCTTGTGGATCTTGTTCCTCCTCTGATACAGGAGACTGCTAGATACAACCTTCGAAATTCAAACGACATCCAAACAATTCACGCTAATTCCAACCTGTTTTATAATTCTTTTTTCCCGGCAACTATTCGAGCATGGAATAATTTGTCTGACGAAACAAAAGAAGCTACCTCTATTGCGGCATTTAAATTTCGTTTGAATAGAAACATATCAAAACCGCCAAATTATTATAATACCGGCTCACGCAAAGGCCAGATACTACATTCAAGAATGCGAATGGAGTGCAGCTCGCTTAACTCCCATCTCTTCAGGAAGAATATTGTGGCCGATCCCTCTTGCCAGTGTGGAGCTTTCGAAAGCCCACATCACTTCTTCTTCAACTGCCCTAGGTATGCGGCCGCAAGAACAAGATACTTACCCAATAACATAAACGCTTACACATCTCATGATTTTCTTTTCGGCATGGACAACAAAACGCAAGGAGAAAATGAAGCTCTTTTTAGTCGAGTGCAAGAGTTCATTGTTAATTCCGGACGGTTTACCTGAGGAAACCGAGACTAGTACAAAGCTATCGCCTCTCCAAATCTCTTGGAAATAAGCTTTATGTACATGTATTAGGAAACGCTCTTGCCGTGGGGACACATAACATGACTCTCCTTCTCTCTCCCTCTCTCTCTCTCTCTATCTATGTTTGACACAGCCATTCATCTATATATATCTGTATGTTCCACAATGACGCAGGAAATGATCTTATCAAGCTTTGGCTTACTGTCAGATCCTGCACCATGTGTTTGTACTTCATATTACTGTTATATTGTCAAATAAAATATTGTTTAAACCAAGACATTCTTATTAGTTTTCATGATCAGTGCGCTCAGTATCCGCTTACCGAATAAGAAGATATCGCATTTTATTAATGCAGTGTCAAGGGCAACTCTGGCAAAATAGTTTTCTCTCAGAAGGAACTTGGTGTCCCGGAAAGCAAACATAAAGCAACAAAATTTGTATTACTTTTGAAACAGTGGAAAGTATACCAAGTTATCCTAACTTCTTAAACAATGAGAAATGTTTGAGTAAAAATTTAGTGCCAATAAATAGTCTATATATTTATGGCGACTGTTTTCAAGGGAAATCTGTTTAAAACCTATTTAACATTAATGTTTTGAATTTGTGTCTCATGTAGATATTTGAGCAGTTGTTTTAATATTCATTCTATTAAAAGAGGGTAATGGTGAATATTTTAATAATTGAGCCAGCGCATGACAAAACCTAAAACATGGCATGTGCGCCCAGTGAAGACTCAGATCAGCCTGATCAGAGTCTTCGCTGTGCGCTCAATGGGTAGCTGAGGACCCAAGCTTTCGTCATACGGACAGCGAAGACTCTGATCAGACTTAGACGGATGCCCAGGTGAACTTCGATGGGCGCACATGCCATTTTGTAGGTTTTGTCATGGGCTTGGCTCATTTATATTTAATTTCTATAGTGCTGTTCGGGATATTATGTGATTTGGCTGCTCTGTTACAACACAAAATGTAAAAATAATGGTTATTTATAATCTTGCGTTCATAGTAAGGATAGTTTTACATCACGAAAACACGCCTATATAATTTTGACCCCTTAAACCCCACTTTTATATGGAAACCTGGGGTTGACAGGGGTATACATTATTTTTCTTATTTTGCTAAAGAACAGATTGTAGGTACTCGTTAGAACAGCCTCAGTGAGGCGGTTCTAAAGAATACCCATAAGCTATGTTTTGAGCAAAAATATGAAAATACATCAGAATTTTTCATCTGAAAATTTTTCTTATTTTTGGTTGTAAAATTTTCAATGTATTTGAAAAGGCGTGATTTCGTAATGAGCTCGACTATGCGAAATAAATACCACTGTGTTCGGACAAGTCGTTAGTCATCTTTATAACATTTACTTAACCAATGGATGTTCCATTGGCTCTATGTAAATAAAACTAAGGTTAAATCTCAATAACCGAAAATTATACCATAGCTGGACCATGGGATAATTTTCAGATTTGAAAATTAACCCATGGTTTTATTTATAGATCTCACAGGTGTACTTTAGAATGACTGTCAACTCAACAGTGCACCTTAACCTTTTTCACTCTCTGGGCTAATTCCGCAGGCAATGACAAGTTGATATTGTCCATAAAAATAGGTTTTTGTTTTCTGGGAAAAATAAGAAAAATATTTCAAAATGTTGTATGTTGAATTTTGTTTCAGCAGACAATTTGAACATTTTCGTATTTTTTCCTAGAAAACAGAATTTGACCTTTCATGCAAATTGTCTCCAAATGTCAAATGTTTATTGGAAAAAATAAACTATCACCAATATTTTGTCTGCTGAAAATGTCCATAGTGCTAACCATCAATTTTTCAGCAGATGACATTTTTTAAATAGTTTTCTTATTTTTTTCTCAGGTAACTGGATTTGACATTTCATGTACATTGTCTCAACTAGAGACAGTTTGCATGAAATGTCAAATTCTGTTGGCTGGAAAAACTAAGAAAGTATCATCAAATATATTGTCTGCTGATATTATCCAGAGAGTGGTAAAGGTTAGAGGAACTTCAAATTTACTTCTGCAGTGAACAACTTTCTATTTAAAAATGACATTTTTTGTTGAATAAAACACATGAAACCAGACAGTCTGTCCGGAGTATATTATAATGACCAAAGCTACAGCTGACCAACCAGATTGCAACAAAGTTTGACCAAATTAAGATGCTGATGTAATTTCTTGTGATTGACAAGATTGCAACCAATCAGATTTTAGCAGTAGTGCCTCAGTTAGTTTAATTCAAAAAAGGTGGGGTGTTTCATCCTTTTTAGTACACAAGGTCAATTGGTACAGCATTTCATCAGACTGCCTGTTACCACTTTACCATAAAAATATAAAAAAAGAGAAATAAAAGTATAAAAGTAGAAAAAGTTATACTAAATAAATAAAAGTATAGTTTTTGTACGAAAAAAAAAAAAAAAAAAAAAAAAAAAAAAAACACACACAAAAAAAACAAAAAAACAAAAACAGTCCCATACATTGGTTAAAACAGATAAACCATGTTATTGTCTCGGTTTTGGGAATACTGTAAATTATATCATAATTTGGTGACCTTTCACTGTCTGACCCAAACTCCGCTCCGCCTCGTTTGGGGTCAGACAGTGAAAGGTCACCAAACTATGGTATAATTTACAGTATACCCAAAACCTCGACAATAACCATGGTTTATCTATAACATGTTTTGTCATGATGTGATGGTCGGCGTAGTTTTACTGTACAATGACTTGCCCTATACAGACGGATAGACGGACGACAGTGACAAAAACAATACATCTCCCAGATGGGGGGAGGGGGGTGGGGGTGGGGCATATACTAGATTTCTACAATTTGCAGTAAACACTGCTCCGTAGCGGTCAGCATTATCTTCAAAAGTGCAAATCTAAGCTGAACACGACGTCTCATTCCATGAAAGGGGTATGCAAAACTGAAAACAGCTGGACCACACTAGCTAGTTTCAGTCTTTAAGACCTTATCAGTGACCTCATATAAAGTTTCGTAACCTGAAAATAATATGTGAACGGAATCTAATCAACCACCAAGCCTAAGGACAAGCATTGTAACTATTTAGGGTAAATGCGGCATTTGCAGTGAGAGGTGGTATTTTTGTCACGTAGCACTGGCTGAAGAACGAGTGCTGAATTTGCAAAACATCGCAGTCAGCATATTAGGTGCAGCTGCTGAACAAAAACAAGTTTTTCAAGGCAATAAAATAAGCGTACGCTGAAATATGGCTTCAAACAAGTTTCGTTAAATCTTAATCCGCTGAATTTCTGTCTTTCTGTCAAAACAAATGAGTAGACTTATAGCTCCTATTCGTGTGTATGTGGATCGGAACCGCATTGTCGAAGTTACATCTAATATACATATGGGACTTATTCTGTTCCATGATTTATCATGAACAGGCTGAATATATCAAATCAGATGTCTGGTTTCATATTGCTGTTATACTGAAATTGAAATGGCATCCCAAACAATATGAATATATTTCATGAGACCACTCCTCAAATATGCTAAAATGGTTGCAACTGCACACAGCACAAACCTAGTGAGCTGGGGAAAGTATAATGTACTAAAAGAAGCAGCTCGTAGCTGGAGCGATTATATTTGCCCTCTATTGACAAGCTTTTATGCGAAGCTAGCCAAACTGTAGACGTTTTAGTATAGCTCTGGATAAGGCATAGTTTATACAATTTTCTTGTGTGAGTCGCATTGCTTCCAACGAAGTCTTAAACCAGCCTGCGCATCCATGAAGTCAGCTCAAGAGTTTTCAGTATCCGTATGAAAAACTACATCTTTAGCTATCCAAAATGCGCCGATGTGAAGATTCTCATCACCATACGCGAATGCGCAGGCGAATCCAAACCGTTGCTGGGCGCACATGTCTGAGAGTTCTTACATCCAAACAATACATGCATCTGCACAACAGGGCCCAGTTGTTCAACGCATCGTTAGCTTAACGAGCTCGTTAGTGGTCAAAATGTTAACTGTCTAATTCACAGGTATTTTTGCTGAAAAAATGTGAGTAGCTTTTCACATTTTTCAGCAATATATGAGCGTATATGCCATACTTAATTATCGAAATTTTAACGATACGTTAATTAACGACGTCGTTAGTCCCTGTTTGATAAGTCATTCTTGTCAACTGTACGTCATCGAAATAACGCAAATCAATCTTTAGGATGTAGACTACTATTTATTTGTCTTTACGTACTACAGAGGGACGCATTTTTCTATCTCTCCGTGAAAGATTCCTTTCTTTGCATACCTTTCATTTCTGAACGTGGATTTTTGATAATGCAGTCATTTCGACTGCTTACATCCGCCATATTCTGATGACATTACTGTGACGTTTAGCAACGTCATTATGTTTAGTGACGTCAACCCTAAACGATGACATACGTGACGTCCTATACAACCAGTGCACATCAGACACGTGAGCGTTCTCGATTTTTATCTTACCCTGGGTAGGATAACCTTTGTAAAATAAGAATTTCTATCCCAGGGTAACATCTAGGATATCCTTATCTAGTGTGCAAGAATGTTTCCCCGTGTCTACTGCGGAACCGCTTGCATTATATATGTTGGTCATCTGGCATCAAAACATGTAAAATATACCTCGGGAAGTGGAACATATTTTCAAACTCTTTATTATTGAGACTACAGTCGAACCATTACCGGTGTTCTAAGAGATTTGACAGTTTATGACCTTAATCTTATGACAACATCCTACTGAAAGTGGGAGTCATGCTTGTTAGTAAAGTCCCGTTCAGATTCACCAAAATAATTTATCACACTAAAGAATTCTGTATCAATCGTTCGACGAAAGAATAGTAGGTTCATTACTTGCCGAGATCAATGGTTCCAGTTTGCGCCTATCCAGTCTTTGCTAAAAGTTATATATTATCAAACTGTGGTAAACTGGTGTTTGTAAAGAAACCATTGCAATTCATGCATATAATCAAAATGTATCTTTAAATTAATAAAATGCTTTTTCTATAGTTATATCAAATCTTTCTTCCATGAAACCATGTTTTTGTAAACTATTTCAATAGTGCAAATTTAGTTTTCATTAACATAACAACTGCATGTTTGTTTTTGCTTTTTTTATGTTACAGGTGTTTATTATCTCAAGAGGCATACTGTCAGTGCGAAAACACAAGGACAATTTCTTCTCTTTCAAAGCCAGTGAAGGGGCGCATTAGAGAAAAAACAGAGATAACAGAAAACCACTAGCAATATTTAGTAAGCAATTTACGCAGTTGTTAGACATTTAATTTATATAAAAATGTAAGAGAAAAGTCCAGGGAGTGCCACAATCAGAAGCCGCAGTCCAACCCAGACATGTAGACGAAGAGGAAACAGACAAAACCAAACAAGCGCAAATCAAACGCACGAAAAGCACCAAGATTAGCTTTCTATTCCCTAAGCGAGATAATCGCAATGCTAAAATGACTGAAAATACAAGAACAAAATAACAAAAGGCAAGGCTTAAAACAAATACCCTCGTAAAATAAACCACAAAGCAACAAAGAGTACGACTAACACCGGGACCACCGCCTAAGAACGGTCAGTAGAATAAACCACCGGGAGGTTTAAAGCACTTTTACGGCAAGCCAACTTCACCCTGGGTCCCGATGCTACTCTTAATACAGAAATACATAAATCACCAATAAAGAGCTCGTTAAGCTAACGATGCTTTGAACACATTGGCCCTGGTCCTTTGTGATCATTAAGCCAATTCTGGATTTTATATGAGGGTCACAGATAAGACTTAATTCGCAGAAACTGTATAGTTTGGGCCCAAAGAAATTGACACTTCAGCTGCATTCAGCTTTATGAGTGTGTTTATAGCTCTAATGGGTAATCTCTTTTTAGACCATAATTATCTTCACTACAGCTGGTATTAGCGCCGTGTTTCAGCCGTAAAACGTCTCCCCGTAATTCACTATAGTTCAACTTATAATTACTGGTCTTTTGAGCCCGTTCCAGAATTTTTGGAAAAAAAAAAAATAAAGGTCATTGATGAGATCTACTGGGCCGAAACTCGCTTGTCTGTCCTAGAAAACTTTAAACTCCGGCCTTTTTAGGTTTGCAAGTGTGTGTGGTAGTTTGTGTCCATTGCTCTCAAAGGTCATTCCATTTAGAATCTATTTTTTATGTAATGGACACTCACCCCGCACTTGCTGGTGCACATAACTGCTCTGTCATCGTAAGGGTTTCTCTAACTCACCAATGGTTTTACACAGAAAACACAGAAATGAACCTTTCAACTCTATTATGACATCGCCTGCAAACTGCCTCAGATCAAAAGAAGCCATTCCTATCACAACAGTTTGATCAACCACAGACGACCAAACTGTTTGATAAATGGCGCCTGATCAAATCTTCACAACGGGCACATCTCCGCCTTTTGACATCTTAGGGCAAATGAGAAGAAAAAAAAAAAAAAACTTTACCCAGTTTATGGTTGAAGTTATGTCGGAATTAAACCAATTTCGTTGATATATTCCTGCTATATAACAACCAAGCGGGCACACGACGTTTATACAACGTAGCCTCAACGTCGGTGCAACATCATCGCGTTGAACAAACTTGAGGCGACGTTGTATAATCGTCATGTGCCTGCTAGGTATATGCAGGTGTTTTGTATGAAATATGAATGCTGCTACATACTATCTCTGACGACTTCTTAAACTCGTGTTTAGTATGATTTGTATAAAATGAAAGCTTCTTGGAATGTTATTTAAACATTACAATAATTTATTCTAGGTAGCGTTGGTATCAACACTAAAAGTAAAATTTCGGATCGTTCCCCTGATTCTTGAGATTGTAAAAACTCTAAATTCTGTTATCAACCAGTGGGTCATATATTTACTGCTAATGTGAAGATTATAACTGATTCACAAATCCGTTCAGTTATTTCAAAAGGACCTAAATATAGATTCTCAGCCCACATTGACTTCAATAAATGTCGACAAACAATTGCCAGTGGCTAGCTGTTAAAGTGCTTTAAACCCCCGGTGGTTTGTTCTACTGACTGTTCTAAAGCGGTAGTCCCGGTGTTAGTCTTACTATTTGTTGCTTTGTGGTTTATTCTACGAGGGTATTTGTTTTATGGCTTACCTTGTATTATTTTGTTCTCGTGTTTTTCAGTCCTTTTAGCATTGCGATTACCTCGCTTGGGGTAGAGAGAGCTAATCTTAGTGCTTTTCATACGTTAGTTCGATTTGTGCTTGTTTGGATTTGTCGGTTTTCTCTTCCTCTTGGTGTCTTGGAAGGGCTGCGGTTTGCGATTGTGGCACTCCCTGGACTTTTCTCTTACCTTTCTTTTAAATGATTATTGTACGCGTTGGTGTACACGAGAGCCTGTTGAGTCTAATGCTTTAAATAATTGGAAATTAAAGATTTTTAAGATCATTGATGAACCTGTGTTATTTTACACAAATAACCTTGATCTTATCCCTCCTTAGCCTAAATTATCTTTTCGATATCTGAAACAAAGTATCCAAGAAATCCATAGGAAGTATGCTTTGGTTCCAGCTGATAAAGCTGCTGATTATATTGTTGTTGTGTGACGACTTCATTATATCAATACTCTAATACAAGAACTTGGTAGTACCAAAACATAAACGAAATTTCTACTGACGAGAGATCTATTGTTGATACCCATTCTATCGATATTACTGCTAAGTTTGCAGTGAGTATTAAAGAAAACCAAGGCAAACTTCCTAAGTTATATTGGTTACCGAAACTTCATAAACGTCCTTATAAAGCTCGTTTCGTTGGTGATTTACTTCGTGTACGACTACAGTTTTGTCCAAACTGCTGACTTTATACCTTACTGCTGTCGAAAAAAATTGGATTAGATACTATGATACTGTTTAAGAAAGGGACGGATTTACTCTTTTTGGTCAATTGAAAATAACAATAAAGTTCTCAATAAATTTAAATCTAAAAAATATAAGGCTTCTAAATTGTCTAAATGTTTATTCGGAAGAATACCCAATAGTTGGCTTGCAATAAAGAATGTGCTTTTTTCACTTCTGATGTATACATGAATTACAATTTATGGTCTTGTCACAAAGTCTGTGATGCCCTTTTTATCTTTTGGATATCATTTTTATTAGATTTGGGACTAAACTTTATAAGCAAACTATTGGTATTCCGATGGGAACTAATTGTGCTTCTCTTGTTGCAGATTTGTTTGTTTTGTTATGAAAGAGATTTCATGATTTCTCTCTCACAAGAAAAACAAGCTGACATTATTGAGGCTTTCAATTCAACCTCTAGATATTTTGATGATCTATCAAATATTGACAATATTTACTTTGACCAAATGGACCGCATATACCCTACTGAACTCCAATTAAATAAAGCCAATTCTTCCGATACGAGGCACCGTTTTTGGATTTGAATCGATATATATCTAATGGTACAGTTGCCACCAAAATTTGTGATAAACGGGGCGATTTTGATTTTGATACAGTCAATTTTCCTTTTCTGGGTGGCGATGTCCCCTGGCGTACCTCAAATGGGGTATACGTATCTCAGCTTATTAGATTCGCCAGAGCTTCTTCAGGTCTTATTGACTTTAACTGCCTTCATAAAGCCCTTACTGCCAAACTTCTTGGACAGGGCTATCGTTATTTTAAACTTCGCAAGGCGTTTTCGAAATTTTATCGCAGAAACAGTGCCTTGTCAGAAAAATACAACGCATGACTGGTTATCAACCCAATCATTGTTGATGGCTATGCTTCACTCTTTAAGTGCATGACGGCGGTTAGGGCCTATGACTCAATGATGGTCTCTTCGTAAAACTTTACGATATGTCTTTGGCTTGGCCCGCCGTGGTTCAACTATTGGTTTTCAATTATTCTGGCAAACAACAGAATTACCATGAGTAATCTTTGTTTATCGTAGTGATTAATTTGATTTTTTATGTTTTCGCTTTGACGCATTGACTAAATTGGGAGCCTTTATGCGATCCGAATGTTTATATATTTCTGTATTAAGAATAACATCGGGACCGGGTGAAGTTGGCTGGCCGTAAAAGTGCTTTAAAGGCCCGGTGGTTTATTCTACTGACCGTTCTAAGGCGGTGGTCCCGGTGTTAGTCTTACCCTTTGTTACTTTATGGTTTATTCTACGAGGCGATTTGTTTTAAGTCATGCCTTGTGTTATTTTGTTCTTGTATTTGTCAGTCCTTTTAGCATTGCGATTACCTCGCTTGGGGATGAGAGAGCTAATTTTAGTGCTTTTCGTGCGTTCGATTTGCGCTTGTTTGGTTTTTGTCTGTTTCCTCTTCCCCTTCCTGTCTGGGATGGGCTGCAGCTTGTGATTGTGGCACTCCCTGGACTTTTTCTCTTACCTTTTTTGTTCAAAGCATCGTTAGCTTAACGAGCTCGTTAGTGGTCAAAATGTTAACTGTTCTAGTAAGCACAATATCTAATTCAGTTATTTTTGCTGAAAAATGTGAGTAGCTTTTGCAAATGCAAATGCCACCCACATTGTGTCAGCAAAAATATTAGCGTGTATGCCATATTTAATGATCAAAGTTTAACGATACGTTAACTTAAGACATCGTTAGCTTTGAACAACTGGGCCGAGAAATATAGACAACACTATAGGAAAGTATGGACAGACATTTTATGGCCGCGACACGGCACTAACACAAGCTGTAGTGATAAAAAAAAAATAGATTGTTTAAAAGAATGACCGTTGAGAGCAATAAATACCCTTACATACTTGAAAACAGCCAAAGCTAACTAAACCATTTTTAAGTCCAGCAACAGTTCTGTTGACTGTTCAAACGCGATATTTTTGTTGCAGTTCTTTTGGTTTTGTTCGTTTTGTTTTCGTTAGAGTGTTGGTTTGTGCTGTCGTCTCATGCCATACAAATAAAACCTGTAAAGTAAATAAGTGAACTCAGGAACCGATACAATCAGATCCACATGAAGCTTCTAACACCCAAACGGAAAGACAAACAAATATAATCAAGTAATTAGGAAGCCACAAAAAGAACAAACGACAAGCATAACCAACAACGCTTTCCCCGCAAAAGCAGCAAACAACCTCGCTACTCAAACCCAACCGAAAATACCCCGTTTGTGGTACCTTGACAGGGCTATGCACGGTGACTGTCGCGTTTCACCATGGTAATATTATTTGGCAGCCTTTTAAATGAACCATTTTTATATCCTAAATTACGGGTCATATTTACAGGTTAATTCATAAGGTGAGGTTGATCTTATCTACTAAATAAATATATACCCTGCTAGCATTCTTTATAAATCTATAGCGGGCCGTTATCGGCCCGTCAGCTACCCTGACGGGCCAATAACGGCCAGCTATAGATTTATAAAGAATGCTTACTGGGTAAGCATTGCATGTCCTATAGCTTCAGATGAAATGATGCGACAAAATCCTTTAAGGAGACTAGACACAGTTAGCTGGTTTTCCGCAATTTTGTAAAAAAGCGGCAACTTTTGTGACTTCCTGTATGTCTTATCGTAATCAAACTCTGTAAGAAAATTCTACTTAAGAATTTTAAAACTCCTCCTTCTAGAGTAGACCATTTTGTTCAGAACAGGACAAGAACAATTTCAACAGAGATGCTCTTCTGAAATGTATCGATTCTCCTTAAGTTAATAAAATATAAAATCAGAACTAGCATGAGAAAGGGTTTTCGGGGCATGCACAATGCACAAATTCAGATATTCCTGCGTACCTGTACCTGCATTTTTCTCTTGCATTGCGCAAATTTGTAATTGATGGTTTTGTTTTTGCTGGTAAAATGTAGTTAGTACGTTTTTCCTATCATCTATCGTTATCATTCACAAACAGCCTTCAATTACATAAAAACTATTATTATGGCTGTTCCCATTTTGAATTGACTTTCACAGTTCTAGTTTTGGATACTACTTAATCTCAGAACTACTAACGAATAAACTATAGACAAGGAGTGTTTAAAATTTATATTAAAATCATTTAAACAATAGTTTTTTTTAATAGTATCTTGTTCGCTAACCGAGCTGAAATTAAGGAGTTGTTGTGTGGAAGTGGAACTCAAAGTTGCAAGATGAAATGATTGACTCAAGGAAAAAATACTCTAATGAAGTACGGGGACACATTTTACGGCCATTACACGACACTTACTATCAGATGCAGTGAAGTTAAATAAAAATAGAAGATCCCTAAATTAGATAAATGCCCCCGCTACTGCCAGTTTGGCTTTGTAGATTTATCATTTGACCATTATTAGAGTCAGTACGAGGGTCCCGCAAAAAGTTTTGTCATTGGGTTCGGATCACTCCAGTGCTACGTTTTATCAAACATATTTTTTTATTTTAATAGCTCTGCCAAGAGAACTTCTAGACGTATACTTATTTCCAGAAAGCATTTTCTTAAGCCTTGGAAATAAAAAGAAGTCACAGGGACTCAGGTCAGGTGAATAAGGTGGATGGTTAAAAACTTTCACCTTTTCAGAAGCCAAACAAGACTTAACAACCTCACATGAGAGGAGGCGTTGTCATGTAAAAGGTGGACTCCTGACCATCCTTTGCTTGGTCGTTTCTTATTCTAACAAGTAAACTGGTCAGTGTATATGACTGCATCTATTTCAATTTAAAATAACTCGGTCAGTTGGAAAGCAATTTGCACGAAATAAACGGGTATCGTTAGCTGTTCAACACACCGTTCAAGTGCAGTGAAGCATTTTAAAATATACCTGGGATAAAACTAAGGAAGCCTATTAGTGACAGAACTTTTTGCAGGACCCTCGTATTTATTCTTGTCATGGTACAAGTTTCCGAATTTGACCTTGAAATCTCTAAGAGGAGTTGCAGGCACCTAAACTCTACTAAATATAGCACCTTTATAAGGCAAAAATAAATCAAGGGCATGTGATTCTTGCAATAACAATTTGATCAGAGTTTGATCAGAAAACTTATTAACCGTTACAAAAGAATTGGATATAGCCTGGATATTATGCGTCAGACTGCATGCCTAGTTGTCAACCCAATCATTGTTGATGGCTATACTTCACTCTTTAGTTGCACGACGGCGGTTCAGGCCTCAGACTCAATGACGGCCTCTTCGTAAAATGTTAACCAGTGGGTTGGGGCTTGACGATATGTCTTTGGCTTGGCCCGCCGTGGTTCAACTATTGGTTTTCATTTACTCTGGCATACAGTAGAATTAGCCATGAGTACTCGTCTTTGTTTATTATAGTGATTAATTTGATTTTTATGTTTTCGCTTTGATGCATTGACTGAGTTGAGATCCTTTATGCGAACCGAATTTGTATGTGTTTCTGTATTAAGAGTAGCATCGGGACCCAGGGTGAAGTTAGCTAGCTGTAAAAATGCTTTAAACCCCCCGGTGGTTTGCTCTACTGACCGTTCTAAGGCGGTGGTCCCGATGTTAGTCTTACTTTATTTTTTTTTTTGCTTTGTTGTTTATTCTACGAGGCGATTTGTTGTATTTCTTTCCGTGTGTCATTTTGTTCTTGTTTTGTTCAGTCCTTTTAGTATTGCGATTACCTCGCTTGGGGAAGAGAGAGCTAATCTTAGTGCTTTTCGTACGTTTGTTCGTTTTGTGCTTGTTTGGATTTGTCGGTTTCCTCTTCCTCTTGGAGTCTGGGAAGGGCTGCGGTTTGTGACTGTGGCACTCCCTGGACTTTTCTCTTACCTTTTTTTTTATCTACCCTTCATGCATGTGCTAAACCGATACATTTTTGAAGTGCAAGTTTCAAACCACAATCATGAAAACTAGAAGTTGTAGAGATATGAACTCCACTATGCAATGTGAATATGGCAAATTTCCTCGTAAATGAAGGGTATGTAACTCTAGCAATACAAGTTTGATCTAAGTTCTGTGACCTTTATGCACGTGCCATGTTTATATCCTTACTTTGTTGCATGTTTAAAATCATAATCTAGTAACTTAAGAAGTTGCTGAGACATGAGGCCAGCTGTGCTTTGAGTATGAGGCACAATGTCTACAGTTTTTGTAGTGCAAGTTTCAAACCACAATCATGAAAATTGTAAAAGTTGCGGAGACACAAACCCTACAATGCCATGTCTATAGTGCAAAATTTCTAAGTAAATCTAGGATATAAAATTCTAGCAATAAATATTTGATCAAAGTTTTGTGACCTTCATGCACATGCTCAGCCTTTATTCTTACTTTGCTACAAGTTTCAAATTATTATCTTCAAAACTGTAGGAAATTTGCGGATAGACACGAACCTTACTATGCCATGTGTATAAGGCAGAATTTCTTAGAAAATCCAGGGTTCGTAATTCTAGCAATAACAAGCTGATCAGAGTTCTGCGACCTTTATGCACATGGCAAGGCTATATTCTTACTTTACCGCAAGTTTCAAATCATCTAAACAGCGGTAGAAGAAGTTGCTGGGACATGAGCCTTAATATGCCATGTGTGTAAGGCAACATCTCTAAGCAAATCAAGGGTACATAACTCTACTTGTAGTAATTTGAGTACATAATCTGAGTATATAATTTTTATGCACATGGTCAGTCTATATTCTTACTATGGTGCAAGCTTCAAACTATTACCTTGAAAATTATAGGAGGAATTGTGGAGACACGAGCAGTACTATAAAGTGTGACGAACGGACACACGGACAGACAAACGTATGACGGAGAGAAAAACTATATGCCCTGCTCCATTTCCTGACGGGGGCATAAAAACATAACTGACCAACGACACCGAGAGTAAAAAAAACAAACAACGACAGACATCATAAAAATTACAAGCGAACGAAAGTCAAAGCAATCGGATCTCTCTTCCCCAGCTAGATGAGTTTATTCTGCCAGATAGGAACAACTCAACTCAACAACAACGACAAAGTGACTAACTAAAAAAAAATAAATAAATAAACGCAGCAAGCAGCCACAGTGTCCCATAAAGAACGAACAACACTAGAACCACTGCCTTAGAACAGTCAGTGGTAAAAACTACGAGGGGGTGTTTTATATAGATTTACTATTATCAAATCTGAATCATAGGTTTAACTGAAAAGTAAATAAATAAATAAATAAAAAATAAATAAAATAAAATAATAAATAAATAAAACAGAAAAAAATAAAGCTCGCACAGAGGCTCCTAAAACAGTGAATATTACAGAAAAAAAAATTAAAGAGAGGGTCAATAAACAATGCCATTGGAAACAAAAATACATTAAAGATCATGAATCCGGGTTTTATTCTAACTTCATGCGACAACAGCGTAACTTGAAAGGTTGCTTAAGAAACCATCGATCGAACCACTGAGGGCACGAACAAAGAAATAACATCAGGCATCAACCTTCTGATGAAATTTGTAGGCAGGCACCGTCATTAAGTATGAGACCGGGGGCCATTTATAAAGGTTGCACTCGGAAACAAAAGAACGTAAATCAAAGCCTCGGTTTCTATGCGACACTTCATTCCTCAGCAACAGGAGTCTCGGTTTTACTGAAACTATTCCTATGACATCAATGTAGTTTGAAGAGCTGTTAAAGAAATTCAGTTGAACCAAGTGGACCGAACAACAGACATTAGCCATTTACTGAAACTTTTACGTCGGCGTTGAGAGCAATTTCTATCCTTTTGATGTAAACCCCTTTTCGGAAGGCGCTAGTGTGCAGTAAAGCAAACAGGAAGTTGCAAGCGTTTCGTTGTTTGGTAGAAATGGCGGATACTATATATGTGCATTCAGTCTTCAACACTTTCTTTGATTGGTCGAATGTGTCTGATTTGGGATGTTCTGTTCTTACCAGACAATAAATATGCAAGCATACTTAACCCATTTATACCGACTGAAATCTTTAACCTTATATCTTTGGACAGGTCCATTTCCTGTATAAATGGTTATATAATCTGGTGCTTTTTATAATTATAATTTTTGTAGCAACTGCTGAACTTAATGCAAACAGTAAAGAGTCTGATCAGATGCCGCATTTTGCGGGGGCATTGCGGGGGCTCATTACGAGAACATGCCTATTCAAATATATAGAAAAAATTAAACTCCAAAAATTGAAAATTTTCATATAAAAACGCTAATATTTTTCTTATTTCTGCTCAAAACATAGATTGTGGGTACTCGTTAGAATCGCCTCGGTGAGGCGGTTCTAACGAGTACCCACAATCAAAACATAGATTGTGGGTACTCGTTAAAACCGCCGCGGTGAGGCGGTTCTAACGAGTACCCACAATCTGTGTTTTGAGCAAGAATAAGAAAATAATGTATACCCCTGTAAACCCCAGTTTTACTATATAAAAGTGGGGTTTAATGGGGTCAAAATTATATAGGTGTGTTTTCGTAATGTAAATGAGTTAATGTGCTTTTTTTAGTTTTGGTTTTGCGACCGACTCTGATGATCTTGAATAACATACTAAATTAAATTAAAATCCTGTCCTACCAATCGTTAACATGTTCTTGAAGTTTTCTGTCAAAGTCCGATGAAGGCAATATAGGAGGAACATTTACTTTATATGTGCTTTCTATAACATTTGCAACGTAAGGTAAAAAAACCTAGTATAAAATATCCGAACAGCGACGTTCCACGTAAGCCTGCACATCTGCGCAGTTCGTTCCAGGCCGTAAGCGTTTATCGATACATTAGACAATTAACACAGATACTGTAAGCTGATAATGAAAGCTTAAATCAAACTATGGGAATACACAGGTGTCAAATGAATCTCTATGAATAACAGCGGCCGTGCTTCATCCAAAATGTATCTAAATGCAAGTTTAATCAGAGAAATTCTTGAAGAGGCGTAGTTGGTGCGGATTGTGGGATATTTTATTATTATTAATTTTCTTTAAAATATATGTTGTTTGTATTTATCAGAAGCACCTCGCCGAGGCGCTTCTAATGGGTACCCATAACATACACTTTTTTTATGGAATCATAAAAGGTGATCTCAGATTTATTGAACTATTATCCGATACTCCTTCTTAAAATCTCCTCTGTTAATTCAACATTCATGATAGCCTTCCGACGTATTAATATATTAGATTGTATGCTTGCTGAATTTCAAAATGGACGCTAATTAATTGTCTGATTCCGAGACCTGTTCGCGAATTAATGTATTTTGCAAGTACTTACAAATCTTAAGAGGCGTTATGCCACTTATAATTAAGAAAAATATTCAATGAATAGACCTTTGACAGTCTCAAGACGGTTCAAATGATGAATGAAACATGTCTTGAATATTAAATTTCGCAGTAACATTTTTGTTATTAAGTAAACTTTAAATATTTTACACGTTTGTTAATATTTATACTTATTCGTTACTTAAACAAATCTGTGTGTTGTGTACCCCAGTGGTTCCCCTACAATATAAAATAAAATAAAACAGCTTTCTGACAAGGAGTCTATTTTAAAACACAAACAAAGCTCCCTCTCGGAGCAGATACTTTCCTTTTAGAGTTACCTGCCTTGCAAAGATATCGACTCCCCTTTATGTCCTTGAATTGTGTACATATCCAAGATGTACGTCGACACATCTAAGACATCTTTTCACCAAGGGTAAGCCTCAAGACTTGATAATGGTCACCAGGTTTGACACACTATTTTCAAAAGCTTCCTATGAGGACACTGGAAACCGGGAATGCATTCCAAACTCTAACTGCGGCTGCGCAGAGCCTGAATTTGCAGATATCTGTCCTGGCGAAGAGACTTCGAAAAGCAAACTAATGCGCTCCAAGCTAATATGTTTGGAATGATGAGATTGGATTTCTGTATTTTAGCTGGAGCAAGAAGCTCGACCATGTTTGGTTTCTTTTTACGCTGCTTCAGCAATTTCAACTCCAGCTGTTAGTTGTTAGTATCTGTCATCTAGCCAAGCTCGTTACTGTAGCGTGTCATTCCTTTCTATACTTATTTTAGTTAGTTTTAAAGAACTACAGTGTGGTGTCTCGGGCCGAACAAGCATCAATACCCATTTGTAAGTTTGTTTCTTTGACTTCGGCTAGACATGATGACAACTTTTCGTGGATTTAAGTTCCTATTTACCCGTATGCAAATGTTACCGATGTGTGCATTCTTTATCAATCATGAAAATTGAGTCAAAGGTACTAAACACTACTGGCACGTTCGAGCAATGTTCTTTCAAGAGTGTGCGCCGTATGGACACGTCTATTTTATTCTGGGCGCACATGTCAGAAGATGTGTGCTATTCTAATTCTCAAAGTAACACCGTTTCACAGTCTTGTGCCACAGATCTTACAGAAAGCTTAAGGAGCAATAAGAGGGGCTGTCCAAAGTAGAAATCCTTTCTATTAAACATGAATGTCAACGTTATTGTTTGAAAAAGAACGAAATATATGTAATAAGGTTAAAGGAATGTTGAACAAGCAGTATTGTATATTGTTCCGGAAAGCCTATTCTCTGAATTGTGCCAAAAAGAATTACAGCGCAACTATATATATATATATATATATATATATATATATATATATATATATATATATATATATATATATATATATATATATATATCCTCAGGTAAACAAATCATTGCACAGTTAATGATTAACTCTCAACATATAGTTTAACGCCTATCATTTCAGCATCCTTTCTGGATCCAGTGCTACCAAAAAGATTTTTTGTTAGATGTTATGCTCCTTCTCCCAACTTATATATATATATATATATATATATATATATATATATATATATATATATATATATATATATATATATATATATATGAGAGTTAATCATTATCAGTGCCAATGATTTGTTTGCCTAAGGCCTTTCGGCTTCTTTAGAGTTTTTTTTTAATTTTTATAAAAGGAAATGAAAAATGTAAAATTCACAAATAAAGGTTGCATGAGTTGAAAAGCAGATTATGCCCTTTACGGGCCCATGTTATCAAGCCCGCTCCGACTTGTATTCAGTTCTTTGCCGAGATTATTTACGTTTGCAATCACGTTTTACTTTAAATGGCAAGACTTGAACTGATGAAAATAATAATATACGAAATATCGGAACATTCCTATTTTTAGCGTAATTGAAAGATCAGTTATTGTTATTCTTGTTCACATGAAACTGATCAACACAAAGTTAATATAGATTTTGTGACACACCGTTTCTTATAAAAAGAGGGAGAATGGAAATTAGACTGGAATGCTGTCAAGATATGTCAGATAACATTGAAATGGAATTTGACTTACGACTCTTCCGTTTTATAGATTGGTAAGGACAATATTAATAGTACATTATTGCGAAGGTCAGGTCAGTAGTAAAACTGAGTAACGTGACGGAAAAAAAAAACATGTTTACACAACGAACGCGTCTGGGCACTGAACACCAAAAAACACACCAACGAAATTTTATGTTGACTCGTAGTTCATACTAGGGCTGTTAATCCTGGCAAAGATTATACTCGTAGACATTTATGGGACAGCTGCTCTGCGCCACAAATAAGTGGCACAGAGCACCTGTCGTATAAATGTCTCATAGTTCCAGCCAGAACCCAAGGTTACAAAACTTTTTTCATGCTCATCTCAGCTGAGCATGTAATTTTCCTGCTAATAATTATCAAATGACTAGAAATTCCAAATTTTGTCTTGGTTAACATAGCTGAGCATAAAAAATTCTCTGCTAATAAATAAAAATAAAAACGTAAAAGGAATATACCCCGCCATTATCGTGCCGTGACGAAATTTGCCCATTAGCAATCCTAAACAAGATCTCCTTCATATCAATGCATGTACCGAGTTTGGTTATAATCTCTTGACATTTACTCAAGTTATTGTCCGGAAACAAACATATGGGTGTGTCTCGGGCAGATCTCCGTCAAAATTTGACGAAATTTGCCCATTTTTGACGAAATTTGCCCATTAGAAATCCCAAGCCAGATCTCCACAATATCAATGCACATACCAAGTTTGGTGAAGATCAATTGACATATACTCGTTATCATCCGGAAACGAAATACGGACGGACGTACGACTGGCGGACGGTCGGACGGACACACGGACCTCCAACCTGAAACCATAAAACCCTGTCGCTATTGTGTGATGGGATATAGAAAGCCAAGTATTGTTGTCATTTTCACATTTATATGCAGAGAAAATTATATGCTAAGCTGAAATGAGCACGAAAAAAAATTATAATCTCGGGGCCTTTGTATAGTTTATTATAATAATGTTTCTAACCACTATGTCCGTATTTAGTTTATGCAATAATCCATTCTAAAAAACCTGCAAGCTGTTTGGAGAAATACCGTTTTTATCCTAAATAGTCGAACATCTTTACCATTTACCATTCTAGTCACAAACTTTGTACAAGTCTATTTACTATTTGTTGATGTATCAACCACTTCTATACAGGTGGAAAACAATGTAAAATAAATGTCAAAAAGATTGCCTTTGGAAACAAAAAAAACACACTACGGATTAGAAAATTGGAGTCTCGGTTTTATTGAGACTCTTCGTAAGCAGTAAAGAAGTTTGCAACACTGCTTACGCCCTCTAGCGTATACATGAGCAAAAGTCCATTTTCAAATATATATATATATATATATATATATATATATATATATATATATATATATATATATATATATATATATATATATATATGGACCCAATGATCCCAAAGGAGATAAAAATTAATCTGCACTTTAGTAATGTACGGGGAGACGTTCTACCGCCGCCTCACGACACTAACACCAACTGCAGTGTAGTAAAATAAACGTCAAAAAAGATTGCCTTTGGAAACAAAGAACATACATGGAGTCTGGTAAGTCCTGATCCGACGCTGCGTATGCTCTGGTACTACACTATTTGGATATTAAGGTTTGTCCGAATACTTAGTATACATACGGTACTATTATCACGTGGGTTGTTGCTTATTAAATGATCACCGGTAGGACCCTGATCATCTTCTGTGTCACAGACAGCATTCGCAATCATGCCATGTTTCCTTGGAAGACGGTTAAAATCTCAAAAATATAAGTGGATACCTAGGAAATACCACAATCACGAAACAAAGCCTTCCCGATTCACCAAAAGAAGATGAAGAACAAATAATGACAAAACAAACGTCACATATAAAAAGACAGACGCACAAACAAAGAAGAACTGAAACAGAGAAATCACCTTGGAACGATTATTAGGAAAATTACGGGGTTGGGGGAGGTGACGGGGGTGTTACTCGCGCGAGACCTCACTTATAATTCAGATGCAAGTCCATATTACAACACTGTGTTCGGTCCGCATAAGGATCTTCTACCTCTTCAGTGAATCATCAAAGTGAAACATATCACAAACATTGGGACTAAATAAAGCAAAGGGATCAATGGCGATCTGGGCCCAGTTGTTCAAAACTGACGATGTGGTTAGTTAACGATTCGTTAAATTTTTAATTGAGTGATACGCAAATATGCTGAAATGTTTTGCTGAAAAAATGTGAGTAGCTTTTGCAGTCACATTTTTTCAGCAAAAAATATCAGAATATTGTATATTGAATCCGCTAAAACAGTTAATGAAATGACCCTTAACGAGCTCGTTAATCTAACGACGCTTAGAACAACTGGGCCCTGAAGTCAATTTACAAGAAAACCACAAACATGACCACGGTGAGTCTTATTTGACGGGCAAAGTTCAGTGAGCCGCAAATTCAGAATGCGTACCTTTGGACATTTGCGCCCAGCGAAAATTCAGATAAGCCTGCGCATTCGCGCCGTCTGATCAGAATTTTCACTGAGCGCATTTTGGGTAACCAAGGATGGAAGTTTTTTTTTTTCATGTGGACAATGAAGACTCTAAGTAAGTAGACTTTTCGAATGCACAGACTGATTTAAGTCTTCGAAGGGCGCTTCTTTTAGAAGGTATGACTTCACAGGTTACGAATAAAATAATTCTACAACCTATCTGTTGCCTGATAGATTCGTCTTCCGAGTGCAAAGAGTTACTCTAAATAACAGCTGATAATTAGCCTATAACTGACCATGAACCTTATTTTATCAGATATCAGCAGATATCACTCAGGTCTTCCTCTAAGTGTTATTGAATGACAAGCATTTTATATTTCGACTTAACATCCGTTGTATAGATTGAGGGCAATCTATCCTTGGTTACTTGACTGCACTTTGGTGTGGATGAATGGCATTTCAGTCCTAAATCTGTTTTGGTGGTTTCCTGTAAGATTACTCATTGACAATTTAAGATGGCATTATGCAAATCAAACACTTTCTTGTATGAAACTGTATCAGAATAAAGAGTGAGATTGTTGCCGGCCATCCTGTTCAAATTCCAAAACCTTATCAAGTTGTCTAAATACATTTCCAAAGGGGTCAGAGTTTCCCTATCTCCCTTCTGTAGGTATCTGAATGTGTATTGTTTCTGTCTTATGTATACTTGTCTGGATTCCTTGCCTCTTCTTCCCATGTTTTGGCTAGGCTGCGCTTCGTAAATGCCTTATTTCCCCAGTAACTAAAGGTATATTTGATTTAAGTATGGTTGAAAAGGCACGCCTTTTTCGAGTTATCAAAAGTAAATGTCGATTTATGCTTATCGAACTAGTAATGTATCAGTTTAAGTTATATTAAATCTTTATTCATGCCATTTTGTGGCATAAATTAACGCTTAAACCGGCACTAGGTGGCGTATGCATCCTCGCAAACTACAGTGTTGCATATGAAGAGACTCAATCAAACCGAGTCTCCGATTTTCGTGATTCTATTTGTTCCTTGTTTCCAACAATCTTTTTTGCTTCCAGTATGTTGTCCTTGGGTAGGCAGACACATGCTTTGTTCCGGGCCACTCTGCTGCACCACAATACTACTCTGATGCAGACATTATGCTGAAAGGCAATCCTTTTTGACATTTATTTTATTAGGAAAAGATATACATGTGCTTTGAACAACAACGAATTATACTTTGAAGTTATATCACCTACTAGAGTTACGAGCTTATTTAGATATAAAAAACTATCTAACAGTAGGTTAAACCATAAAATGGGACAATATTATAAATAACTCTAATAATAACCCATCCTTACATAAACCATGTGTCGGAAAAAATGGTTTGCAAACAAAAACGATTTTTATAATTCCGTTTAAATACTAGTTGTAAGTTTTCGTAATAAAAGAGTCTGCAGTCAACATACCAAAATCATATTTCAAAACAAAAATGATAAAAGCGATATACACAAAGACAGAATGAGAAAATTGGACACCCATGAACCAAAAACGTACGGTGTAATGAGGCGTCCATGGAATGTAAGCATTATTTGGTAAGCATGTCTCGCCTACAAGACTGAAAAGAAAGTTATGACAATACGGGAATATTACCATCCGGGGTTTAGAAAGTACACTTATGACTTGGTTGTGGCAAAAATAAACTTATGACTTGGCTGTGGCAAAAGGCAAAAATAATGTCTGTAAACAGCCACATTGTCGGGATTTACAAGGTCATGATGCCTCCCATAGAATTTCTTAAGTGCTGAGACCAGTTAAGTTTTTTGAGCAGTCTTCAACGGTCGAGAAATTCCGAGAACTCAGAGTAGTTATGAGCATAACTATTAACTGTGTAACCTTAACAACATACGCTGGTGCAGGAAGAAGATTGCTGCTTGAAAACGGAAACTTAACAATGGAAATGTTGAAGTCATTCCCTTTTTCGTTAAGCCTAATAGTAAGCTTCCTATTGTCGATGAAGAAATATAAATCCAAGTATGAGGAAGAGGATATCGTCTCAAGTATTTCTTTAATTTCAAGTTCACGAGGGCATATGAATTTGAGGTACCCTTAAAATTTATTAACATTATTCAGAGGGAATACATCATCTATGTATTTGTAGGTGAAGTTGAAGTTTTGGGCAAGGCTGTTTTGGCCTGTTTCTATATCCCTGTATAAACTAATACATTCTGCTACAAAACATAGATAGAAGCGGTTCTAACGAGTACAATCTCTGCAAATCTCGGCGGTTCACAATCTCTGCAAAAATAACAAAAAAGATCACATTTTTTATCTAAATCTTTTCGTTTTTATAGCCTTAAATAGTGTCATTATATTGAATAGGTGTGTTTTAGCAATGTATAAAAACAAGTCGGCAAGCACTGGGGCACAATCAGTTCCTACAGGAAATCCGATTGTTTGTTAACACATCTGTCCACCAATTTCAACAATTATGTTGTCGATTAGATTTTCCAGCATAATGTCTGCATCAGAGTAGTATTGTGGTGCAGCAGAGTGACCCGGAACAAAGCATATGTCTGCCTACCCAAGGACAACATACTAGAAGCAACGATAAACATAATCTTTTTTTTATATATCGTGTTGTTCTTGTAATTTGGGTTCGACTGGGTGGTATTTTTTTACAAATTTCTTTTAACCTCAAATATGATTGTATGTAACAAAGCAGGCTCATTGAAACGGTCAGAAGAAGTAACTACTGGCGGGAATTGGGGCTTACAGTATTTTTACTCGATCGAAACCTCGCCGGTATCTCCTGTAGCTGCTCCAAATATAGATGCAGTAATACCATAACGAAAACACGCCTACTCAAATATAGTGATAATTTTACAACTAAAATAAGGAAAATTTTCAGAAAAAATGATACCTTTCATATTTCTTCTTAAAACATATATTGTGGGTACTTATAGGTACCGCCTCGACGAGGCGCTTCTGACGAGTACCCACAATTTTATGTTTTAGCAAAACAAGTAAATAATGTATACACCTGTAAACCCCAGTTTTACTATATAAAGTTGGGTTTAAGGGGGTCAAAATTATAAAGGCGTGTTTTCGCGACGCTAAACATATGAAGTAAAACAAAAAGAAACATTTAATTCACATTTCTGTTAACTTGTAAGTTTTATCTTGTATATATAACTAGTGTGCACACAACGTTGAAATAATTTCGATACAAAGTTGATTTAACGTCGTCACGTTGATTCGACCTTGTTTGTGTGCTTGCTGGGTATGCATCTTACTGTTGCTGTTTCGGTCACTCTTCAGTGGTATATTTTAAGGAGACTAGACACATTTGTTATTTTTTGTCACGTTTGTGACATCCTTGTTTGCCTGCCTCTACATCAAGCCACTACTGAAAAAGAAAATAAACTAAAAGGAAAGAATTTGCTCCCAAGGAGAAGTAATTATTTCCGATTACACGAGGCACCTTTTCAGAAGGGAAGCAAAACAATAATATCAGATTTGCCTATTCTAAAGGTTATCCATTCCCCTAAAACGTATTGTAAAAGCTTTCGATTTTTACATATGTACTATTTAATTATAAGAAGTGGTACCCAGACCAGTGTGCAACAATGAAATTAGCTATATCTAAGCCACCAAAAAGACAGGCAAAAAGAATTTTAAAAGGGACTTGATACACTTCGTTTTTGCGCTATATTCTAATAGAAATACAACTTTTGAGAATTTCTGCTTGACAATGCTTTTCTGTATACCATACATTGTATAGAATATGTTCCAGAAGAGTCAAAATCACAGATCATAGCTTACCAATGACAATTTCATTCTGGTAAGAGGTCCACTCTAAACGGAAAGAAGTTGCTATTTTTCGTAGTAGATGATTATCTTGTTGCTTCCCATGAAAATGTTCCGTTAAGACAGACATTACGAAAACATGCCTATTCAAATGTATTGAAAATTTCACCACCAAAAAATGAAAATTTTTAGATAAAAAAATCTGATATTTTTCATATTTTTGCTCAAAACATAGATTGTGGGTACTCGTTAGAGGTGGTTCTAACGAGTACCCACAATCTATGTTTTTAAGCAGAACTAAGAAAAATAATGCATACCCCTGTAAACCCCACTTTTACTATATTAAAGTGGGGTTTGAGGGGGTCAGAATTTTATAGGTATGTTTTCGTAATGGAGCGACAAAACAACACCTCAGCGAAACAAGAACGAACAATCAAATATGAGCCGGAAATGATGCACAACATTCTTATTCCATTTTAGTTACGTATACTCTTTTTATTGGCCTCCTTCATTAAATTTCCTCTGAGTGTAGGTTTGGAAAATGGTCCTGAACGGAGACTTAAGACTGTTTCATTTAACCCTTAACTTCCTGCAAACTTTGGCAAACAGTACAGACCCTTATGCACGCGTTCTTTGGCATCTGATCTCGGTTTGTACAGTTTGCCAATGCCTCAGTCCAGGTTTTATAGATAACCTTTTTCACGGGGGTCAAACGTTACAGTGACACAAATAGCTAGGTTATGAATATCCGTTACCTGGATTTCGTACAAACAAGCGGTTTGGTTCCATTGGTCAATGATAATCATGAACAAAAACCTGAACGAAATTTTGGTGGAGTAACACTATGAATCGATTGTTAACAATTTACTCCCTCCCACACCCCTCTAAAAAAAAGGGGGGGGGGGAGGGGAAGAATGCTTTAGCACCGAAAACGAAAGCAATAACATAATAGAACAGCAAAGATAGCACGAACAAACGGAAAGACATAGCGAAAAAAATACCATATTGGAATTGTCGAAGTAAAATCAAAGTGATGTTTTCACCATGTTTATATAAAGAAAAAAAACAAAAACAAAACAAAACAAAAAAAAAAAAAAAAAAAAAAAAAAAAAAAAAACATCCGTCGTCCATAACATTACGAAAACGCCCCTATTCAAATATATAGAAAATTTCACCTCCAAAATCTGAAAATATTCAGATATAAAAAGTGTGATATTTTTCAAATTTCTGCTCAAAACATAGATTGTGGATACTCGTTAGAACCGCCGCGAGGAGACGGTTCTAACGAGTACTCACAATCTATGTTTTTGAGCAGAAATGAGAAAAATAATGTATACCCCTGTAAACCCCAGTTTTACTATATAAAAGTGGGTTTAAGGGGGTCAAAATTATACAAGCATGTTCTTGTGATGATTTTGATACAATTTTAATCACATATACTTGCTTGGTTTACTTAGGCTTCCCCTATTTATCAGTGAACAAACACAAAAAATAATAAAGCTGTAATGCTTAGCAATCAGGGTAAGAAACAAAAGGTCCATGGGTCACGATTAGCTCACCTGATAAAAGCAGCTATTGCTTATCTGCAAATGCCATGTAACATTCTTCCAGTATTGCTTAACACAGTAACTAGGACAACATTTTGGGCCATACTGTATAAAGGTCAAACACTGTAACCCTAGACTCATCATTTCAACAAACGTGGTGGACCTGGAGTCCCTAATGCTGTATACCAAGTTCCAGCCTCAAAGCTTTCTTAGTTCTAGACAAGAAGATTATCAATGTTATTACCTTATATGGGCATAGCAGCTACCTTGTTCAATAGTGCAGAACCATTTGAACAAATTGTCAACATCCCCTCGACAGTAATGTAATTGTTGGTGAAACTTAGGCAAGCGGTTTCAGAGAAGAAGTTATACGTATTGCGAGGTGGTTTAATGAGAGAGTAAGGGAGAACAGAGATATAAGAGATAGTAGAGGAGATAAAGTAGAGGGACAGAGGAGAAAAAAGAACAGTAGTGAAAGTGAATAAACAGAAGAAATAAGAATGGACACCTCGGTGACGCAAGATACATGAAACCTTCGCCACACCCGACCACCCCCAGAAGAAGTTAAAATATTTCACTATTTCATACATGTATATAACCATTGGGCAAAGACAGATGACCCCCCACCGCTTCCTCTCCCCTAAGATTGGATAGTTACTCACTATAAGTTTTTGTCTACTTTAGTTTTACATTACAAGTTTCAGCCGTAAGTTTTAAATCTATTTGGAGAAAATAATTGTTTTAACCTTTTCCCCCATTCAAATGTATGGAGATCCAAATTTGACCTTGCCGTAAAAAAAGATCAAATGTTATTATAAGATTATCATTTGTATTAACTATGTGGACATTGAGTCCTTCCAAGAATCAGCCATAAAGCTTTCTTTGTTCTGGAAAAGTAGTTTTTAAATGTTTTTAAGTGTGCCATTGCTCAATGTTGCAGAACGGTTTGAACAAATTGTCTATATCCTTTTTATTAGAGGGCACCATGTGTAAACTTCTGAAAATTGGTCAAGTGGTTTTAGAGAAGAAGAAGATTAAAGATAACATGATGTTAAACCTGTACATAACCCGGGGAATAGGGGAGAGGATAAATGCTGATCCCAATTTAAATGTTTTACTTCTTTAATCATACATTATAAGTTTAAGCCATTAGTCTTTAAAATATTGAGGCAATGATTTTTTTTTTCAAAATTTTCGCATGGGGACGCAAATTTGACCTTGCCGTGAGAATATCAAAGGTCAACCAACGATTATCTTTTGACTAAATTTTGGTAGAACTTGATTTCCTTGTGCTACATACAATCTTATTTAATGGTGCAAAACCGTTTGAACAAATTATCAATACCCTTTGATAGAAGTCCTCATTTGCAATCTGATGAAAATTACTAGAGCAGTTTCAGAGAAGAAGACGTCTAAAAATTACACAGTTTTATACATGTATATAGCTCAGGAGGTAAGAGCAGATAATTCTAAGGGGACACAAGTTTGATTGTAACTAAAAAAACTTTCTTACTTTAATTATACATTGTTCGTTTCGGCAATTAGTCTTTTTATACCTTTTGAGAAAATGACTTTTCAACATGTTCCCAATACAAATGCATGGGGACGCAAATTTGGCCTTGTCGTAAAAAGATAAAAAAGTTAACCTACGGTCAACAGTTGAACGTATTTGGTAGACCTTGAATCTTTGATGTTATATACCCAAGGCTTTCTTGGTTCTTGAGAAGGAGATTTTTATGTTTATACCATATATGGACATGGCGGCTATCTTAATTCATAGACTGTGAGCATTTATATAAATTTTCAATCCCCTTTTAACAGAAACTGGTCCAGGGGTTTTAGAGGAAAAGTCGTTCAAGTATGTTGACAGATGACGGACGACGGGCAGCGAGTGATTACAAAAGCTCATCCTGAGCCTTTGATCAAGGTTAGTTAAACATAGAAGAGGACCTTTTAAAAATTCTTACTTTTCCCTGAACACAGGATTTGTCAATTCATGCAAATAGTCTGTCAGAGAGACAATTTGCATGAAAATTCTAATCCAGTTTCCGGAGAAAAAAAAATAAAAAAAAAGTATCAATTTGTCGTCTGCAAAATTAGCCCAAAAAGTGGTAACGGATCAAGAATCGTGGGGAAATTCGGTAGTGTGAACACTTACAAAATAGCAGTTCTGAAAATTGATATATTGAAAAAAAAAATCTGGCATCAATGTACTTTGTGTACTTTATATTTTGCACTATAATAGTGAGAGAGACGAAAATGGACAAGGCTTTTCATTTCAACAGACAGACAATAAATTGTGAATTCAGTAGGGTATCGTCATGAGAAGACACTCATTGTTTGGTATTAGTCATACAATAACGATTGTAAATCGCGTATTAACAACACTGGACATCGCTTTACAGACACTTCAAAATATTAAGCCGGAACAAGCATAAACCCACCTTTTCGTCTGCAAATATGCATGTAGTACATGTAACGCACGGAAAATGATCAGCCAAAATGATGCAGAGATTGATCTGGGTTTGTATATGTAGCTTGCGCAGATTGCAAGCCTCGTTTAAATGAATGATAAATGTTACATAACCTTACTGAAGAACGGTCATGTGCCAATCGTTTTGTGTCTACTTCTCTGTCATACGTGGTAAGGTACATTATTATTATGTATCGTGCATGTTCATCCATGAAGCCAATGAAATTCTCCCGAGTATCCCTGCGCATTCAAAAATTTTCACGGTTTCCTTAGACATTAATTGAATTTTACACTGGGAATTAAGTCAGGTTTAGAAGTGTATTGTAAAAGACTATTCTTATGACAAGCTTTAGGCGATTATACAGAAACCAACAATATCCACGTCTGAGGCTGTGATGGATGTGCTTTGAAACTGTTGATTTGTTCAGTGATGTCTGGTTTGGCCTTTGACGGTATTACGCTATAGAAATATCTCTAACTTATCATCTAAACTCATCCAGTCCGAATTTAATTTCATTTAATCCTACCAGAACACGCAAGGACTTGTTAATAGTGCAGTTAAAAAGTGCAAATGAGTCAAACACAAAGATGTAGAAACAAAGATATCCAAAATAGTTGTTTAAAAGTTATACATGTAGGAGCAAGGGCACTTTATTACAAGGGAAACACATTTAGTGACTTCCTAAGTGCTTTCCTTGAAATAAAGCCTCTTTTGGAAAAGGGTTTACTCTAAAATGAGCAAAATTGCTCCTAAATCTTTGCAAAAAGGAGATAAAATCAAATTACATATAGTTGTTGGCTCCTTTAAAAGTTTATTAGTGCCTTTTAAGACAATTAGTTCAGAGACTGCCTCTTGCGTAAACAATATTTCTTCCATATAGAATGGAAAATATTGTGACTGTTATGCACACAACCATAGCTTCCGATTGAAAACATGTAACGAAAATTTAATTGTTATTTTGTGCACCCACGTGTATTAATTGGTACGCATTTGAATTACATCGGTGATGCAATTCTACAACTTAATATGACTGATTCAGGCCAGATAGGTTTTATTTAAAAATGGAGCTAAATGTTAAAAAAAGTAGGCTAAAAGTTACAGCATTTAACTACCCGGCAGACATACAATGGCGAATTAACATTGTTTCGACGTCACTGCGACGTCACGACGCCGCGCAATCGTACAAACAAACGTATTACGAATTGGTATGTTTACTTGATACATGCTAAATGTCCTGTTGATAATCAACACAATTTCGTTTTAAATGCCTTTTCCCCATCCAAATCATGTTGGCATAAATGTGCCGGCATAGTAGTGGCTTTAAAGAGCGAATGACTTTATTTATTTTCCTTTTTTCTTAAATCTGTAATAGTAGCAGCAATTGTTTGTTGTATTTCACCCTTTTCTTGTCTACCTCCATTGGCGTAGAATATATAGACTCGAGGCAAGGCATGGAAAAGAATCAATTATTTATCCACAAGGCATCATTGACTTTATATCTACAACTTAATTCCGGGAATAGCTGGATCACTGAATAGAACAGAATAGAATCATCACGGAAACACGCCTATATAAATTTGACCCTCTTAAACCCCACTTTTATATAGTAAAACTGGGGTTTACAGAGGTATACATTATTTTCTTATTTCTGCTAAAAAACATAGATTGTAGGTACTCGTTAAAACCGCCTCGGCGAGGCGGTTCTGACGAGTACCCACAATCACTGTTTTGAGAATAACATGAAAAATGTCAGAATTTTTTATCTGAAAATTTTCATGTTTTGGTGGTACAATTATCAATATATTTAAATAGGCATGTTTTCGTAATGGATATTTGCACGCACTGTTTCGGCACACCACACTTGTGTGGATATTCTAAAAGGTTACCATTGCAGCACTTTATCAACTTTATTGAATCAACACTGGCTTTCTGGTAGAAGCCCTGACCGTTCCAGGTGTTCAAGAAAAATGCCAGGAACAG
The DNA here is from genome assembly GCA_964016985.1 of Anodontia alba. Taxonomy (NCBI): domain Eukaryota; kingdom Metazoa; phylum Mollusca; class Bivalvia; order Lucinida; family Lucinidae; genus Anodontia; species Anodontia alba. The sequence continues at coordinate 62,980,323 of OZ024822.1, read as the reverse complement.
AATGTGGACCTCTACATGACCTTTGTCGACCTTACCAAAGCATTTGACACAGTCAGTCGTGAGGGACTTTGGAAAATTATGGCAAAGTTTGGCTGTCCTGCCAAATTCATAGCAATGGTGCGGCAGTTCCATGATGGTATGCTTGCAGGGGTCCAAATTGATGGCGAGTTTTCTGATTCCATTTCATAAATGGAGTTTAGCAAGACTGTGTACTAGCTTCAACACTGTTCAGCATGATGTTTTCTGCTATGCTTACAGATGCTTTCCAGGATGGTGATAATGGTATACCTATTAGGTATCGCTTTAATGGGAAACTTTTCAACCTAAGAAGGTTGCAAGCTAAATCTAAGGTGCAGACAGAGGTATTAGACGAGTTCCTCTTTGCTGATGGCATGGCAAAAGGTGCTCCAACAGAAGAGAAAATGCAAAAAAGGTGTGGATCAAGTATCTGACTCATGTGACAGCTATGATCTCACAATCAGCATCAAAAAGACTGAGGTAGTATATCAGCCAGCACCTGGAAAGCCTTACAAGGAGCCTACCATCACATGTTACCAGAATGCCTGATGAACGTTTGCCAAAGAAAATCCTCTATGGAGAACTTCAAGTAGGAAAACGCTCCCATGGTGGTCAGAAGAAGCGATACAAGGACACCCTCAAAGCCTCCTTTAAAGACTTCAACATACCAACTGAGCCATGGGAACAGATTGCACAAGATCGTACAAAGTGGCGAGGCCTCATAAAAAGGAGAACTGATGAAAACGAAGCAAAAAGAATCAGCGAAGCCGAGCAGAAACGTGCACAGCGGAAAGCCAGAGCTAATACATCACCAACAGAGCATTCTTCCTCAGACCTCTCTTGTTCTATCTGCAACAGGCAGTTTAGAGCTAAGATTGGTCTCATCAGCCATCTTAGAACACACAAATAATAACACATCATACAGTTGATTAGGATTGGTCATTGTCAGTAATGACAGGCGAACAAGATCTGGTTTGTAACTTATCGCCGTAAATGCTATCGAAATATGAAACATAAGTACAGTCGAACCTCGATAATTCAAAGTCCATGGGACCAAACAGTTTTGACTTTCAATAATTGAGGGTTATAATGCATCCATATATTTAAGTCGGGACGTCAAACTAATTTTAAATTATTGAGAATTTTGAATTATTGGAGTATGAATTATTGAGGTTCTACTCTACCGAATAAAGAACTATTTTGTAAATGTTACTTTTTTCTATAGTTTTGATTGTTCTAGTATCCTCGAAATTACTGCTTTTGTAAGTGAAGATAAACTAGATTAGCTTTAAAATATAGTTTAGCTTTAAAAAAAAGTTAGAAAAGTCATCTTTCTGTACAATTTTTAAACCATGCAATGGTATGGAATGATATTCAAAGAGTTAAAACAAAGTACAAGAACTGCCATTTTCGACTTTTCAACGTGACTAATCGGAATGAAGTGTATGTTTGTGTGCATTAGGTGTTTAGACGCACCGTAATTTGGGTAGTTTGTGTTACCTCATCTAAGTCATTCATGAGTTCGAATCCCATATGATCAGACGCAGCACCTATTAGATTGAAAAACAAAACAAAATATTTGCTATTCTAAGTCCCTTATCTTCTTCTTCATTTTTTTACAAAATGCTTCTTGTTTTGATTTTGATGCGGTAAGCGTAAAAGGCGAAGTGAAATTAGCTGTAATTAATGTAAGGTCATTCTTGTAAAAGTCAAAAGGACGAGATCTTTTTAAATCTCTCGAACTCGCATTTTATATTACGGAATTGAGACGATTTCGCCAGGAACCAAAGACTATTCCGTATTGTAAATTAGTTTTAACATTTACTGTGTGCTAGCGTTGACCAAGCCTTTTATGAAAGCTAAAAATTGTTTTACCTTTTCATACCGCTACAGGCATACATGAACTAGTTTTACAAGGAATGCTTTAATAAGTTTATTCCATATTTACATAATTTTAAATGCCAAAAACAATTGCAATTCTTTACAATGTCATATATTTATGTTTTTGTCTAAAAACTTAATTTATATGCAATCCGTATGTCTCTTTCAAATTGATGCATACGAAGGACAGCGTAACATGAGACGTGGCACAACATTTCCTGCAAGATCGCATGTCCGTTAAGCATGCGCAAATCAAAGCCATTCCTTTTTCTATGAGTAGCCAAACATCCGACGGTAGATGTTCTGATCTGAGCCTTCGCTAAGTGCACAAGTCATGTTGTAGGAAATGCTGTACCTTGGCTCATGTAATAAGTAAAAAAAAGTACCAATACAATATGTATTTCCCCGTATCAACAAACTCTATCTGGAAAGCACATCACAGCTTGATATTCCACCAATTTTAACGTTTGTAATTATCAATTACAATAGGTAATGGATAATTACAAAACATGACTAACGAATTCATTCTGTCATACGTAATTTGTACCAGAATGGACCCGTAAATGCTATTTTTGTAAAAGATCTGTGTTTTCTTAGCATTAAGCCATCACATAAATTTCATTGGAATCGGATAAAACTCCTAAAGTAACGGCGTGCAAACCGATTTTTAACAGTTGTCACAGGCAAGATGCTCAAAGCTCAGTCAATAATTACCAACATTTGCCCTCGGAAAGGTTTTGAAAATGATAAATGTATTGCAAGTTGTATTGCAGTCTCTCACTATCGCACTCCCATATGTTTTTCTCGTATACATATTTTTTTCTTCAAATTCCAGTTCTCTATTTTTTGTTCCGAACCATTCAGGAAACCTCGCCGTTAATTCCGATGCAGTTCCAAATTACGAAGGTCTTTCCGAGACACGAAAAGAATTGACCATGAAAAACAAACACAAACAAAACAAAGCAGCCCTATTACAATTACGCTCGTACTGAGTTACGGACAAAGAAGATCTGCAACAGAGGTTCTGCCTTTCAATGATTATAAACCTCGCCGTCAATTTATAATGCAGCTCCAAATTGCAAATTAATATGTATTCGCCCTAATTTAAAAGTCAATGTTTTCCTTCTGATCACTGCAGTTCGGTGCCTCTATTGCAGTTCCCCTTTGTTCGTATGTCAGTAATTTTATAGTGCTATCTTGTTCTCTTTTGTCAGTTTCACATGTCATCACTCAAACATGCCTATACGAGGGTCGTGCAAAAAGTTCTGTCACTAATAGGCTTCCTTGGTTTTATCCCAGGTATATTTTAAAATGCTTTACTGCATCTGAATGGTGTGTTGAATAGCTAACGATACACGTTTATTTCGTGCAAATTGCTTTCCAGCTGACCGAGTTATTTCAAATTGAAATAGATGCAGTCATATACACTGACCAATTTGCTTGTTACATTGGAACATGGGCCAGAAGACTGAAATTCGTAGCTATATTAAATGTCGCATTAGGCTTAATATAGATTCAAAGCAGATATTTAATGAATTGTGTGGTATATGTGGACCTCAGACCATTTCAGTGCGCACAGCTTTTAGGTCGGTTAAAGCTTTTAAAGTTGAGAATTTTTCTATTGAAGATGATACACGTCCTGGAAGGCCTAAAACCTCTGTTACCAAGGCTAACATCGCTGCTGTAAAGATTGTGGTCGAACAGGATGCGCGATTGTCGGTCAAATATATAGCTAGTTGTACTGGCATATCAGAAGGCAGTGTGCAAACAATTCTGAAAAAGCGTTTGGACCTGAGAAAGGTTTGCGTTCGGTGGGTACCTCATTTACTCATTGAGGAGCAAAATACACAACGCCTTAAATGTGCCTGGGAACTTTTGAAAACATACAAAGGCTGTTATAGTCGGGTTATTTCTACTTTGCTTACAGGTGATGAAACCTGGGTGCACATGTTTGAGACACAAAGAAGAGCTGATAATAAGCAATGGAAGCGAAAAGATAAAAAAAGGCCCATGTATTGCCAAGAGAAACATAAGTTCGAAAAAGATGTTGTACGCAATTTTCTTTAATTCAAGTGGGCCAATCGTTCAAGTGCCTTGTCCATCTGGTCATACAGTCACTGGCCGATTCTACAAGAATTCTGTACTGAAGAAAGTGAAAGAGTTTTACAATAAGAAACGACCAAGCAAAGGATGGTCAGGAGTCCACCGTTTACATGACAACGCCTCCTCTCATAAGTTTGGGGTTGTTAAGTATTTTTTGGCTTCTGAAAAGGTGAAAGTTTTAAACCATCCACCTTATTCACCTGACCTGAGTACCTGTGGCTTCTTTTTATTTGTTGGTAAATTTCCAAGGCTTAAGACAATGCTTTCCTGGAAATAAGTATACGTCTAAAAGTTCTCTTGGCAGCGCTATTTATCAGTGTCTCCAACAGATCCAAAAAAAAAAAAAAAGACTATTTATCTGCTTTTCGCGACTGGGTAAAAAGGTTACAAAAATGTGTTTCAGTAAAGGTGGAACACTTTGTAGGTTTGTAATAAAAATATGTTTGATAAAACGTAGCACTGAAGTAATCCGAACCCAGTGACAAAACTTTTTGAAGTACCCTCGTATAATTCTGACCCCCTTAAACCCCACTTTTATATAGCAAAACTGGGATTTACAGTAGTATAAATTATTTTTCTTATTTCTGCTCAAAACATAGATAATGAGTACTCGTTAGAACCGCCTCGGCGAGGCGGTTTTAACGAGTACCTACAATCTATGTTTTGAGCAGTAATTGAAATATATGAGACTTTTTTTTCTGAATTGTTTTATTTTTTGGAGGTAAAATTTTCAGTATATTTCAATAGGCATGTTTTCATAATGTCCTATCCTTTCCGTGTCTTGGGAAGGCCTTTGTTATTGCAAGCGTTTATTGGATACAAGTAAGTTGAAAATTTTACCTTGACTGTTCAAGAGAGTAATTTAATTTACAACGTGGCTCACGCCTCCTAGCACCATATTGAATAATATGTTTTTAGTTCAAGAATCTAAATGGTATGTTTGGAATCCATAAGGACCAGAAAATGCAAACTAGACCATGTTGAAACTATAATCTAGACTGTTGTTATCCAGTGTAATGTTGCCTGCTTACAACAGGTGGCTTACTGTTTGTTTTAATTTAAATGATCTGATTTTTTAAGACGCATTCATTTTTTTCTCAAATGTTTCAAAAGTTTGCATGTTTAAACAGTACCATGCCATGTTTTTCTCTTAGAGAATTTGACCCTTACTAACCTGACTATTACTATATCAAAGTCGGGTTAGTGGGGTATTGCTTTCTCATATGTTTCCGATGACTGAGATCATAAAATTCTGCCTAGTTGTCAATTAAATGATGCTCTGTTATGCAATTAGTTAAGTAATACTGATAAGACAGTTAACTAGAAACCTGCACACAAAATTCTGAAATATAAAACACAATGAAGAAGCTCAAAACCGATACCAAAATCTACATCTGCATCAAAAATTAATCAAATTACAAATTTTAAATGGTTTCTTATGTTAAAAAGTAAAGATTATAAGACTATAGGTAGTTCCCTAGGTAAATCTGGTAATACCACCTGTTGTGAACAGACTCATTAGTGTAAGAGAGTTGAGGGCAGTAGCCACAAAACATCTGGTTGAATTATCAGTTGAGCATAAATTGTTTGCCACTTTTTTTCTAAGAGAAAAACTTGTCATGAGAGTTCCATTGTCTTTGTTAGCTTAAGAGATTATTCAGTCTGTGAACAAAAGAACAGTGAACAGAAATCGAAAAAAAAAACAAAAAAAAAAAAACAGATCGTCAGCCACCAAAATTAGAACTACCCTCATTAATCAAAGCCCTGATATGCTTATTCAATATTTTCATTGTTCGATACTATTTCAACAGTGGAAGGATAATAATAATAGCAAACTCATGTTCTGATATTACGTTGCAGTTCATTAACAACGGTTGCATCCGAGCTGCGAATTTCTATTACTCGAGTTTCTAATAAACATTATTCAAGCAAGATACTTCACAACTGTTTTAAATGGGATATCGATTTTCAAAATTGTGCGGGAAATGCTAAAAGTTTTTCTTTACTTATCGATGATTTTTGTTTCCAAAGGCAATCCTTCTTTTACTTTATTTTACTCTGCTGTAGCTGGTGTTGAGCCGTGTTGCGGACGTAAAAAGTCCCCTCGTACATCATCATAGTGCATGTTATGTTTTATTGTCCCCCGCCTTTTCGAAGAAAAGCGTAGGGACACTGTGTTTGGTTTTCTGTGGTGCGTGGCGCGTGGTGCGTGGCGTGTGGTGCGTGGTGCGTGTTGCGTGGTGCGTGGTTTTTAGTAGGTACCTTGTCCCCTTAACTCCTCCCACAGTTTTTGTCCGATCCTTTTGAAACTTTACAGGTGCTTTGAGGATGGTCTGAAGATATACGTGTGTTTTTTTTGCAGAATCCTGAAAATATTTTTTTATCACTTTTTTCACATTTTAAACAGACATTTTTTTAGTTCTAATATTACAGAAGTGTATAGGGAGCAGGTACCTTGTCCCCTTAGCTCCTCCCACAGTTTTTGGCCGATCCTTTTGAAACTTTACATGAGCTTTTAAGATGGCCTGAAGATATACATGTGTTTTTTTCGGAATCCTGAAATAATTTTTGTTACTTTTTCCGCATTTGTAACTTAGACATTCTTTGAGTTCTAATACTACAGAAGCATATAGGGAGTAGGTACCTTGTCCCCGTATTTCCTACCACAGTTTTTGGCCGATCCTTTTGAAACTTTACAGATGCTTTAAGGATGGTCTGAAGATATGCATGTGTTTTTTTTTTCGAATCCTGAAATTATTTTTTTATCACTTTTTACACATTTTGAACTTAGACATTTTTTTAGTTCTAATATTACAGAATATAGGGAGCAGGTACCTTGTCCCCTTAACTCCTCCCACAGTTTTTGGCCGATCCTTTTGAAACTTTACATGGGCTTTTAGGATGGCCTGAAAATATGCATGTGGATTTTTCAGAATCCTGCAGTATTTTTTTATTACCTTTTCCGCATTTTTAACTTAGACATTTTCTGAGTTCTAATATTACAGAAGTGTATAGGGAGTAGGTACCTTGTCCCCTTAACTCCTCCCACAGTTTTTGGCTGATCCTTTTGAAACTTTACATGGGCTTTTAGGATGGCCTGAAGATATGCATGTGGTTTTCTCAGAATCCTGAAATATTTTTTTTATTACTTTTTTACGCGTTTTTAACTTATACATTTTTCGAGTTCTATTAGTACAGAAGCGTATAGGGAGTAGGTATCTTGTCCCCGTAACTCCTACCACAGTTTTAAGCCGATCCTTTTGAAACTTTACAGGTGCTTTAAGGATGGTCTGAAGATATGCATGTGGTTTTTTCAGAATCCTGAAATTATTTTTTATCACTGGTTTCCTGCTTCAATACTTAGGTCGGTGATACAGGACCAATGGTCCTCTGGTTAACTTACCCATTTTTAACATCTTAAATAAAAATAAGGCGGGGGACATAAATTCCCCATGGAATTTGCTTGTTTCCTTTGGAATCATTAGGCCCATTCTGGTTATTTTGAAAATTGAAGAACCGCTAAAGTCGGCGCTAGGGAGCGTATGCAGCCTCACAAATGACAGTGTTGTATATGAAGAGACTTAATAAAACCGAGCCTCTGATTTTCCTGATTTTTATGTGTTCTTTGTTCTTAATGGCAATGCTTTTTGACGTTTATTATTTATTCAACTAATTATTATTGTGAATGAGGTTTTCTACGCATGTATGGTAATATATTAAAATAAAATAAATCAATAAGCGAATAAAAACAAAACAAAACACAAAACAAAACAAAAAAAAAACAAAAAAAAAAAAACAAACAAACAAAAAAAACAAAAAAAAAAAACAAAAAAAAAAACAAAACAAAAAAAAAAAAAAAAAAACACACACACACACACACACACTCGTTTTTATTGTGCCTCATCACTAAAACATGCCTATATAATTTTTACCCCCTAAAACCCCACTTTTATATAGCAAAACTGGGATTTACAGGGGTATACATTGTTTTTCTTAACATGCCTATATAATTTTTACCCCCTAAAACCCCACTTTTATATAGTAAAACTGGGATTTACAGGGGTATACATTGTTATTCTTATTTCTGTTTAAAAACATAGATTGTGAGTACTCGTTAGAACCGCCTCATCGAGGCGGTTCTAACAAGTACCACAATCTATATTTTAAGCAGAAGTATGAAAAGTATCAGTTTTACCTGAAAATTCTCGTTTTTTTTTAGGTGAAATTTATTTGAATTTTCGGTATATTTGAATAGACGTGTTTTCGTAATGTGCTCGAAATATAGATGCTGTTACCCTGGAAATGCCATAGTCATGATTAATTGCCTGTCTGCGGCACCGAAAGAACAAGAGATGAGGAACAGACAATAACAGTTGTAAAGGCGGATATACAAACATTACATAACTGCAACAATAGAGCCGCGTTGGACTAGTCTGCAGAAAGAATATTCGGGAAAGATGCAGCGGTATTCAAACAAGTTTTGTGATGATCCAGAGAAAATAATCTGAGCTTTTTGTTATATATATCTAGAAAAAGTATCGTTTAAACTAAATCATTTTAATTTAATCGAAATTTTTGTTTTAAATCTTAAGCTGCTCCAAATTACAAACATATGGTCGGTACGCTTAGTGTCTTTTGCCTCATCAGTGAAATTTCACACACACACCAAACACACACCAAACACATACACACACACACACACACACACACACACACACACAATAAAACTACTACTAGAGCGCAATGGTAATCTGAAACCAGAGCAAATGAAAAATCACAGATTTGGCCAAGATGGGACAGACCTCATGTAGTGTAGTCAAGCTCCAACCTTCTAAAACAGATTAAGGTAGCATAACGAAAACATGCCTGTTCAAATATAATGAATAAATTTTGATATTTTTTTTCAAATTTCTGCTCAAAACATAAATTGTGGGTACTCGTTAGAACCGCCTCGGAAATAAGTAAAATAATGTATACCCCTGTAAACCCCAGTTTTACTATATAAAGGTGTGGTTTAAGGGGTGTCAAATTTGTATAGGCGTGTTTTCGTGTTGGAAGCCGTAATTTAGTCTGTCATGATTCACCGTCTTGCAATTAAAGAGAAAAGTCACAAAAACACTCGGGTTCCGATAGGTTGTTTTTGTCCTATATTTACCTAGCACGCTTGACATCGCCATCTAAAACGGATATAACTTATAATGTAATAGTAAAAGCAATCTTGACCGTCTGTCACAAATTAGAGGTATTTATTTCATTACACATTGATAAATTAAAATCCAGAAATAGACTTTTGGTATCAGATAAGTTGCTTGATTTGTCACAGTGTGGGAATTCACGTAACTAAATGACTAAGAGCTTGGAGTTACTATTTTTAGCTCCGCATCATGAAGGTTTTTTTTTTTAGATTTATACCTGATAGAATTTGTTTAAATAAAGCGCAGAGTTCTGGTGGTGTAAGCGCTTTTCTGCAGTCTAATCTGAATCTCGAGAACATTCGGAGAATGTTTTTCGTCAAAATTCATGCTCATTGTCCCGGTAGCCCAGACTGAAAGCAAAAACATTCTTCCAATGTTCTCGAGAATTAGACTAGATCGCAGAATAGCACTTACACTACCAGATAGAGCTTGATTTGCCGCGTACTCTGCGCTTTATTTGAACAAATTCCATTTGTATGAATAGATATCTTCTTAAAAATCCTACCTTATGCTGAGCTAAAAATAGTAACAAACACCGTGTACCTAGTCATTTAATCACGTGGCATCCCCAAACTGTGTTAGAAAGGTCAGTGGTTAAATTTTACCAACAAGTTATTCAAAATAAATATCATCTGTATTTTGCAAGTCCTCTTAATACGTAGACATTACATTAAATGCCTCAAAACATTGTCTCGGATTGCATCAATAGTTTATAAACTAAACCTGACAAAGTTTACACTCACCAAACAGACCATAAAATCTTCAAAGCTAGAAAGATTGCAACAATCTGTAGGGCTGAACATTATTCTCCGCCCCCCCCCCACCCCCACCCCTTTTAGTTGTATTTTATATGCGATCAGAGAGAGAGAGAGAGAGACAGAGAGACAGAGAAAGAGAGACGACTCACGTGCTTATATAAAATTATTACATTCATACCTTAAGAATGTAGAACTGTGCTAATGGGTGAAATGTGTTTGTAAATTAAACACCTGAGGTTATACCTAAATTTCTTTTTCCTCAGTATAAGTTTAAATGTAAAAAACAAAAACTGTGGACCAAAATCTATAGATACTTTTATTACGTTTATAAATGCAACGGGAAAAGATAAGATGTTAATTTTACTTTTCGCTGAAATTCCGAAGTGTTGCATTTCTTTTCGAGTCGGTATATGATTTAACCCTTTAAACCCTGAATACCAAATTATATACTTTGCAAAAAGTGAAGGGTTATGGCTCATAATGATTTTGCTTAATGGTTTTGATTTTGGACTGAAATACATTTTGGGACAATGGTCCTATATAAATTTACAAATGGAAGACTCTGTTTCGGAAAGACAGGGATGAAAAGGTTAACATGAACACTTGATTCGATTATGTAGTTGTCTATCCGTTTTTTCACGAAATTGATCTATCTTGTATTTGCAAAAAATGACCTATTCAGTATTGACTAGAGATTTTTGAAATAGTAGTTATCAAATCTGTGGGAGTACAAAACCTAACCTGTTGCTTACACCACCAGTATAATCCTTTCAGACACATTTTGCTAAGTCTGACATGTTATGCTTTATGTTTATAAATCAATGACAGACATATTATAAGAAGATTATATTTAATTTAAAATCTGTCCTGTCTGACAGATTTATTAATTTCAGAAACTAATATTCTTCTTTGATTTACACCTAAATATGAGATATTTAGGTTGTCAGAGAACGGCAAGCACGAAATAATACCTGACTAAGAATGTGTCCGAAGTAAACGGATGCCTCCGCCTGAAAAACTAAAACGCAAACTGTCAACGCAGGACGCAGACGGAGACGAACGCATGGACGGACGGACATGGGTAACACTGTATGCCCTTTCCATCATTCTTCGAATGGCGGGGAAATAAAAGTATTTACCCTTAGACATTGTGATAAATCGTACTGAGAAATATGTAAAGACACATTTGAAACTAATCAGATGCTGCTCTCTTTGCATTTCAACCAAAACGTTCACACCGCCGTCTATTTGCATGGGGCATTTTATTTTATATGTGGCCTGGCCTATCGTGGTCCAACTGGCGGATTTTGTTTGCTCTGGTTTCAGATGCTAATGAACCCTTTGTTTCGTTTCATTTTAGTTTTGTTATTTTTTTTTCTGTGTTGTTACAACGATGACAGAAGATTCTACGGTACGCGGGCACAGTGCATATTTATGATTGTGAACTGCATCAGAGTTTAAGGCGAGATTGCGATCAGTAAAACATGTAGTTGTTTCTGCTAACCGTTCCTAGGCGATTATTCTGTTGCATTCTTCTTTGTTTGTATAGTAGATAAGTGCTCAGGAACTGATACAATCAGACCCAAATCAAGCGCCCGACGCCAAACGGAAAGACAGACGAATACAACTAGAAAAGGTTTTTTAGACAAAAAAAAAAAATAAAAAATAAAAAAAAATAATAAAAATAAAAAAAAAATAAAAAAAAAAAAATAAAAAAATTAAAATAAAACAAATGCCCAACCCCCACCCCCCCCTCAATCCCGCCAGAGTTGTCATTCTTGTATGCAACACGTCATCTCGTCCTGTTCTACATTTGTACCAAGCATCATCAATGTATTCCGTAGGGTATTCGTGTTACAGAGTAGAGACAAGAAATCAAATTCAAACACAAGAAGGGAAGATAACTCCAAAAGTAAAAAAGCCGAAGTTATCATTCTTGTACGTGACATGTCGTCTGGTCCTGATCTTCATTACTACCAAGTATCATCAAAATATTCCAAAGACTGTTCGACTTACATAGCGAACACAATGAGTACATAATCAGTGTCAAATATAACAAACGGAGATAAAAGCAAAAGTAAGGAAGGCAGAGTTGTCATTCTTATAAAGGACACATCGTCTCGTCCTATTCTATAGTTCTACAAGGTGCCATCAAAATATTGTGAAGGGTATTCCGTTTACAGAGCAGATAAGAAATTAATTTCAAACAAAACGAAGGGAGATAATTCCAAAAGTAAGAAAGCCTGAGTTGTTATTTTTGTACGCGACACGTCCTCTGATCCTGTTCTACATTTCTACCAAGTATCAAAAAATATTCTAAAGGGTCTTTGACTTACAGAGCAGACACGAAGTCACTGGATAATCACTGTCAGACAAAACAAGGGGAAATAACACAAAAGTAAGAAAGATACAGTTGTCATTCTTGTACATTACACGTCGTCTGGTCCTCTTCTAGATTTCTACCAAGTATCACTAAAATATATTAAAGGGTCTTTGACTTACAGAGTTTACACGAAATCAATGGTAAATTACTGTCAGACATAACAATGGGAGATAACGACAGAAGTAAGAAAGCCATTGTCATTCTTATACGCGACACGTCGTCTGGTCCTGGTCTACATTTCTACTAAGTATCATAAAAATATTCCAAAAGGTCTTTGACTTACAGAGCGGACACGAAAATAATGGATAATCACTGTCAGACATAACAAAGGGATATAAAGCCAAAAGTAAGACCGACAGAGTTGTCATTCTTGTACGCGACACGTTGTCTGGTCCTGTTCTACATTTCTACCAAGTATCATAAAAATATTCCAAAGGGTCTTTGACTTACAGAGCGGACACGAAATTAATGGATAATCAATGTCAGACACAACAAAGGGAGATAACGCCAAAAGTAAGAAAGGCAGAGTTGTCATTCTTGTACACAACACGTCGTCAGGTCCTGTTCTACATTTCTGCCAAGTACTATTAAAATATTCCAAAGGGTATTCTAGTTACAGAGCAGACGAGAAGTCTATTTCAAACAAAACAAAGGGAGATAACTTCAAAAGTAAGAAAGCAAGAGTTATTATTCTTATACACGACACGTCTCTTGGTCCTGTTCTACATTTCTACTAAGTATCATAAAAATATTCCAAAAGGTCTTTGACTTACAGAGCGGACACGAAATCAATGGATAATCAATGTCAGACATAACAAAGGGAGATAACGCCAAAAGTAAGAAAGGCAGAGTTGTCATTCTTGTACGCAACACGTCGTCTGGTCCTGTTCTACATTTCTACCAAGTATCATAAAAATATTCCAAAGTGTCTTTGACTTACAGAGCGAACACAAAATCAATGGATAATCAATGTCAGGCATAACAAAGGGAGATAACGCCAAAAGTAAGAAAGGCAGAGTTTCATTCTTGTATGCAACACGTCGTCAGATCCTTTCTTCATTTCTGCAAAGTACTATCGAAATATTCCAAAGGGTATTCCAGTTACAGAGCAGACGAGAAGTCTATTTCAAACAAAACAAAGGGAGATAACTCCAAAAGTAAGAAAGCAAGAGTTATTATTCTTATACACGACACGTCCTTTGGTCCTGTTCTACATTTCTACCAAGTATAATAAAAATATTTCAAAGGTCTTTGACTTACAGGACTCCCAGAGCAGATGCAATACCAATGGATAATAACTGTCAGACATAACAAAAGGAGATAACACATAAAAGTAAGAAAGGCACAGTTGCCATTCTTGTGCGCGATACGTCATCTGGTTCTATTCTACATATCTACGAAGCATCATAAACATATTCCTAAAAATTCTTTGACTTACAGAGCGGACACAAATTCAATGAATTATCACTGTCAAATATAACAAAGGGAGATAACGCCAAAGGTAAGAAAGGCATAGTTGTCATTCTTGTACGCGACACGTCCTGTTCTGTTCTACATTTCTGCCAAGTACCATCGAAATATTCAAAGGGTATTTGAGTTACAGAGCGGACACGAAATCTTTTTCAAATAAAACAAAAGGGTGATAACTCCAAAAGTAAGAAAGCCAGAGTTTTCAATATTGTATGCGACACGTCAACTCGTCCTGATCTAAATTTCTACAGAGTATCGTCAAAATATTCCAAAGGGTATTCAAGTTACAGAGCGGACAAGAAGTTTTACGCCGACGCTGACGCCGACGCCAATGGGATCCGTCCCAAAAACAGTATGTCCCCCCACTCTTTGGTGCGTGTGTGTGGGGGGGGGGGGGGGGGGGGGGGGGGGGGGGGGCGGGGGGGAGGAGGTGGGGTAGGGGGGGACATAATTTAGCAGCCACAAAATGAATAGATGGTAGCAGGGTAGTTGGAAACTCTTTCGGAAAGGGGGCAACTCTGTTAACCAATCTTAACTGAATATACTCGTATCTTAAACTTACATAATTGTTAAAGATAAAATGTTAGAAAGTAAAACAAAAAGTACCACAATAAAGGTACCGCCCTGGAACGGCCAGAAATGGGGTGTTGGTGGGCTTAACTTAGCTTTACGGGATCCCAACCATCGCCCTTAGATTTTATAGTGGTAAAAACATATGCTTGTTTGGTCCATATGGAGGTCTTCTAATTATTTTATGAATCATTACGGGTAACAAATAAAACATAGATAAATCCTATTATAAAGCAAAGATGAGGACTCAACAGAACTTAGAGATTCCTGGGTTGTCAAACAGCACCACTGGAATACTGGAGCAAAAGAAAACTAAAGCTGAACACCGCTGGGCCGAGAAAAAGACATAAAAAGTTCCGGCCAAGACCATCTCATGAATAGGTTTTAAGTCGGGGTTATCATAGAATCTGAACCCCGACCCACCGGCGTGCAATTAAAGAGGTAAGCAAATTGGTCAACGGTGATTTGATTAACCGCTAAGCAAGCAGAATGTTTCATGACATCAATGTTATACCCTTTTGTTTATAGCATATGACAATTTTACTAAAATAATAAGAATATTCAGGAATCCTACATTTTTTTTTCTAACTTATACACCTGGTCAAGATAAAATTCAGGTTCCAATGGGCCTTGTAGCAAGTGGTTTTAGTCCGGTATCGTATTTAGTGACCAATGCGTAGTGTCGTCGACGATAAAACTTAAGAAAAAACTTTCCTAAGTTTATGATACCGATACCCCTGTTGGAGAAGTTTGGCTGTCAAAGTTTTGTTACAAGCAGCTGTACTTTGTACGGGGGCTTTGTACAGCCGTTACGCGGCACTTAACGCCAGCTGCAGTTAATTCAAATGAAATTTGAAGGTTGCCCTTGGAAAAAAAGAACAAATAAAAAAATCGGAGTCTCTGTTTTATGAAGACTATTAATATGACAGCAATGTAGTCAGCAGGATTACATACACCCCCATCCCCACCCTCAGCACCGTCTTTAGATTTCCCAAGAAAGCAGAAACTTATTTTAAGGGGATTCGATACACGTGGTAGTTTTTCCACCATATTTAAAACGGCGACAACCTCTAAAAATTCCTGTTTGCTTTCCCGCACATCAATTCCTTTTCTGAGAAAGGATTTCTTTTACTAAAAAAGAAAAGACTTTGCTTCCATTTGGTGCAATTCTTACTTTTCAGAACAGACGTAGGTAAAATAACTTTTGCAAAGCTACCTCCCTCTGAAATATTGATTGTTAGTTTTATCAATATTTTACATTGTCCAAATTATAATTAAGGACTGAGTAAAGTTTACTACATAGGACAAATTTTCTTATTTTCTCTCGTATAATATGGAAATGTCAAGGATTAGAAAGGTATAGTATATTTACATAGGTATGTAACATAAAATGCTGATTAAGATGTGCAATGTAAGTAACGACATTTTGCGTTGCATTGACACATCCAATGTTCGTATACTGAACAGAGCAATTGGCTTTATTGCCCTAAGGTTACAAAAATAACTTATAGACAAACTATTGCCTGTGTCTACAGCTGAATGGCCTAACTTATGCGTTATGACCAAATCTGGTAAATAAATAGGAAAGAAAATGCCCCAAAGGATTGAGGTTTAGTAAAACTATTAATCATGGAACGAGAAGCTATGTCTCGTGAGATTTAACAGTGTTTATCCTTCTAAATGTCGGTCATTCTGCGAGTTTCTCTGTTTGGAGGCCAAGCGCTTGCATTGTCGTAATTACTCTACCGCCCTTCCGATGTTACTTGAAATAAGAAAACGACGTTTATTGGCTTTTTAGTCTCAATATAGTGTCATTAACAGTATCTAAGTTCAGAAGCCGTGTGTCTTTCCCTCACGCATTCTCTGCGTTGTTGTCAAGTTAAATTTAGGCAAAGGAAAAAAAAGTTTTTTTTTTTTTTGTTTTGTTTTTTTATAAATTTTAAATTTGCAGCTTCTGTAGTAAATTTTTATTTTTGAAAATCTTAATCAGAAAATATTTGGTCTCAATCAATTTATACTTGTTGATATCTCACAACTGTTCAAATATTTTGAAAATTTAAAACAAATTTTGACAATAAAGTTGGATGTGTAGAAATAAAGTCTATGAAAGGTTACCCTTGGAACACCGAAGACATTAAGGAAAGGAAAGCAGAGTCCCGCTTTCATTGAGACTCTTCATATGGCACCAATATAGGGATGAAACATGGTTTTTCATACATTAACATTTGCCAGGTCCCGAGGAAGGTGTTAAAAACCGAGGTCAACACCTCCCTAGGGATCTGGCGAATGTTAATGCTTTGAAAAACCACGTTCGACCGGTATTATTGTATAAAAACTGAAAACATTTGCTACATTTCGCGTTATTTCTTGCACTATTTTGTTTCGCCTATTCACCAATGTCTCGGGAACGCAATTTCCACGAACTATACACGTTGTAGGGCCGGGCAGTACACATCTCGTAACGGCAGCAAATCTGTGGCCCTGGTACGATTATATTGAAAATTGCGTAGCCGTGCATTAACAGCACGTACATTGCCTTGTTTATACACGGCTTTTCGCTGGTTAATGCACGGCTGTTAATAACGTGCGACACTGCTTTTTGTGCAATAATGTAGTTTGTAGAACTACATACGCCCACAAGCACCGTCTTAAATGCCTACTAACACCGTTTTAAGCGGAACTTATTTTCCAGGATACCAGAATGAGCCCATTAACCCAAAAAGATAATAAAATAAAATTTGCATTGTGATGAAGACCTATCACTTTATTTTTGCATAATGTACATGTCACCGGGTATAGGTATGTAAGACACGGGTACTGCCTTGCGGTACAAGCCGGCTTTTATAGCGACGTGGTAGAGTGTGAGACTTTGAGTCCAGCGGACCGGGTTCGTTTCCCGGTCAGGGAAAAATGTTATTTCCATTTTTCACCTGTTATATTTGGCGCCCAACGTAAATAACCCACATATGTGCATAAAACTCCTTGAGTCTCATTTCACGTGATTCTCGGACTCCTAGAAATTCAGGGACGAATTTCAATTTGGAGGAGGAGAATGTCACCGGGTATAGGTATGTAAGACACTTGTACTGCCTTGCGGTACAAGCCGGCTTTTATAGCGACGTGGTAGAGTGTAAGACTTTGAGTCCAGCGGACCGGGTTCGATTCCCGGTCGGGGAAATATGTTATTTCCATTTTTCACCTGTTACATACAGTATCCCGCAGCAGGCACACAACGTTGAAAAACGTCGATTCGACGTTGTTTCAATGTTGTGTGCCCGCTACGGTACATTTATACTACGCGGAAAATATTTTTAAACTTTATACCACTGAACACAAATGTTTTGTTTGTGTATTGGCAGTTCCGACAAAAGCACCGATTTTATTTGCAGAAGATCGTGACCAAACATTTGCCTTCATGCGAACTGAACAAATTATGTGTCTAAACCGCGGCAGAAGTAAGAGCGAGGATTGTGGCCACGTAAAGTCGATTAAAGCCCCCCCCCCCCTACCCCCTGTCTGTCCGAATGCTAACTCATAAAGTAGTGTGTTGATTGGGCTTTACCACAATATATAAAATAGAAGGGAAGGCAATGATCAGGAACCGATACATCAGAGACATCAAAGGGAAAGAAACACAAACACGAAATAACTAGACCCTAATGGAAACATCACTAGCGGAAAGCCAAACGGACAGTTGCTTTCCCACAAAGTGGCCAAATGGCTATCCAAAACAAAAATATGTAAGCGACACACACATTTAAAGACGAACTATAACAAAAATAAACCATGACAGAAGAACCGCCTTGGAACGGTCAGTGAAAAGTATTTCACTGGGGTTGGGGTGGGGGCTTAAAACGATTTTACGTGGCCACAATCCTCGCCCTTACTTCTGCCGCGGTTTAGACACATAATTTGGTCAGTCCGCATGAAGGCTTCCTAACTCATCCGTCCTACATCTCCGAGAACACAAAAAAAAACATCAACTAATTACAGTGATGCAACAACGACAAAGGACTCAACAGCACGAAACAACTGAAATGCTGGAGCAAAAGAAAACCAACAGTTAGGCTCCGGTGGGCCTGACCAAAGATAGAGCATCAAGTACCAACCAACATTACCCAAAATAAAATTTCAAGTAAGCCTTTACGCTGGAACCATCATAGAATCTGAGGCCTAACCAGCCGGCGTGCAATTAAAAAGGGAAGCAAAGTTATTAACCGTGATTGGGTTAACAACCATGCATGCAGTCTGTCGTATAACATATATGTTGTACCCAATCTTTTTATATCGAAGATTGATTTTACGAAATTGGGCATTGAAGTCATTGCAAGCATATATTTTTCTGAATTTATACACTAAGTCACCATAAAATTCGGGTTCCGATAGGCCTTGTTGCAGAAGAGATTTTAGTCCAACATTGAATTTTGAAACTAAATCGGAATGACGTCTATAAAAATTAGAAAAGGCTTTACATAGTTTATGATACCGATAACCCTGATTCAGAAGTTTAGAAGTTAGCAATTTATTACGAGTGTTGAAGTGAGTTACATGACTAGACACTCTGGCAAATCGAATTGTGTAATAAACACCGTAGGATGCCACACGAGGAACATCACCATCAAAGAAAGGAAAATTTACAATCTCAAAATCAAAATCATCGCGTTTATCATAAATTTTGCAGGAAACAAACCCATCTACAATATATAAATGTAAATCCAAAACGCGGCTTCGGAATCAGAAGAGTAAGCTTTATTTAATTGAAGTACTGGGGGGAGGGGGGAGGAAGAGGGAGAGGGCGTAAATTTGTCTGATGGAGAGGGCGTAAATTTGTCTGATTAAACCATCGAAGTAGGTCTTGTCAATATTCAATAAATCATCCAAATAGCTTGAAGTCGAGCTAAAAGCTTCAATGATTTCAGATTGGTTTTCAACGGAAAGGGACATCATGGAGTCTCTTTCATAACAAAAAAAAAAAAAAAGAAAAAAAAAAAAAAAAAAAAAAAATCAGCCACAAGGGATGCGCAATTCGTACCCATCGGAATACCCACAATTTGTCTAAGTAACTTAGTACCAAATCTATAAATATTGTCATGTAGAAAGGTGAGAGCTTCACACACTTTCTGACATGTCCATAATGTGTAATTTTTATGCACTTCAAAAGTGAAAAAAGCATTTCTTACATTACATGCAAGGTAGAGGGATTCTCCTCTATGAAATGTCCATTCAATTAAATCATTTAGTTTTTCTTTTAAAAGAGTATGAGGGAGTGTAGTGTAAAGCGTGGAGAAATCGTAAGTAGACAAACTAAAAGCACGAAATTAAATTTATTTATAACCTCATTCGAATTTTTATAGACCAAAACAGATTTCTCCCTGATCTTTCGAAAACTATGTTACAGTAAAAGGTAAGAGAAAAGTCCAGGGAGTGCCACAATCACAAACCGCAGCCCTTCCCAGACACAAAGAGGAAGAGGAATCCGACAAATCCAAACAAGCACAAATCGAACAAACGTACTAAAAGCACTAAGATTAGCTCTCTCTTCCCCAAGCGAGGTAATCGCAATACTAAAAGGACTGAAAAACACAAGAACAAAATGACACATGGTAAGACATACAACAAATCGCCTCGTAGAATAAACCACAAAGCAACAAAGAGTAAGACTAACACCGGGACCACCGCCTTAGAACGGTCAGTAGTTGCCGTTTTTCCTAATGCCGTGAGACCTCATTTTACGTTTTCGACATTCCAGTAGCAAGAATTATACCAAAATCTGGCATTTTAGAAATATTACCCTCATGACAAATGTTGTCATTAAAGCCCAATGGAAAAGGTGTCTGTAATGATTTGATCCATTTTTTTTTCAGATTCGTGTCGTTTGATAATTTTAAATCTAGTTGTAAAATTAACATCGTAATATATTTTTCCACTGGTTGTATAGGAATATCATTTACTGAACGATCTGTACGTTTAAAGTGACGGTACAGGAGAGTGTCAGTTTTTTAATAAAGTAATGTTTATTCTGCACAGAATATGTAATAAAAACATATGCCATTAACATGTGAGTATTGAATTTGATCAACTCGTAGTGGCATACGTAAAATTTCTGGATGATGATAGACTAACATGTATGCTTACTTTAATAATCATGAGTCATTCCACAATTCCATGTGTATGGTAGGTGTTCGTGCATAGTCAATGTTTCGCGTTTTAGTGTTTATTTGTTTGTGTTGAGGCTTTACGGCCCACTCAACCCAATGAGGTCATGTCGAGCGCGGTCAGTTTACCTAACCACAACTTTACTGGGCAGGCTTAGTCCTCTAAGCGGTTTACCAGTAGTGTGCACATTCTTTTGCCAGAAACTGACTATTCCCCTTCTTGAATCAGCGGAAGGTAGAGAATGATCGTAGAAAATATTTAATGATCAATCTTCCTGAAAGAATGTTGCCGACGCGGCGGGGATCCAACCCACAACCTCCTGATCCCCAGTCGGACGTGCATCCAATCACCCAGGCCGACATTTTTTGAGTGTTTAAGGTGACTAAATGAACTTTGTAGATTTTCCGTTTTTTTTTTTTTTTGTTTTTTTTTTTTTTGTTTTGTTTTTTTTTTGTTTTGAAAGAGAGTAAATTTAAATTACGCTTACTGAAAGTACATTCAAAATTACCATGCATTACCATTAATCAGTAAATTGCGGATTAACATAAAGAAAAACCAGAGGGCTTTAACATGCAGTTCTTGGACTTTCCACACAAAGGAATTACAGATGACAGTTAACCTCAAACTCTTTTTTGTCTCGTTTCTGTTATTGCCTTGCGCTTCATATATCTAGTTTAACAGACTTGACGTGCCTACCTACATAGCTCTTTCTTATTTTGTTTATATTTTTGAACACACAGAAAATACAGAAGCATTGTTGTTAACCCATTTATGCCTTGTGGACTCTTCTACCTAAACTTTCTTGACAGATCAATTTCCAAGTGAAGGGATGTCTGATTAGCTTAACTATATCCATCTTTTATCCGTCTTTCATATAAATTCCTGTATTTAATGCAAACAGTGTAGATCATAATCAGACGCCGCAAAACGCGGCGGATGATCTGAGTCTACTACACTGTCAGTGTCCCTTTAACAGGATCCAAGGCATAAATGGGTTAATTGAATTATGCGAGCTCAAATTAGAAAGTATGAAGTAATATATATATATATATATATATATATATATATATATATATATATGTGTGTGTGTGTGTGTGTGTGTGTGTGTGTGTGTGTGTGTGTGTGTGTGATACAGCCTGTGAAATCAGCCATTTCATGAAATGGCTAAAATGTTTAGCCTTTTCGTGAAATGACTAATTCACTCAGCCGTTCCATAAAATGGTTAAATATTTAAGGCTTTTCATGAAATGTCTTAATTTTTTAGCCTTTTCGTGAAATGACCAGTTCACTCAGCCGTTCCATGAAATGGCTAAATATTTCAGGTCTTTTCATGAAATGACTGAACTTTTCAAGGTAGACGTATGTTGCAGTGCGTCTTATTTGATATGTTAAACAAGTATGTTCGGCCTCGGTGGCTCAGTTGGATGCGCCGTCCGACTGGAGACCAGGAGGTCGCGGGTTCAACCCCCGCCGAGGTCGGCAACATTCTTTCGTGGAGATTGATCATGAAATATTTTCTACGGTCATTCTCTCCCTTCCGATGATTCAAGAAGGGTAGTTGTCAGTTTCTGGCGAAAGAATGTGCACAATACTGGTTAACCGCTTAGAGGACTAAGCCTGCCCAGTAAACGTGTGATTAGGTAAACTGACCGCGCTCGACATGACCCCACTGGGTTGACTGGGCCGTAAAACCTCAACACAAACAAACAAGTATGTCATAGTCCAGATGGCTGAAAATACCTTTATTTTGCAGTGGAAAAAAGTCAAAACAGGAATATTGGACTACCCTACTCCGGGTGAAATTAAATTTAAAATTAATAGCATTTTTTGAACAAAAACATTCACAGTGTTCTTGGTACACAGAAACATGTTTTGTAGGAACTCAGTAGAAGCGCCTGAAATACCCTGACACACCTTTAGGAAAGGTAGCTACGTCAAAGTGTTTTACCGTACTTTTCAATCAATGCTTAGTTTTAAAGGAACATCCTTAAGGGGCATTTTCATGTTTTTATCTTTTTTCTTTTTGGAAAAGACTGCTTTCAAAGCAGTTTACTGTACAGGAAAGCAAACAGAAAAAAAGAAACTTCTTTAGGAGCTAAATCAATTGAATTTAAACGTGTCATGACACATTTCATGCATCACTGTCTTTGTCTTTTGCATTGAGACGGATGGGTATGCCATGCCTTCTGTCTCAAGCTTAAGATAAGCCGCTTTCTACTTATGAGCACCTTTCTAACAGAGGATCTTGTTTAGTGGTCAAAACCATCGACAACACACTTGTTCATCATTGACTACTCTTAAAGGAAAGAAATGGTTTCTCTATTGTAGCCCAGATCGTTAAAAGTTCGGAGATATTCTGTGTTGTATTTTGTCGAAAAACTCATGTTTTTGGTAAGCTTGCTTCAACAATAAGGAAAATCTTGAAAATAAATTTCGGTCATTTCTCCGCCCAGTAATACTAAAATAAGATTGAAACTGTTTTGGCAGCCTTGTGATATCCTTCGTTAACACCTTCCATTGTTTCAGGGGATAAGGAGAAAATGGCTTGCAAGTTAAAGTAAATACATGTATTGAGATAATAGGGATAACGAATAAATGACATAAACTGGTTTTAGCCTCTTTCCACTCCCCAATAGTTTCCAGCAGGTTATTCCAAGCTTGATCCTCTGTTGAAGGTCTTTTTTCTTCTTTGTTCGTCCTTTTACGTAAGTATACACATCTCTTCTTCTGTATGTGTGTTGGGAAGCTGACATCGTATTTGTGGCTTTTCCTGGATAACTTCACTTATACTTTTGTAAAAAATAAAATCAGACCAATATTCTCCTGAAATTTGTTTCCTGCAAGGAAATTTGCTTAACATTACGAAAACACGCCTATGCGAATATATAGAAAATTTCATCTCCAAAAACTGGAAATTTTCAGATAAAAAAACTCTGATTTGTTTTTTATATTTCTGCTCAAAACATAGATTGTGGGTACTCGTTAGAACCGCCTCGCCACAATCTATGTTTTGAGCATAAATAAGAAAACGTATTCCCCTGTAAACCCCAGTTTTACCTCGCTTGGGGAAGAGAGAGAGCTAATCTTAGTGCTTTTCGTACGATTTGTGCTTATTTGGATTTGTCAGTTTCCATTTCCTCTTGGGGTCTGGGAAGGGCTGCGGTTTGTGATTGTGGCACTCCCTGGAATTTTCTCACACCTTATTTTACTATATAAAAGTGGGATTTAAGGGGGTCAAAAATATATAGGCATGTTTCGTGATGAGAAAAGATAACAAAAGAAAATTATTTAAAAAAATATACCTTAGTCCTCTTATCCAATCACAGCATGATTTTTATTCGTATGTTCTCTTACATCTTCTATAAAATATTGTAGACTACTTTTCTTTTCAATTTCTTCTGTTCTATACTATCTGTAGCAATCATCTCCATCGGTAGTTATTATTTGATCAGAACAGGATCCGCTTTAATAAATAATAGGATTTACCCTTGGATAATATTTGTTGAATACCTTCCTTCCGGCAAGGTTTCATTGAAACTACAGAACTTACTTTACGCTAGTAAATGAAGCGATCTCGTCTGTAATACGTTTCGCAACACTTCTATCTATTTCTGGAACACCACGTTAATGCGTACTGGAAAATTGTTGCCTAACCTTTAAAACGCACATTACAACTGCAGCGGACGGCATTTTGTGTTTGTTTTGTTTGTCTGTTTTGTTTTCTAGAGTATATAAAACGTTGATATTGATATTTCACGAGAATCATCTGCTAGGCAGACGATTCACATGAAAATTCAGTTTTATAAAGTCCTATTTTCTCTGAAAAAAAGAAGCAAAAAAAAAAAAAAAAAAAATAATAATAATAATAATAATAATTAATAAATAAGTAAATGAAATAAAAAAAAAAATAAAAATGTCATTTGCTGCAAATTAGCTGGCGCTTTAAGAGTTAACACAGGATATTATAAGCGTTTAGTATGATAAGGCGCATGCAGCTCTGTACGAAAACATGTTATGCTTTTTTTTTGGTTTTGTTAGGCAGTCACACCAGGGCCCAGTTGTTCAAAACTAACGATGTCGTTAGTTAACGATTTGTTAAAATTTACATCAAGTGATACGCAAATATGCTGAAATTTTTTGCTGAAAAAATGTGAGTAGCTTTTGCAGTGCAAAAGCTACTCACATTTTTTCAGCAAAAAATATCAGAATATTGTATATTGAATCCGCTAAAATAGTTAACGAAATGACCCTTAACGAGCTCGTTAAGCTAACGACGCTTTGAACAACTGGGCCCAGTCCTCTACGTGTGTCATAGTTTGCAAATGAAGTCCTTGATTTTTTTTTTATTATTATTATTCTAACAAAATATCTCTAAGGCATGAATTGCTGACGTAGTAACTCACAAGTGTTGGACTCTGCACAAAGGAAAGATATGCAATTTAAACTTGAATTTGTTATCTTATTGTCTTTGTTGAGCTCGAATTTGAATCCCATTCTATCAGAAGTAAAACTTTTGCTTTACGACAATTGTATTTAGACATAAATGACGTAACTCAGAAAATGCCACAATCATAAAATTTTAATCTAAGTTTTGAATTCTCTTTCCTACAGTCATCATTTGTATTCGACTGGCAGTTCCTTGTATCAAGTTTTGTTCTTTGAAAAACTTTTCTGTTCGATTGAAAAACAAAAACAACAACTAAAAAAAAAATTTTTTTTTTTTTTACTGGGTGACAAAATTGTTATGGAAGTTACTACAATGGAACTCAGTCGAACACAGTTATTTGAGCATCGCATCTGCTTTAGAAAACCTGAAAAGTTAATTTCAACTTCATATCGGGCATCTGATTTTGAGATGTATGGGAATCGTGTGTTGTATTGTCACGCGACTACATTTGATGACTCGCAAACTAACCTCCTTTTGGATGGGTTTGGTGCTGTTGTTTTCCTTCTTTGCTTTCTTTTCATCATAAATTCTGTGCATATGTAAAACTGTACCGTACTGCAGGTAAAAGAGACATTACATATGGCCATCGTTTTAGGATAATAGATACACTTTTACAGACGACAACCTTTTCAAAATGGATATTTCCTTTTGAAAGGGGTCATCTCTAGGAAGAATGAATTGGCTCCTCTTTTGAGATTGAGCTCTTTGTGCAGGAAAGCAAACAGGTAGTTGCAAATGTGATCTATCTCACATCACAAATCGATCACGAAATTTCATGGAACACAGCCTTCCAATCCAGTGGGTATGGGTTACATGACATGAAATGACAAGAAAAACATGTTGATTTCTTTTTTTCTTGTTTTAAATAGAACGAAACTGAGGGAAACGGCAGGAAAATACTCCCTTAGAATGGCCAATAGCAAAAATGAGTTGTGTTTAAACCTAATTAAATAGGTGTCTGATTTGAAGAGAATTGCAGAAATGCAGAAGCCGTTTTTCGCCAGTCTATGTTATACCTGAATAACACCTGCTTTACTTCCATAAAAGCAGCATTCTGCTGCACCTGCAAAACGGCCAGTAACAAGGTTAACAATATGCAAAAGACATGAACAGAATAAAAATATGAAATTCTTCCTCATTGCAACATAAGACATTTAAGTTACTGCTTCTATATAGCTGTTAAAAGAATCTGTGTAGCAATATCTAGGGTAGATGGAGCTCTCAAGCCCAGGTCGGCAATCCATCTAGGAGTTGGCAACTCCAAACAAAAACCTGCATACCTGGATTTGCCTGTTCCAGTTATGTAAATGCAATGCAGCCTTAATTATATCATGGAATGTTTACCTTGGTCCGGAATGACATATAATTTTGATCCCTTCACCTGGAGTGAAGGTAGGATGTGTGCATTCTGCTGAATTTGATATTTTAGTCATGGTTACAATGCTCTCTTAGGACTGTGAGAATATTGTTAGGACTGTCAGATATTGTTTTAATGATTGTTTGTTCGACCTAAGACGACTGTCTTGGTCCGGAATGACATATCATTTTGATCCCTTCACCTGGAGTGAATGTAGGATATGTGTCCATTCTGCTGAGTTCGACATTTTAGTCATGCTTACAATGCTCTCTTCGGACTGTGAGAATGTACTTCCCATCAGATATTGTTTTAGTGATTGCTTGTTAGACCTAAGACGACTATAGACCAAATCCAAGGTGCAGACAGAAATAGTAGACGTGTTTTTATTCCCTGACGACATGGTAAATTGCTTCGACTCAATTAAGATTCAAGGAGGCGTGGATTGTGTTTCATAATTATATAATAATTACGCCAACAGTATTCATTACGAAAACACGCCTATTCAAATATATCGAAAATTTTACCACCAAAAAATGGAAATTTTCAGATAAAAATTCTGATGTTTTTCATATTTCTGCTCAAAACATAGATTGTGGGTACTCGTTAGAACCGCCTCGACGAGGTCGAGGCGGTTCTTACGAGCACCCTCAATCTATGTTTTTGAGCAGATATAAGAAAATAATGTATACCCCTGAAAACCCCAGGTTTACTATATAAAAGTAGGGTTTAAAGGGGTCAAAATTATATAGGCATGTTTTCCTGATGGTACAAAAGCCGATGCCTAAAATTAAAATTTCAGTGAATGGTTAGAAATTACAAGTTCTTGATAAAAAATATTCTTAAGATTCTGTATATTACTGAGTGACTTCAGCCGAAATATTCCATTAGTAGTTTTGTGAGATCTCATTATTTCTTTGTAAGCATGTGTTTGTGTAGATTATTATATAAATGATAACATAGTTTTTCTTTTTGACATACAGCGAAAGGTAAACAAAGAAAATGTCAGGCTGCAGCCTGTTGCTAATTATGTGGCAATGAATTAAAAATAACGCAACAAAAGTAAGTTTACTGTCACATGAACACCTTCCCTTATTTACTTAATAAGTGCTCTTGAGTACTCTTGAGACAAACAAAGGGGATCCAGGCCAGACTCCAAGAACACAGTTTGCCGCTCACCCTGCAGATACAGACGTATCACAAGTGACTGATATGAACGCGGTTAGGACTTAAGATGCTATGTATTTATAGTAACTACGATTCCAGCAGGCACACAACGTTGAAACAACATCAATTCAACGTTGATGCAACGTCAAGACGTTGAATCGAAGTTAAATCGACATTGTTTCACTGTTGTGTGCCAGATGGGATATTTCTGGGTGTAAAGAGAGCCAGGGTACAGCATTACCTACACAATTGCCTGTGTACCCATTGGAGATTCAAATCAGCCTGCGCATCCGTGTAGTCTGATCTGTCTTCGCTGTCAGCCTGAAGAGGCTTCGGATCCTTTGCTACCACAGAAGACAACACGAAAACATACTTATATAATTTTGACCCCCTTAAACATCACTTTTATAAAGTAAAACTGGGGTTTACAGGGGTATACATTATAATTATCTTATTTCTGCTCAAAACATAGATTGTGGGTACTCGTTAGAACCGCCTCGGCAAAACATAGATTGTGGGTACTCGTTAGAAGCGCCTCGGTGAGGCGGTTCTAACGAGTACCCACAATCTATGTTTTGAGCAGAAATATGAAAAATATCAGAGTTTTTTACCTGAAAATTTTCGGTTTTTGGAGGTGACATTTTCTATATATTTGAATAGGCGTGTTTTCGTAATGACGTGCGAAGTCTCTGATCAGACTGTACCGATGCGCAACTGATCTTCGCTGGGCGTACATGCCATCTTGTAGGAAAGGCTTTGCCTAGCTTATTTGAGTCAACGCACGACAAACCCTACAATAAGACCATTGTGACCAGCAAAGACTCAGATCAGCCTGTATATTCACCTAGTATGGCTAGGGTTCTCGTTCATTCCTCTTCGGAGGTGGTTCTAACGAGTACCCACAATCTATGTTTTGAGCAGAAATAAGTAAAAATATCAGAATTTTTATCTGAAAATTTTCATTTTTATGGTGGTAAAATTTTCAGTATATTTGAATAGGCATGTTTTCGTAATGACAGTTACTGATTATTTACGGATTTGCGTAAATATTTTCGAAAACAAAAGAAACAACAGCAACATCAACATTCACCACAAAACGTCGTATATGTTAAAGTTGCTTTGTTTGAGCCCATGGGATAGTTGTTATCTTTGACATTGAATACACGTTACACAGCTGTTTGTTAATGCATTGTTTACCGTTTTAAAGATATTTACTGAAATTTTACTTAAACAAGCAAATATTTTGTTAGTTGCCGCCTCTTTATTGAAAGTAATATTATTATTCTTACACATGTTACACACATGTGTAATATGCTAAATGAGTCCTACAAAGAAACTTTACGTTTTCACGTGTTATTACTACTATAATGCATGGAAAACTCCTGTGAGCACTATTTGAAAACAAAAGAAAATCAAAATGCATTCCTCAATCTTCTCTTACCTTTGCTAAATTAATGTGTTTCATGAACAACGTATAATTAAAAACGAATGAATAAATAAATGCACCATCATTTTGACAGGATAAAGGAAAATGCTTTCCATGAACAGAACATCTCTATTTTGATACTGCCTTTAGTTAAATAAAGTAAACGTATTGAATGAAAGTATTTCATTATCTTTGTCTAGAAGCAACAAACATACAAAACAGATTGCAGATGAGAATTTACCCAGCTTAACAGAGAATATATGAGCAAGCTCGACAAAACCAACAATATTGTATGTGCACCCAGCGAGGACTCAGATCAGTCTGGACATACGCTCGATCTGTTCAAAGTTTTTGCTTAGCTATCCATTGAGCGCACAGCGAAGACTCTGATGAAACTGGGCGAAGGTCCAGGACGATCTGAGTCTTCGCTTGGCACACAACCATTTTGTTGGTTTCGTCATGAGGTGGCTCATATTTATTTTGTTATAGGTAAATATAAGTGAATTTGTTATTACGATCAGACTGCGCGGATACTAGTCTTATCATTACGAAAACACGGCTATTCAAATATATAGAAAATTTCACCTCCAAAAACTGAAAATTTTCAGATAAAAAACTCTGATATTTTTCATATTTCTGCTCAAAACATAGATTATGGGTACTTGTTAGAACCGCCTCGCCAAGGCGGTTCTAACGAGTACCCACAATCTATGTTTTTGGGCAGAAAAAAAGAAAATAATGCCTCCCTCTGTAAAACCCCAGTTTTACTATATAAAAGTGGGATTTATGGGGGTCAAAATTATATAGGCATGTTTTCATAATGTGTACGTTTTATCGTGCGCTAACTCAATTAAAAAGCGTATATAAACAATGAAGAAAACAATCTACTACATGTTGCAGAACACCGGATAAAATCCTTATTTAATAGGCAAACGGTACACCTGCGCATCCGCGAAATCTAATCTGTCTGTTCGTCAATACATTTTACGGTATCGGTAATTTACTAAAATAACAGCGCAGCAGAATCGACATTATCCTCATAAGATGCAATTCCTCATACAGCTATTCAAATAACAGAGTTATCGTTAACACTCTTGCCTAATATTTATAGCCAATCACTCTCTTTTACTGACAGACAGAAAGCAAATCGAAACTGTTTACTTCATACAATGCATTAGCATTTTGGCTGAAGTTTTAACCCTTGTCATGTTGAATAAATTGAGCTGCCACGCCCATTTCTAATTTCAGCCAGTTAGATTACTTGATCGGGATTGTTGATATAAATTCACATACTTAAACTGCAAACAGTGCAGATCCAGATCAGTTGGTTTTTCAGAAGCCAGCTGATCTGGATCTACACTGTTTGCAAGACAGGACATATCCCGGTTCAGCAGGACTAGGATTAAACTACTTCAGCAGACGAAATTAGTTATTCGTTTCTTATTTTGCATAGCATATAAGGATTGACATTTCAATTTAAATGTTCTCGAAAGGTGAACAGTTTTATAAAATGTCACTTATTTCGTGTGAAAATTAAAAAACACTGTTTGAAAATATCTGTTATTATTTTCAGCTCATACGTTAACAGACACCTTAAAACTCGAAAGCGCTTTATAGGAAATTTCAAACAAAAAATCTAAGTTTGTTTTCCCATGCATTTTACTGTGCAAACAAAGCAGAGTCTTAACTCTTGCTGAACACGACATGCCCTGTCTTAGCAAACAGTGTAGATCCAAATCAGCTGGCTTCTGAAGAAGCCAACTGGTCTGGATCTTCACTGTTTGTCATTAGATATGTGAATTTCTAACAAAACCCCAGATCAAGTAATCTGATTGGCTGAAAATTAGAAGTGTGCATGGCATCTTAATTTATTCAGCATGACAATGGTTAAAGGAACTCAGTACACTTGGTAAAATTTCCACCAATTACAAATGTATGACAAAGGAGACAACATTTGTGACTTCCTTTTGAGAATCTTCTTTAAAATGAACAAATTATTTCCTTTAAGAGTACAATAGAGGCAAAAACATTTTAACAAAATTGCTTCCCCGTGAACGTATGTCCATTCCCCTGAATGCAGGTATTGGATACTTTAATGATTCAAACAGAACAATCCAAGATAGTAGATATCTTCATGTATTAGATTTGTACAGTGTGTATGCCTTACACTGATAAACTGAACATGGAAATATTCTGTTGCTGAACCTACATGTCTTTCGCCACGATGGTTGCAATGTGCATGAAGCTAAAACAAAAATCAAATCAGAAGCCTGATATTATCTACATTTTGTCAGAATGCCGCGGTTTTCAACACCTCCCAAGGGACCTGGCGAATGTTAATGCATTGAAAAACTATGTTCGATCGCTATTATTGCATAAAAACTGAAAACATTTACTACATTTCGCATTATTTCTTGCACTATTTTGTTTCGGCTTTTCACCGATGTCGCGAACGTAATTTCCACTGACTATGCTCGTTCTAGGGCCAGGCAGTTCAATTCTCGTAATGGCAGCTAATCTGTGGCCCCGGTGCGAGCATATTGGAAGTTGCATAGCCGTGCATTAACAGCGCATGAATTGCCTTGTTAATACACGGCTTTTTGACGGTTAATGCATGTCTGTAAATAACGTGTGACACTGCTTTTTATGCAATAATAATTATCAAATGATATCGTCCCGATCTTAGCAATTTATGCCGTTCGATTTATCCATTCCAGAGGCAAATATAATACTAAATTCTTGACAAAATTTGATGACAACCACAGTTACTTGCTTTTTGGACGCCGAAGTGAAGAAATCTGCACACGGTTTACTGGAATGATTTATTACTATTTGCTTAAAAGATATTAGCTAAAATGATTCCCAAAGTAGTATGACAAACTGATGATTGTATTGCACCTACCTAGACGCTATGCAAAAGAGATCAAAGGCATGTCATAAAGAAGTGATTATGAAATCCTAGCAGGGGGTTGTAAAGAGGCCTTCCCAGCTAGCATTCTTTATAAATCTATAGCGGGCCGTTATCGGCCCATCAGCTACCCTGACGGGCCGATAACGGCCCGCTATAGATTTATAAAGAATGCTTACTGGGTTCTGAAGGGTACCAACTTTTGTAGGACTATTGCTTTGCACCAGCTCATATGATATTACCTAATAACGTGGTGACAAAATTTCATGACAACCACACCGGTATTTGTTTTTTTGGACGCCTGAGACGAAGAAATCTGCACACGGTTACTCGAATTACATGTATTTATTACTATTTGCTTTAAAGATATTAGCTAAAATGAGTCCCAAAGTGATACCACTCACTAAAGATTGTACTGCCCCTGCCTGCAAAGGAGATCAAATACATGCTATAAAAAGTGGTTATGAGATCCCAGCAGGGAGTTATAATGAAACTTTCTGGAGGGTAATAACTTTTGCAGGACTATTGCTGTGTCCCAGCTTATATTATAGTGTGCTAATAAGTATGGGACAGATAAATAAATCTGTACTAAATTCTACTGGGGGAGGGAGGGGGGGGGGGGGGGGGTCGGGCGGGGGGCAGGCTCTTCATACTAATTGTTTATTGACAGTGTACTAGGTTTTGTTGTGCTCAGTCTCTAATCAGTGACAAGACTCGTGACCAAAGCACCTTTTATGTTTATGTCTTTAAGAGACGAGGAAGGTACCGATTCAGATTCATGTATTAGCCTCGAACTGGGAAGCCAGACGTATGTTAGATGCGAAAAACAAATCCTATTTCGGTCTGTGTATTGATAGACGATGAGGACGTCATTCATTTGACCTTTAATCTTATTCCAGGATTTTTCATAAAAGATAGGCATAAAAATTATACGCGGCTTATTGCTGGAACCCTATGTCTCTGTTTTGCAGTAAAGAAGCATTACAACTAATGTGTATGTCTAGATAATGTTAGATTTACGGAAAGACTGTGTCTGAGGGTGGTATTACATAGCGGCATACTGCTTTATAAAACTCTGTTATATTAATTATTTAGCCAGCTCACGACAAAACCTACAATCAGACCTGTGTTACCAGCACAGACTCATATCAGCTGGTACATCCACGCAGTATAACAAGGGATCTCGTTTAGCTCTCTTTGGATAGCCCGGAGATTGTAGAAGGCACATGCGATTAGCGAAAACTTTAATCAGACTGCGCGGATGCGCAGGCTGATCTGAGTCTTCGCTGATCGCACGTTTAATGTGTGCTTTGTCGTGCACTGGCTCATATTATAGCTATAATGATAGATTTTCGCTAGCTTTACAAGGGAGATAACGCCTGTGACACCATACTCTGCGGGTACATGATGTTTATTGATGCGACGTTTTTTTTTAACGATGCGTGCCGCTGGATGGTCACCTTCTTGCACACTAAACCCCTTCAGGAAAACAGGCTGTTATAAAATGCGGAACAGATTCATTTCTTTTAAGAATAGACTTTTTCACTTTGACAGAGTTGCCTCCATTTAGTCTGATGTTTTCTGATATAATCAAACAAGATGATTTGAGTAACATCCTTTCAGATTCACATTCATACCATGTGTCAAATTATTTTTTTTATGTGATTATTATTGTCCAGAAGTTTGTTTGGCTAGAAAACAAACAATATATTTCTTTTACATAATATTTCTTTTGTGCGTCTACAACGGATGATTTGATAAACGTTCGACTCGTGCGTATTTGAGATAATAAAAATGATTTCTTAAGTATATTCTTCTTTAGAAAAAAAAAAGGAACAGTGAATATATATAGTTAGTTAAACAGACGTAAAATGTGATGTGTCAATTCAACTGTTTATACGAATTTTATTTTTAAGTTGCTGTTCTTTTTGCCATATTTCTGATTGCACTGATAAAATGATTTGTATTGATAACATAGCGAAGTCCATTTTTAGTATGACTAGTTCTGCATCCTTTAACTATCAAAGGCTGTGAAAGTTTAGCAGCTTTCCGTGTAGGTTCCTTGAAGCAGCTAGAATTCTAATACAGAACTGTACGTAGCTCTCTACTGGTAACCTTAGGGCATGAGGAGAGTTAGCGTAGGTGAATGTCATTTAAGTCATCTATTGTAAAGCTTACATCCAGAAACTGAATTTGATACCAAACACGGCTACGTATGGATATTGATTCCTGAAGACTTCTTTTTTACAATTTCGTCAAAATAATCATTATCAGCATTTAAAATAGTAGGTCATTTAGAAAATTGAAATGAATACTCAAACAACATCGGCTTGACTTTGTGAGCAAAGGGACAACATAAAGTCTCTTTCGTAGCAAAATAGAATAACATCTGCAGCAAGTGAGAATCAACGTGTCCCATTCGTATTGATTACTAATTGTATGTATAAATTAATACTAAACCGAACAAAATATTATGCAAAGCAAAGGAAATAGCGTTACAAACTTATTGAAATGACTATGACGGTATAGTATTAAAATTTATGCTCCTCAGAAGGGAATAACATGCATTCATTACAAACAAGGTAAATATATTTATTCTTATGTAAGATTGTGGCTTTTCCTGGATACCGGCTTATACTTTAAGAAAAAAAAAAAAACATTAAGAAAACGCCTGTTCAAAATATTGACGATTTCACCACCAAAAACTGAAGTTTTCAGATAAAAATTCTGATATTTTCATATTTTCATATTTCTGTTCATAACATAGATTGTGAGTACTCGTTATAACCGCCTCGGCAAGGCGGTTCTAACGAATACCCACATTCTATGGTTTTAAGCAGAAATAAGAAAAAAATAATGTATACACCTGTAAACCCTAGTTTTACTATATAAAAGTGGGGTTTGGTGGGGTGTCGGGGGGTGGTAAAATAATAAAGGTATGTTTTCGTGATGCTTTCAAATAAATCAAGAATCGACACAGTTAACGTGTCAGTAGAATATAAATGAAATATAAACAATTCATATATAGACAAACAAGAAACAACAGTACAAGGATAATAGAAGTGGAGAGTGTTAGTCCATAAGCACTGGGAGACAGACAAATATCCATGATCTTTCGGATTTCGCAGTTCTCCGCACATAAGTACACAGTAGTAAACATTCGAAAACATTCTATCGAGCTAATAATTCTGCAAAAAAGTTTGCTGCTATATGTTCGTGCAAAGGCGAGTGTATATAAACTAGAAAATGTGTTTGTAAAGCACTATGCCCCCAACTACATACTTTCCCTTATACATGCATTGACCGTGATACTTTAGCACCAAAAATGGCTTAGTTCAAATGTCGAAATAAGTGACAACAATTAAATTGACGATAATGCCAAAACCACATGCATATATACAGACCTGACAAAAGGGCCTGCAAAGATATAAATTGATTGGTACAAAACTGTGGGAGGGGTTGCGCAGACACAATACGCACAATAATGCACTTTCATGGTATTTAAGCCCAAAAATGGTTAAGTTTAAAAGTCGAAAAAAGTAACAAAAAATAAATTGCATTAACGCTAAAATCACATGAACATCCACAGACCATGACAAAAGAGCCTGCAAAGTTTCAAATTGATCGGTATAAAACTGTATGAGGAGTTGCGCGCACAATGAACCCACAGTTGGTCGTCAAATGCCTCAGTCGAGAAAGAGGAATCACTCCGCAGGGAGAACCCCGACGGAAAAACGAAAAATAGGGGTCCACTTATTTTTCATGCTGATGCTATACTCGTATATAAAATTTCAGGATCTTAGCTCTAAGCATGCCTGACTGAATGCAAAGCTTAACGAACAGACGGAAAGCCATGGCTAAGCTCAAAAGTCCAGAAAACTAACAAACATTTAATGACCACATTAACATCTACAAACCATGGCAAAAGGGCCTGCAAAGTTTCAAATTGATCGGTATAGAACTGTAGGAGGAGTTGCGCACACACGGTACCCTATGTAATGCACTTTATTAGTATTTCAGCGTAAACTGACTTAATTAAAAAGTCGAAAAAAAATAACAAAACTCAAATTGTCAATGATGCCAAAACCGCGTGTACATTTATAGACCATGACAGAAGAGCTTACAAAGTTTCAAATTGATCGGCATAAAACTATATGAGGAGTTGCGAATACAAGATACCCTCCGACTGTCGTCAAATGCCTAAGTCGGAAAAATGGAATAATTCATTATCTTAAACGTTCATGACCATTTAACGAACGGACAGACAGATGGATAGACAGACTTGAACTAATATGCCCCGCCATTTTCTTAGAAGTTGGGGGCATGAATTACGCTTTTTTGTGTCGTAGTTTAAGATCTCTGAGCCCCTAAAATAACATAAAAACGTATACCTATTACGCATACATACAGTATGCATACAGCAAAGACTTACACCCTTTTGCGCATTCTTTGCAACCGTAACAAGGTTTTCTATTCTCATCAATTATTTCACACACTACAATGTTTCTGAAAGCGGACGACGAATGCCTTGATCAGGCTGTGTGACTACATAAAACCTTTACACAAGTTGCAGCTTTTGTATATTTTGTTTGTATGTAACTGAGCGGCAACATGAGAAAACGTATCTTGTGACATGTGCGCCCAACAAAGACTAACTCTGCGCAGTCTCATAAAAGTCATTGTCCGCATAAAGAAACGTTGCATACTTCGCTATCCAAGCTGCGCCCAGTGAAGATTTTGATCAGACTGCGCGAAGGCGCAGATTTTGAACTTTCGCTTTACGCAACTGTCTAAAGGTACTGTTTTGGACGTTGCGGCTCAATACTATAACACTCCAGGGCCCAGTCGTTCAAAGCGTCGTTAGCTTAACGAGATCGTTAAGGGTCATTTCGTTAACTATTTTTAGCGGATTTAATATACAATATTCTGATATTGTTTGCTGAAAAAATGTGAGTAGCTTTTGCACATTTTTTTCAGCAAAACATTTCAGCATATTTGCGTATCTCTCGATGTAAATTTTAACGAATCGTTACCTAATGACGTCGTTAGCCTTGAACAACTGGGCCGAGGATGCCTACTTGCAGATGAGGTGTTATTTTGGTGTCTTTAGATGCTCTCAAAAAGCGTACATTTTACATTATGTAAGAGAAGTTATTGTCTGCGAAGTGCATACATCATCTGGTTCAAAATGATCTCTGTCGAGTTTCGCTCGAATATCCAGACAAACAATTTACCTTCAGTGGAGGTCTGTACTTTTAGTGTTTTAAATGTCAAGATGAATTGATGCACTTTCATGGGAAGCAACTCAATCTAAATTGATTTGATCCCCTTCTAAAAAGGGATCTTCTCTAAGACTAAAGAAGTTGATCCACCTTTCCATTTATAGTATATCCCTTTTCAGAAGGGGATTTGTGTGCAGGAAATCTAGCGGAAAATCCACAAAATTGCATCACTTGTAAAAAAATTGCGGAAAGACTTACAAGATTATCTAGCCCTCCTTAATAGAATGCATTGTGATATACATCTTTCTTTTAAATCGAACAGTAAATAGATGGAAACGTTTAATTCTGTCTGTGATATAGCTCAACTTTGTCTCACTTCTATATCCTTAAGTCAATAATCCGTCCATAAACTTAACTAGAAAATGCCAAAATGATGTACAGTCATCGCCTGAAAACTGTTACACCACACATTGACTTCCTCTGGAAATATTAGGGCTCTATCTGTTTTCGTTATATCTGTGTGGCGGCCGTAAAACGCTTTCTCGTACTTCACTGCAGTGTAGTTTATTTTTTTCACATGACGTCTATACAACGTTGCCGCAACATCGATGCAACGTCATCGACGCTGAAACGACGTTGTATAAACTTCATGTACCGCTGGGAAGAAGCACAATAAACAAAAGAAAATTGTAGATTTAATTTTATTAAGTATTTTTGAACACTGCCACATTTCACAATATTTAGTAATTCTGTATATGAACAGCACAGACCCTTATAAGATTGTACCCCGAATAACCTCTTTCGCATGACTTTAAACTTTCAAAGAACGCTTACAAAAGCATATCACAAGCCATTTTATTCCCTCGAAGCATAGATGCATTGCGTCAATATGTTTATATAATTGTTTACATCTATGCCATAGCATTTTACGTTTACTGGATAAAATAAGGAGAAATGTCAAGATCAGGTTATACGCACACTTCCAAAGAACTGTCTAGTGCAAGTATTGATATAAGTAACAGACACATTGAACCCAGCAATAAGAACAGAAATATAATAAAATTCACATAGTCAGGTAGGTCAATGAATTCCCAACTTTGCACTATATATTATAAGGAAACGTGGGGCTTGTTAACGTAATACAGTCGAACTTAAATGACTCGAACATCTTTAGGACTATGGACATGTATTCGAGACATGGATAGCTCGAGTCTGTGAGGGTTAATCACTGCGCCAGGTCAGGAAGCAAATGTTGATAATTTAGGGGTCTTTGTGATTTTCTGTATATTAATGATATGTCGAGTGTACTTAATAGTATTGCCTCCATTAGTCAATTCTAATGAGTACATACAAATACAATTTATGTAAAAAAAAAGAAAATATCTGTATATATTTGTTTATATGAGCTATCGGAAGACTTTCGTAGGGACTAAATGACGAGATCGAATTAGCCATGGTAAACGAGCCATCGGTGTTCGAGCTATTGAGGTTCGACTGTATTTGACAACAATTGTACAAAAAAGAAACAGTGTAAAGATTTCCTTGCTTCCAGTTTTATCCATAAAAACACATGCGTTTTAAAATATCAGGGAAATTAGGATTTAAACCATATTTTTGTTCACATTTAATTTGTTTCCATATTGTGTCATTGATTGTACTCCGATAGCTGCATGGAAATTAATGACTTTTATGCAAATATTTTCCGATCCGTATTAAAACTGTTTGAAGTCAATTTCCACTCAGTACAATATCCATTTAGCTATTATCGTTATCGTAGAAACGGAGACAAATGAGGTCGCAAACGTGCTGCCGTTCATTAGCCGAGCTTCTTCTAAGTCCATCGAAAACAAACACTTGTAGCACGGTGAAACATGATACCGTGGATTAGGTGATTGCATGTTCTAGCTTAAAAAATCTGCTAGAATATACGTATAGTTTTTTTTTTAATCCATATGATAAGGTTTGTTTTTCTATCATCACGAAAACATGTCTATATAATTTTGACCCCCTTAAACCCCACTTTTATATAGCAAAACTGGGGTTTACAGGGGTATACATTATTTTTCTAATTTTGCTTTAAAAACATAGATTGTGGGTACTCGTTAGAACCACCGAGGCGGTTCTAACGAGTACCCGCAATCTATGTTTTGAGCAGAAATATGAAAAATATCAGAATTTTTGTCTGAAAATTTTCCTTATTTAGGTTGTTAAAAAAATCAATATATTTTAATAGGCGTGTTTTCGTAATGTGAAGGCATAGGTACTCAATAGAAGCGCCTCATCGCGTTTATGGATGAACAAACATATCTAGGCCTTTTTGCTATGAATGTATGACTTACGTGGCTTGATACACTTGCCAATAGTTTATTTTCTGCAAACTGCTTAGCGCTCCGGGTAAAAGTTTTAACAGAAGACATTGAAATATATTCTTATTTGTATTTTGTATTTCCGGTCAAATCCTGTTTTCTGGGAAGATATTTCACCAATTTATTGTCTGTTGAATTAGCAATCAGAGTTATAAAGGAAGATAACTATTGCTGTGTCCCTTTTGATTTCCTGCAAACACAACCCATTCAGAAAACAAAATAAATGAAGCAAAATAATTTTGAGTCGCCACACATGAAGATGTATATATAGCCCTTAATGTCGGTTTTGTATTATCTTTCGGCCAAAATAAATAAACGAACTGACGCTTTGCTACAGAAAATGTTCCTCGACATACAGACACATGCATTTGTGCACGTGAGTATACATAAATGCATTTATATACACTTTTAAATATTTGAATAGTCATACTGTGTAAACTGGATTAAACTACTCCTAAGAGTAGTGAGTTAGGATCTGCTCTAGATTCTATTCAACCTGAATCAGGTGGACTAGTCACATTTTAGGATACACAAGGCAAGGAGAAAGCTGTCCGAATATTTACACAACATGAAAACGTGTGACCTGGAATGTTTGCTTATTTAAATTGCCAATCGCAATTTGAGCCGGGGCGCGACAACTTCTACAAGATTAAACCTTATTTACCTAGCGTCCATACATGGGACATAGGCAAACAGTGTAGACCCAGATCAGAAGCCGCTTCTGCGGCTTCTGATCAGGGTGTACACTGTTTGCATTAATTAAAGGTTTTTTCATAAAACATGGTTATAATAAAAACCTGACCAGACACCCCTTTAACTGGAAATGGACTGGTCCAAAGAGTTCAGGTAGAAGAGTGCACTCAGCAGAAATGGGTTAAATGTTCCCGAGCACATGTTGATCAGAGTCTTCTCTGTCCACCTGAAGATGCTTTGCATCCTTGGTTACCCACATATTGACTTTCCCATAGGTTGACCTGCAAGGGGAATGCAATGTCCGGCTAATTTAGAATCCGTCATTTATATGATTATGCTTTAAAATTCATATCTTTGTTTAGACTGTCCAAGCTAAAATGAAGCGTAATGCGATGCTTTCTGACCTTAGATTTTATGAATAGGTGGTACATGTAAAAAGAAATGAAGTCATAAAGCCTAAAAATAACTTTCTAACACAATTAACTGTCGTATTGCACGTCGTTCGCAAACCTCGAGAGTTTGTTTAAAAAAAACAACACAAATTTATTTCCTGCCTGCACGTAAATGAACTGGTTTGTTTTTTCTTTGTATTCTTATACAAATTGGCTATGGGTTGAGTTCTGGTCATTTTCTAAAGGTAACACATATAAATGTGTTTTATTTATTATACGGAAAAGACTCTTAGTAAAATTCAGTCTATGTACTATTTTTATGACCGGTCTGTCATCGGCACATATTGACAGTGTGGTTTCGTTTCATCTATATGCGTTCTTTTTTTTTAATTTTGGCATGCTTCCTCAGTCAGAATGAGAGAGCAGACATGTTCAAAACGTGGGCGATAACTAGCCAACGTAGACATTATTGTATTAGATACAGAAATCTAATATATTACATACATATGTAGCCAATATATTGTCTTGTAAAAACACAATACATTAAACCCCTAGAATTTGATCCA
Organism: Anodontia alba; assembly: GCA_964016985.1. Classification (NCBI taxonomy): domain Eukaryota; kingdom Metazoa; phylum Mollusca; class Bivalvia; order Lucinida; family Lucinidae; genus Anodontia; species Anodontia alba. The sequence continues at coordinate 62,939,248 of OZ024822.1, read as the reverse complement.
GTTATCTTTTCAAATAGCGTTGACCCGCTTAATGAAAGAATACAGTCGATTGACCCTTTTATGTCTTATTTTTGTAGCAGTCTAGTGCTGAGCAAACGTCTAATTCATATAACAGTCTCTTCGTCTAGTAAAAGTACAGTTCAAAGGTTCACCTGGCTGCATTTCTTGCTTCACAAATTATTGAAACTTTAATTCGTCTACACAACTGTTCGCGATCTCTGTGCATCACCAGTACTGTAGATCGGCATGCATTCGTTATTGTTTCGAATACATCCAAACATTACCTTCAATGAAACGTTGTTTGGTTATTGTTTGCTATCAGGAGCGAAAATAATAATAGCAATTTTTTTTAAATACAAATGTTAACATAGAAGCTTCGAGTGAATTAAGTCAATAAACATCAGCAGACCTTGGGTTTTTAAGTCTTTGTCTAGACAAGTCTTCAGATATTATTAGATTTGAGCTAGTCTGTATGTATGCTTTTATTCGACATTGTTGAATTTCTATGGATCTTTAAAGCACAAGTAATATTAATTCCTCGCTAGCTATAATAACCTGCATGAATTGTAAAAACAATATCTAAACTTCAGTTTGTGTGTTTTGTTGCATACCGTTGAAACTATAAAAAATCTCATCTAAAGATAAGAAAGGGCATTCATAAATTCCCGAGGAAGACATTGCTTTAGCACGTCTATGTCCTGTATACGTATATACCCATGCTCTCTAAATAGATACTGAAAATAGACAGTGTATGATTATATAATTTTTTTTACTTTGGTTTATGGCAATTGTCCAGTATGTCATTGTTTGTTTGTTCTTCCTCTTAAGCTATTTTCTGTAATTATGGCTTTTCTATACTGTTTTTGATATTTCTTATCAATATAAAAACTATGTCATTACGAAAACAAGCCTATTCAAATATATTGAAAATTTCACCACCAAAAACGGAAAGTTTTTGGATAAAAATTCTGATATTTTTCGTATTTCTGTTCAAAACATAGATTGTGAGTACTCGTCTAACGAGTACCAAAATCTATGTTTTTGAGCATAAATAAGAAAACTAATATATATCCCTGTAAGCCGCAGTATTACTATATAAAAGTGGGGTTCATGTCTTACTGCCATCAAAAAACATGTAATTAAATATTGTGACAAAGTTTTCGAAAGATCAGGGAGAAATCTGTTTTGGTCTATAAAAATTTCGAATGAGGTTTTAAATAAATTGAAATCCAGACAATTTCGTGATTTTAGTTTGTCTACTTATGATTTCTCCTCGCTATACACTACACTACCTCATAATCCTATAAAAGAAAAACTAAATGATTTAATTGAATGGACATTTCATAGAGAAGATTTCCTCTTTCTTGCATGTAATGTAAGAAATGCTTTTTTCACTTCTGAAGTGCATACAAATTGCACATTATGGACATGTTAGAAAGTGTGTGAATATCTCAACTTTTTACTTGACAATATTTATATAAATTTTGGTAATAAGTTATTTACACAAATTGTGGGCATTCCGATGGGTAGGAATTGCGCACCCCTTGTGGCTGATTTGTTCTTGTTTTGTTATGAAAGAGACTTCATGATGTCCCTTTCCGTTGAAAACCAATCTGAAATCATTGAAGTTTATAGCTCCACTTCCAGATATTTGGATGATTTATTGAATATTGACAATACCTAATTCGATGGATCAGTCAGATTTAACCCTCAGAACTTCAGTTAAATAAAGCTTACTCTTCTGACACCGAAGCCACGTTTTTGGATTTACATTTATTTATTGTAGATGGGTTTGTTTCCGGCAAAATTTATAATAAACGCGATGATTTTGATTTTGAGATTGTAAATTTTCCTTTCTTGGATGGTGATGTTTCTCGTGCGACATCCTACGGTGTTTATATTTCACAATTAATTCGATTTGCCAGAGTGTCTAGTCATGTAACTGACTCCAACACTCGTAATAAATTGCTAACTGCTAAACCTCTTAATCAGGGCTATCGTTATCATAACAACGTAAAGCCTTTTCTAAGTTTTATAGACGTCATTCCGATTTAGTTTCAAAATTCAATGTTGGACTAAAATCTCTTCTGCAACAAGGCCTATCGGAACCCGAATTTTATGGTGACTTAGTGTATTAGTTCAGAAAAATATATGCTTGCTTCAGTACCCAATGTCGTAAAATCATTCTTCGATATAAAAAGATTGGGTACAATATAAATGTTATACGACAGGCTGTTAACCCAATCACGGTTAATAACTTTGCTTCCCTCTTTAATTGCACGCCGGCGGGTTAGGCCTCAGATTCTTTGATGGTTCCAGCGTAAAGACTTACTTGAAATTAAATTTTGGTAATGTTGGTTGGTACTTAATGCTCTATCTTTGGTCGGGCCCACCGGAGTCTAATTGTTGGTTTTCTTTTGCTCCAGCATTTCAGTTGTTTCGTGCTGTCGAGTCCTTGTTGTTGTTGCATCTCTGTAATTAGTTGATTTTTTTTGTGTTCTCGGAGAGCACTGATGAGTTAGGAAGCCTTCATGTGGACTGAACAAATTATATGTCTAAACCGCGTCAGAAGTAAGGGCGAGGATTGTGGCTACGTAAAATCCGTTTAAGCCCCCTAGTGAAATACTTTTCACTGACCGTTCCAAGGCGGTTCTTCTGTCATTGTTTATTTTTGTTATAATTGTCTTTGAATGAATGTGTGTGTCGCTTATATATTTTTGTTTTGGATAGCCATTTGACCACTTTGTGGGAAAGCAACTGTCCGTTTGGCTTTCCGCTAGTGATGTTTCCATTTGGGTCTAGTATTTTTTTGTGTTTGTGTTTCTTTCCCTTTGATGTCTCTGATGGGAGGTGTGGGATCATTGTATTGGTTCCTGATCATTGCCTTCCCTTCTATTTTAAGGGGTTTAAAATTATATAGGTATGTTTTCGTGGTGGTACTGCGAATCTCTGAGAGCATTTTCTTCAATGCAAATGAAGTATTGTTTGTTAGCTGGTTGCCCAAAATTTAATCTGCCATTAAGGTTTTGTTGGAAATCTGTGCTTGGTGCTTGAAATATGGTAACGTCACTAGCTTGCTGCCTACGCAGGTCAGGTACGTGCTCTCTAGAGTCTCGTTGACATGAATTCAGTGTCTGAAGTACATAACTAGAACAAATTGAATTCTGCTAAATTGGCTATGTCTTGGAAAATGATAAAAAGAGAAGCAAATGACTTAATAAGAGATATATACCGTTTACACGAATCTTCAAAGGACACCGACAGCTTTGAAGTAAACTCATTAGTTACCGTTAATTATAGTAGCATGTTCAAGCTTTAGATAGAGTAATTGAAACACTTGTCCTCAAATTATTTTTTAATGTTTGGTATGTCAAAAGAAATTAGTCGTCGTCACTAATTAAAATTTAGCAGATAGTGAGCGAAGCTCACACACCCCCGGCCATAGCTAGCAGAGGTATGTTAAACCAATTTTTTTAGATGCAAATTTCCCTTAGCATTACATGGGAGAGATCGGCAAAAGAAACAAATCTCAGCATCCTCGTTTTCTCTTAAACAAGCTACATTACCATTTTCAGGGTGTATATAAAATTTGAAAACTCAGTTTCTTATAGAAGAACGAAAGAAAATCGACATATAAATACAATAATAAGAAAGGGGACGCTCATACTCTCATACACAATAGAACAAGTCATACCCAATGTTTGTACCGAATTTCAAAATCCAAGGTGCAGCTATTCTTGAGATATATTTGGTGAGAAATTGTATTTGAGCACAGGCAAAATGGACAAATAAAGATAAGACTGAGCATGGGGATGCTGAATTTCTTTTACCCAAAACAATTGGTCGTACCTAATGTTGTACGAAATTTGAAAATCACAGGTGCAACAGTTCTTGAGAACTCTTTGACACAAACTTACCTACACATAATATTGGAGTGCGATATGGAAAAAAAGAAACATGTAATAAAAGCACAATTAATTTCAGTATCATGGTTTTCTTTTACACAATATACCTCAACCTGCTGTAGGTGTATACAAAATTTACAGACTCTTTTTCCCATAAGAGCTGATAAATCTGTGACGAAAATTTAAATGGAAAAAAGGAAAAGTGGATAAATAAAGTGAATCACAATTATGAGGCTGCTGAGTCTCTCTTTAACAATACAACAAGTCATACCAAATGTTTGTAACAACGTTCAAAATCCTAGGTGCAGCTATTACTGAGATGTATTTGACAAAAATTGTATAAGAGAAAAACAAACTGGACAAATAAAGAAAATGATAAGCATGAGGATGTTGATTCCCTCTTGCACGATACAAGTAGTCGTAACCAATGTTTGTATCGAAATTCAAAATCCTTGGTGCTGTAGTTCCTGAGAACTCTTTGACACAAATTTCCCTATCCATTACATTGGAGTGAGAGATGGAAAAAAAGAAAATGTAACAAGAAGGCAAAATAGATTACAGCATCGTATATCTAATGGTTTCCACCAAAATTTATGATAAACGGAACGATTTTGATTTTGATATAATCAATTTCCCTTTTCTGGATGGCGATGTCCCCCGGCGTACCTCATGTGGAGTATATATATCTCAACTTATTAGATTCGCCAGAACTTCTTCAAATCTTAATGCTTTTAACTACCGTAATAAAGTCCTTATTGCCAAACTTCTTCGGCAGGGCTATCGTTATTTTAAACTTCGTAAGGCGTTTCGAATTTTTATCGCAGACACAGTGCCTTGATAGAAAAATATAACGTCGGTCGGAAAACACTTCTGCAACAAGGTATATCGGAACCAGAATTTTACGATGACTTAGTGTACAAATTTAGAAAAAAATATAACTTTTCGGGGGCAATTCAGAAAACTAATTAACCGTTATAAAAGAATTGGCTATAGCCTGGATATACGGCGGTTCGGGCCTCAGACTCAATGACAGCCTCTTCGTAAAACTTTAACCAGTAGGTTGGGGCTTGACGATATGTCTTTGGCTTGGCCCGCCGTTGTTCAACTATTGGTTTTCATTTACTCTGGCATACAGTAGAATTAGCCATGAGTACTCGTCTTTGTTTATTATAGTGATTAATGTGATTTTTATGTTTTCGCTTTGATGCATTGACTGAGTTGGGAGCCTTTATGCGAACCGAATTTTTATTTATTTCTGTATTAAGAGTAGCATCGGGACCAGGGTGAAGTTAGCTAGCTGTAAAAATGCTTTAAATCGCCCCCTGGTTTGCTCTACCGACCGTTCTAAGGCGGTGGTTCCGGTGTTAGTCTTACTCTTTGTTGCTTTGTGGTTTATTCTACGAGGCGATTTGTTATATGTCTTTCCGTGTGTCATTTTGTTCTTGTGTTTCTCAGTCCTTTTAGTATTGCGAGTACCTCGCTTGGGGAAGAGAGAGCTAATCTTAGTGATTTTCGTACGTTTGTTCGGTTTGTGCTTGTTTAGATTTGTCGGTTTTCTCTTCCTCTTGGGGTCTGGGAAGGGCTGCGGTTTGTGATTGTGGCACTCCCTGGACTTTTCCCTTACCTTTTATGCTGCAGACTGCATGCCTGTGCTGGTTATCAACTCAATCATTGGTGACGGCTATGCTTTACTCTTTAATTGCACGACGGCGGTTCGGGTCTCAGACTCGCGGCTTCTTCGTAAAACTTTAACCAGTGGGATCGGGTTTGACGATATGTCTTTGGCTTGGCCCACCGTAGTTCAACTACTGGTTTTCATTTACTCTGGCACACAGTAGAATTAGCCATGAGTACTCTTCTTTGTTTATCATGGTGATTATTTTGATTTTTTATGTTTTTGCTTTGATGCATTGACTGTGTTGAGAGCCTTTATGCAAACCGGAATTTTATGTATTTCTATATTAAGAGTAGCATCGGGACCCAGGGTGAAGTTGGTTAGCTGTAAAAGTGCTTTAAACCCCACGGTAGTTTATTCTACTGACCGTTCTAAGGCGGTGGTCCCGGTGTTTGTCTTACGCTTCGTTGCTTTGTGGTTCATTCTACGAGGCGATTTGTTTTAAGTCTTGCCTTGTGTTATTTTGTTATTTTATTTTTCAGTCCTTTTAGCATTACTATTACCTCGATTGGGGAAGAGAAAGCTAATCTAAATGCTTTTTGTAAGTTTGTTCGATTTATGCTTATTTGGTTTTGTTTATTTCCTCTTCCTCTTGGTGTCTGGGAAGGGCTGCGGCTTGTGATTGTGCCACTCACTGGACTTGTCTCTTAACTTATTTTTTTCTTTTGCACAATATACTTCGACTCCTTTTAGCTGTATACAAATTTTAAAGACTCTGATTCTCATAGGAGGTCAGTAAGATATATGTGACGATAAAGTTATTGGAAAAAAAGAGAAACGGACCAATACATTAAATGGTAAAGAACGACTCGCACTTTAATGGTATTTTGGCCCATGATGGATCTTGATGAGCTTGATATGCAAGACAGTCCTGTAAAACCGCCTTCACATGAGAGCAATTTTATATTAACGACGCCATGCATAGTCACGTGACTTGTGGTTGATTCACTGTTGTGTAGAAATCTGATTTTACCGTTGAAATTTAGAAATACTTGATATAATGTTAGAGTTTTGTATCAATAATCACATGCACATTTTTGAAAATACAATAAAATAAAATATATGATAATTTTAGAGTAGTTCACAGTAGAATTTATTATGAACCTATCACATGATCAACACTATTCTTATAAATATTTGCTATTTTTTCGATTATGAATCGCAGTCTATTAGTCTTAAATACACAAATATTTATCTGGCAAGGCACAAATATGTTTGACCAGGCACAAATGCCTTTAGGCAAACGCACACTAGATACTAATACCTGTTACTTCAGGAGACTGTTTCTAATTGAAATAATTTCAAAAGATAGATTGATGGCTGTAGAGGAAAATGGTTTGAAGAAGACAAAAAACCATATATGGTGTAAGAATATTATTTACATAAATAAATTGTTACAAATAAAATATAAAGTATGATTTTTTACGAACTAGGGGTTAAGAATTGAATATGATAAAAACATACATTACTCAAGAATTTGTGTCATTGCTAGACATTGCATGTATGACAGAGCTGAGCTGAGTTTCCAAAACTCAATCTGAAGTCTCGTCATCATCTTCAGAATCCCAGTCCTCATCTGCGGCATTGAGAAAAAGCTCTGCTGGATTTGAACCAGAAGGCAGTTAATCTGAACTGTGGCGTACCAGAGCACCGATGCTATATGTGCGCAGCAGCCAACAGTTCGTGCACCGGCTTTACAGTGGCAGTTATACTTTCATCACCGTGCCCTGAATTATATGAGACCCATAAAAAGTAGGATTTGGAAGAGTAATGACGAGACTGTATGCTCACACGTATCAGACCGGCTTCTTCTTTATGAACGTTGAACTCATATTTTCCTTCCTCTGACATATGTTCTTGTGCGTATGATTTTGCCTGCTTGATTTGGTAAATACCTAATGTTAAGTCTTGCAGTTGACTGTCTGATAACTTTGACAAGTCTTCAAGTGCCTCTTCTTCCATTTTCTGCCATACGGCTATTCTAGTAGCAAGTTTTTCATCTAAAACCTTTTTCTGCAGATAATTGGACACCTTCATAAGTTTCTTAAGTTTTTCTGCAAGCTCTGTATCATCGCTAGAACAGGCTATAAGGGGTGGGCGGTAGGCATTGCAAACTGCACACACAATGCGAACATAGTCGCCAAGACAGTGAAGCTGACTGTTTGGCATAACTTGGTCTAGGGCTTTCCAGTTTTTGATTCGCCCATTTGCAGCTTCAACAACCCAACATACTTTAGTAACCAGCCTTTAGTGGTTAGCTTCTTCCGGTGTGTGTTGTTTTAGGCCTTTGCTCAAGTATTCTGGTATTTCAGTTCTGAACCCTAAACTTTCTAACATTTCTGTCATCATTGACTTTAAAGTAGAGGCATCATTGTTTTTACCGTCAGAAAGATAAGGCCCTAAGACACTCAGAATATAACCATCAGTCCCTACCACCATCATTGGCTTTATTAACGACCTGTGTTTATGTCCACTATATGTTTGCCTTTGAAAGCTGTAATTGGAGCTCTTTTCTATGTACAAGTATGTGCCATCAAGGAAAATAGCTGCCACCTTTTCACCATCGGCAAGAACTTCCTGTACAAGAGATCTTGTGTGTTCTTTAATGAAGTCATCTCTTGACATATGTTGAAATCCTAGATATCGGAGAACAAAGTGTGTCATTAGTGCTTTTCTAGCACTTTTAATTGCTTTTGACACAGAACTTGCTGATGGCATTTGGAACATGGTCTGTAGTACTTTACGTCACATACCAGTTGTAAGCTTACATAAAAGAAGAGCTAAACATTTTCTTGGGGACCTATTTGGTGAATTGTTCACTGCGACAAGATACTTAGCTAGATCCTGAAATAGTTCTTTAGTAATTCCGGTGAGATTATAGTAGTCATTATTGTTTAAAGCAGTAGGATATCAAAAGTAGGATATCAAAATCTAGGCCAGACTTCTTTTTACGAACTTCTTGTCGAACGCTGCTTAAAAGACCTTTAATTTCACCTGAACCTGTAATTTTCAGTTTTGTACGATCCTCACAGACAATATTATCATCGCGAATGTGCCTTTTACAACATCTAGCGCCAGCAGGTATAAAATACCCTGATCAACAAAAGTATTTGTTCGAACACATTTGTTTATGCGTATTAGATTATCTCTTTTATCACAGAACAGGCATTTGGCATGTGAGGAGCTTGTTTTGGGGATTGACAGTTTAAGTTTCTTTGGACTTGAGGGACCAGCTAATTCAGTAGATGTTGGTTGATCCTTTTGGTTTTCTGTATCAGGGTTAGAATTTGACACATCATCTTCATTTAAAGGATCAGCTGCTTGATTGTTGTTATTGTCAATACCCTTTTCTGTACGCTGTGTATGGTAAAATTGTTGCCGGCATTTGTTACATATTATCTCATTTGTAAAAGCAAACTCATCAGTATATGTACACTTTTCTTTAATATAGCTTTGCAATTCTTGATTACTGATGTCCTTGAGAGGACGGGCTAACTTTGATTGTTTTACAGTTTTTTGCATTTTAAACAGACTGGAAGTTTTGAATGGGTGTTTAAGAGGAAGAAGACTCCATATCGGGGACAATGGGTATCTACCCCACATTCAGGTCTGGGTCGCGTTCTCAGCAAGGCTAAGACAACAAGGCCAGGATATTTATCCCTCCCGTTTCACAGGACTCCATAGATCTCAGCATAGCTTCAACAGCTCCATCCATCAACACAAAATGTGTGATACACCATTCAGCACATAATGTGAGATTTCAGTATGTCTACCTCTATGCCATTATCTGCACCTTCTCAGGGCTAACCATAAGGAATTTCTCTCCTGACATCTGGGTTGCTAATCCAGTGCCGCAGTTCACCACTGAAGACAATGTCATCGAAGTTATGTATTGGGTCTAAAGGTCCGCAGACACTCCGTCCCCTCAAAAACATAACAATCTCCTCACATGGTCCCTGTTTCACTCATACAGAGAGGAATATGAGCGCCACTAAAGGTCGCAGTGGATTCGAGACAACCAGTTAATGCAGAATCAAGTAAAGATATAAGAGTGTAAGAATCTACTTTTATTTCAAATGTGCACACTAGCATGTAATAGTGATGAAGAAAGAGATAATATAAAAAATTTGACAGAAGAGAAGAGACAACAAGAAAACAGAACCCACATTAGATCAATAAAAATCTTACTAAATTAAAAATCAAAATATAAAAAGAAAATATTCTTTATGAAACTCAAAAGGGGAGCGACGAGCAGGAATTAATACAATTCTGACTCAAAACCATGCCCTCAAAACTCAGAACAGAAAAAAATGAGCTGCCATTGTTAGAGGTTTTTACTAAATCTATTCCTGTTTCTAACCTCTTCATGCTACAGAGAAAAATTAAAGAATTTAGCATGGACATAAAGATAAGAGGGACTAAACACAGATAAACCAGTAAAAGAGCAAGAAAAAGGAGAATGAACAGAGAAATTTAAAAATCAAAATAAGGAAAGAATCAGAGATGATATCACAGCTATTCAGCAAAATACTAGAAGTATTCTCAACCCATATGGAAAATGGCTAGATTATATTGGCACTCCATAAAAGAGCTCACCATATTCTTTGTTTTCAAAATGGAACTTAAGGATATGAAAACGCAGATGTTAAAAATTCAGATGAAAAAAAAAAAAAAAAAAAAAAAAAAAAAAACATACTTGGATTGAACCAGATATCATCATGTGACATCTTCCCATTAAAAATATAAATATGGAATCATATGTTTGTGGAATCGTACACACTAAAGCCTTTAAGAATTCAAAAATATATAATATAAAATACATATCTATGTACTTCATTATATAGAAGTCACTTAAATGTTCCATAAGAGTTGCAAAACAAGACTAAAAAATAAAATAAAGAACTACACGATTAAATGCTATATGGGTCAAAAGGATATGAAATAAAAAATATTCAGATTGATTAAACAGGATAGATTCAGTGCAGAAATAAGGTAAACCGTTTATTCATTTAATTTGATTAAGTAAAACACTGTCAAACCCTCGAATGACATGAAAAACCAAACCAGATGTTATAAAGCAGTGAACTTGGTTTCTTTTGCATTTGCATCCAAAAATGAAGTCACTTCATGTAGAAAACAATATATGTGTATATGGAAAGAAAGGAGTTTTATTCTGAGAGAAACAGTTGATGACTTATACAATGCAACAACCCCTTGACAGTCCCAAACTAAAGGCCTAACTGCTACCCTTAAGAAGAAATGCAAATTCACTCCGAACAGGGAATGCAAAAAAGATTGAGAAGAACAAAATGCTTTGTTGTTAAAAATTAATGCAAAACGATAACGTTCACTGATAAAAGCACAAAAGATTGAGAAGAACGAAAATATGTTGTTGTTAAAACTTAATGCAACATCGATAACATTTTTTTCCTTTTACTGATGGGAACTACAAAATAATTCCAAACCAATAATTCAGGTTGGAAAATATTTCAGACAAAGAATTCGGCTATGCTAGGGTAGAAAAAGAAGCATGGAACTCAGTCTTATTCAGCTTGTGACATCAACTCACAGTTTAGGACTACAAAATTAATCTCAAAATGACTGTTTATTTCATTTTTGTGAAAGTCTTTCTCAAGGTTCAATTTTCAGCCTCAGTTTGTTAAGCTAATTGATTGTATATTGTTTGTTGCATGCTGTCTGTAACAGCACTTAAACCATCTGCTAGAATTAATAGATTTAGAAAGAAAGTGCTTGTTTTAACTTTGCTCTTCCAAAGTCTAAAATAATCCAGAAAAAAATGTATTTTGACAATCAAAAATAAACAAAAATCCAAAACACACGCCTTTTAATAAATAAATGCATTAAAAATGTTAATTAAAACGACGGTTTACCATTTAGAGAAAACAACCGATTGACAAAACTGGTGAGTGCATAAACACTAAGTAGTGTCTGAAATGAATGTGTGAAAATCTTCGGATTAAGTTATTTTTCGTCGATTCCTACCCTCTTAACCACGATTAAATTGTAATTTTATAATAAACATATGTTTTTCAATTGAGTAAGTATGAGAAAGAATTTGGCTAAGAGGGTAGGACTCAATGAAATATCTATATAAAGTGGTTTGGGGTTGTTATTTTTCCCATATGCTCAATGTTAAATGTCACAACCAGTACACATATTCGATCATAAAGTGTTCACAGAAAGTGCATGAAAAGTAGAAAATAAAACCACAGGGACTTAAGAAACATTTAGGTACTGAAAAAGCCTGGTTTTGTGTTTGCTTGAGTACGAGGGCGTGTCAATAAATAACCAAACAATCCTATTTCCGATGGACAAAGACGGTCACGATTTTCAAGCTTTGATTCAATATATGTTTTATACATCGGTACAAAATTGCACACGTATCCAGTCATTCTTAAATAAGATATTGAATGTCAAACATGGCTAGTGATGCAAAGGCATGCTTTTCATCTAAAGTTGAGTACCGTGCTGTAATTCGGTACTTGCATTTAAAAGGTAAAACAGGCAAGGAAATACACGGCGAGTTAGCCAATGTTTTTGGGTCTTCTGCACCATTTTATGCTTAAATTAAATTCTGGGTAGGGGAATTCAAACGCGGTAGAAGATGAAGCCAGGTCTGGACGCCCACTGGATGCCAAAGACGAAAAAATGTGTAAGAAAGTTCGGGATCTGGTATACTCTGATAGGCGAATTTAGGTTGAAGAAATAGCGCAGGCAATAGGCATTTCACATGGTAGCGTTTCAACAATCTTACATGGTCGTTTAGGTATGCACAAGCTAACAGCCCGTTGGGTCCCCAAATCCCTTCGCAAAGAGCAAATGGCAACCAGAGCATCAGTATGCAGCGCCTTGTTGAAGCGTTTTAGGTCAAACGATGATTTTCTTTTGCGTCTGGTGACTGTAAATGAGACTTGAGTTCGTTATTATGAGCCAGAGAATAAAGCTCAAAGTCGTCAGTGGGTAGTAGGGCCTAGGACCCCAAGGCCAAAGAAGTTCAAGACGCAACCATCAGCTAGCAAGGTGACGGTCACAGTATTTTGGGACGCAAAAGGCGTTATTATATTGGACTTCTTACCCAAGAGAAGTACAATAACTGGAGTGTACTATGCAAACTTGTAAGACCAGCTGAGAACCGCCATCCGTGAAAAAACGCCGAGGTAAACTCTCTAAAGGTGTTTTGCTGCAACAGGACAACGCGAGAGTCCCAACTTGCAAAGTTGCAATGGATGCTGTAGAGCAAAACGGGTATGAACTGATACCACATCTTGCCTATTCGCTTGACCTAGCTCCTAGCGACTTCTTCCTGTTCCCAAACTTGAAAAAGGATATCCATGGACCATTTCCGGTCTGATGAAGAAGTCGTGACGGCAGTTGAGGAGTGGGTCAATGGAAAAGACCCTGACTTTTTCAGTTCTGGGCTGATGGCACTTGAACACCGTTGAGCTAAGTGCATCACATTAGCGGGCAATTACAGCGAAAAAGAAAAGGTGGATCTCAACCGGAAATAAGTTAGGCTGCTTACTTATTGACTCACCCTCGTACTTCCAGAAATCGTTCTCTTAGTAGGCCACTTGCCATTACAAACTGCAAATTGTCCTTTTAAAATGCTGATTCTCTCTTACACAAATACAACAAGCGATACCAAATGTTTGTACAAACTTTCAAAATTCTAGATGCTGTAGTTCCTGAGAAATCTTTCACGGAAGATTTTACTGGTGAAAAAGAAAAAGGGAAAATAAGGGAAATTGTAAGCATGAGGATACCGTTTCTGTCTTGTACAATGCAAAAAAATCATACACAAACTCTCTACCAAATTTCAAATTCCTATATGCAGAATTTCCTGCGAATTCTTTGACGGAATATAAGTTTACACTCAGGCATGCAGATAGAAAGACAAACATTGTTACGGAAAGAAAAAAAAACTATATACCTCTATATACTTCGCATGCCGGGGGTATAATAAATAACACAACATAAGATAGACATGCGCAGCAGTCTGAATAGCGATTGGGCATAAATCACACCAGTCCTAATTATCGAGACTTGTAGATGTGTTCTATAAAAAGGGATTCTTTGACATACACGTTCGATTATGAATTTACATCGCCTCAATAATACAGAAGCTGTAGTCCTTTGTCGCTCTGCAGGAAAAAAACGCTCTCAAAGTTCTGAGATTTATGTATCGTAAAAGCATAAAACTTGGCAAAAACGCGTACGTGCATAAACTCACGGTCATGTTGTAATGACCTAGATCGCCTAGATCCATTCTCTTACTTCTGTAATATTCATTGAAAGCTCATGAAGGGGGGTGTCCATAAGGTCCTTTTTCTGTCCCATAACAAAAGTCTTCATTTTTTGCTAATACTTTATTAATAGTGTCCTTTTTACTAAAACAGTACCATATTATAAATGTTTCTCTTTTAAAATATATCACATCTAGTTATACCTGATTTTGTTTGTTACACAAATGCCTTAGGTTATATCCTATTTCATTAACCTCCCTTTAAAGATAAACATTACATCTGCAGCACCTCTTTTATGAAAATCTTCAGTCCGTTTTCTTAATTTTGCATCTTGTAATTCAATTAAATCGAGCCTTTCTCCGGAACTAAAAAGTGAATTATTTCGAAACCTACCCGAATAGAACATTCGGACAGTGCAAAGATATAACTAAGTTTTGCTGACCTTGAGCTTATTTTCAAGGTCACATCGGCTTTGTGGGGATTGTCAAAAAGGCAGGTGCCTATCAGGCTATTTTTATGTTACTTAACAAATAATATATTGCCTGTAATATTTGTTTAGCTTACAGAGGAAACAGTGCTCATTGTGAGCTATTGTGACCGGTCAATGTCCGTTGAGCGTCGTCCGTTGTCCGTCGTGCCTCATGATGTGTAACTTGCTATAAATGACAACTCCTAAACTCGAGAGCTAAAAATAGAAAAAATCTTTAAATAACAGCTCCTCCTATATCATTGGGCCAGTTTGAATGAATCTCGACAGGCATGTTGCCATTGTCAGCATCAATGAACAAGATGGCCGCCAGAGCTAATAATAGTAAAAAAATCTTTAAATTGCAGCTCCTCCTATATCATTGGACCAATTTGTATCAGACTTGACAGGCATGTTGCCTTTGTTTCTTTCTACCAAAACAACTAAAATGGTTTGCTCTAACAAACAAGAAGGCCATCGGAGCTATAAATAGTAACATCTTTAAATGACAACTCTCAAACCCTTTAGCTAATTTCGATCAAACTTGACAAGAAATGTTGCCAAACAAGATGAAATGGTTCTGCTCTAATGAACAAGATGGTGGCAGAGCGCAAACCAGAAAATCTTTAAAAGGCAACTACTGTTACAACCTTAGGCCAATTTCAATCAAACACTTGATATCTTGATACAGCTTAATAACGTTCGTGTGGAGTCAGGCCATGAAACTTAGGTGAGTGATTTAGGACTATATAATCTCGTTTACTAGAAGCATTTTGGTTGTACAACATAAGTTACAGATCTGGAGTAACATAATCCTGAATGTGGGTTGGGTAATTCAGTAAGAACCTAACCTATCGTACAAAAAGTATGAACCTCAAGCCTATAAACTTGGTGTCTCTATAATTGATTGATTGTGTTGGGGTTTAACGACACGTCAACCCTTAAGGGTCATTTTGTGTCGTCTCCCTGAGAAAAGGAGAAAAGAGATAGAAGAGATAGTAGAAGAGATGAAAGAGAGGGACAGGGAAGAAAGCGGAACTGGAGTGAAAGTGAAGAAATAGAAGAAATAAAAAACATTCCCCCTCTACCCTTAACTGTTACAAGGATAGCAGGCCTTGCCCAACTGTAAGCCAATATCAGTTGGACGCCCCAGTGATGTAAAGTTGCCACATCCAGTTATATCAACTTCCATTTGTTGGACTAATTCTTTAGTTAGTAACCTGTTTTACATTTTTGATTGAAATTTACCGAAGGGTTTAGGAGGAGTTGTCATTTAAAGATTTGTTTTCTATTTTTAGCTCTGGTGGCCATCTTGTTCAGTGGAGCGGAGCTATTTTAGCTAGCAACATTTTTGTGCAGTTTCAGATAGCAATATTCTTAAGCCGTTTGATTGAAATTAGCCAAAGTTTTTTACTTGCAATGTAAATATATTTTTCTTTTTTTTTTAACTCTGCTTGCCATCTTGTTCATTGGAGCTTCTTTAGTAGAGACACACCTTGGCAGCATTCTTATGAAGAGCAGTATACATGAAAGAATGGCAATATACATGAAATTAACATTAATTTTACTCCTCTTGTTGAGTTCTTGATTGTCAGTTGGGATTATTTATAGAAATAAAGAAAAGAAATTATATAAAACCAACTGGAAAAATAAAGCAGTAGATCTCAATGAACCCTGCTGCTAATGAATTCTTGTTTAAATTTCAAAAAATAGTGCTCTGACATCCTTTTATTTTTTAGTACATTTAGTAGGCTGTACCCAGAAGCTCCATGCTTTGTCATACAGTTCGCAAGATGGGCTTTACCTGGACACTATTTGATTTCACTCACTTCATTTCTTGCCAGGGATTGACAAATAGCAGTGATGTCTACTACGAGCCGGTTATTGTCAACTAGCTTTGTTATAACACTCTTATTGTCAATACTGGCAATAATTGAAATAGTTTGAGTTGTTTACCCAAAATTTCCTCAAGCATCTTTCTGTAGTAAAAAACACCCTCTCGTCCTTCTTGTAAGCTGAGTGCCTCAGCGGCAATCGTAGACCATACTACCCGCTTAACCTTATTGGCATGCCAAGAAAGAGGGCAACATTTTCCGTGGCGGTCCATCAACCAGACTACTGTACTTCCAGTTATGTTGTTGATATTACACAAAGACGTGTGGAGACCGCAATCTTCCAGTCACTAACTTTCTTGCTAAAGTTTGGGAATGAAATCACAGACCTAATATCTCTCAGTCGATTGCCTACTATTATGGCCCGAGAAAGATCACCTATCCTATTGTTTCCTCCTTGAGTTTCGTGCTGAGGTCTATGAGTTCAAAAGCCATATCAGGTCTAGTTCCGAGTACAGCCCAGTTGATTTGACCAACAAGCTGTCGAAATTTGGTTTATTCCTTTAAAGTTAATGTACTTTGCTTGTTTTTTGCGCTATTTGGATCAGTTATGTTCTGAATATTTGTTATATAGTTGGACGGATCAAAGGCTAAAGTGCCGTTTTCCTGAGCAACTTTAAACACTATGTAATTAAAGTTCCCTTCTTCAACTTTACCTGTCATAAACCGTTTGCACAAAACAAACATTATGTGTTCAAGATACTCATCACCGGCATAGAGAAAGTCATCTGCATGGCAGCATAATACCACTCGGTTTGCCTCCTGTGTCCAAAATGTTTAAGAGGACTTGTAATGTAAATATTTTTTTTCGTTTTGTGTTTTAGCTCTGGTGGCCATCTTGTTCATTAGAGCGAAACTTTTTTAGCTTCTTTTATAGAGAGACACCTTGGTTTGATTAAATTGGCCCAATAATATGAGAGGAGTTGTCATTTAAAGTGTTTGTCTATTTTAACTCTGGCAGCTGTCTTGTTCACTGGAGCAAAACTATTTCAATTATTTAAGTAGAGAGATACCTAGGCAACATGCCTGTGAAGTTTGAATAAAATTGGCTCAATGATAAAGGAGACGTTTTCATTTATAGATTTTTCTGCCTTCAGCTCTAGCAGCCATCTTGATCATTGGAGCAAAACCAGTTTAGCTATTTTAGTAGTGAGACACCTAAGCTACATTCCTGGTAAGTTCCATTGAAATTAGCTAAATGGTGTAAAAGGAGTTATCATTTTAAAAACATCTACTTTTTTAGTTCTGGCGTTCATTGGTGTGGAACTATTTCAGCTATTTTCGTAGAGAGTTATATTGGCATTACTCCTGTGAAGTTTAATTGAAATTGGCCCAGGGTTGTAAGAGAAGTTGTCATTTATGGCAAATTGTTGATGCAGCACGATGCACGACGGACGACGGACATTGACCAATCACAATTCAGCTCACCATGAACACTTCATGCTCCGGAGTCCTAAAAATATATTATAAGCAATATATTAGGAGAAAAGGAAGACTTTCGCTAAATAGCACAAAAATAGTCTAATGGGCACCTGCTCTTTTAACAATTCTACAGCCCATGTGGGCTTGAAAATAAGGTCATAGTCTCCAAAACTTAGTCATCTCTTTGCCTTATTCCAATGTTGTATTCAGGTAAGTTTCAAAATAATTCACCGTTCAGTTCCGGGTAAAAGGCTATTTTATTGAATTTCAAGATGCAAAATTAGCAAAAAATGGAAATTTTCATAAAAGAGATGGTGAAGATGTAACATTTTTCTTTAAAGGAGATTAGTGAGATAGGATATTACCTAAGGCATTCGTCTAGCAAAGAGAGGAAGGTATAACGGGGTGTGATATATCAGTATCACTTCCTCAGTACTGAGGTTGATACTGCGTTGTTAACGTCAGTACTTAAGTACTGAATTAGGTAACTATTTTATACCTTAATTCTTGTCATAGTACAAATTTAAAAATTTTCTAAAACTAAGACCGACTTGTCAAAACGACATGTATCTTAGCGGGTTCGGAATCCACTTTTTTAGCCTTATTTTGCTTTCTGTATGTCTTGCTGCTTGCCAAGACATGCGCATCATACGTTTCATTTCCAGTCTTGGATTTTATCCACACAGATGAAGTTTAAATAACAGAAAGGCCTCTGTGGCACTAAATTAGGTATAGTTAAGCTCATATTAAAAGAGATGCGGTGTTTAAAATATGGTACCTCAAGTTTGTACTGAATTACCCCACCCATGATCATGTTACTCCAAAACTAGGGCTTACATTGCAAAATCAATACTGTTTTAGTAAATGAGACATTATAGGTAATGCATTGGCAAAAAATGAAGACTTTTGTTACGGGGCAGGAAAAGGGCCTTAGGAACACTGCCCTTTGACCACAATAATATTTTTACAATGACGCAGCCACTTTTGATAATGATTTTAACACAAAATTACATCCTTCTGTATGTCAGTCATGAACGAAAACACGTTTTGTTTATATTCTTCCTTCTAAATCGTTCAGCTTAACTTCAAGAATTTTTGGCGGAATGCTTATCGATATGAACTCTTGTTCATGTCTGTTTGTTTGTGTTGAGGTTTCACAGCCCAGTCAACCCAACGGCGTCATGTCGAGCACGGTATGTTCAGGTTTGATACTGGTCTAGATCGTTTCAGTATTTTAAGAGTTACGGCCCAAAGTTGTCATAGACTCAGCAAAGCTTGAACGTCTGTCTTTACCTTATCTATTATTCAATATAGGGATCAAACATGGTTTTTCATGCATTAACATTCGCCAGGTCCCGTCGGAGGTGTTGAAAACCGAGGCCTTTCAATACCTCCCAAGGGACTTGGCGAATGTTAATGCATTGAAAAACCAAGTTCGATCGCTATTATTGCATAAAAATTGAAAACATTTGCTACATTTTGCGTTATATCTTGCACTATTTTATTTCGCCTTTTCACCGATGTCGCGCGAACGCTATTTCCACGTACTATGCTTGTTCTAGGGCAAGGCAGTACACATCTCGTGACGGCAGCAATTCTGTGGCCCTGTATAAGCATATAGAAAGTTGCGTAGCCTTGCATTAACAGCGCGTGAATTGTCTTGTTAATAGACGGCTTTTCGCCGGTTACTGCACGGCTATTAATAACGAACGACACTGCTTTTTATGCAATAATATATCTTCATGACAAATGCAGAAACCTGCTACAGTTTCAGTGGGGTGGTAATTCTGTCAAAATCATTTTTTGTCTTCCTAAAACGAGATCTACTCTGAAAGGAAACAATTTGCCCCAAGTCTGTAAAGATGTCTACGCTAAAAGGGAAGAATTTGTTCCCCATTGTAGCAAACTGTATCTTTTAAGGGGAGATCCCTTTTCAGAAGGGGATTTGTGTACAGGAAAGCAAACAGGAGGTCTTCGTGGTCAAAAATGACGGACAAATCTACAAAGTGTATCCATTCCCCTTAACCCTTGTCATGCTGAATAAATTAAGGTGTCACACCCACTAAAAATTCTCAGCCAATCAGATTCCTTGACCCAGATTGTTGATATAAATTCAGATACTAAATTGCAAACAATGTAGATCCTGATTAGTTGGCTTCTTCAGACGCCAAATGATCCAGATTGTTGATATAAATTCAGATACTAAATGTCTTCAGACGCCAACTGATCTGAATCTACACTGTTTGCAAAAGCAGGGTATATCCGGGCTCAGCAGGACATGGGTTAAGTGCTGGGTGGCGGCTCTAAAGTATTACCCACCACTTTACTTCAATGCAGTTTATATTGTCTGGTGTTTTGGGATCACAAACCTTATTTGGGTTTATTCAAAAGTAAAATATTATTCGATCTAGCTTAGAGAGGCACAAACAATGTTGCATGTTACATAACTGTTCATGAGTAGACTGAATGTCACCTAGTATGTTATTTTATTTCATATATTTGTTTACTTTTTGCGTTTCTTGCTTTCAAGGATCCTTACCTTAAGAATCTATTGGCCACTGTGGTGTTTGATATAAAGGGCATCTTTCATTTCTGCCCACGCATGGATTTTTCTGAAACTTTGTATAATAATAACTAGGCATATGCAACCTATGAAAATGTGCTTATTAAATTATATAATAAAAAGTTGGACTCAGGACGCAACCTTGACTCACTCCCCCCATGAGCTGATACCTGTCTCCAAATAAGTATGTCATACATCTGAAGTTTAATTTAGTTTTAATATTTTTGCGCTGTGCTGAATGGTGAACACCATAGTAATTCTATTGGTACCACAAAACATTTATATTTCATTAAGTTTACATTTTCTGATAAACTGATTATAAAATATCTGATTTTTTTACCAAAAAATGAAAAAAATATCAGAATTAAACTTTCAAAATTAATATGTTATAGTCTTTGTCAAGATTTCATACTACCAGGAATATTTGCTACATATATCCTCTGTAGCTGTGCCAAATTTCATAAAAAATCAAAACCGGTAACATTGTCATTTTAGGCCTTGAATGGATATTGGTCGATTTTTAAAAAAAATGACTATTTTGTTACATTGATAAAAAACAGAAAGGCAGTGTTATCAAATACTTCTAACACTTAACAAATTAAAGAGAGTTTAGACAACTCGGAGTGAATATATCTTGAGCTACCCATTAAATTTTCATGACTTTCTATGACTTGCCTTCTATTTATATGGACTCTGACTAACCAACTATTACAAATGTAGACACCATTACAAATTAAATCTAAAGAAATTCTAATTAACAAATTAGGCTTAACAAAATCTTACTCTTTAATTCATGTCAGCAAATCATTGAGCATTTTGTATAATTACTTCACAAAAGGCATAAAACTAAAATACCGGTAGGTGTAAAACAGGGGTATCCATTCTCACCATTACAAAAATAGGCATAAAACAGGGAGATCCCTAATCTCCATTGTCATATTAAGAAGATGTGCAAACGTACTATTGCAAGTAGTAGTTGCTTGTTTGTTTGTTTGTTTGTTTTGAAGAAGGATTTGCATCCCCATCAACAGATTTTAGGATTTTTGGAGATTTGCTTCTAGACTGGTGAACTCTAACCAAACTAAGAACGCTTGAAAAGAAAATAATACCTATAGACTTAAGTTCTGATATACCGTAAAAATTTTAATTAACGCCCATGCTCTAATGAACGCCCATCCCCCCAATTTCAACTAAAAAAATGGCGGATTTTTGGTCCATTTCCGAGAAAGTTGGTGCCTCTATTAAACGCCCATTACAGACAAATGCGGGACAAAAGGCAAAAATCCTACCTTATGCGGCCAGTTTGCGTATCTGTTTTTTTATCACAGAACGAACGTGAATCTTTTTCTCTCTTAGCCCAAATAAACGGTATGTGCATGGAATTTCAAGCCCACCACCTTGTACAAATGTTCCTTCTTCTGCTGATCGTGGTTCCCCGGTTATAACACACTCAATGTCCACAATATTTCCGTCCTGGAATAACTGTGTCAGAGGCTGACACAGACCTTCCGGAATATGTCCAACGGTAATGTTCCCTTTTTTCACAATAATGGCACTGTCACTATGTTCATTCTCAGGCTCCAAACTACACACAAGTTCTGTTCCCGATGGGTAAGATACCCTATACACGTGATATCCTTTGATAACAGACTTCACTGAAACGAGCATGCACACAGCCATGTCAGATTTCTTTTGAAGCGAGGCCGCAATGAGATCAAAAGATAGCGCCAAACTATTTCCGGTCATACGAGGGGCGATCAATAATTATTGTACCTCAAAACTTAAAGGAAAAAAACAAAACAAAAACAGACTCGTCATTCCAATTCCTGGTGACAATAAAACCTAAGAGAAATGATGGACGCTTTTTATAGCGACTATAACAGGGACTGTATCTATAGCTTGCTTGCAAGACTAGATTGTATTTTGAAATTAGGAACACTGGATTTCTTGTCCTGTAACCTGTTCAAATGAGTCACTTCAATTGGTATTTCCTGCGATCGAACTGACACTGACACTGGAGTTTTTCTCTTTGTTTCAACAGTTATCTTTGATGACAGCAGCACAGAATACTGTTTATGTGGTCTTAACTTTTGCTATCAGAAAAGCAGATCTATCCTTTCTTCCTTACAGTAAGCATATATGAAATTGTTTCTGTTCTGCTAAAGTTCAATTCTAGTGCACATAGTTTGACTTAAACAACAAAAAAGGTAAGAGAAAAGTCCAGGGAGTGCCACAATCACAAACCGCAGCCCTTCCCAGACCCCTAGAGCAAGAGGAAACCGACAAATCTAAACAAGCACAAACCAAACAAACGTACGAAAAGCACTAAGATTAGCTCTCTCTTCCCCAAGCGAGGTAATCGCAATACTAAAAGGACTGAAAACACAAGAACAAAATGTTACATGGAAAGACATACAACAAATCGCTTCGTAGAATAAACCACAAAGCGACAAAGAGTAAGACTAACACCAGGACCACCGCCTTAGAACGGTCGGTAGAGCAAACCACCGGGGGGTTTAAAGCACTTTTACAGCTAGCTAACTTCACCCTGGGTCCCGATGCTACTCTTAATACAGAAATACATAAAAACTCGTTTCGCATAAAGGCTCCCAACCCAGTCAATGAACCAAAGCGAAAACATAAAAATCAAACTAATCACTATAATAAACAAAGACGAGTACACATGGCTAATTCTACTGTATGCCAGAGTAAATGAAAACCAATAGTTGAACCACGGCGGGCCAAACCAAAGACATACCGTCAAGCCCCAAATTAGTGTTCTGTAGTTCTTCATGTTAAAGCTTTAAGATTTTTCCAAAGGCTGTATGACATTCATATTTTAGTCATTTGCCTAAGGACTTCCATACTAGTTTGAAACTCCGCCATATGTTAATTAACACAGGAGTATCCTTTACTTTCTGGGGCATTTGACTTATCAATCAAAATTTCAACCACTACCACAGGCCAAACATTTCAAGTCATCAATGCTACAGTCATAGAATAAACCACTGTGGAGGCACAAAAACGAATTCAACATAGATCTAAATACACATGAAGTGTATCAGTTAAATAATGAATGCGGTTAGCCGTTTAAAAGAAATACCAGTTTTGTTTTTCAGAACCAATAAATATTTAGATCTAAACTAGGTAAGGTCGTAGTACCAAAGCATTCATCCTAACTCATAAATCCATTGAAGATTGACAATTGTGAATGTTGAAATCAACAGACATGGACCCTGAAGATTTTAATTAGGTGTCCTAGGATAGTAATCATTACTTGGTAAGCAAGTTGTGCCCACCATGCCTATTTGCCTGAACGAGTAACTTTAAAGCTAGACCCAGGTTTCAGAATCATCAACATCAGTTACAAGACTGTTATCTGCATTTTATTATCTGATAAATACTTCCACAGTCAAGTATTTTTAGTGGAATCCTATATATACAGATACAGAGAACTTGGACTTAGTGTTTGCATGGTCCAGATCATGTAAACGAAAAGTTTTTTTTTTTTTTTTTTTTTTTTTTTTTTTGACATGGTGTTCAACAAGGTGCAATTCAGTCAACTGGTTATAAATGAATATGTACAGTTATGGTATCAACTTCTTATACAAATCATACTATATCATGGTAATCCAAACTGAAAGCTATTGATAAGATGACTTTACACAATACTACTTATACATGAGTATTTGGTAATTTCATATTTTGCCGACTCAGGACTATATGTATTCAGGCTTTTTAAACAACATGTTACCGGTCTTCAATTTTTATGAAATTTCATGTGTTTATTTCTAATACATATGGAAATTTTTTATGCTGAAATGGTGTCTTGACAAGAATCGGAACATGGTAAAATTGCAGATAATATCTGGATGAATACATAACCTGCAGCTGAAATATGGGGCTACCGTTCAACTTACGTTATTGCTCCAACACTATTGCTAAGTACATGAAGCCATCCATAGTATCAAAACATGTACTAATGATGGCCTTAAGTAATAAAACATTCCAGCATCTGAAAAATGAAATCCTGTTTACTGAACGAAGGTTAATATTAGGGTACCCCCTGATTTGGTAGTGGCCGCGTACAAAACACCATAAATTTACAATGGAACTACATTTAAAAGCCGATGCCTCATAATCATCAGTGTTATACCCTAGGCAACCATTGTGCAGAATTTCATCCAATTCCAAGCGTGGGCAGAAACCAATGTAAATTTCCTATACCGTGTAAGAGCCCCTTTACAGGCACACTTCAGTCATGCCTTAGACTGCCATTGTAGCCGATTCTTTGTCAAAAATGTACTTATTTTTGGGCGAATTCTGTGTCAGTTTGGCACACAGGTTAGAGTTTCAAGTTATTGTTTTCACATTCGAGTAAATACATTCTAAAAGAAGTAATTGGTAAAGTACATCGAGTTCCTAACTGATTTTATTAACATTTGGGAAAGTTGTATTATTATTACTAGTAGTTGTAGTAGTTTCGAATAATATATTTCGGGTTATTTTGTCGGGTTTCCAATAAGGGTTTTGAGTTAACTATTTAGAGTTTCAAGTCAGACAACGAGACAGTGTTCATCGCGGAATAGTATGACCGTAAGTAAAACCATAAGGTAAATGTCCTTCAGTTACCATATGAATTAGCATTCGGTTCAAAATACAATCAAACCTCAGCTGCCGTGACATATTACTCTTATGCAAAGTCAGCTGCCGTGACATATTACTCTTATGCAAAGCCATTGCACTTTACAATACACTTCATGGTCAGAAAAAAGTACAATCCTGTTTTAGTTTCTTTTGGTGAGGAAGTGCATGCCAGCTCTAATGCTTATAGGTCATCTTGTTACTCAACAATTGGGATTAACGCAAAACAGAACAAATGTCAGGGTCACAAAATAACACTGCAGTGTTTGAGTCAATGCTAGGTAGGAAGTATACGAGAAAGGTGTAAGAGTTAACCCGAAATAGAACTAAACGATACGGCTGAAGTAAGACACGTTGAAGTTAATAGATCACGGTCATATTATGGCACCGCACCGTTTGAGCTTACATTAAGGAGAAAGTATATATCAATTAAGATGATTATAAGTGAATGGTTATTCAGAAATTGATTTAAACACTAGGGTGAAGCAAATTGTTGACGGACAAAAGAACGAACGGATGAATGGTCAGATAGGCACGGAAAACCAGACCCCTGTGATTAAAAAATAATTATTGCATTATCAATACTATTTTGTTACATAAATATAAATTATAGGGTCACCTGAATCTATGATTATGTTGATCTATTGCGATTTTCTTTTCTCTATTTATTTTATGCAGAGTGGATCGACAGTCATTCCGTCAGGCCTCAAACTGTGGTTTGTTTATGCAAGTAAGTTCGGAGCTGTTGTCTGTTTCTTTTTAAATTTGCGTAATTATTTTTATATTCAGGCGATCTAAGAAAACTTTGCAGAGAATCAGCCAATTAGGCCCCGAATTATCTTCCCAACTATGCATACATCTTAGCCTTAAAATGGGTCGAGAGCCCACAATTTTTATATAGACTGATACCTGTACTATATCAGGCTAGTGCTACTTAACTACGGTAAAATGGCTGTGTAAAGGTAAGCCCGCTGATTCCTACATGGCAACATTAAACCGTTATAACTCGTTGTCACTTACGAATGAAATAGCTTGAAATGTTTTTATGGCGATATCCCGACAAGTATCTTTCTGACATATCATATGGCGTCTTCAACGAGACGACAATATGTCTGCCAAAATCAAGTCAATTGTTCAGCAATTTATGACTAGTCGTCACTTATAATTTCCCCGCTTTAAAATTCAACGTTTGCCATGACAACAAGCGTTTGTCCCAGATCCTCGACTGGTCAAGGAGAAAAAAGGATTCTTACGACATTTTCATTTATTGGGATACAGAGGCAGCTAAACAAAGGTCGACTGGATTGGATGACTTTGGTGGTTTTAAAATATTTCAACCCCCAAGGAATCATTCCTTTTATGATAGACCAATCCCTTCAGTATTTAAAGTTGTAAGATGTAATTGATGAACGACTGCATATACGTTGAATTGAAAGTAACTAGTATAGCGCTTACCAAGCTTTGCTGAGGTGAGGTACACATTACGAAAACACACCTATTCAAATATATTGAAAATTTCACCACCAAAATCTGTAAGTTTTCAGATAAAAATTCTGATATTTTTTTCATATTTCTGCTCAAAACATAGATTGTGGGTACTCGTTAGAACCGCCTCGGCGAGACGGTTCTAACGAGTACCCACAATCTATGTTTTTGAGTAGAAATAAGAAAAATAATGTATACCCCTGTAAACCCCAGTTTTACTATATAAAAGTGGGGAAAAAGGGGGTCAAAAGTATATAGGTATGTTTTCGTGATGCAAAGGAATAATAGCACACTACTCATTTACTCCTGAGAAAGTTCTCGCATGGTTCAACACGACAAGAGTGCGACCTCGCAGTTTTGTTTTTACTCCTAATTCGAAAATACAGTATATCAACTCAGTATTGTACTTGAACATTCTTAATCCAAATTTGATTAAGCACTAATTTAAAATCTGAAAAAATAAGAAACTCGAAAATTCCTATTCGAAAAATATATCTCAAAAATCGAATATATTAACTCAAAACTCGAACATGCTTGCTCGAAACCAGACACTGTATTACCTCGATCTCAAATACTTAACACTTTGAATAAAAAAATGATCTGAATACTCGAAAACCAATCTGACTCGAAAACGAAGCCATTTACAGAACACTCAACTATCCATATTTCTTTTAACTTAAGGATATGTCATAAACCGTCTTCAAAAACACTGCAAACCTTTCCATTATATTTAGATAATTAAATAGGCCATAGCGTCAGAAAACGTACTTTCGGAGGAATGCGCACTACCAATATTCAGATCAGCCTGCACATACGCCAAGTCTGATCAGAACCTTCACTGGCCTCATTTTGGATAGATAAGGATGCAAAGGTTTTTCATACGGACAACAAAGCCTCTAAATATTCGTGATTTTGTGTGTTCTTTGTTTCCAAAAGCAAGCCATTTTGACTTTTATTTGATTCCTTCTTTTTTTGGGTGCACATGTAAGAAGGTTCGCTTTCTTACATTGCGAGTCAAATAGTTTTATAGTCTGTATTGAATGACGTCTAAAGAATAAAATGCATGCAATACTTTGTAAGTTAATAAGCCTCTGTTCGTCTGTAAGAAAATTGTATGACATTCCTTCAAGATCCCTTGGCAACTGGTGTTTTAGAAACTACGTGTGTACAGACAGACTATGCTATTTTTATCTTTAGTGAACGTACTCATAAACAAGTTGTTTGTTTTACTTGACACTGCTGTTTACTTGTATGTCATTTTATACTTCCTTTTGTAAAAAGTTAATAAAAGTTTTCATTTCAAATTTACTTAGATTGCAGCAAGGGCTTTGAAATATATACTGAGAGGCAAAATAAGTATACCGATAACTATTTTTTTTTATTTGTCATCGGATTTTTTCATATGTACACAAATCGTTGATATCATAGTTGATAACAATCATTTACGCATAATTTGAAACAATTACCAAGAAATTCTATCAAAGAGTAAGGAAATAGTATTTTACGGAAACGAACAAGGGGTCTAAATCACAAAGAAACTTACATTTATTCCGAGGCGATTCTAACGAGTACTCACAATCTCTGTTTTTGAGCAGAAATAAGAAAAAATAATGTATACTCCCATAAACCCCAGTTTTACTACATAAAAATGGGGTTTAAGGTGGTCAAAATTATATATGCATGTTTTCTTGATGCATATTAAGAGTTCCAATGAAACCGAGACTCCAATTTTCATTTATAACAAAATGTTTGAAAGATTGTACCGATAGCCCGCCTGATTCCTTCTTTTTCTCATATGTTGTAGTGAATAGAGGCGGCATAAATTCTGAATAAATAAGGTACCTGTTCAATTCGAAACATTGATTTTCACAGTTCAGTCATTAGATACTAAGTTGACTTGCAAAACATACGCCACAAATGGGCGCGTATATTGTCCATACAATAGTACTACAATTGTTATTCAATAAATATAAACCCAGACTCGCTAATAAATAATCCGTCATCTTCGTCAAGGCTTCATGTTTGCTTTCCTGTGCATTAATGCCCTTATAAAGTGGAGCCTACTTGAAGCAGTAGACTGCAGTTTCAACTGGCTCTTCCAGCAATAGATACCATTATAGAAGAGCGGCAAACTAAATTTAACAGAGATGCTTTTCTTAAAACTGTACCTTTAAATTAAGAATCCAGTAATTAGAAGCGTCTCGCAGACGTGCTTTTATTTAGTACCCACAACATGTGTTTCCGTGGAAAAATTAGAAGAAAAAAAAAACAAAAAAACAAAAAACAACAACAAAAAACAAAGTCATCTGGATAACCTCTTATTTTGAGCTATGTTAGCCATTTTCACCATATGATATGGGAATTGAGGAATTGTTTACCACAATGAAACAGTTACAAGTTGCAGGTATTAGAAAACAAAATGCGCAGCGCGTTTAAAAACTGCTAAAGTTTGAAAATCTTCCGAATATTGTAAACTCCTACATACCCCTGTTTTACTATATGTTATGGAGAATATTGAGTACTTATGCATTACATAGACTCGTTAACCAGACGAAAACATGCCTATTCAAATATACTACAAATCTTACCACTAAACAATGAAAATTTTCAGATAAAAAAAGCTGATATTTTCACATTTCAGCTGTAAAACATGGATTGTGGGTACTCGTTAGAACCGCCTCGTCGAGATTACCCAAAATCTATGTTTTTGAGCAGAAATAAGAAAAATAATGTATATCCCTGTAAACTCTAGTTTTACTATATAAAAGTGGGGTTTAAGGGGGTCAAAATTCTATAGGCATGTTTTCGTGATGCGTAAGCAGAAGCGTAGATTCATCCATGGTCTCCCTTGTGACAAATGACGAAAACGCTACCAGTAGTATCTATCACCTTAGTGTCTACCCTGGAAGTTCATACACTCAGAGTGCCACAGCTGCTTGATGCCTTAAAACGTAATCATTACGAAAACACGCCTATTCAAATATACTGAAAATTTTACCACCAAAAAAAAGGTAAATGTTCAGATAAAAATGTTGATATTTTTTCATATTTCTGCTCAAAACATAGACTGTGGGTACTCGTTAGAACCGCCTCGGTGAGGCGGTTCTAATGAGTACCCACAATCTATGTTTTGGAGCAGAAATAAGTAAAATAATGTATACCCCTGTAAACCCCAGTTTTACTATATAAAAGTGGGGTTTAAGGGGGTCAACATTATATAGGGCGTGTTTTCGTGATGATAACCTACATGAACAGCAGTTTCTAGGGAAAACTCCGGCAAAGCGCTGTCAAAACTAAATGGTTTTCGTCCTCTTCCAATAATCTTATTAGAAAGCAAATTTCATTATGAGTCTTGCTTCGGGAAACCGAATATATGCATACATGGACAATCCAATTTAGTTGGCAAAAATGTTAAGTGGGCTGAATACACTTGGTAGATTTTCCGCCTGTTTTAACCCTTAAACTGCCAATCACAACAATTGTCGTCTGCTTTGTCATCTGCTGTGATTTTAAAAGTAATTTTTGCAAATAGTGTGGACCCAGATCAGACTGTTCCTCTAGGAGCAGTCTGATCAGGGTCCACACTGTTTGCCTATATGCAAAGATTTGAAGAGCCTGCAAGAATATTCAGCAGACGACATAAACAGACGACATTTTCAGATGCAGGTTTTCTTGGCATTTAAAGGGTTAAAAAGAAAAAAAGAATTCTGACTATTTGCTTGCGCTCCTGCCCACATAGCCACTCCTGAAAGTTGGTGTTATCTTAAAGGAAATCATTTCCTCCAAAGAGGCATACGTTCTTTCTCTTTCAGAGTGTCACAACATAGGGGGGCAAAGGCTACTCTAACAGGGTTGTCTCCGCTGAATATGTGTGCGTGCTCCTTTATTCTTGTCATGGTCTTCTCATTCGCGTCCGTTGTAACTGGAATTCCGAACGTTACAACAGCAGTATTGGACTGGACCTTCGCTGCTCGCGAATGGCATATTACATTACGAAAACAGGCTTATTCAGATATACTGAAAATTTTACCACAAAAAATAATTAAATTTTCAGATAAAAAATTCTGATATTTTTCATATTTCTGCTCAAAACATAGATTGTGGGTACTCGTTTGAACCACCTCGGGAAAGCGATTCTAACGAGTACCCACAATCTATGTTTTTGAGCAGAAATAAGAAAAATAATGTATATCCCTGTAAACCCCAGTTTTACTATATACAAGTGGGGTTTATTGGGGTCAAAATTATTTAGGCATGTTTTCGTAATGTATGACCAGTTTCCCACTACAGAGGCCCACAATTAATCACTTGACTGTCAAAACCTTTTTCGTATTTTCTATTTGCTTGTAAATGATGATTGGTGAGCTGGCACTAGAGAACAGCATTGGAATAATAAATGTCAGCTGTACCATATTCACCCTAAGTTTTCGGACACCTTAAGCCTTTACCATAACTATCCTGAAAATTGAACAATTCTATTTTACTGTCTGGTGATGTGTCTAAAGCTGCTGAATGAGAATGAGAAGCATATCAGTGTTGACTCTGATCAGACAGCGTATTATGAGGTGTCTGATCTAGTTGTACATTGTTTGTTAAGACGTGTCCTAATACTTAAATTAAATACGGTATGTACTGCGACGATTTATGGAAAAATACTATTTCAGTCGTTTGTGTCTGATTTATTGTTCCTAATCTAACATATAAAGCTAAAGAATCTGTGATTAACTTGTCAATCCATTCTGGATTCAATCTATCATCTACTGCATTTCAGAAATACATTTTTTGAACTAAAGACTATAAATTATCAGTGTATTTTATTCTAGATTGCCTTTTGTTTATGTTGATTGAGCTGCTTTTGAAATTACTCTGCCCTTCTATGATCTCTTATCATTATTTGAGATAAAACCGACATATCCTTATATTTGTAGTAAATTTTAATGACAATCTCTTAAAGTAAATAAGTGAACTCAGAAACTGATGTAATCAGATCCTTATAACTCTACTTGGGGTCCAGCTAGTTGTGTTAGTGTTCCGTCTATACCAGGTACTGGGAGTGCAGAGAGTCTAACGCCTGGGATCCGGCGTTTAGTTAATATTACCCATTTAAAACAAAACTTCTTCAGAGAAGAATTCTCAGAAAATTGCTATCGAATAATTGTAGATTCATCATGCAGTTTTGCGTGTTATAACTGTTCTGATCCGAGCAGTACATTTGTTACACAATACCTTGTTGAAAATCCCGTAGAATTATGAAACGATTGTATGTCATTTTCTGCTTGAATATGGCCCGTGTAAACTGGGCCTGTTTGATATGGGGGTACAGGATTCCGACCTCGGCCAATGTCCCAGTCTACCTCAGACGTCTTTCTCGCCCAGTTAAAATTGGTGTGTCTTATACCAACAGTTTTGCGCCGAATTCCTTTATTTGAAAGGACGTCTATAACGGCCCGTCTAAGAGAAATAAACAGATCCGTTATTATGTGTTAGCTTTTTGTATATGCTTTACAAATCTTTGTCACGTCCCTTTTATCTTGAATATGTTTTATATATACATAAACATGAAGAGAATTTTTTTTTGTTATATTTCGAGCATTGGATTTGTGAAGTTTTGCACCACCTTGATATTTGCATTGCTATAAGAGTCCCCTGTTAAAATAGAGCGGTACAAACTATTCTAGTTACCCTCAAGGTGTTGTGTTGTGCTGTGCGTCGGGGACCTGACCATTATAAGTCGATAAATTTTATCTATATTTTTGAAATATTCTTGCTATGCTCGTCTTTACCGCAGCTTAAATTCGAGTATGTAAATTTGATTTATTTTGAGTACGACGTTATGAGTCATGTATCGTTTTTGCTGACTAATCCCGGCGCGATGTGTAGGCCCTGATCTGTATTTAACATGCTCGGTTCTGTAGATCCTGATCAGGTGTGAGAGCAGTGGCCATGTATGTAGACCCTGATGAGGTATGTCCACCCTGGTTGCGTGTGTATACCCAAATAAGATATAAAACAGGAAGCTGATCGGTTCTGTAATCCTGATCAGCTATATGAGCCCAATCAGATCTGTAGATCCTGATCAGAATGTGTGTGAACATTTTATACGGATAGAGCGATAAAAGGATCAGAGCAATCGTTGCATATTCTAGTGTGACATGTAGTATATAAATGTAAATGATTTTCCGCTCATATGCGCTTGAATATAGAACACAGTTTATGACTCGTGAGCCTTTTGATTATATTCATTTCTCAATACTCTGCAATACTGTGGATATATATATATATATATATATATATATATATATATATATATATATATATATATATATATATATATATATATATATATATATATATATATAGAGAGAGAGAGAGAGAGAGAGAACTTCTTTTTTTCATAGAATTACCTATAAGCCTGTTTTCTTATAATGTGAATTGGCTCAAGCTGCAAGGAATCACGCTTGAAGGCTGTATCATGTAATTATTGTGGGGTAATGACAGTTATATTTTATTATAGCCTTTAGAGTACTAAATGGTTCTTATGGTTAAGGCGCATGGGTTCTCGTTGTAAGAATGCATTATTGTTGAGTTAACGAGTACCCACAATCTATATTTTTGAGCAGAAATAAGAAAAATAATGTATATACCCCGGGAAACCCCAGTTTTACTATATAAAGATGGGGTTTAAGGGGGTCAAATTTATACAGGCATGTTTTCGTAATGTTAATATTAATCAGTCGATTACATTTGTAGAAAAACTTTTCAACATCTGTTTGTATTTTTCTTGATAGTTGTTTTCTCTTTTCTTTCCTGCACAAACATGTTTTCGGGCATATGGGGACAGCAAAGGCCCAAATCAGCTTGCGCATCCGCGCAGTCTAATCAGGAACTTCGCTGTCCGCTAACCAAATTGTTGGACGCTATAGAATGTATCGATGGAAAGCAAATGCCGGGATGAGATTTTGCGCATGCGTATGATGAATCTAAATCTGTGCATTGTGCGCATGTTCGGACACCTTTTTGCTTTGCACGACTGACACTGTAGTATCCACCACATACACTCTACTTAGAATGTGAAAATGACAAGTATCGACTAATACTATCGTTTTGAATTCAAAATTAGCTTTTACCGTTCTTAAACTTAATATTCAGACACAACAACTAGTTACCGTTCTTATTCTGTTGGTTATCTAAATGAGCTGACTAACCGGCACACAGTACAAGTCTCAACTATGTTGATTATCTAAATGTGCTGACTCTAAATGTGCTGACTAACCGGCACACAGTACAAGTCTCAACTATGTTGATTATCTAAATGTGCTGACTAACCGGAAAAAAGTACAAGTCTCAACTAGTCACCAAATTCTGCGGATTCGCAACGACTGATCTAAGTTTACAATGTTTTCTGTTTCATGACTGCCTCAGAATTGGCCAAATACTATGTTTAATGATGAATACGTATATATGTACACAGAGCATCAAGAAACGTCTGCAGAAATATAGATATTTTGAAAAAAAAAAGTGAGGATTTGAGGGTTGTCAACTTTTTAGCTCACCTGAGCCGAAGGCTCAAGGTGAGGTATTGTGATCACTCACCGTCCGTCGTCGTCGTCGTCGTCGTCGTCGTCGTCCGTCTGTCCGTCCGTCCGTTCACAATCTTTAAACAACATCTCCTCCTTAACCACTGATTGGATTTTGACCACATTTCACAGGAATGATCCTTGGTTGATCCTCTTTCAAAGTTGTTCAAATGGTTCCGGTCCATTGCATATCTAGGTCACAGGAGCTAAAAATAGATTTTTTAACTAAAAACTAAAAAAATCTTCTCGTCAGAAACCACTGGACCGATTTCAATAAAATTTTGCAGAAATGTTCCTTTGGTGATCCTCTACCAAGATTGTTCAAGCCATTTGGATTCGTCAAAAAACATGGCCGCCAGGGGGCGGGGCTTATTTTCCCTATATATCTATATAGAAAACTTTAAAAATCTTCTTGTCAGAAACCACTGGACCAATTTCAATATAATTTTGCAGAAATGTTCCTTTGGTGATCCTCTACCAAGATTGTTCAAGCCTTTTGGATTCGTCAAAAAACATGGCCGCCAGGGGGCGGGGCTTATTTTCCCTATATATATGTATAGAAAACTTTAAAAATCTTCTTGTCAGAAACCATTGGACCAGTTTCAATATAATTTTGCAGAAATGTTCCTTTGGTGATCCTCTACCAAGATTGTTCAAGCCTTTTGGATTCGTCAAAAAACATGGCCGCCAGGGGGCGGGGCTTATTTTCCCTATATATCTGTATAGAAAACTTTAAAAATCTTCTTGTCCGAAACCACTGGACCGATTTCAATATAATTTTGCAGAAATGTTTCTTTGGTGATCCTCTACCAAGATTGTTCAAGACATTTGGATTGGTCAAAAAACATGTCCGCCAGGGGGCGGGGCTTATTTTCCCTATATATCTATATAGAAAACTTTAAAAATCTTCTTGTCAGAAACCACTGGACCGATTTCAATATAATTTTGCAGAAAAGTTCCTTTTGTAATCCTCTACCAAGATTGTTCAAGCCATTTGGATTCATCAAAAAACATGGCCGCTAGGGGGCAGGGCTTATTTTCCCTATATATCTATATAGAAATCTTTAAAAATCTTCTTGTCAGATACCACTAGACCGATTTCAATATAATTTTGCAGAAATGTTCCTTTGGTGATCCTCTACCAAAATTGTTGAAGACATTTGGATTCGTCAAAAAACATGGCCGCCAGGGGGCGGGGCTTATTTTCCCTTTACATCTATATAGAAAACTTTAAAAAAATCTTCTTGTCAGAAACCACTGGACCGATTTCAATATAATTTTGCAGAAATGTTCCTGTGGTTATCCTCTACCAAGATTGTTCAAGCCATTTGGATTCGTCAAAAAACATGGCCGCCAGGGGGCGGGGCTTATTTTCCCTATATATCTATATAGAAAAGTTTAAAAATCTTCTTGTCCGAAACGACTGGACCGATTTCAATATAATTTTGCAAAAATGTTCCTTTGGTGATCCTCTAGGAAGATTGTTCAAGCCATTTGGATTCGTCAAAAAACATAGCCGCCAGGGGGGCGCGGCTTATTTTCCCTATATATCTATATAGAAAAGTTTAAAAATCTTCTTTTCCGAAACCACTGGACCGATTTCAATATAATTTTGCAAAAATGTTCCTTTGGTGATCCTGTTGCAAGATTGTTCAAGCCATTTGGATTCGTCAAAAAACATGGCCGCCAGGGGGCAGGGCTTATTTTCCCTATATATCTATATAGAAAAGTTTAAAAATCTTCTTGTCCGAAACCACTGGACCGATTTCAATATAATTTTGCAGAAATGTTCCTTTGGTGATCCTGTTGCAAGATTGTTCAAGCCATTTGGATTCGTCAAAAAACATGACCGCCAGGGGGCGGGGCTTATTTTCCCTATATATCTATATAGAAAACTTTAAAAATCTTCTTGTCCGAAACCACTGGACCGATTTCCATATAATTTTGCAAAAATGTTCCTTTGGTGATCCTGTTGCAAGATTGTTCAAGCCATTTGGATTCGTCAAAAAACATGGACGCCAGGGGGCGGGGCTTATTTTCCCTATGTAATCTATATAGAAAACTTTAAAAATCTTCTTGTCCAAACCACTGGACCGATTTCAATATAATTTTGCAAAAATGTTCCTTTGGTGATCCTCTACCAAGATTGTTCAAGCCATTTGGATTCGTCAAGAACATGGTTACCAGGGGGCGGGGCTTATTTTCCCTATATATCTATATAGAAAAGTTTAAAAATCTTCTTGTCCGAAACCACTGGACCGATTTCAATATAATTTTGCAGAAATGTTCCCTTGGTGATCCTGTACCAAGATTTTTCAAGCCATTTGGATTTGTCAAAAAACATGGCCGCCAGGGGGCGGGGCTTATTTTCACTATATATCTGTATAGAAAACTTTAAAAATCTTCTTGTCCGAAACCACTGGACCGATTTCCATATGATTTTGCAGAAATGTTCCCTTGGTTATCCTGTTGCAAGATTGTTCAAGCCATTTGGATTTGTCAAAAAACATGGCCGCCAGGGGGGCGGGGCTTATTTTCACTTATATATCTATATACAAAACTTTAAAAATCTTCTTGTCATAAAGCACTGGACGGATTTCAATATAATTTTACAGTAATGTTTCTTTGATGATCCTCTACCAAGATTGTTCAAGCCGCCATGATTCGTTAAAAAACATGGCCGCTAGGGGGCGGGGTTTATTTTTCATATATATCTGTATAGAAAACTTTAAAAATCTTCATGTCATAAACGACTGGACCGATTTCAATATAACTTGGCCGAAATGTTTCCTTAGTGACCCTCTATCAAGATTGTTCAAGCCGTCATGATTTGTCAAAAAACATTGCCTCTAGAGGGTGCGGGGCTTATTTTCCATATATATCTATCTTGTCGTCAGAAACCACAGGACTGATTTCAATATAACTTCACAGAAATGTTTCCTTGGTGACCCTTTACCAAGATTGTTCAAACCGTTATGATTTGTCAAAAACATGGCCACTAGGGGGCGGGGCTTATTTTTCTATATATCTATATAGAAAATTTTAATAGTCTTTTCAGAAACCACTTGACCGATTTCAATGTAACATTGCAGGAATGTTTCTTATGTAACCCTCTATCAAGATTGTTCAAGCTGTCATGATTCGTCAAAAAAACATGGCCGCCAGGAGTCGGTGCTTATTTTCCTTATATATCTATAGAAAACTTTAAAACTCTTCTTGTCAGAAACTACTGAACTGATTTCATTATAACTTTGCAGAAATGTTTCCTTGGTGACCCTCTACTAAGATTGTTCAAGTAATCATGATTCGTCAAAAAACATGGCTGCCGGGGGCAGGGCTTATTTTCCCTATATATCTATATATAAAACTTTAAAAATCTTCTTTTCAGAAACCAATGGACCGATTTCAATACAACTTGGCAGGAATGTTTCTTTGGTGACCCTCTACAGAGATTGTTCAAGCCGTCATGATTCATCAAAAAACATAGCTGCTAGGGGGCGGGGCTTATTTTCCCTATATATCTATATAGAAAACTTTAAAAATCTTCTCGTAAGAAACAGTTGGACCGAGTTCAATGTAACTTGGCAGGAATGTTGCTTTGGTGACCTTCTACCAAGATTGTTCAAGCCTTCATGATATGTCAAAAACCCTGGCCCCCAGTGGGGCGGGGCTTATTTTTCGTCTATATCTGCATAGAAAATTTTAAAATTCTTATTGTCACATACCCCATGACCGATTTCAATATTACTTGGCTGGAATGTTGCTTTGGTGAACCTCTATCAAGATTGTACAAGCAGTCATGATTCGTCAAAAAACATGGCTGCCATGGGGTGGGGCTTATTTTCCCTATATATCTAAATAGAAAACTTTAAAAATCTTCTTGTCAGAAACCACTGAACAGATTTCAATATTACTTGGCAGGAATGTTCCTTTGGTGACCCTCTACCAAGTTTGTTCAAGCTTTCATGATTCGTCAAAAAACATGGCCGTTAGGGCATAGGGCTTTATAGCTATATAAAACTTTTTAAACCACTGGACCAATTTCAATATAACTTGGCAGAAATGTTCCTTTGGTGACCCTCTTTTAAGATTCAGTTCAAGTCGTCAAGATTTGTAAAAAAAACATGGCCGGGGGTGTGGTGGAGGGGGGTGGGGTGGTTAGTGCTATAAAGTTTATACAAAAATCCTAGAGCAGTGAACTTGGCTGAAACTTCAACAGTAAATATGCAAATCTGTTTGGTCAGGTGAGCGATATAGGACCATCATGGTCCTCTTGTTTTTCTCTCATTTCAATTAAAATTCTAAGCTCCATTTAAAGAAAAAGTCTCCCCGTACGTCATCATAGTGCAGGTTATATTATATTTCCTTTGGGATCATTGAGCCCATCCTATTTATTTTGAAAATCGAATACCTCTTAAACCGGCAAAAGTTGGGAGGGGGGGGGGGTGGGGTTGGGAGGGGGAGGTGGAGCGTATGCAGCCCCACAAACTACAGTGTTGCATATGAAGAGATTCAATCAAACCGAGTCTCCGATTTTCGTGATTTATGTGTTCTTTGTGTTTTCAAAGGCAATCCTTTTTGACTTTTATTTTACCCTACCGTAGCTGTTGTTGTGCCGTGTGGCGGCCGTAAAAGGTCTCCCCGTACATAATCATAGTGCAGGTTATATTTTATTTCCTTTGGGATCATGGAGCCCTTTCTTGTTATTTTGAAAATCGGGTACCGTTTATGCAGCGCTAGGAGGCGTATGCAGCCTCGCAAACTACAGTTTTGCATATGAAGAGACTCAATGAAACCGAGTCTTCGGTTTTCGTTGATTTTATGTGTTCTTTGTTTCCAAAAGCAAGCCTTTTTTACTTTTATTTTACTCTGCTGTAGCTGGTGTTGTGCCGTGTGGCGGCCGTAAAATGTCCCCCTGTACATTATCATAGTGCAGGTTATATTTTATTTCTTTTGGGATCATTGAGCCAATCCTGATTATTTTGAAAATCGAGTACCACTAAAGCCGGCGCTACGGGGCGTATACAGCCATACAAACTACATTGTTGCGTATGAAGAGACTCAGTCAAACCAAGTCTCCGATTTTCGTGATTTTGTGTCTTCTTTATTTCCAAAGGCAATCCCTTTTGACTTTTATTAAAATGAAACAAATCTGTACATTTGCATTGATGAGCACAACAGCGTTCCATGATACAAAATGATATTTGTTTATTATAGCATCTTGAATCTCATCTTTACACTTTCAAATGTCAGTATTTGTGTGCAACTCCTGAAGCCTTAAGAATGGAAAGTTAAGGGAACAGTCGCCCTAAGTTCATCAACCTTAAGAAAAAACAAAAACCTTAACCCTTGTCCTGCTGAATAAATTAAGATGCCATGCCCACTTCTAATTTTCAGTCAATCAGGTTACTTGATCCAGATTGTTGCTATAAATTTGCATACTTGATGGCAAACAGTGCAGATCCAGATCAGTTGGCTTCTTCAGAAGCCAACTGATCTGAATCTACACTGTTTGCAAAACAGGGTATATCCGGGCTCAGCAGGACAAGGGTTAAACATTAATTGAAGAAAATAAAGAACACAAATAACGTCGTGGTGCAGTATCGCTGTTCTTAATGTATTTATTATTTTATTCCGAGGAAAGTAATTTACAACCCAGCCTATTACTTATCGGCACCATTCTAAAATATGATTATCTATATCAAATTTAGTGTGACAGATGCGCATTACTGATTTTATTTTTATTTCTTTTGGGATCTTGTATCTTTGAAAATATATACGCCAGAGGGCGTAAGCAGTGTTGCAAACTTCATTACTGTTTATGTAGAGTTTTAATAATATTTGCAATTCCTTTGGGATCATTGAACCATAGCTGTATTTTTGAAAATGGAGTTCGGCTCATGTGCACGCATGAGGGCGTCAGCAGTGTTGAAATCTTCATAAATGCTTATGTAGAGTCTCTATAAATTCGTGTCTCACATTTTAAGTATGTAATGTATTCTTTGTTTCCAAAGGCCTTTTTTATATGTTTATTTATCTTCGTCAGTGTCACTAATCCCCCCAAAATTAAAACAAAACAGGCAACACTCGACAAGCAAAGCACATTACCTCCGAGCACACATCGACTGATGCATGTAATGAGACACAGCCACCGCAGACATCAGGCAAGACTGACTAATAGGCGTATCCCACCGAGCCACCGCAGCCACCATGACCCAAGCAATACGGCAGTCCCGTGCATCAGGAAAGAGATGTCCAACATAGCGAGATCTAATAAGCTTAATATGTGGATCCAAATCCGGTGACAAGTTATTCTTAATAAAACAATGCAAATAAATCACAAACATCATTTCGAAACTTCCACAAACTTTCTAAAAAGATCATGACTTTTACGAATGCAGAGACCACTTTAATCATAACTGACACTTCAGGAAAGAAATATACAATTATCTCGTACAACACTTTTCAAGATATTATGTAAGCTTAGAAATGCCACACTGCATTGTATGTTGTGGTTAGATTTCAATAGCATTCAACGACATGAACGAGTTTCGGCACAAAGCGGCAGTGTCAAAATAAACGTATACATAAACGTGTTAATTAACGTGTGTGTGCGTGCGTGCGTGCGTGCGTGTGCGTGTGTGTTTGTGTTTGTTTGTTTAGTAAACAGTACAACAAATACTACTTATATTCGCAAACTAACATGATGGTAAACTATCCATGAACTGCTCAGTTTGATGTCTAAATTGTGCGGGGGTATATAAAGGAGCTCTTGCTGTTAATGATAAACATAGCAGAAACCATGAATGCTACAGTACGACTCATAGCATGCACATTTGGAATTCAATAGAAAATTACGCGATGGCGCTCAAAACATACAGACAGTTCATTAAAACTCTATAATCTGAAAAAATATATCAACGCAGACTACTTAAAAATTCATATTTGTTTTGTATCAAGCTTCTTGCAAACCATATATACGTAATGGACATTGTAAACATGTTATGAATCTCTGGATAGGTCAATCTCCAATGTAAGGAAGGTCTGGCTTGTTCTATATCTTTATCATTCTTTACAAAGAATATTGTTTTTACGCAAGAAATAGTTAAGGTTGCTCTGCAGCTTCGTAGATTGCATAAGACATAAAATTCGTTGATCGATCCGCTGTTCTGTTACAACTGGAGTGAAGCTCAGGACGTCGTTTTCGGAAGTAATGAGGTGAAAGGTTTCTTACATTGAGGCTTCGGGAGCGCCGACGTATCGTTGTAGCACAAAAGCACATTTGGACAGAAATACCTGATAATGTAATTGCATTAGTTAACATCAAACGTTCGAGATTTAAGTTAATGAACCAAGACATATGATTTTAAAAAATGTCTGAGTTTATTTATCTACACCATTGTCAGTATTTATTGTTAATAGAATTGGGTTGGAAATAAATAGTAAGCACTCCTAATGCTACATTTTAGAATCTGATCAGTGATCAGCGATCATGGCGAGTCTCTGGACCCAACCT
Source organism: Anodontia alba (assembly GCA_964016985.1). Classification (NCBI taxonomy): domain Eukaryota; kingdom Metazoa; phylum Mollusca; class Bivalvia; order Lucinida; family Lucinidae; genus Anodontia; species Anodontia alba. The sequence goes on along the minus strand of OZ024822.1, from coordinate 62,897,839 downwards.
GAGCTTTTGTTTTTTGCATTTTGTCAAAGGAGCAAAATTATTTTGATATATCCTTTAGTGTATATATGGGTATACTTTAAAGGCATGCTAAAATATTTTTGCTCCCCTCTGCAAATAATGCTACTCTTAAAGAAAAGAATTTGGGCCCCTGTTTGACAAACATCGTACAAAATGACAGAAGTTTAGTAAGTGTAAGTTATCTCCTTGACTGTTTTCTATATAAATACCTGCGTCATCGTTAGCAACTATTTGACTGTTAACAAATTTCTGTATAAACAGAATCAACCAAAAGTTGCGCATTTAACATGGTCCGTTCTCTTTGCTCATCCGTACTCCTTCGAAAATCGTATAATTGACCTACTTTTCTGATATGTGCGATGTTTACTGTTAATCAACCTACTGAATGTATTTTAACAGATTCGTCATAAATTAGAAATGATATGTGATAGCTTATACTCAAACACACGATACCGTGTTGTAAAACGCAAAACAAAACTGAATGGATATATTAATTTTATGTCCAGTAAAATCATTAACACGATATCAATTCCATTAACTGTCAGCGGTTTCACTTGTAAGTGAGCAAACGAAAAACACAATGAACCATTTACTAGGAACTGTTTTATCAATGAAATGATCTCTAAATGGCTTTTAATGCATTGCTACACGAAAATGTACTGTTAGTGTGAAGCAAAATGGAAATAATAGTCTGTATTCACTAAGTCACCAACTTTGGGATACGTGTTTAGATGACCACCAATAACAGGAACCACGCTAACATGTCTATGTCTTATTAAATAAGATATTTGTACCAAGCGCTGATTTTATCTCTGCGAATGCTTCATTTAATGAGCCTTTCAGGAGCCTTTTGATGTTGAAAACCTATTATGGATGGTTGGCGTACCGGATGTGGATTTTGTACCAGGAGTTTTACTTGCGTCATGTGTGAAATTAATATGAAATTAATACTTTGAAAAATTGATGAGACATGTAAAATCAGTTTAAGCTATTTGTGGTAAAATTCACAAGCACGACTGATTTTTTCCCTTTGTGTACATTGGTCTAAGATGCTTATAATGGCTTGAATATAGTCCGTTAGTCAAATATGCGTACTTGCGCGAGAGCACGTGGTTGTGACTTGTAGCCCGGCAAGAGAAACGAAGGTCATGCTGACTGTAAAACATTCAGACTTTCGAACCAATGATGGCTGAAAGAAACATGTGCTACTATATTGTTGTTTACTCCACGCTAAAGTGGTGTATAGCGCATCTTGACTGCATATAAAAAGACCCGTGCAAATATTCCACGTATTTTATTTTTATGTTGACCTATCTTTCTTTGCTTCATTATAGGCTTTATCTGTGATTTATTTGTTGCCCGTAATAATTCATGGATGAGTTAGAAGACCTCTACCCGGACCAAACAAATATATGTTTTGCCACAATGGAAGCTGGGGGCGAGGATTAGCATCCCATAAAATTCCAAGTAATTAATTACTGACAGTTTCAAGGCGGTACTTTCATTGTGATACTGTTTTGTTAAATGCTCTGTAATGTTTCACTTACAAAAGTTTTTCTTTTAACATTTATGTAAGTTAAAGATAGATTCTGTTAAGTCTTTTTGGAAAAGGCCGCCAACACTGCTTGCCATGTATTATTTTATTATTTTTTTTGGCTGTTTAATTACGTTTGTTTTTCCTTTGATATTGAGGACAATGTGGATCTGTGTAAATTCCTGAGTTCACTTATTTACTTTTCTGCTTTAAACTTCATGCAACAGAAAATGAAAATGAGTTTTCCAAGGTTCTTGATTGTTATTTGGAATCAAGTTATTACATGTTTTTAAAGTTACCTGTTTAGCACAAGTTGTCAAGCTTGCTGAATTATTACACTTGTAAATCCAAATATTTTAACAGCCATTCGGCCATTTTATCAAGTGTTATACATAGTTTTGAAAAGTTTAGATCAAGTGTTCTCTGTTGATCTGCATCATTTAGACTCTTCCAAGTTTCCAAACAATATATTTCTATCTTTTGATTTATAACTTTGTGCTAAGGAGGCGTTGCGCCATTTTCTAATTACAACTGCAGAAATACTTCGTCAAATTTTCTATATAATTATACCATCTTAAGTTTTTTATCTTAGCACTGCAAGATTGTCACCCATAAGGTCCTTATGTGTGTGTGTGTGTGTGTGTGTGTGTGTGTGTGTGTGTGTGTGTGTGTGTGATAGGAACTATAATATAGCCAAGCCTACAGTGTTTAAACCAGCTAGTTATGAAGTTAGTGTACTGTTGTAGGATTTAATGACTGCATTATGAATTTGAAAATCGATTTCGTTGTTCGTACAAAAATTGTTCAGGTGTGTGTGTGATAGGAATTATAAAAGACAAACCTCCAGTATCAAGACCGATGAAAGAAATGATAAAGAATAAAAACATATTCTATGTGGTTATTTTATTTTTAAGTTTTAGCTTAACTAATACATTGAACTAGCACATTTCATCCATTTAGTATCGGAAAGGTCCGGTGGGGGAGACGATGTTGCTAGAAATATATATATATATATATATATATTGTAAGAAAAAGTAAAAAAAAAAAAAAACTATTTTATATTTATTCTAAATTTTAGAGTAAACTTTTCTGATACATTAAAGTACCAAATTAACTAAAACATGGGCCGGCCTCGGTGGCTCAGTTGGATGCGCGTCCGATTGGAGACCAGGAGGTCGCGGGTTAGACCCCCACCGAGGTCGGCAATATTCTTTCGTGGAAATTGATCATGAAATATTTTCTACGGTCATTCTTAGCCTTCCGCTGATTCAAATAGGGCAGTTGTCAGTTTCTGGCGAAAGAATGTGCACAATGCTGGTTAACCGCTTAGAGGACTAAGCCTGCCCAGTAAACGTGTGGTTAGGTAAACTGACCGCGCTCGACATGACCCCATTTGGGTTGGCTGGGCCGTAAAACCTCAATACACACAAAAAATAATTGAAACATGTGAGTGGTTAGGTATCGGTTATGTGTCACTGCAGACCTTCGCTAGCATATGGGATGAAACCTTACAGGCCACTATTGAGATAAACCAATTCAAACCTGGTCCGTGTCAATAAACGACTTTACAATAAAGTCACTAATAAAGTTCTGTTCAGTGATGCTGAAGACAAGTGGTAATAACCACCGGTGGAGTGAGGCAGTGATGTTCTGTCACCAAACACTCTTCAGCTATTGCCTCTAACGAATAATGATTTTTAGCATGCATTGGACACAGTGACATTTGGAGTCATCTAGAGAGACGAAAGAGCTCATAGGATTAGTTGATAGTCCCGACCAAAATCATCAGGACCTACAAAGTGGAAATTGGACTTGACAAGACAAAAAAAAAAAAAAAAAAAAAAAAAAAAAAAAACTGATGAAGCAAGACAAAACACCACTTCTGGAGGGTAACGCTGGCGCTTTTCCTTATTACAATGACCTTCCTATATGCTTGAGAATCTTGTACCGTAAATACAAAACATGAGGTAATGATAGAGGCCTTTTAAATGATATGTTACCGCAAAGTACTGAAACTCTCATACTTAGAATATAACAAGATAAGAAATATTTAAGAACATGAAAGATACCATCGGCTCTATAAGGATCCCTTCCTTGTCAAGGAACAAAAGCTCAGGTGGTAGGTTACATCGCACGTTCCTCAGAGATGGTAAAGACTGCAAGGTACAGTAGAAGCAATAAGACGTACAGAGGGAGAAGAAAAAAGGATATAGTAACAAGGATTGGATAGGTCATTGCTTCGCCAACGCACAACGAGCAGTTGAATGTTGGCTAAAAAATGGAGAGACCCAGTCTCAGTTAAATAAATCAGTGATATCCGGGCAGTCAACAAGGTCATCGAGCTAGCTTGAAATGAAATATTTAAGATTTTCTGCTTCCAGCTAATTAGTAATGTTCTATCCTGCTTTGGTTTAAACGTATTTTGTTTTATATTATTCGTCAGTGCATCAATATATCTACATAGACATTACATTAGTAAGATTAATATATAAAAGGGATACGAAGAAGTTATACAGCTTATGTAAATTCAGTTCCCTTAGTTCCTCAACCTGAACGTCAAATCAAAACATTGTGACCATGCATGTACAAGTAATTAACTAGCTAACTAATTGAATAAATAATGAAGGGAAAGAAATGTAAAAGGACAGAAGCGAGAGGGGTTCAATTTCTGAGCTTAGAGAATAGTGGATGTATACTAGAGACGTATTAAAATACAAATCGACAGAAATTGTTTTGCAGGTGCAATCATGATATTTAGGAGAGACGTAAAGAAAGTGATGTCGGGATCCTACTTTAAATAAATAAACGTCAAAACTTAAATCAAGAATTGAGACTTATGGAGTATATCCGATTTTCAGCCACAAATATATTGGTATATTAGAAAACCAAATAATATTCAGACAACAGATTATGTTTTCAGCTGTTTAGAAATTAGTATTGGTTTGTAGGTCAGCTCAAGAGGAGATTTCATTGTGTTTGATTCTTTGGATAAATGTATGTACATATTTAAAAATGATTCATTCGCTTCATCTGTTAAAGGTAGTTGCGGTCATGGTACCTAAGCCATAATCCAAACTCATAAATCCGTAACGGAATGACGAATCAGAATGGCCAGACCGACAGACATGGACCCCAGAATAAAGGGTGTAATCAGGCGTCCGCGGATAGTAAGCATTACTTGGTAAGCAAACTTCGCCCACCATGCCCATAGGCCTGAACGAAGGAAATATCGGTAGAAGCGTATGTCCGGGATTTTGGAAATCTACTTATGGCGCATGTGTGGCAAAACAATCAGAAACAATTCTGAAAACTACCACATTGTAGGGATTGACCAGATCATGATGTCTGTTAAAGTGATGTGCCCGAACAACAGGTTATGTGATGTTGGTTGGCAGAACTACATCATGCATCATATCCGTTCTTATAGCATTATACTTTCGGCATTCTAATAGAAAATGTTTGTTGGTCTCGGGTAGTCCACGTGTGCATCTCGTGTCTTCCATTATATTTTTATGGTAAAGATAATAGTTTAGTGAGCTACAGTCAGTTCGAAGTCTTGCAGGAAAAAAAAAAAACAAAACAAAAAAACAAACAAAGAACAAAAAAAAAAAAAAAAAAAAAAAAAAAAAAAAAAATAAAAAAAACAAGTTTATGGTTTCTTCGTCGAGAGCTAAGCTCTTCCATCCTAATTCATTATACAGTGAAGAAAGAGTGACTAGCTTTGTTGTTCCTGATACTACCGGCTTTGAGTTTGATCGAACGGAGTGCAATTGTCCCATACAAGATCTTAAGTTTTTCATCAAACTGGAATTTGAGTTTGGGCATCATATTTATTCGTGACCAAGCTTTAGATGTGATAAGCTTGATATATTTATGCCAGGTTCCATCAGTTGAGAAAACTACTCCGAGATGTTTGTGGGAGGTATTTTTTCAGTCTGTTTGTTGTTTAGGATCAATTCAGGATGCCGTAGATCAGCACGTCTTCTTGAAATTAGAAGAGATTCAGATTTAGCAGGGCTGAAAGTGAGAATCCATTTTGTTGCCCAATTATTATTTTTTACGAAAAGGACGTTGTTCATAACAGCTCCTTGAGTATTCTGTTATTTGTTCCATCGGGTCCGAAAGACTTTCCCAGTTGGAGATTCTGCAGTATATGTTTGACTCCAGTCACCGTGATTTCATGTATTCGCTTGCTCATTGTGGAAAGTCTGACTTCCAATGTTAAAGATGACTACTCGAAATAAAATGAAATGATCTAGAAGTTTGTCCAAATGCCCATTATGTATGATACGTTGACATTTTGACAATAGAATTGGTAAATTGTCTCCCATGTGAAAAATGATGGCATAAACTCCGGGTGTATTTATTCAATTCATGAGTAAAAACTTGGGAAATTCTTGGTCAAGACAGATTACAGGTCATTCATTGTCCTTAAACTATGATGTAGACTAGGTTCATTCACATTTTCTAGATATGTAGCAAATGCTGTATGGTTTACACCACAATGTGGCAAACGGCTAAAACGTACTGATCAGAAGACTAGCTCCAAGGCTCATAATTAGAATTTGATGTTGGTACATGTCAATTCGTTGCGTAATTTATATGTTTCCATGTCTCAGCGGGGATGTTTGTGATGTGCCAACACCTGTTCGTTTTAAATGTTCTTTCGACAGTTGCGAGATTATGCTGCGTTCAGCACGCTTAATTCAGTACAGTGTATTTATATTACAAAATCTCAGGAAAGAATTCCGCAGCACAACAACCAATATTCAACAGAACACAATAGAAAATAACAGTTAAATATAGAAAATTTATTCTCTCAATTGGTTTTCGCTTTTCCGCTTTACAAAAACTAGTGAAAATACACAGGAAATGCCACGGTCACATGAGGCACCATCGGAGGGAAGAGAAATAAACAATGACAAACCAACTCCCCCATATGAAGCTACCGACGTATAAACAAAGAAAACTGCAACAAAGAAATTGCCTTGGAAAAAAAAAATCTTCAAGTGGGTTACAATGGCGCCGTTCTCTGATGTCATCTTTTATAACGTCAATTTACGTGTCAGTAACGTCAACGTCATGTCATTTGTCATCAATTTCGTACCGTGGTAAATTTTTCCTTTAATGATAACGCAATAAAAATGAGTTATTTTGCTAACAGCGATCTGTACGCTCTGTTTTTACGTTGAAACTGTGTATTTTGGTGAAAAGTCGTGCACAGTTGTCTAATGTTAGCTTATCGGTAGCATTTTATGTATATTCAATGAATTGCTGAAATCCTGAAAGTTCATTTAGGTCGTTCTCTTTCTTTCCTGCATTTATTTGACCATTGTGAGGCAGCTAATACTGCACGCAATATATTTATGTTCAGAATGAAGGGTAAATAATTTCAGCAGGCGATATTTTTAATTTCTATTACCAGAAAATTTGTCCATTTCATGCAAGTTGTCCCTTTAGGAGACAATTTGCATGAAATGTAAAAGCCTATTTATATAAAAAAAAAAAGGTCACGATAAAATTAAACTCGCTGAGGAACTTTTTAAATATACCCGTAGAATACGTCTTTAGGAGTTCTTTGCCGAGGATGACCTCTCTAACAATACACATAAAGAGCAAGACAGTTTTTTTTTTTCAATAGAAAACAGTCGTCATTCACGCCTCCTAGTGGTCGCGACGTTTATTTAGATTTTTACATAGAAGCTATTTCACAGGAATTATTGCAGGCTGAACCTAAAATTATAAAGCATAGCAATATTTCTAAGTCTGAATTTACGTCGTTTCAAAGTCTGGCACGTGACAATTCCATTGTCATCAAAAAGTCTGATAAATCAGGTACTATCGTTGTTATGAACAAATCTGATTACTTCGCCGAAGTTGAGCGTCAGTTGCATAATAGTGAATATTATGAAAAATTAGTCTCAGACCCATCTAAAGAGGTGCAGTCAAGAATAAGTGACTGTATTCAGAAACTCAGTGCAGAGAATCCTAACAGCTATGATGCATTTGAACCTTTTCCGTCTGAAATACGGACTCCAAAGTTCTACATTTTACCAAAGACGCATAAAACAATTGATGCCAGCTTGCCTCTAGGGTATCCGGGTCGTCCGATTGTTTCAGCATGTAATTCTAGCACAGACAGCATTTCCAAGTATATTGATTATGTCTTAAAACCTCTCATGCAGTCCCTTCCATCCTATGTAAAAAACACGACAAATTTCATTCAAAAGCTTAAATCCTTCAAACTGTCTCATGCTAATTCATATCTAGTGACTTTGGATGTGTCGTCATCATACACTAATATCCCCTCATAATGATGGTCTGGATGCTTGCAGGCATTTTCTTACTAGTGATACTTATACTAGAAATCAATTGCCTGTTGACTGTATTCTTAGTTAAATCCGACTCGTTCTTGAAAATAATCACTTTCAGTTCAATAATGACAATTACCTCCAGAAAATGGGTACTGCTATGGGTAGTCCTATGGTACCCGCGTACGCGTCGTTTTTTATGGGTAAACTTGAACATGACTTTCTCAAAAGTAGATCTCTTGCACCAAGTATATGGTTGAGATTTTTGGATGACATTTTATGGTATGGGATCATTCCATAGAAAGCTTACATAGTTTCATAGATGCTCTGAATTCTTTTCATCCATCAATCAAATTTACATATAACATTTCCACAAAGACTGTAAACTTTCTTGGTGTTACTGTTTCCAAGTCCGAAAACCTGGAATTTGTTACCTAATATATACGTGAAGTCCACAAATGTTCACCAATATGTTGAATACTCATCTTGTCACCCTAAATCGTGCAAAAATGGCATTCCCTATAGTCAAGGTAAAAGATATAGAAGCATTATTTCTAATGACAAACTATTCGAAGAAAGTATTCTTCAACTGCGCGATTTTTTTCATGAGAGAAATTATCCTGCATCTATTGTCGATGAGGCTATGGGTAATGTTTCTTCATTAACGCAGGACGAGGCGTTGAAAACATCAATCAAAACGGGAGATAAAAATGTTATCCCCTTTGTTATTGAATACAACCCGTCTTTGCCTAACATAGGTCTGGTTATAAACAAATACTGGAACCTGTTACAGCTGTCGCAAAGTGCTAGCGTTAATTCTGTACACGCTTATAAACCTATTTTGGCGTTTAAACGACCTAAGAATTTACGTGATTACCTGGTACGCTCGTCCTTCGTCGAGGAAACTCATCATTTTTCTCAAACATGTGACCGACGTCGATGCTCTCATTGTAAAAATATTATTAAAACTGATGTTTTTACCAGTAGTAGCACTCAAGCGTCTTTTAAAATGCGGTTTTCAACAAGTTGCACGTCTCAGAATGTCATTTATCTGATAGAATGTAAACGTTGTAACATGCAATACATTGGTCAAACAAATCAACAAGTTTCCAGACGTATTAATAGTCATAGATTTGATATTAATACTTACGATGGTCAAGGCTATGCTACTAATGTCGCTTTGCATTTCAACTCGGATTCTCATTCAGTTGACGATTTTAGATTTGTTCCTATCGATGTTGTCAATAATGAGATGGATCGTCTTTGTAAAAAAAACCTACTGGATTCATAAACTTGACACTTTGTATCCAAAAGGCATGAATTCAAAGCCTCTTTATATATTAAGTAGACTAGCGTACAATTTGTTTGTTCCTATTAATACCTTTTTTTAATATGCGCTATAGGAATAACTTGCATCAACATTGATCCAGTATTTTGTTTTGCTATTCTGCGTTTGTGTCTGGGTACGGCTGGCCCCGTGGATGCTGGTCCGTGTCTATGCTTTTCGAGTCTGCGCGGTAGCGCAGCCTGGTTGGGTCTATACTATGTTACATATTGGTATCTTGGTGTCCTTGCCAACAGCTTAATAATTGATCAGCCTGCGCGGTTACGCAGCCAGATTCTTTTATTTTGCTGGCCTAAATACTTCCTCCTGGATGTCTGCTGTGCCCGGACCTGTGGTATTTTATCCGTTACGCAGCTGTTCGTAAACTTTGCATGCGCGCCAGGCTAAGGCTCAGATCAGCTTGCGCATCCCGCGCGGTCTGATCTGAGTCTTCGCTGTGCGCTCTATGGAAGGCCGGGATATATATACTTTATGCGGCCGGTGGTGACTTTTATCTGGCTGCGCGGATGCGCAGGCTGATCTTGGTCTTCGCTTGTCTCATACTTGTGTACTGCGGGAATTGCTGTGCCCCGGATAACTTGCTTTATTGTACATTGCCGCAATTTCTAATGTGACGTAGCTGGCGTGGCGCATCGCATTACGTTACGTTTTCGTGCGCGACGTCATCTATATCTGTTGTTTATTATATCCTGAAGAAGCCGTGATGGCGAAACGTTGATGTTACTACATGATAAAAGTTAATACATGATTAAAGTGTTGGTGTTGATTTACTGTACCAAATTAAAAGCCGATTTATGAAATATTAAATTAGCTTAGAGTAGTTGTGATTTAAAACGCTTGCTCACTTGTGAAATAGTGTTATGACTACACGATTGACTTAACGTGTTATAAAGAATGTTGGACGTTGCAACTGCGGATAAAACATTCAGGTTAAACAATAAACGTTCAATGTAGTTGACGGGTTATTTTGACTATTATAAGTGCATACCAATACACTCTTCCTTCATGTGTTCGGTTACATTAGGACATGTAGGGTCTGAACCTAGGTCATAAATAGATAAAAACTTGATAAAACTTGTGTACACATTAGAAGCGACATGTTTAACTTTATCCTGATGAAACAAATGCCTAGACGATTACTCTTGATGAACGAAATAGACCACTATCTCCAATTTAGGAAAACCTAACGTTTTTAAGGTCCCATTTTTAACCCGATCTCCACTAAACTCTGCCCTATCAATTTTAATGATTGCAAGATGTCTGTTTAAAAAGTGTTACTGGCTCACATGAGGTAAGAAGATAGATAAAAAATCAAATCGCACGAAAGCCTTAACCTATGTCTAACTGAAACCTCATAAACATTAGTCGGATTATTTGTCTTAGTTACGTCTAGATCAATTATAAATTCGGTCACATCAATGCAGGGAGAAATTAGTATCAGTCTGTTGAAGCTGCAGCAAAGCAATTTGGACCACATGTGGAGTTTGACAAGAAAATTTCAGTTGTAATGCAACATGTATGAAAGTGTAATACAACATGTATGAAAGTGTTTATATAGTCTTATATATCTTGTGGCTGCGGCTTAGTCCGGGTCACTGACAACATAACACATTTCATTAGTACTGTACGTGTAATATTATTGTGCATTTGATCAATATTTCTAATTTACACATTCACTAACCCTCGTATATTATCAATGATCAGCATATATACTTCCGTGATTATTTTCTCTTTGCGGAATTTCTGAAAAATACAAGTAAACACTGTACAAATGTAAGATCTAATTATGCGTGCTTGAAGTTCATGCGCATACTGTATACCTTTAGCTACAAAGACACTATATCAGGGATTCTGATTAGCATCAACATCAAACTCTAACGGATAACAGCAAGGATCAAGATCAAACTAAATGGGCATCGTCAAGCGCAAAAATGCCTTCGAACAGGAACAAAATGTGCAGAAGCGCATAAACAAAATTATCATACGGGTCTTTGCTCATTCTTCACATATTCTGTAATATCCAATGGTTCAGCTAGCGAACTGAAGATCCTTATTAGACCGCGCAGGCACAGGATGATCTGGACCTTCGTTGTCGGCATAGGCCCGAGAATACGCTTAGGCATGGCGCGCCCACATAATAAGCCACCAATAGTGCTGATCCTATGCAAATACAATTGTAGTCAGGACCATTGCTATACAAACCGCTGATTAGCATCAGAAAATTTCAATACATATATCCAATGAAATTGGGCCTGACCTTTGTTTGAACATCTGCTCAAATGATCGTTCAAGGGCCAAATTATAACGAAAACACGCCTATTCAAATATATAGAAAATTTCACTTCCAAAAAACTGAAAATTTTCAGATAAAGAACTCTTATATTTTTCATGTGTTTGCTCAAAACATAGATTGTGGGTACTCGTTAGAACCGCCTTGCCGAGGAGGTTCTAACGAGTACCCACAATCTATGTTTTTGAGCAACAATAAGAAAAATAATGTATACCCCTGTAAACGCCAGTTTTACAATATAAAAGTGGGGTTTAAGGGGGTCAAAATTATATAGGCATGTTTTCGTGATGTAGTCTTCTTGCATCAATTTATGACTAGTGGGTTCTTCCATACTGGAATTTGAACTAAACCACTATGAATTTAAGTGAGTTACAATACTGCAGTTTTCTGTGATATTCAATTGCAAACCATACAGGTCCTGATCAAACGCCGCATTCAATCTAGGCCTCTGCTGGCACACCGTCAAAATCCAGTTGATGGGGCATTAGGAATCAGTGGTTTAAAATATATCAAGAACACCTATAAAACACTCAGTTCTTAGGCGGCCCACGACTTGACAATGTGCAAGGCATGGCATATGCTTATATTTTTGACGGTTACCGAAGATAATGATAATGATGATTATGATGATGGCGATGGTGGCAGTGGTGATTATGGTTGTGATGATTATGATGATGATGATGACAATAGTTTTTAATGATGATGACGATGATCATCAGCATCCGTTTTTCTACATGCAGAAACTTGTTTGCATCAAAAATATAAAATCGACAAATAGAGACGGTGTTCATAAGATTGCGCTGTTTGCATGTGCAATAAGAATCTTTTTTTTTTAAGTTGTGCACCATACACACTTCCTTGTAAATGAAAGCAATTAGATACAACTTGCCACCATTTTGTCACAACGGAGGCAATCTTTGTGGCTTCCGATTTGTATACCTGCACACAAATCCATTTCTAAAAAAGAATCTGCTCTATTAGAAAATAAATTTCCTCTCCGTTGGTGCAAATTTATTCCTTATAGGCTAGACAATTTTTCAAAAAGGCCAAAAAATATTTTTGACTGACGTACTTCCCCTAAAGGTGTATCCATTCCCCTTAATGTTGCAATTAGACACGTGGTATTGTTTTTGTGTTGTGTTTCCTTGTATTTTATAACCTTATGACGTAAATTATGGTCTTGTTGTTTTGTTTAGTTTTTTTTAGATATTAATAATATATCATAGATGTATGTTTATTAATTTGCTGAGCACCCTTGGTTTGATGATTACAGCATAAATGGCAAATGTCATTTTTCGAAGTCACCGCCTGACAAAATTGAGCTATAAATTTACGAAGCCGTTTAATTGTGGATGAAATCGTCGATATTCCGCATTTTCTAGATAACATACAGCTTGATGGCTGCAACTCCGGGAGCAAGACTAGATTGTTTAATCAAGGCTACGAGTGAGTCTTTCCGATTGGTTATTTTCCTTGACTACAGAAGAATGCGGAGACAACGCTGTAAAAGACATTTATCGGTGCGCTGCTAGTGAAAGCGCGTGATATTGATATGGTTATTAGAGCAGAGTTATTCGTGTGCTGATGTTCCTATATGAATACATCGAAGTGCTGAAAAGGAAAACTACAAAACATTTCAGACGGCATATGGATTTGAAAATCTTGAAGGTAAGGCATATTGTGTGTGAAGTACCTTATTAGGAAGATTACATGTTTTAACTTACGCTGACATCTGCATGGCAGTTAATGCGCATTCTCATAGCATAAAACATAAAAGCTGGAAACATAAAACATGATTTGGTACAAGTAGATGGCTATTTATGACAAAATTGCAGCAACATATCTAAAGTATCAAAGATATAATTCAATTCTACTACTACTACTACTATTGCCACTAATAATAGTAATGATAATAATAATAATAATAATAATAATGATAATAATAATAATAATTTACACACTTGTTGTTAAGTTTTTGTTTTTTTTTTGTTTGAAATGCCTAAACTACCGATTATGATATTTCAAACAACGGCCAACCAGACAGTTGTTCTAGTTTTACTGGATACACATTGACCGTTAGCAAAATCAAAATACTACTATATTTTGTGAAAGACATGAACACGTCTTCTCCGTATCGCTTTCAATCATTACTATCAAGAGTTACAAATAACAAAATTGAGCCGAGACACATAATTTTTACAAAGCCATATGTCCGCCTGAGAAAGTCTTGAATCGTTGGCTACCCATCTACTGCCCTGCGAAGTCTCAGATCGGTTGCGAGATTTCGCGATCCGAGTTTTTGCTGGCCATCACGAAAACATACCTATATAATTTTGATCCCCTTAAACCCCACTTTTATATAGTAAAACTGGGGTTTACAGGGGTATACATTATTTTTCTTATTTCTGCTCAAAAACATATATTGTGGGTACTCGTTAGAACCGCCTCGACGAGGCGGTTCTAACGAGTACCCATAATCTATGTTTTGAGCAGAAATATGAAAAATATCAGATTGTTTTATCTGACAAATTGCCATTTTTTGGTGGTAAAATTTTCAATATATTTGAATAGGCATGTTTTCGTAATGGCCGCATATACATTCTAATTGGCAATGCTTTTGTCCCGGCTTATTATTAGGATGCTTGCAATACATTTTATGATGCTATAAAATAACGTTATTCCCAATTCTACTTCATATAAAGTCTATATAGAGGATCTTACACGAGTGGTCATTTCATATGAAATTTATGAAACGAGCCTACGGCGAGTTTCATAAATTTCATATTAAATGACCACGAGTGTAAGATTCTGTTTATCATATGACCCTTTTAAATTGGATTTTTATCGCCTTTAAAGTTGACAATTGTTCAACAGGAAATGCATGGTTGACATGGACGTCGCCATGACGTTACTTGTTCCCGCCAAAGTGTTATATAACGTGTGGTTATACGATTTTTATAACATGACGTTATCCACTGAATAACAGCGACGTCATATGATAATTTTTTCTATTTATTCGTTTTTGCAAAATGATGTTTTCATGTTCAGAACTTTAATTACCGTCGGAATAAAGTTCTGACTGGATAATGTCTGAAACATGGCTATTGGTATCATACACTTCGTAAGGCGTTTGCCAAGCTTAAAGAAGTATTCTGTATTGATTTGATTGGTACTTACATCATTGGTCGGAATGGGCTTCTGCAACAAGGTATACCGAAACTGGAGTTTTATGGTGATTTAGTTTATACATTCAGAGAGATTGTTGGGAAATCTCTTTTGTTTTTCGGATCGCTTCAAAAAGATTGATAAATGAACAGATTGCAATATTATGTGTAGACAACATGCCTAATTACTGACATAATCAAAGCCGATACTTTTTCTTTTCTCTTTAATTGTGCGATTTTTGTACAAAGTGACGGCCTCGAACTAAAGCTTACCCAAGTGGGTAGATACCCGAAGTTCTGTCGTTGGCCTGGTTTTCCAAAGATTGGCTAATAATTTTCTTCTGCTCTGACTGCCAGTGCAATATATTTTTTGTCACGAGCCTAATCATTGTTTTAGCGCAATTATTTAAATGCGATTTAATGGTGTCATCTTTTCTTCTGTGAGGATACACTGATTGATCTAGCAAGCTTCTACTCGAACTGAACAATTCTATGTAAAGCGATGTAGTGCTATCAGATCATAGAAACAAAAACATTGTTTCAAAAGAAATATCATAAGTAACATAAAACCAGATTTCCATTAACCCATTTAAGCCTAGCGTCCTATAAAAGAGACGTAGGCCAACAGTGATGATTCGATCCTGTAAAATAGCCTAACCGCCATCCAGCCTCTCATCTCAAACTGCTGGCCGCTCTAAGACTGTATTTCTGATATTGTTTCCTTTTTGTTTTACTTTGTGCCCTCTGGCTACACAGTTATTTTTGTTCTATCCTGTTCTGTGCCTTGTTATTGTGGTTGTCCTTGTGATGACACCGTGACCGCTCTCGGGGAAGAGGAAGCCGGTCGTGCTTGGCTAGTTGTAAAGTTATTTTTTAGCTTTGTATATGCCTGTTTGTTTGCGCATGCTCTCAGCATCAGAGGTACTCGTAGATTGCGATCTTTGATTATGGCAAACAATGCTATAAGAAAATCCCTACATTCTTTATAGCATGATCTAAAGTTACGTCATGGGAAACCCGGCGGCCATATATGTCTCAGCCAGACGCTTTTTATTTGCATGTACTTTTATAAGTTTTGAGATTCGTGTAGGATATTATTAAAAACGTCATGGAGAAATTCGAAAACGACAAAAGAAATTGGTATATAAGCCAGATAGGATCTTTTATGATTGTTTCTTTTTATTTTCTATTTAATGCAGGGAAAATGTTTTTTTTCCAAACGATGTCGAAAAAAGAGTAGGCAGATATCTCACATGAAATATAAACCCTTATTTTCTCTGAAAAAAATAAAACAACAACAGCAATTTAAAAATAATAATAATAATAATAATAATGATAATAATAATAAAAACAAAGAAAATGTTTCAAAGTGTCATCTATTGTAGATTAGCACTAAAAGTTAAAAATGTTGATGTAATAATAATAACAACAATAAATGTGAAATATGTATTATTATCATAAACATAGTTAAAACGCCTATTATTTGTACATTAATATGAGATACTTATGCCTGGCGCTTCAAAACTTGGACCTTGATGAACAGTTTTAGAACTAGATAGGACGTCGCAAAGCCACGTCTGATCTAGGACTACAATGTTTGTATTGAACAAAATAACTGTTTTAAAAGAAATATCATTAGTAACATAAACACGATTTCCATTAACTTGTCTAAACCTAGCGTCCGAAAGAAGAGACATAGGCAAACAGTGTGACCCAGACACCCATTATATTAAAAAATGGACCGGTCCGAAGAGAGAATGTAGAAGACGCCATTCAGTATAAATGGGTTAAATCAAAAGTGCAGCAAGGCAATACATGAGTGGAAGAGTCCATTTGACATTTAAAAATAGAAATTGTACTGTGCAGTTTTTTTGTTTGTTTTTTTTTGTTTCGTTTTCGAAACGTGTCCTAGAATTTCATTACGAGAACACGCCTATTCAAATATATAGAAAATTTCACCTCCAAAAACTGAAACTTTCAGATAAAAAAAAAACTCTGATATTTTTCTTATTTCTGCACAAAACATAGATTGTGGGTACTCGTTAGAACCGCCTCGACGAGGCGGTTCTAACGAGTACCCACAATCTATGTTTTTGAGCAGAAATAAGAAAATCAATGTATACCCTTGTAAACCCCAGTTTTACTATTTAAAAGTTGGGTTGCAGGTGGTCAAAATTATATAGGTACGTTTTCGTGATGTGTAGATGCCAGTCCATTAACATGACAGTAGTATCAGAAAAAGACACATCTGCACATGTAAATGGAAACCCATGTCACACCAGCAGTAATCTGGGCCTAATGATCAGTAATGAGAACCATGCAAAACGGTTAACATTTAAAATAGAGGATATACTGTTTTCGAAATTCAAATTTTTTTTATGTGTCAATCCATTAAATGATTATCTCTGTGTGTATTTACCCATTACGAAAACACTCCTATTCAAATATATTGAAAATTTTACGACCAAAAAAGGAAATTTTTCAGATAAAAAATTCTAATATCTTTCATATTTCTCCTCAAAACTTAGATTGTGGGTACTCGTTAGAACCGCCTCGGCGAGGCGGTTCTAACGAGTACCCACAATCTATGTTTTAAGCAGAAATAAGAAAAATAATGTATACCCCTGTAAACCGCAGTTTAACTATATAAAAGTGGGGTTTAAGGGGGTCAAAATTATATAGGTGTGTTTTCATGATGCTTTTAAAGCTTACCACAACTGTAACAGATGACATTTTTTTTTTTTAATCAAATAAGGCTCGATATTTCATGTGAATCGTCTGCTTAACGAACGATTGTCATAAAATGTCAAATTATATGTTCTGTAAAAAATAATAATTAGCAAAAATAGAACGTTGTCTGCTAATTTTTTTCTCAGCGCTTTAAGGATTAATACATGTTATTTAAGAAATATTTTTCGCTACTGAATTATCGCGACTAACGCATGGTGTTGGAGGACAGGCTGCGAACTATTCATTTACAATGTACGACGGTGAAGCCGGAGTGAATAAATATTCGCATCTGCCCGACAACACTATGCGTTAGTCGCAATAATTAAATTTTAACACGATACAGAAAGGAAAATCGACATTGTTGCAATGTTTTCCAAAGAACTCTTTTGTAGCGGACGACTCGAGAAGTAAATGCATGCGACGTCATCAAACGCGCCCTTTTGCATGCACTTTGTTGAGTCATGTCGACGACGTGAACTATTGTAGTTTGAGCATGGTGACGTTTCCATTAGGCTGAATGGGAAATCGCTAACGTCATGTTAGAATATAAGAGTAAAACGTTAATGCAAAGCTATTCGATTTAAGCATTGCCTTGTGAATTGCGTGTGCTAGTTTGTCCATCAAGCTATTTCTACCAGCGTTTTGATAAAAATCAATCCGATTCGAGTTCCAGAATTAACAGCAGCTATACATGTCTCTAGACATAGAAATGCTATGTTATTCTTACAGATGTAGCTTTCAAACGGTTGACAGATGCACAACGTGTGAAAGTGGCCATTAGGTCATCTGCGAGCAGCAGACCCAGATTGAAAGGCATTGGGTTTAACATCTTCATATTCCATACACATTTTTTCCCAGAAAAATAGACATTTACATTCCATACAAATCGTCTCCTTCCTCAGGAGACACTTACGTTTGGACAGTGGAAGTCTTTTTTTTTTTCTTGAAAAAATTAAGAAAACTATTTCAATGTGTCATTCTCTGCAATTGTTACCCTGCATATGAGGCTTAAGTTCTTTTAAGGAGACAAAGAAATATAAATTTCGCGTTTGTGTATTGCATTACAAAAACACGCCTATTCAAATATATTGAAAATTTCGCCTCCAAAAACTGAAAATTTTCAGATAAAAAACTCTGATATTTTTTCATATTTCTGCTCAAAACATAGATTGTGGGTACTCGTTAGAACCGCCTCGGCGAGGCGGTTCTAACGAGTACCTACAATCTATGTTTTTGAGGATAGATAAGAAAATAATATATACTCCTGTAAACTCCAGTTTTCCTATATAAAAGTGGGGTTTAAGGGGGTCAAAATAATATAAGTATGTTTTCGTGATGAATGTCATTCGCGCTTTTTAATGAAAAAAGTGCACCTTCATAAATTAAAAATCTACGCTTTTGATTTACTGATTCGCGCTTTCATAGAACGCCGACTTTTTGTGCTTCAGAATTAGCGGAAGTTCCTATAGATGGCTATCAAACTGTCACAAATGTAAAACACAGACTTCATGAGACGTTGCGAAGCATAGTCTTCATGAAACATCATGACGCATAGCCATCGTGAGATTTCATGAAGCACAGTCTTCGTGAAACATCATAACGCATAGCCATCGTGAGACTTCATGATGCACACACAGTTTTCGTGAAACATCATGAGCATAGCCATCGTGAGACTTCATGATGCACAATCTTCGTGAGACATCATGACGCATAGCCATCGTAAGACTTTATGAAGCACAGTCTTCTGAGACATCATAACGCATAGCCATGGTGAGACTTCATGAAGCACAGTCATCTTGAGACATCATGACGAATAGCCGTCGTGAGACTTTATGAAGCACTGTCTTCGTGAGACATCATGACGCATAGCCATCGTGGGATTTGATGAAGCACAGTCTTCGTGGGAAATCGTGGCGCATAGCCATTGTGAGACTTTATGAAGCACAGTCTTTGTAAGACATCATGACGCATAGCCATCGTGAGACTATGAAGCACAGTCTTCGTGAGACATCATGACGCATAGCCATCGTGAAACTTCATGAAACACAGTCTTCGTAAGATTTTATGAAGCACATTCTTCGCGAGGCATTGTAAGAGGAGTTAGAATGTATCGACAAATACTGATTAAACAGAACGAAACTTTAGAATAAACAACATAATACTGCAACAGACCAACTGCACTGGAAAAATATGCAGAAAAATATAGAGGGGTGGATGAGTGAAGAGGATGGCTTAAATTAGTTTTTAAACGCGCGAAATTCCGCCCTTATGTCTGATGCACCTAAACAATACAAACATACAAACTTAAGAGGGGTCTCATCACGAAAACATACCTATATAATTTTGACCCTCTTAAACCCCACTTTTATGTAGTAAAACTGGATTCACAGGGGTATACATTTTTTTCTTATTTCTGCTCAAAAACATAGCTTGTGGGTACTCGTTAGAACCCGCTCGGCGAGTAGGTTCTAATGAGTACTCACAATCTATGTTTTGAGCAGAAATATGAAAAATATCAGATTTTTTTTATCTGATTTTTTTTTTTTTTTCAGTTTTTTTTTTAGGTGAAATTTTGTATATATTTGAATAGGCGTGTTTTCGTAATGTTCTTTCCCATCAGTGAAACATCCGTGACAGTAAAGCACGTATAACCACAAATACTATGGAGAAACAAAGCAGGGGCTTGATAGCGATCTCATCACGAAAACATGCCTATATAATGTTGACCCCCTTAAACCCCACTTTTATATAGTAAAGTATACATTGTTTTTCTTATTTCTGCTCAAAAACATAGAGTTCAGGGTACTCGTTAGAACCGCCTCACCGACCACAGACAACGAACTATTTTGAAACAGATTAAAACATTAACCGTCAGTTAGTTTGAGGACCGAATCAACGACGGTCAATTAAGTAGGGAGGCAAAGTTATCGAACATAGTTGGGTTAACAACAATGCATGCAATTCGCCGCAGAATATTCATGTTGTAACCTATCGTTTTGTGACGAGTGGTAATCGTTTAAATTGTTTAATTGTTTTTAATTGTTCCGAAAAATCGATATTTAAATAGAATATCATTGTTGTAACTTATCTTTTTATAGAGTGATAATCGTTTCTGATTATTTAATTGTTGAATTCATCTTAAAGTGTTCCGAAACATCAGTATGTACAAAATCTTTCTAATTTATAGACCCTTTCACCATCATATCTTATCCCAAAATCCATTCATTTAGAAGTATTTTCTAACCAAAGTCAAATCTAAGAAAATTTGTTAACACACACACACACACACACACACACACACACACACACACACACACACACACACACACAGTTCTTACGAACTTCTTCAGCTTGTAAATCACACACACACACACACACACACACACACACACACACACACACACACACACACACAGTCCTTACGAACTTCTTCAGCTTGTAAATAGAAACTAGGTTTTGGCAATGACTTTAAAACATGTAATTAGGTTTTCTACATACTATACTTGTAGTGCTAGGATCTGTGATATATAAGACTAAATTAATGTCCCCTCGCAGTAGCCTGGTCTATTTGGATAACTTAATATCTGGTTCAAAGTGATTAACAAATTGAGCGATTTATTGATATGTGTCTTAATATGTCTGGTTCTAGTCCTGGTTAGCAGTAGACTTCCAGCAAAATGGTGCGATTTTTGGCCATCGTGTAATCACTTGATACTCATTTCAAACATTGATTTGTTAACACCCAGTCAGCATTCTACGTAAATCTATATCGGGCCGTCATCGGCCCGTCAGGGTAGCTGACGGGCCGATGACGGCCCGATGTAGATTTATGTAGAATGCTAGCTGGGCACTTGAAGCGCCAATCATAATTGCAGCAGACAACATTTTCATATATTTTTTTCTTAAGTTTTAAAAGAAAATATGTCTCGATTTTTCATGTGAATCGTCTGCCAAGCCAACAATTAATATAGAATGTTAAAACTGATGTCCTCTGAAAAATAATAATGAAAAATGAATAAATGAATAAATAAATAAAATGAAATGTTGTCTGCTATAAATTTTGCTTGGCCATTTAAGATTTGTATACGCAAAACAGACCTATACATACAATGCACATCCAGATTAGATGCAGCAGAGTGTACCGTCTTATCAAGTTCTAAACAGTTTGTCACAATAACCATTACGAAAACACGCCTATTCAAATGTATAGAAAATTTCACCTCCAAAAACTGAAAAATTTCAGATAAAAAAACTCTGATATTTTTCAAATTTCTGCTCAAAACATAGATTATGGGTACTCGTTAGAACCGCCTCGGCGAGGCGGTTCAAACGAGTACCCACAATCTATGTTTTTGAACAGAAATAAGAAAAATAATGTATACCCCTTTAAACCCCACTTTTAATATATAAAAGTATGGTTTAAGGGGGTCGAAATCATATAGGCATGTTTTTGTGATGAAAGTCTGTTAAGAAGTCTCTGCTTAACAGGTGCTTAAATAAATAATGAACCATGCCAATAAAGAATAGTAACTGTTATAATAATATCTGCTAAACTTTACCACTCTCCGGGCTGAATCAGGAGGCGACAAACTATACTTTTTTTTTTTCTTTTTTTTTTTTTTTTTTCAAGAAGAAAGACTTTGACATTTCATGAAATTGTCTCCTAAGAAAATGATTTGCATGATATGTCAAAACCTATTTTCTGACAAAAATATTATTCAAATGTCGGCTACAGAATTTTTTTCCTACCTAGCTATGCGCCACACAAATCGTGCGATCAAGCCTTCTATTCAGCTTGAGGTATAAAACAATCACGTTAAGTCACGTATCATTGAGCTGCAGCGTATTAAATGCACCTGAGCCACCTCCTGACAAAACCAACACAATAGCATGTGCGCTCTGCGAAGACTCAGATCAGACTGGGCGGGTCTGACCAGAGTCTTTGCTGTGCGCTCAATGGGTAGCCAAGGACCCAAGCTTTCTTAATGCGGACAGCGGAGACTCTGGTCAGACTGGGCGAATGCCCAGGCTGATCTAAATATCCGCTGGGCGCACATGCCATGTTTGCTTCTCATGATTGCTTATTCTTGATGATGACTGCTCAGCTCAGTCTGTACATCAGCGAAGTTTTGCCAGTCTTCGCTGAACATTCTAAGGATAGCTAACGATCCAGGACATACATATGGACAGCGAAGTCTAATCTGAATGTTGCGCCAATGCGCGTATGTGCGCAAGCTAAACTGAAACTTTCATGACGGATTCAGCAGCGGTTTGATCGAACTCCCTTTTGACAAAAAAGTCATTTACAACGTATTCATGTCAGGAAAGACAACTTTCAAATTGATTTGCTTTCCTTTTGAAAAAAGGGTCTTTGTAAATACGCCCATTGTTCTCAAGTTTTTTTTTTCCTTTTAGAATCTACTCTAAAGGGGAAAAAATACTGCCTGTAGCAGTAATGTATGTCCTGTCAGGGCAGATGCCTTTCATCACGAAAACATACCTATATAATTTGACCCCTTTAAACCCCACTTTTGTATAGTAAAACTGGGGTTTACAGGGGTATACATTAGTTTTCTTATTTCTGCTCAAAAACATAGATTGTGGATACTCGTTAGAACCGCCTCACCGAGGCGGTTCTAACGAGTACCCACAATCTATGTTTTGAGCAGAAATATGAAAAATATCAGAATTTTTTTTATCTGAAATTCGTCATTTTGTGGCGGTAAAATGTTCAGTGTATTTGAATAGGCGTGTTTTCGTAATGTCAGAAGGGATTTGGTGTAAAATAAAGTAAACTGGTTGTAGAAATTTAAAAAATGTTCCCTTTCAAACATTGCTAGGACTCTACAATGTGTATGCAGTCTTCACAAGTTTAACATTTCATTTTTTATTACGATGACACGCCTATTCAAATATATCGAAAATTTTACAACCAAAACAGGAAACTTTTCACATTACGAAAACACGCCTATTCAAATATACTGAACATTTAAACCACTAAAAATGAAAAATTTTCAGATAAAAATTCGGATATTTCTCATACTTCTGGTGAAAACATAATTTGTGGGTACTCGTTAGAACCGCCTCGGCGAGGCGGTTCTAACGAGTACCCACAATCTATGTTTTTGGGCAGAAATAAGAAAAATAATGTATACCCCTGTAAACCCCAGTTTTACTATATAAAAGTGGGGTTTATGGGGGTCAATATTATATAGGCATCTTTTCGTGATGAGATAAAAAAAAAATCAGATTTTTTTCATATTTCTGTTCAAAGCATAGGTTGTGGGTACTCGTTAGAACCGTCTCGGTGAGGCGGTACTAATAAGTATCCACAATCTATGTTTTTTTGGCAAAATAAGGACAATAATGTATACCCCTGTAAACCCCAGTTTTACTATATAAAAGTGGGATTTAAGGAAGTCAAAATTATATAGGCGTATTTAAGTGATGTTATCATCTGTTACTTGTGCATTTCTGAAGAAAAAAAACAGTCACTACTGTTTTAAATATGACGCATCCTCTTATTTTACCGTTGTTTTTCCATATGCTGAAAGAGTGGCGTGTGTCTTCCAAGTCCGGATGGGAAAACCTCATTGAAATATTCCAAATACTTGATAACTTATAAATAGCTGAAATGATTGCATTTTAGTATTCATGAGAAGCTGATTGGTTCTTATGAACAATTTAAAATATACAAACTTTTATTTGAAAATGTTCAGCCAGCATAGTGATAGATACAAGATTTCCTTCACACATGTAGGGATATATGAAGAGTGACTATATAACTATTAATTTGATTTTTAAATTTTAACTGAACTTAAACAGTTTAAACAAAACTTTCATAGATTCCACCTTCTGATCTTACTTTATTGAAATTTTGAAACCTTTTGAAATCAATTTGCATCAGTTGATCTGTTTTTATATTGCTTTATTACAAAAACATGTGAACTGCGTCATTTTTTTTTTTTTTTTTTGTAATATCTAAAATAACAAAAAGGTAAATAAGATAACTCAGTAACTGATGTAATCAGATCCATCTCAAGATCCGAATAGTAAAGGGAAAGACAGACAAATACAATAAAGCAACCACAAAAATGAAGATGGCAAGCAGAGTTGGCAACGCTTTCCCAAAAAGGCAGGAACTCTGTTACCTGAACTTAACTGAATATATATCAACTAACATAAGTTCAACCAAATCAGTTAAATTTTCTTAAACTATTGCTACCTTGAATTATGTCAATCTAACTATTTAATATTGGTAGAATTAATTCTATTTAGATCTAGTAAAATATTTTGGAATAAAAGTATGGATATTAAGATGTTTCAAAGTTTTGAGTATATTAGTAAAAGAACCAGTGATATCACAGAATAGTGCATTGCGAGATAGTTTCATATTACAAATCTTTAGATACTAATGTAAATTACGACCACTTTAAACGTATGCTACTTTTGAGCCACCAGGGCTCTGTACAAGGCATTTCAAACATCTTTTGTCATCACAACAATGTCTTTAATTTAAACTATTCAAACAGTAGGCAATTTGTGGTCTTTAAACGAAATCTAAGTTAAAGAATGTTCAGCTTAGACTGCCATCAGTCATAAAATACAAAAGCAAAAACAAATCTTTACATTTGGTAATTTTAGCGTTGATAATTTGCTGCTGATGGTCAGTTTGACCTAGTGACCATTGCCTCATAAGCGTAGCAATTTAATTTAATTTTTAATTGTCAAAGAGCATTACAGCATTTAATAAATGTAGGCACTAAAGACTGAGCCAGTCTGATGTGAGTTGAACGCATCGATTTTCTGTACTGTAGATCTTAAATGCCAATCGGTGGTCGAACTCAGAGCTTCTAAATCGAACTTGAAACAAATGAAGTGGCATGTGAACACGCTATGAGGAAAATGACCCTTCTGGGCATATGTGAATAGTGCAGCCCGAGAATCACCATGCCAGTCTCGACATGATGATTGCAGAGGAGTTCTTAAGGAGTATTTGATGATAGTTCTGGGATAATTGTTTTTTCTTCTCTACAAAACATGTGCAATAGGTACTCATTAAAAGCGCCTCGCGTATGCTTTATGCAGAAATAGAAAAAAAAATGTCCCAGAATTATCAAGAAATACTCGTACTTAACCAAATTAGATCGGCCGACCAAAAAGATACATGTGCAAACAGTGTAGATACGGATGAGACGTCTCATCAGGATCTACAGGGTTTGTCATTCTGTTTTTGATTTTGGACTGAAAGCCCTATTTGCATCAGTGGACATATCCAAATTCAAGGGTGGAAGCGTTCACTTCAGAACTCGGGGATGAACAGGTTAAGAAGATTAAGGTGATTGGGTTTTTTCTCGTCCGTCTACTAATTGTGTAAACGGACAGTAAATGCACAGCCTGATCCGGACTATTCATTACGAAAACACGCCTATTAAATACACTGAAAATTCTACCACCAAAAAATGGCAATTTTTCACATAAAAAATTCTGATATTTTTCATATTTCTGCTCAAAACATAGATTGTGGGTACTCGTTAGAACCGCCTCATCGAGGCGGTTCTAACGTGTACCCACAATCTATGTTTTTGAGCAGAAATAACAAAAATAATGTCTACCCCTGTAAACCCCAGTTTTACTATATAAAAGTGGGGTTTAAGGGGGTCTAAATTATATAGGTATGTTTTCTTGATGTCTGCTCCGAATTCCCATTTTCCCTTGACAAGGTTTATTGAAAATCTCTTACCAGGCTTCTTACAAGGGTCACGTGACACAGTGGCAGACAGATCTGTCTTTGGTGTAATCTTCGTTCCAACTGACATTTAGAAATAAGAAGTATACAGAAATTGCAGACGATAATAAGAAATGTTCTGGTATGCCAGGGTAGACATGCAAACCTCTTTGCTTTTAAGACGATTTCTGCTGTGATGCATAACTCCAAAAGCACTTATTCTCAAATTTCTTTATCTAAAGCGAATGAGAGACACCGGCTTACCGGTCACGCATTTGGGAAAAATATTAAATGTGTTTTAAAAATATTTGACGTCTGTTGTTGCATTTGGTTATTGACTTGTATTTAATCCAGAACAGTTTGAGCAGTTACGGAGGTTGAGATCAGTAGAAGATATTATAAATGAGATATGGATCATCACGAAAACATGCCTATATAATTTTTACACCCTCACACCCTTCTTTTATATAGTAAAACTGGGGTTTACACGGGTAGACATCATTTCTCTTATTTCTGCTCAAAAACATAGATTGTGGGTACTCCTTAGAACCGTCTCGTCGAGGCGGTTCTAACGAGTACCCACAATCTATGTTTTGAGCAGAAATATGAAAAATATTAGATTTTTTTTATCTGAAAATTTTCATTTTTTGGTGGCAAAATTTTCTGAATATTTGAACAGGCATATTTTCGTAATGACACTTGGAAAATATTTCGCAATTTCCGCTGATGGAGACAATGTTGTAACTTCTTGTTTGCTTTACTGCATTAAAAGTTCGTTCCAAAAGGGGTCCACTCTAAAAAAAAAAAAAAAAAAAAAAAGCGCCAAAGGGAGCTAATTCCTACCTTACAGTGTACCGTATTTGCCCTATGTATTAGAACCTTTCAAACCTTTACCATATTTGCTCTAAACATTGAACAAGTACAATTTACTACTCGAAATTGTGTCAAAACTGCTGGAGGAGTGGCAAACAGTCTAGACTCTGATGAAACGCCACGCTGTTATCTGGGTCTACACTGTTTGTTCAGGCCCGTGCCTGTCCGAATACATACGACAAATACGGTAGACACGTTTTTAGAAGGGGAGCAAAACAAGTTCTGCCGATACGCCTCCCCAACCACCCCTCCCACTAAAATGTATCAATTCCCGTGCTAGTTATGGCAAACAGAGCAGCGTCGGACCTGTAGCTAGACTATTTGCATATGTCCTTTTCTTGGACACTAGGCTTTAATGAAAAGGTTAAATGAGTTTAATAACTTGAAAAAATATTAAACTCATTTAAATGACTTGAGAATAAATACTAATGCACAAGACCCCTGCACGAGATACATGCAAGCAGGGAAATGCCCAGAGCTGCCAAATGCGCAGGACAGACTAGGGACAGTCTACGAAAGACCGGTAGTGACATTTCAAAGTCATTAATTCAAGGTTTCAACTTCACGAATTCACGCTTTCAACTTCACGAATTCACGATTTCAACTTCACGAATGCAACTTCTCGAATTCAACTTTACGAATTCACGAATTCATCTTCACGAATTCGCGATTTCAACTACACGAATTCACGAATTCTACTTCACAAATTCACGATTTCAACTTCACGAATTCAACTTCTCGAATTCAACTTCACGAATTCACGAATTCAACTTCACCAATTCAACTTCACAAATTCAGCTTCACGAATTCACGAATTCAACAGTTGAATTCGTGAAGTTGAAGTCGTGAATTCGTGAAGTTGAATTCGTGAATTCAAGAAGCTGAGTTCGGGAAGTTGAATTCGTGAAGTTGAATTCGTAAAGTTGAATTCGTGAAGTTGAATTTGTGAAGTTGAAGTCGCGAATTCGTAAAGTTGAAATTGTGAATTCGTGAAGTTGAATTCGTGAATTCGTGAACTTGAAACCTTGAATTATTGTAGTTGAAATGTCACTACCGGTCTTTCGTAGCACTCACTGTTTGTAATTTCCATCACGAAAACATACCTTTATATTTTTGACCCCCTTAAACCCTTCTTTTATATGGTAAAACTGGCGTTTACAAGTATATACACGTCTTTTCTTATGTCTGCTCAAAAACATAGTTTATAGGTACTCGTTAGAACCGCCTCGACAAGGCGGTTCTAACATGTACCCACAATCTATGTTTTTACCAGAAATATGAAAAAAAAAAAGAAGTTTTATCTGAGTTTTTGATTGTAAAATTTTCAATATACTAGAATAGGCGTGTTTTCGTAATGCGCTGTTCATACATACATGTAGCCGTTTGCAGTACAGTTATTATACAAACAACGAACATATTCAAGACATTCTTCTGAACTGCATTATTTTGTAACCACTTTTTTCTCCCCGTGTTTTCTCTTGCTCTTTTAGTTATAACCATGTCGCCTCTGTCCTGAAATTATTACCAGCCTCCAGACAGTAAATTGGCAATATTTCTGGAAATTGCATTTATTTTTCCCGTAATGAAAATATCAATTTATTAATTTTGTTATCTCCTGTGGAGCAGTGAACAGATTCAGTCATTTTATTTGTCGGGAGCAAAAAAGGCCAAATTATGCCAGACTAGTTTGACCTTTTTTTACAAGTTTGCTTATGTAAGTTGGACTCCTGTGAATACACATAATTATTATTTTATAAAATCGATGTCATTACGAAAACACGCCTATTCAAATATACAGGAAATTTCACCTCCAAAAGCTGAAAAATTTCAGATAAAAATCTCTGATATTTTTCATATATCTGCTAAAAACATAGATTGTGGGTACTCGTTAGAACCGCCTCGCCGAGGCGGTTCTAACGAGTACCCACAATCTATGTTTTTGAGCAGAAATATGAAAAATAACGAATACCCCTGTAAACCCCAGTTTTACTATATAAAAGTGGGGTTTAAGGGGGTCAAAATTATATAAGCATGTTTTTGTGATGTTCTACGTTTAATCTATTTACATTGAAAGCGCCAATCATACCTGCAGCAGACGACATTTTGAACTTATTTTTTTCATTATTATTATTTTTCCGAGAAAATAAAACTTGACATTTCATGGGACTCGTCTGGAGCCCCAGCAAACGATTTCCATGCAAAGTTAAGTCTTAATTTCTTAAAAAAATGTAATGGTAAAAAGATAGACGGTCGTCTGCTGCCTTTCGCTTGGCATCGCTTTGCGCTTTAAGAATAAAACTTTCAAGGTATTTGTTGTATTTCTGTCGTACATTTGCAATTCATTGTCTGGCTGTCGCAATAGTAGAGTAGATAAAGCATATACCTCGCAAGCTGATAGCCGCAGGACATGCGACTGAGTAATACCTAAGAATTCAAAATTGTAAACTACTCCTGCAATTCGTCATTCAGTAGAAAAGAAGTCGAACTAAGACAGGATGAATACGACTATTTAGAATTATATCATACGACTCTAGATGGAAGGATTATTATAAATCTGAGTCTCTTACATCTTTATGGTTAAAATCATGTTGTGAATCCATTAAACCATAGTACCTCCCAACACAAACACACATACACACACACCCACACACACACACATTTTTCGCAAATCTGCATATTGCTAAGTCAACGTTTCCAAATAATTTTCTAGTTTACAATATGATCAATGGTATAAATGTATATGGTTAAAATAGTGTTGTGAATCAATTAAACCATAGTATCTCCCAGCACACACACGCGCACGCACGCACACACGCACACACACACACACACACTTTTCGCAAATCTGTATATTGCTAAGTCAATGTTGCCAAACAATTTTCCAGTTTACAGTATGATCAATGGTATAAATTACACAAATAACGTCATCAACTATGTGCACTATAAGAATAGGGTCCTTTATGTCCTGTTCAAATAGCGTGGATCCTGATCCATACCTATTTTCCGTGAAGTACAGATTAAAAAATAACCCTTAAAATGCCAAGAAAACCCGCATCTGAAAATGTCGTCTGTTTATGTCGTCTGCTGAATATTCTTGCAAACTTTTCAAACCCATATTTACATACAGGCAAACAGTGTGGACCCTGATCACACTGAGGAGCAGTCTGATCTGGGTCCACATTGTTTGCAAAAATGACTTTGAAAATCACAAGCAGATGATAAAGCAGACTACAATTGTTGTGATTGGCATTTTAAGGATTAAAGATTAAAGGTTGAATGATACAACAGAAATGGTAAGCACATCACTGATTGCCATCATTCTATTTCGAAAACATGCCTATCTCAATATATTGAACATTTTACCACCAAAAAAAAAATGAAAATTTTTAGATAAATATTCTGATATTTTATGTTTCTGCTCAAAAACTAGATTGACGAGGCGGTTCTAATGAATACCTACAATCTGTGTTTTGATTAGAAATACGAACTATGAGTATACCCCTGTAAACCCCAGAAAAAAAGGCATGTTAAAAAATGGGGTTTAAGGGAGCTTTCACCAACCCTTCTTGATAATTGTATTCTTTGTAAAATTACACAGGAACGGTAACTCTTATGCCAAAAGCAATTCCACGACTATGCATGTCAATGTTCAACAAAACGCTGTGAAATTAATGCTGTATTTTCTTGAAATGTATATTTTATATGACCGAAGCTTTTACATCATAACCACTATTTAATTGGTAATTTTATTCGTTAGTTCAGGTTTCTCAGTGCTATGTAAAACTCTATTAACGTGTACATCCGATAAGCAGCTAAACCAATATAAAATTCAAAAATACCTGTTTATTACTGAGCGACTTAAGATTGCCTACCTATCATATTCGCGCCGCCATTAAAATATATAAGCAAACATACGTACCTTTCAATTGATAACTCTACACCTGCGCCAATTTCTGTAGGCTTTAATAATCCATTAATAATACCGTATTTCCCTTATGTGTTCAGCAAAAAAAAAAACAAAAAAAAACCGGGCCTGAACAAACAATGTAGACCCAGATCAGACGCCGAGTTCTGCGGCGTCTGATCAGAGTCTACACTCTTTGCCACTTATTTAGCATTTCTAGACTCATCGACAGGTCTTAACATTGACTTGTTCAAATGTTAGGACAAGACAAGTACGGTAAGGCTATAAAGTGTCCAAATACTTAGGGGAAATAAGGTAGAACAGGAATATTTAGCCAAGACTAACAGCTGGAGAATTATTGGACGAAGTTTACTGTTAAGTAGTGTTATATAAGTAAACAAACCGTTTCTGATTGAAGGCAGCTAATGTAAATAGAAGTGTGAATGATGCCGTGAGACCTGTGCCCATAATCTAAAATCTTGAGCAACCGCAACCCGAATTCCGAAAGCTGTGTTCTAATCAGTAAGTTACATTACGAGAACAAGCCTTTTCAAATATACTGAAAATTTTACCACCAAAAAAATGAAAGTTTTCAGATGAAAAATTCTAAAATTTTCACATTTCTGCTCAAAACATAGATTGTGGGTACTCGTTAGAACCGCCTCGACGAGGCGGTTCTAACGAGTACCCACAATCTATGTTTTGAGCAGAAATAAGAAAAATAATGCATACCCCTGTAAACCCCAGTTTTACTATATAAAAATGGGGTTTAAAGGGGTCATAATTATATAGGTATGTTTTCCTGATGAATCTGATCAAGTTTTGTATTTTAAATGGAAAACATCACGTATTATGTTTTGTTAACGTGTACTTTAACAAGTTACTTGTATTCGGTATTTAGACGCTTAGTTGCTCAAGCTCATTTTCCCTATATTTTGTGTCAAAATAATTAAGAAATTCAGAAAGTACCACAATCACAGATCGAGGGCTAGTGTTCACCACTGGACAGGAATATCCACAGCCAAAACATATAAACAGACAAGCGTCCCCATTACGAAAACACGCCTATTCAAGTATATAGAAAATTTCATCTCCAAAAACTGAAAATTTTCAGATAAAAAACTCCGATTTTTTTCATATTTCTGCTCAAAACATAGATTGTGGGTACTCGTTAGAACCGCCTCGCCTCGGCGAGGCGGTTCTAACGAGTGCCTGCAATCTATGTTTTGAGCAGAAATATGAAAATATCAGATTTTTTTATAATCTGAAAACTTTCACAATCTATGTTTTGAGCAGAAATAAGAAAAATAATGTATACCCCTGTAAACCCCAGTTTTACTATATAAAAGTGGGGTTTAAGGGGGTCAAAATTATATAGGCATGTTCTCGGGATGCTCCTTCTCTCAAAAGTTACTATACTTAAAAGAATACGATAGGGATCAAGTCAAACTTAATTGGAGGAAGGGGCCACAAAATTATTCAATAAATGGACAATTATCA